>CM028382.1:11713811-11749404 GCA_013146195.2 Codonopsis lanceolata
AGGAATTGGTAAGTCATGACCGGCAAGTGGAAAGATCAGGACAATTCCTAATTCTACAATAAGTAAGTTTTGTTCTACTTTTACATTTTTCAAACATTCTCAACCTAGAAACAAGTTTACATGTTTTGATGTATGAATTTTAAGGGACTTCCAACTCAAGCCAAGGCAAAAGGAAGGGGGTATGTGCGTAGGAAAGAATTCTCAACCAAGCCCAAATGTGGGATTTACAAGTGCAATCGCTGGTACAACCATCAACGGATCACAAACCCAACCTCCAAGTTTCATGTTATGGATCAACCATTGTAACAACCGGTTTGTTGGAAACGGGCCATGAAAGGGAAGCAAGACAAAAGAAATAAAGTATAGCTTGGAACATCAACAATAGATGATTTAAGTTGTAATGTTTCATGAACAATGGGTGTTGTTAGTACTTGTATATTTTTGAGGCTGAGCCTAAAAAATGAGAATAGGTACAACCATATTTTTTGTGGCTTTTGAGCCTAAACAACACCGTGTTAGTACTTGTATATTTTTGAAGCTTTTCTAGAAAACTGAATTGGTACTGCTTATTGGTGTCGGCGATTATATTTTATTGGCTTTGTAAATTCTCCATGCTTGGTGTTCAATTCAGGTTCAGCTTTGGTTTGTTGCCTTGAACAAAGGTATACATATTAGGTAGGATGATGTTTACACACCATTAATGGCAACCTAACTATCACCATTGATGAACCAACACATAATTTATACAATTTAAATGGATTGCTGATGAACCAAGGCAACAAATGGACTAAGACAAAACACAATCTACAAGCATATTGGCAAACAAACCATATTGGAAAACAATACAACACAACCCCATGTTGATATAACATTGCCAAAAAAAAAACTCATCTGACACATCCCCGTTTTCTGCTTCTATTGATATACAAAACATTGCCAAAAAAAACAAAAAAAAACACTCACCACTTCTAACTAGTCATCAAGATTACAATGATGAACCAAGACACAAAATCAATCTACAAGCATACCATTTGAATTTTATTATCATTGGCAAACAAACCATATTTGCAAATCATACAACCTGACAACCCCACAATTCTATTGATATAACAACGGTGCCAAAAAAAAGAAACTCATACAACACACCCCATCTTCCATGTTCTACTAACATTACAACATTGCCATAAATACACACTCCCACTTCCTAACCACTAGTCATCAAGATTGCAATGATGAACCAAGACACAATCAACACCACCCACATCCACCTTTGTTTTGCATTTTGTCTTGCAATAGTAGCTTCATAGTGATTCACTCTTTTAAGGAGACCAGGATGATTACCCTTCCTCTTTCACACATAGGTGGGTCAAGCCACCTAAAATATTTACAACCCTTTCTCTCGAGCAAATAATAGAATAAACATTATCCACAAAGAAACAATAGAGTCAAGAAACTCGATCTCCTACACAAAGACGTAAATTTAGAGCAAATATAATAGGTAAACTACTTCCATACACAACATACTTGGTAAGCGATTCCATACCTAAATTGGCGAAAATAATTCCAAATTAAAAACATCTTACCTCACGTGAACATGAACAAAACGTCTTCCGGGTTTGTATCAGTCCAGCAGGTTTTGATGACTACCCTTGCTCCACATGCAATATAGGTCTCCCAGTCTCCCAGTCTCCCATTTCGTTCTTTCTGGGTTTGGAGTTTTGTTTTTGATGGATTTATATATAACCGAGAAAGAAGACATGAGATAGATGGCGGAAGACTTCGCATGAGACATTACCCATGGAAAAGACAGAAAAAGCCCTCACGTGAGTCGCACAATTGATCATTAACGGTGATAATAAACGGCGTGAGGGGCTAGGGACCACCGATGAGCCAAAAATCCCTACTTTGGTCAGTGGTGAAACTTTTTAAAGGTCGGGGACTAATGGTGTGCTCGGCCAAAGTTCAGGGACTAATGGTACACTTATCCCTAATTAATAATAGATAGATTAATAGATTATTACACATGTCATCGACAATCTTAATAAAAAATTGGGAAATATTGCTTATAATAAAAAAAATTCAAAACTTGTTATAAGTAATTAATTTAATTTTTAATTGGAATAGCTTGAAAAAAACTAAATAAGGTAAAGATTGAAGTGGTTCATATGAATGGGTAATTGAAAGATTTGCGTATAAATTTTCTATAGAAAAAATAAATAAAAATAAATTAATTAATAATTAATAGATATTGATTAATTAATATTATTTGTTGAAATTGATCATTTTAACATAAATTCATCACGTGGCAGCAATAATTTCTGCTATTAGTAATTAATAATTAATAGATATAGATTAAAAGAAGAAAAAATGAACAAGAAATTGTCTCGTGAATGACTGGTAATCAAATAGTAGGTAAATAAAAAATGATGAGAATTGATGAATTTTAAACTCGTATATATATTAAATATGATAAAATCTAGTTTTAAATTAAGTAATATTTAACAAATAAAATCTTATTTAAATAAAGTTGACACGTGACAATTATTTCACAAAAAAATAATTTTTTTCAGATGCTTAGAAATTATATAAGTCAATCGTTAATGAGAATCATTTTTATATGTAGTAAAAGCGAAGAGTTGATTGTATGATATTAGGAGATTTGATAGAGTCTTTAAGTGATAGATAATGCTTATATAATAAAATATTTTCTATTTAATCAGGAAATATTATTATCATTTCATAGAAAGTTGTCACATGGCAGCACAAGTGTCATTTATAATTTTTCTCATTTCACAGAAAGTCGTCACGTGACAGCAACGACTTCTATTTTAGTAATAATTAATAGATTAATAGATAGAAGAGATGTAACTCACATTTGATTAGAAAAGGCAAAACACATATTTGGGCTACTGTATTTTTTCAAAAATTGCAATTGGACCACTGAAACGTCAAAATTTTCGCGATGGCCACTGTACCAGATTTATCTTACATGTTAACTCATTTTTTGGCGGGACGTTAATAGAAACTTTGTGCAATAATAGAAACTCAAAGGGGTCAAACTGAAAAAAAAAATTGTGCATATCATTTGTATAAAGAGTAAGGGGTCAAAATGTTAAAATAAACTTCATCTTCTTCATCCTCTCAATAACAACAACAGATCTTGAATTGATGAGCTCTGTGGGATTTATAATAAAGCAAGTGAACTCTATATGGTACTGAAGTTTGCATATTCTTCACGTCTCCAAGTGGTAAGACTTTCTCCTTTGCCCAGCCTAACATTGAGTCCATTGCAAACGGGTTTCTAAGCCAAAACCCAGCTGTGATCGACAATGCCACCAATCAATTCGAAAGCTATCGCCAACAAAGAATTGATGAGCTCAATCCACAACTTAAAAGAGGTGTCTACTCTATTAGAAGCTGAGAAGAAACGTGGACGAATCTTTGGATGAATTGAAAAATAGCAGAAGCAAGAAATGGTGGGAAGCACCTATTGATGAACTGAGCGAGGAGCAGGCTCAGATGTTGTGGGAACAACTAAGCAAAATCAAAGAAAAGATTATCAACTAGCTCCATCAACAAGGGACTGAACTATCATCTTTTTCCATATCAACTGCAGCAACTACTGTGAATTTTCCAATTATGGCTACAACAAGTATGCCTGTCAAATTTCTCTCTCTAATTGTAAGCAACTCACGTATCTCAACGCCTCTCTAATTGTAAGCAAATCATGTATCTCAACACTACCAACTCAGATCGATATGGGGAAGCATTTTAAAACCCAGATCTGAGTTTTAAAACCCAGATCTGGGTTACTTGACTAGAGAGAGAATATTTTGTGAAGATCTCGTAGGTAGTGTCAGTCACCGAATAGGGATGGAAGCGAGGCGGTGCAAAGAATGGGGGTGGTGGTGGTGGTGGCGGTGGTTGTGAATCAGGATTTGCGTGGTCGTGATTTACATTGCCTTAAATTGCATTGCCTTGATTTGAATGAAATATTCACTCATCGGTGTATATGAATCAAAGTAGCAGTTCCATTTTCCTTGAAATCGTGATTGAAGAAGATATGTTGTTGCTATTGAGAGGATGAAGAACATGAAGTTTATTTTAATATTTTGAGGATGAAGAACATGAAGTTTATTTTAATATTTTGACCCCCTTACTCTTTATACAAATGATATGCACAAATATATTTTTTTTTCAGTTTGACTCCTTTGAGTTTCTATTATTACACAAAGTTTTTATTAACGTCCAAACTTAGCATCCCGTCAAAAAATGGGTTAACATGCATGATAAGTCCGTACAAGGGCCATCGCGAAAATTTTGGCCTAAACGTCTCTGCTAAATGCAATTTTTGGAAAAGTACAGTGGCTCAAATATGCGTTTTGCCATTAGAAAATGATGTTAGTTTTAAAAGTCCTATGTGTAAAGACTTTTATTATTATTATTATCAATATAAGAGATTAAGTCATTATAACGAGTTTAACATTTCAATTATAAAATGCCTAAAATTCCAAAAGTTATATTAATATTAATTATTACTAATAGAAGAGATGCAATTCAAATTGGCTCCTGAAATGTATCGGTTAATCTCAAAGTCTAATTGTACTTGTACGGAACACGGGCTCAATAATTAGTTATTGTAGTGAATTTTTCAAAAGTCATAAAATTGTTAGCTTAATTTTTAAAACTAGTTTAATATTTTAATGTAACTTCCAAAATCAAAAACAAAACTCCTAGAGCAGGACGATTGGAAAGGATATTAGAGCATCACCATTGTGAGATTTTTATCAACTTCCAATTAAGAAATTGATAAAAATTTCACCATTGTGGTATTCTTACCGCCAACTAGGAGATAGGGAGTGTGAGAGCTTCTTATTTAAGAACATGTGGGAGAAGAGAGAGTGAGGGGACAACCAACCACTTTTTCGGGTGTGTGTGTGGGATGGGGGGTTTTGTTTTTATTAGATGATGTTAAATTTAATATTTTTTTGTATAAGAAGTTGTGTAAGAATATTATACAATGTGAAGATATATTCTTAAGTGGGTAAGAAGATAAAAATATATAGGTACCAGTGGGACCCAATTAAAAAATTATGTAAGAATTTATAACATTGAGGATGCTCTTATGGATCTATTCTCGGTTTAGTAACTTTGATTTTATGATTTTGAATTTTCCACCGGCATTTTTTAATAAAATAAATATAAAATGACAAAATTAAAGTGACCAAAATCTATTTATTTAGAAGAAACCTTGGTAGATTTTTTGTTGTCGCTTCCTTTGTTTGAGAGTAGGACGTCGACACGTTATCCAAGAAAAGGAGACAAGTGAAAATAGAACCACCACATCTTCAAAATTTAATATAATAATTCCAAAAAAGAAGAGTAGAGACAAGAAAGGCAAGTGATGGGTAATGCTGTCAATATTCATGAATCATGATGATCAATAATAGTGTTTTCAGCTTCATATCTTGAAGAAACAAAGAAACAAATGTAGAAACATGGCTAGTAGTAAACTTGGAATCGCACCATCCATAGTTGCAATTGCAAAGGCCCCGAATTTTAACCAACAATATTACCATCAATACCAAGATGACGGCATTAACAGTGTTCATCTCTTGCATGACCGTCAATACACCATGAACGGTAAGATAATGGCATTTGCCCTCATCCTCATGTTCTCGCTTTTCCTCCTCTCCCTCGTCGCAATCCCTTGCCTCCGCCTCGTTAGGGATCCCACCTCATCGGATAATACGGAGCTTGTCACTACTAAGTCCAACTTTCCTTGGTCGATGCTTAGTAGACGAAGACGAAGAAGAAATGATACGCAGCAGATGGATGAGACTTCTAGTTATGGGTACGTACCATGAATATGACCACTGGAATTGGAATGCTCAAGAAATGCTATGAATTCAGGTACCTTACTAGGTTAACTTTTCGATTCCGAATTTGTTTTTTGAAAACATTTCATTTCTTATTTGTAAATTCAACGACTGTTTTGAAATCGTCTCAAACAGAGTCCCCTCGTATAGTTTTAATCAGCAAATCTATATTCTCTACGTATGTAGAGCTGGCAATGGCCTGGCCAGCAATTTGATGGGACTATCAAAATGCTAGCTCAGCTCGGCATGGCGTAAGCCTATGGGTCATTGGCCCAAAATAAAATCAATCATAAATATAAAGTAATAAAATTTACAAATTACCCAAATTTTCTCTTAATATCAATTGTTAGAATAGGAGGCCCTTTCCCTAAGTGGCAGCCTTCTAACAAGCCCAAACAAATCAATTGGCCCATCTCCTTGGTGACTTGGTGCACCGATTACCCCTTTCCTTTGATAAATCTCAATCCCTTTAATTACTCCCTGATTGACTCTTGACCCACATATATATACTCCCTCATTTGTTCTCTTCGAGTCATAGTAGCAAACTGAGAGAAACAGCAGCCGCTCCCTTGTTTCCCTTTCTTATCTGTTCTGTGACCGCCGAAGGTGTTCTTAGAGTGATCCTCCGGTGAGCATTCTTCTTCGTCCCATGCAGTGAGCATTGAGTATTGGGTGGGTTTCGGTTTGGGGATTGGTGAGTTCTCTTGTCTCCGATTATCTCCCTCTTTGTGTTGCCGAAGATAGTCGGTCGGATTGATTACCTTTGGGTTCTACCTTGGCTTTGCTTTGTTTACAGTGGGCTCTTTGGTGGGCGATTGGTCGGTGAAAGGAATCTGAGCCGAAGAGCTTGTAGCCTAGACCTTTGTGGTCAATGATGGCGAGTCGTGCTTGGGTCACGGCGTAATTGCGAAAATTGTTATTCTTCCCGTAGCTTTTTTCTTGTTTATTGCCTAACTTTGGTTTTGCAGAATCTTGCAACAGTGGTGGGTTCCTTCAAATGCTTACAGGAGAAACTAATGTCTTATGACATTTAGTTTTGCTTATTTACACTTTGTCACTACATGTTTAGATAATCTGCATTAATAGGCTAGTAGATAGCTGATTGTTTTTTTTTATTAATTCAAAAGCTCCGTTTCTGTACGGATTCGTTTCGGGTAGTGTGATATAAAATCACAACATCAATCATTTCATAGTAGAAAATATAGTCACCTTCTCCTAGACCACTCGAGGACTTAATAGCAATATGATAATACATGAGAAAAAGACAACCAAAACAACAAAAGAAACAAAATGATCACTTCCACTCACCTAGGCATATATCTCTCTATATATGGTTTTTGCTTCAAAGAGGGAGATATCAGAGAAACACTCATCCTAATGACCATACCAAGTTGCCAACAACTGTTGTAACAATCAAATAATGATACTAAAAACAATCAGAAATATGGTGATCATCATAGTATTAACATTAAAAGATTTTGTCAACAAATTTTCACGCATTTCAACAAAATAGTCTCAGCTTGATTTAAGCAAATTAAAAGTAGGACTTATTATATTTGTAAATTTATATTGTCTATAATATACTAAAAATAAATTATTATTTGGGTTAATATCAGTTTTGATACCCTAACTTTACCCGTTTTTCAATTTTGATACCCTTTGTACCAAGGCAATCAAATTTGAGCCAAACGTTTCACAAATTGATCAATTACAATCCAAATCGTTAACTATCCGTTAAATACTAACGGTTAACTTGTTTTTGTAAGTTGTATTCGCCGTGATTACAGACCCGCTTCTGGGATGGAGATGACGGCTTTGCGTGATTGGTTCTGGAAACTCACCCATGGTGGAGATTAAATGGAGGGGGGTCAGCGTCGGTGATGGAGAGCAAAGGCGGCTTTTTGTGCTGAGATGGAGATGTGGATTGATTGGGCAGAGGGAGACAGCGGCGATTGGGGAGGACAGATTTGAAGATGAGGGAGATGGAGGGATAGAGATGAAGCTTGGCCGGGTGATGGCTGGACGATGACGGCAGCTGAACCACCCAAGCAAGAAGCAATTGGGGGAAATGTAAAACAGCCAATAAGACAGTGACCCCACGTATCAACAAAGGGGACTTCGTCACTGGCGTCCAATTCAACCTCCCCATCATTGGGTTCAATGTACTGTAACTTCATCCCTTTAGATTCCAGCCTGTTATCCGGAAATAAATTAGCAAAACTCTTCTTTGATCGAGCAATCATAGGATTAGGATTCACACCCGACCCAGAATTACCATTTGCAGCTGGACCATTAGTAGTCGGACCAGTGGAAACTGGAATATGCTCAACATCAGAAACACCTGCAATCTTGGTGGACAAATGCGAAGGGGGCTGAACCTGCAATCCAGAAGAAGTCTGACTGTCTGCCCGTCTATAAGAGGACCCAGAACAATCAGTAGCAACCGCCACACCACCGGACGACACCTCCACAACGACTTCAACGGGAACCTCTGTTGCTTCCATTTCCTCATCATTAATCGAAGGTGCTTTCTGACCCCCAGTAAAACCGGCGGTATCAAGACCCCCATCAACAGGAAATCGAAAGTCGGGCCTCTGTTGAAACACCAGATCTGACTTCACGACCCGGGTACCCGACACATCGGTAGCCAGATCTGAAGCAGATTTCGTCTTCTTACTGACCTTGCGTTTTACCTTAAACAAGGTTGCGTGGCCATCAACACCAATCTTATATCCAACCTTACCTGAACTCATCGGACAACAATGGAGGACCGCGGCGGAAGAAAAGTCAAACTTTTGAAAAAATCGTAGTCTTGAAGCGTAAATAAAGATGAACAGAATCGCAAGATATGAGAAATTTTGTATAAATGAACAAGGGTCGTATACACGTACCTGTTGCCAAGCCAGTTGTCGGTTTCCAACCTAGGATAGCAGGTCAACCGTTAGTATTTAACGGATAGTTAACGATTTGGATTGTAATTGATTAATTTGTGAAACGTTTGGCTCAAATTTGATTGCCTTGGTACAAAGGGTATCAAAATTGAAAAACGGGTAAAGTTAGGGTATCAAAACTGATATTAACCCTTATTATTTTTAAATTTGACTGAGCTGGGCCGATTGGCCGGGGCCAAAACGGCCTAACTTTTTCTGAATCACTAATATCTTGAGCCCGATATGTCAAAATATTGGCCCAGTTTTTTTTTTTTTTGCCACATCTATTTCCACGTCACAAACAAATTTGTTTCATTTGATATGTTTAATTTTTTTAAGATTATAGCCATATACATTTGTCCCTTTTGTTTTCTGAACTACACTATAGATAAACATTTCTTCATTTAAAAATGAGTCTATTTTAAAAAGGAAGTTGTGACTAGTTTTTTTTTAAGACGAATTGTATCATATGATCAATGTTACATGTAACTTCCCATCTCTCTCTCTCTCTCTCTCTCTCTCTCTCTCTCTCTCTCTCTCTCTCTCTAAGTGTATACACATTTGTAAATGGAAAATGATACTAATACAAACTTTTTCGTACAAATTTTTTACATCAATTTGAATGTCAAACATGTGATGGTCAAAGAGTGTCTTCACATTTAAATTTTGTATGCCTAACCAAACATATGTATGTCCACAAACTAGATTAGTATGGGAATTTCGTATAAAATATATTATATCCTTGTCATTATTTTTTATAATTATTTATAGATATTCTAGGTGCGTGTGCGTCAATGATTCAAGTCGAATGGGCTACACAAGTTTAGTCCTCTTGTATGAATTGACATAAACTTGGAAATTTGTATGATTTATCTATCTCCTTAAGAAGTGGTTTCCTTGTTTTATTGATCGAGACCAATCTATTGTAGTTTTATCCATTAAAACTGTGTTAAATATTTGGATAAACAGCAGCCAAGTCTACTTTTCTAAATTTTCAACCTGGACAACACCCCGTTTTTTTAACAACATAAAGACACTTTTATATCCATCGTGTACACTTACTGTTTCGTTTTTTCAACTCTACTGGATAACCATGGATAATAATAGACTAATCTATGATTATTCATAACACCTGTTTTGCCACCCCTTGATGGGACTGTGGTTGTGCTACTTTGGAAACAAACTATGGTTGGGCAGGTAAACCACAGCTCGGTGCCGCTAATTAAATCCTTATTAAAATAATTTTGTACGGAAGTATGTTTGTGTTACTAAGAACAAACCATTCACACACACACACACAAAAATCACACACTTTCAGACACTCATTCAGGAACCCGGAAACAGAGCCGTTTCAAACCCACACAACTTCATCGGCCAAGTCACATGCATTACTTCTCCATGTTTGGGCAACAATTTATCAAGAAATTTCACGAGTTTTCATAAAGAGAGATACACAAAAATTATCGGACGGATGCAATGAAACTAGCAATTATCATGGCAACGCTACCAGCAATAGATTTATCTGTATTATAAGGAAGCAAACCATCTTCTCACGATGTCGGCAAAACCTGAAGCAAAGACAGGAGTTGTTATTAGCACTACGTTTTGTATACAAGTAGAAAGAACTGAAAAAAGGCCCAACAAAGATAAGTAAATAAAATACTGAGACTAATTTTTCATAATTATCAATTTATCATACATTCGTACCATCTCCAGCACATATGCCAACAGCTGCAATGGCGATAGGGGAAGTCCTCCAGTTACCAGTATATATTGCACAAGCCAAAGTGTTCATGGAAGGCTAGCATAGTGGTCCCTTAATAAGCTCCTTGATGCATTCACAAGCCAGGTGAAGAAATGAGTTATAAAATAGAATATCATCTTCAAAGTTCATACCTCAGACAGATTTTTTTATGGAGCAGAACAATATTCATCAAGCCTAAAGTTTGGAACGACACCTATTCAAGGATCTGTGTTTGCAAAACGTCACCTATTCAAGGATTTGTGTTTTCTGGTACTATGGAGCAAAAGCCCTTTCAGGGAAATTACATTCTTTAACAAAATCAATTAAAGAATAAATTGAAACCATATTTTGGTGGACCTTGTAGAGGGTAGACCCTCCCCACTGTAGAAACTGATAAAAGTTTAGGAATAATGGCATAGCCAATTCATTGATTGAATCACCTATTTATAGGGAGAGATACAATTAGGGTTACACTTGGAGTAGGGTACAAGAAACCTATACAAGGAAGGAAACATAATAAGGAAAGAACTCTACAAGGTAATTACCACTAATTACTAATTACAAATAAACAAGAATAATAAAAAGATATTATTCTCTAATATGCCCCCGCAAGATGGACGTCCGAGAGAAGAGACCAATCTTGTGAAGTAATTGATGAAATCGTTGGCGAGCAAGAGGCTTGGTCAAGGCATCGGCCAATTGATCAGCCGAGGAGACATGACATACTCGCAGAAGCCCATCTTGAACTTGTTGTCGAATGAAGTGAAAGTCCAGAGCCACATGCTTCATGCGAGTATGAAAAACCGGGTTCGAACAAAGACTCGTGGCACCCATATTGTCACAGTAGATGACCGGTTGAGTCGAGGAAGTGAGACCCAGTTCGCCAAGAAGAGACACAACCCAGGACCTCGAAGAAGTGGCGCCCACGCCCGTATTCGCCGATCGAGGAACGAGCCACCGTGCGTTGCTTCTTGGAGCTCCAAGAGATCGGGCTGCTTCCAAGATAGACAATATAGGCACTGGTGGAGGTGTAGTCATCTTTGTTGCCAGCCCAGTCCGCATCAGTAAAGGCATGGAGAAGCGGAGGAGGCGACTATGAAGGAGGATGCCCGCATTGATAGTACCACGGAGATCGAAGAACTCTCTTGACCGCATTCCGGTGCTCGGTGGTCGGTCGATGCATGAATCGGGAGAGTTTGTTGGCAAAGAAAGGCAACATCGTCGAGTAAGAGACAGTCAAGACTCCCGACCATTGCTCGAAATTGCTTCGGATCGTGAGGCGTGCCTGAAGAGTCAAGGTGGGAGAGGTAGCAAGGGGCGTAGCCATCGGGCGAGCATCGGTCATGCCAGCAAGGAGATCGCCTATGTACCGGGAGAGCGAAGACCACTTGACGCTTGACAACCTCAACCCCAAAGAAAGTAGTGAAGATCACCAAGATCCTCGAGAGAAGCGATTGGCGGCGAGAGATGAAGGTCCGACGGCGGCCTGGTTCAGTGATAATAATGTCATCCACATATACGAGAAGATAGATGATGGTGCTCGCGATCGAAGGATGAAGCGATGACGTGTCAACCACCGAGTTGGTAAAACCGAGGCAAGAAAAAACCGACGCAAGCTCATTATACCATGCTCGAGGAGCCTGTTTGAGACCATAAATAGCTTTGTGAAGCCGACACACATGATGAGGTTTGTCCTTATCTATGAACCCGTGTGGTTGAGCCATGAATACCTCCTCGGACATTGCCTTGAAGAAAGGCATTGTTAACATCCGGTTGCGAATATCCCGGCCTTGACTCACCGGCTAGAGAGAGAACAAGATGAACAAGAGTTGGCTTAATCAATCACGGGCCGAAAGTCTCGTGATAGTCAATCCCTGGTCATTGGTGAAATCTCTTGGCACGAGGCGAGCTTTATGGTCAATGGTTCCATCAAGATGTCGTTTGATGCGGTAGATCCACTTGCGGCCGACAATATTGCGAGCATCCGCCGCAGTACAAGTTCCCAAGTTCCATCATGCGAGCAAGCATCAAATTCCTCGACATGGCTCGACGCCACTTCCCATCTTTCGAGCTTGAGTGACACTTGTTGGTTCATCGTCCCGCCATTGAGCCGAAAGACTCGCCTTGTCGATGGGTTTATAGATATTGTTTTTAGATCGAGTAACTATGGTTGAGGATCCAGGCGGCACGGGAGCGTCAGTCACGGACACGAGCACGAGAAGCAGGACCAGTGCGGCGGGCACGAGAGCAGGTCATCGCATTGCGGGCACGGAGCAGATCGAGTTCGGCGGGCATGGGTGCAAGGGAGTAGGGCCATCCTCGAGCGGGGAGCCGAGGAAGGTCGGCAGGACCACGATCGTAGCGCAGCCGAGGACGGTTGGGGTATGGGTGAGCTGAGATCAACCACATTCTGATTAGTGCGAGGAGACACTGCGGAGAGGCACTAGAGCGGCAAAGCGGTGTGTATGAGTGACCGAGATCATGAGGGGTAGCCAAGAGGTACTATCATAGGTTTCTCGTCCGAGCAGACTAGTGACCGGGGTGGACATGGGAAAGATGCATTCGACAAATCGGACATGACGAGAAATGAACAGCTTTAGTGGTGCTCGGATCATAACGAGATAGGCACTCCGAGTGAGTGAGTAGCCGAGGAAGACACATGGGGTGGAGCGAGCATCAAGTTTGTGAGCGGAGTAAGAGGCTGAGCCGGGTAAAAAGGCGACCAAAGGCCCGAAGTTTGGAATAGTTTGGCGAGGAGCCAAAGAGTTTGTGGTATGGAGACTGATGAGCAAGGGTGGGTGTAGGTAGACGATTTATGAGGTAGGTCGCTGTTTGGAAGGCAAACGACCAGAAGGGCAGCGGAAGAGATGCTCGAGAGAGAAGAGAGAGGCCAGTTTCAACAATATGACGGTGGCGACGTTCGGAGAACCCATTGTGTTCTGGTGTGGGCGAGGTGAGATGAGATGCCATGGGCGGATAGGTAGGCGGCCAGGCTAGAGTCCCGGGCAAGTCCCATGTACTCGCCTCCATTGTCCGAGTAAAGAGTGACAATGGTTGTTTTAAAAAAGTTTTCGACCGTGGCTTTAAATTGGGAAAGATGGTGGCGACCTCGGACTTCTGCGTCGGCGGGTATAGCCAGATGTAATGAGTAAAATGATCAACAAAGATCACATAGTATTTGAACCCATCAATGGATGGAAGGGGCGAGGTCCAAACATCAGTATAAACAGTTTGCAGAGGAATAGTAGACACAATAGTATTCTGATGAAAAAGGAGTTTATGACTTTTATTAGAAAGGCAATCATTACAATGAAAAGGACGAGTGCTAGTAGTGTCTAAATCTAAACCTAGGCTAGATAGAAGCTGTCGTTGAATAGGACCAGACGGATGACCAAGACGATGATGCCAATCTGGTGAGAGACTTTGAGCCGACATGCGTTGACGGGCGAGGTGGGGTAGTAGTGGCCGGCCATTCATACACACACACCGGTCCTTAGACCGTCCGATCAAGAGTATTCTCCTCGTCCAGATCCTTCACATGAAAAAGAAGTTGGTAAGAACTCAATGGAGGTATTATTAGAAATACAAAATTGAGATATAGATATAAGATTCTTTTTCATATCAGGAACAAAGAGAAGATTATGAAGGGAAAAATTGTGTGTGGGTGTATGAAGAGAGGAGAAACCAGTTTTTGAAATTGATAACCCAGTACCATCACCAATGACTATATCGTCCATGCCCGCGTAGGTGGAGTGAAGTGAGAGATTGCCAAGGTCGTTGGTGACAAGGTGAGAAGCACCACTGTCGAGTAACCAGCTCGGTGTCCCCGTGTTAGCCGAGGTGGCGAGGTGAGCCCGTGGTTGCCACTTGGAGCCAATGGCCGAGTTGGGAGGAGCGGGCAGAGAGGTGGTGGCGACCAGTTGGAAGTTGGGGCAGCGAGCAACCGAGTGGCCTTGTTGGCGGCATGCTTGACACTTTCCGAGGTATGGTCGGCGTGGGCGAGGAGGAGGCAGCCCGAGGCCGAGAAGGCAGCCGAGGTTCGGGACGGATGACGAGCGCCGAGGAGTTGCCGAGCCGAGGCTATTGATCCTCTGGCAGCAGGATTGGCGGAGCGAGGTGAAGAAGGACGGCCTCGAGACTGCTTTCAAGAGCAGCTCGCGATTGATGAGTTTTTCATGGAGCTCATCAAACGAGACGGGGTGTCCGCCCTTCAACCACATCCACGATGTTGCGGTAGTCATCATCCAAGCCACCGAGGATGGTCTCAATGAGGTCCTCGTGATCAAGTGGTTTGCCGAGAGCAGCGAGTTCATCAGCCATTCCTTTAACAGACTGCATGTAGTCGGAAATAGACTGAGTGCCCTTGGAAGCTCGCTTGAGGTAATCTTTAATCTGCTTGATGTGGCCGCGGGTTGGGCGAGCATACGTGTGAGCAAGGGTTTGCCAAGCATCACGGGTTGTGGCGGCTGTTGGATCAAGGGGACCAAGGGTGCGAGAGCGACAAGAGCACCAAACGTAAGTTTGTCTTGCGGATCCGGGTTGGTAATCGGGTTCGGTGTGGGAACGCCCCTTGGATGTTTGAGCATCCTTGGTGAGGACGCTTGGAGGCGGACATGGATGTGAGCCGTCTACAAACTTGTAGAGGTCATAGCCAATGAGGGTGGCCTCAACTTGGAGTTTCCAAGCTATATAGTTGGTGGATGTGAGTTTGGTGATGTTGTGGTGAGAGATGTTTATGAGGTCGAAGGTTTGTGTGGGATCAAGAGGGTTTTTAATGGTGATGGAGTGATTTCCATTAGCCATGGTAACGAAGGGTGAGGGGCGGCGGCTAGAGGAAGAAGGCAAGAGTTTAGGAGCAAAGCTCTGATACCATGTAGAAACTGATAAAAGTTTAGGAATAATGGCATAGCCAATTCATTGATTGAATCACCTATTTATAGGGAGAGATACAATTAGGGTTACACTTGGAGTAGGGTACAAGAAACCTATATAAGGAAGGAAACATAATAAGGAAAGAACTCTACAAGGTAATTACCACTAATTACTAATTACAAATAAACAAGAATAATAAAAAGATATTATTCTCTAATACCCACAAGGCCGAGCTTTTTGGTTCTTATCGACCTATTAGCAATTAAATCAGCATATTTTTCACTCCATTTCTGATTCAGCCATTAATATTTATTCTCAAACAGGTTTTCTCAAACTCAAATAAGAATAAATTCTTGTCTTTTTTGTTTTAGTATATGGAGGATCCAAACATGGCCTATCAACTCCTACAATAACAAGACCACACTACCCCTAGAATATCATTCTCCCTCCTACACTATCTAGCTGGAGCCGGAGTACAACACTAGCCCCAACACTAGCTTTTTGGTTCTTATCGGCGTATTGGCCATGAAAACATCATATTTCTCACTTCATTTCAGATTCAACCATTTATATTTATTATCAAAAAGGTTTGCTCAAACTCAAATAAGAATTAATTCTTATCTTTTCTGTTTTAGTACATGGAGGATCCAAACATGGTCTATGAACTCCTGCATCAACAAGACCACACTACCCCTGAATATCATTCTTCATCCTACACTATCTAGCTCGAGCCGGAGTACAACACTAGCCTCAACACCAGCTTTTTGGTTCTTATCCGCGTATTAGTCATGAAATCAACATATTTCTCATTCTATTTCTGATTCGGCCATTTATATTTATTCTCAAACTGGTTTGCTCAAACTTAAATAAGAATAAATTCTTGTCTTTTTTGTTTTAGTACATGGAGGATCCAAACATGGCCTATGAACTCTAGCAAGGCCTAGCTTTTTGGTTCTTATCGACGTATTAGCCATGAAATCATCATATTTCTTACTCCATTTTTTATTCAACCATTAATGTTTATTCTCAAACAAGTTTGCTCAAACTCAAATAAGAATAAATTCTTGTCTTTCTGTTTTAGTAAATGGAGGATCCAAACATGGCCTATGAACTCCTGCAATAACAAGACCACTCTACCCTTAGAATATCATTCTTCATCCTACACTATCTAGCTGGAGCCAGAGTACAACACTAGCCCCACATCATTAGCTTTTTGGTTCTTATCGACGTATTAGCCATTAAGTTATCATATTTCTCACTCCATTTTTTATTCAACCATTTATATTTATTCTCAAACAGGTTTGCTCAAACTCAAACAAAAATAATTTTTTTTGTCTTTTCTGTTTTAGTACGTGGAGGATCCAAACATGGCCTATGAACTCCTGCATCAACAAGACCACACTACCCCTAGAATATTATTCTTCATCCTACACTATCTAGCTGGAGCTAGAGTACAACACTAGCCCCAACATCAGCTTTTTGGTTCTTATTGGCATATTAGCCATGAAATCATCATATTTCTCACTTCATTTTGGATTTAGCCATTTATATCTATTCTCAAGTAGGTTTGCTCAAACTCTGATAAGAATAAATTCTTGTCTTTTCTGTTTTAGTATGTGGAGGACCCAAACATGGACTATGAACTCCTGCATCAACAAGACCACACTAGCCCCAACACTAGCTTTTTGGTTCTTATCGACGTATTAGCCATGAAATCATCATATTTCTCACTGCATTTCTGATTCAGCCATAAATATTTATTCTTAAACAGGTTTGCTCAAACTCAGATACGGGTAAATTCTTGTCTTTTCTGTTTTAATACGTGGAGAACCCAAACCTGGCTTATGAACTCCTGCATCAACAAGACCATACTACCCCTAAAATATCATTCTCCATCCTACACTATCTAGCTGGAGCCGAAGTACAACACTAGCCTCTTTTGGCTTCTACCCATTTTCCAACATAAAAGGTGCAAAAATTGCACCAAACCTCTAAAATGGTACGGTTTTTACACCAAATATCTTTTACCATCTACAACCAACTATCCAAAACTAGTATTAAAAAAAACAAGGATAGCGCACTGATTTTCTGTTATGGGTTTGGCGCACGGAAAAAGGGGTCTTCAAAATGGCGTGGCTGTTGGCGCTGCGTTTGCAGATGAGTTTTGAATGGTTTGTGCGCCAAGATGGAGGGATATAGTAATTCTGATTCAACCATTAATCATTATTCTCAAACAGGTATTACCTAGTTTTTCTTCCCTAGCTGCACCATGTTTGCTCTTATAAGAATAAATTCTTGTCTGTTCTATTTTAGTACGTGGAGGACCCAAACAGGGCCTATGAACTCCTCCATCAACAAGACAACACTACCCCTAGAACATCATTCTTCATCCTACACCATCTAGCTGGAGCAGGAGTACAACACTAGCCTCGTTTGGCTTCTACCCATTTTCCAACATAACAGGCGCAAAAATTGCACCAAACCTCTAAAATGGTACGATTTTTACACCAAATATCTTTTACCATTTCTAACGAATTTCAGATTTGAATATTCAAGAATTTACCTCATCCAGTATCCAAAACTAATATTTTAAAAAAAACAAGACTAGCCCATAATATGAATGGATATAATATTTCTGATTCAGCCATCTTCTGATCTGGGTTTGGCGCAAAGGAGGAGTCTTCAAAATGGCGTGGATGTTGGCGCTGCTGTTGGAGATGAGTTTTGAATGGTTTGTGCGCCAAGTTGGAGGGATACAGTATTTCTGATTCAACCATTAATCTTTATTCTCAAACATGTATTACCTAGTTTTCCTTGGTTGCACCATGTTTGCTCAAACTCAGATACGAATAAATTATTGTCTTTTTCATTTTTAGTACGTGGAGGATCCAAACAGGGCCTATGAACTCCTGCATCGACAAGACCACACTACCCCTAGAATATCATTCTTCTTCCTACACTATTTAGTTGGAGTCGGAGTACAACACTAGCCCCTTCTGGCTTTTACTCATTTTCCAACATAATAGGCGCAAAAATTACACCAAACCTTTAAAATGGTACGACTTTTACACCAAATATCTTTTATCATATGTAACCAACTTCAAATTGGAATATTCAAGAATTTACCTCATCTAGCATCCAAAACTAGTATTATTATTATTTTTAAACATGGATAGCGCACATATTTTCTGCTATGGGTTTGGCGCACGGAAGGAGGGGTCTTCAAAATGGCGTGGTTGTTGGCGTTGCTGTTAGAGATGAGTTTTGAATGATTTGTGCGCCAAGATGGAGGGATAAAGTATTGTTGGAGATGTTTTTAGCCATGAAATTGAGGTATTGGTTTGCTACTTCGCTTCCCTATGCACCCATAAGGTACTGGTGGAATTAATGTGGTCGAGGTCGGTACGTAGGATGTGGTGGTGCTGGAGTCGAAATCCAAGTCAAGGGAGTTGGAATCTTTGTCTCTTTCTCTCTCTCTTATGGGTGAGGGTTGTCGTGGAGGAAGGAGATGATATAACAATTAGGCCCTTGAAATAAGATTTAAGCGAGATGGTCTCGAGACTTTTATAAGTGGAAATGATAAATTTGCCCTTGCTAAAAACCACATGAGATGCTCGTGATTGGATTTAATGGTATAAAATTAACAGAATTGGACGGAAGGACCAATCCTGTGAAAAAAAAATAGTACAAGGAGCAAAATTTTGAAAAAATTAATTCAAGGACCAAAACCAAGAAATTCTAATTTTCCAGGGACCATTTGTGTTGTTTGCCCTAAATATTTCTTCATATAAAAATGAGTCTATTTTTAAAAGGAAATAGTGATTAGTTTATTTTGAGGGATTTTATCAAATGATAAATGTTACATGTAACAACTCTCTCTCTCTCTCTCTCTCTCTCTCTCTCTCTCTCTCTCTCTCTCTCTCTCTGTACACATTTGTGAATTGGAAAATGATACTAATACAAACTTTTTTGTACAAGCTTTAATTTTATATCAATTTGAATGTCAAACAAGTGATGGCCAAAGGTAATCAATACATTCTATGTTTTGTGTGTAACCAATCATATGTTTTCCAACAACAAAAAACTAGATTAGTATGAGAAATTCATACAAATATATTATATCCTTGTTGTTATTCTTTATAATTATTAGGCCAGATTACAAATTCCCCCCCCCCCGGCGAAGTATACACTCAATCCCAGATCACTACCCAACATAATTTTATCCTAAATTAAAATTAATTTCTGAAAATATTTAGCGACGAAACTAAAGGTCACCCCAAAATCCCGAAAAATTAAAACTCCCTCCACCGCCAACCCCAAAATCCCCAAATATTCATATTACCGCCAAAAACAATTTTCCCTAAGTGAAATCCCTAAATCAACTATCCACATCTGTTCATTCCAAGCCGCCCCTTCATCTTTTCTTCTCCGGCGAATCACCAAGCTCATCATCTTCTTCACCTTCGCCTGCAAATCAACAGCCGCATCCCCAGCCGCTCTTCCCCAAAATCGAAGACCCAGTAATGGAAGGTCTCCCAAGCAATTGGAACAAAATCGAAGACCCAGTAATGGAAGGTCTCCCAGCTATCACCTACCTTGGTTGAGATTGTTCCTTATGCTGGCCTGCAGTTTGGAACATATGATACCTTCAAGCGCTGGACCATGGTACCTCTCTCTCTCTCTCTCGGACGTGCAATAAGCATGAATATATCAATCTCTTTACGGGGTGGGGTTTGTGTGTGGGTGTGTTGGGGGGAGCCCTAGGGGCTTAGCCTAATGTTCCCTTTATTGCTGATTACTTTGCTTGATTTTTATTGGAGAAGATATACGGAATGTCAACTGAATTTCCGAGAGTAATGCTCTTAGACTAGTTGTAAGAACGCGATGCCACGGATTCTCGATATGGAACGATGTTACTGCCAATGTTGCAGTGAATGTTGCAACAATGACAGTAACAATGATAACTGAAAGTGTCTAACAGAAAATAGCAGCGGAATATTTGTTTTAAGATTTGAACTCACACAGACTTAGGAAGACAGAAAATCACACAAAAACAATCTACAAGTATCAAACTTGTAGATCAAGCCTCAAGGCCACACAATTTATATAAAAATCAACATTGTTTTTATACTCAACAGTTAACAAAAAATTCTCACAAGATATAGAATCTTGGAGAACCGAAAAACCCACATAAACCACTAAAACAAACGTGGGAAGAAAGAATTAAAAACAAGAACAGCTTCACACAAACAGGAAGCACGAAACACAAGCTTCAGGAAACAATTTGTGTTCACGAAGAGTTAACAGCAGCGATAGCGGCGGCTCAGCAGGTATAAAAAATGCAGAATGGTCTTCGTGTATTAGAAGTTGTTTTCTTCTCACAAGATTGACACACAAGACTTCTGGATTGAAAAACTCTCTTACACCTACTGCTTTCTGAATATTCTCTGATTCAAGGCTCTCTCGGCACTGCGCACACAGCGTATATCTCTTCTTAATCTGCTCTCAGCTCTCGGCGTGTTTCAGTCTTGTAAGCTTACAGCGCGCATCTCAACCAGGAAATCACCTCTGTATATATAGCGCACCAGCCTGTAGAACACGGCACAAGGAAAACAATTCCTACTAGGAAAGAGATTAATACAATATTAAGAAAGATTATGTTTTCTATTAAGACTAAGATACATCAAATAACAAATTTATTTACATAAATCTAGTTACCAAAAATATGTTGCCTAAATCTTTTGAAAGATTTGAAAGTTCAAATCTTTTGAAAGATTTGAAAGATTTTCCTATAAAAAAAATCAAAACCAATCTAATCTTTTGAAAGATTTTCCTATCAAAAATCAAAACCAATCTACCAAAAATAATCTAAACAAAATCTAACACCTAGAATAAACATTGACTAAAATAAAATTCTTCTTTGACCAAGAAAGGTGAAAACAAGATAAAATAGGTCATGCCTATTTTACCCTTACAATCTCCCCCTTTGTTGAACCTTTCTGGTCAAATCAAAAAACAAGTGTTTATACAACACCAATCAAATCACCTAACATGCATAGGTTAGAAAAACTCATCTCCCCCTGAATTTGTGCAAGGGGTAAAATCAGAAACCATTACTAAGCACAATTCAGAAAATATCACCATCACAAGAAACACTTGATTTCTCTCCCCCTATTTGACCGGAAAAGGAAGAGAGATAAAACATCTTTTAGGAATTCTCAAACATCCAAGATTTTGAAAAACACAATAAAGTGTTCACCAAGATTTGATCACACCCCTAGCAAAAACTGAGCACTCATATCCAGATTCAAAACCCCTTAGTTTCCCACAAAAATTAGACAACCACTAAATATTTTTCAACATGGAGATTTTTGAAAATTGATTTGCACAGTTTGAGTTTAGGACAAAAATTCACCAAGCTGAATATCATTGCCAAAAATGCATGTCCTAAAATTTTATGCCTAAAAACATGATGACTAAAAGCTAGGCAAAAGAAAATAATAATAATAAATATGCAATCACACACAAGTGATAAAGACCAGATCAAAAGATGTAGTTCCTAATGTTGCTGCATTGGGAGATGCATTCGTCAAAATTGTGATTTTATTTTCAATTTTGCTCTTTTTTTTTTTTTAATTTTCTCAACCAAATTTCTCTCCCAAGATCATAAAATTTTCACAACAAAAATCCATAGGTACTTTATTTCCCTAGGAATATAGCTCTACTTTATTTCAAGCTATTCAACACATGCCACTAGGAACCTTTCACACTATTTACCAAGGGAAGCAATTTTGCATTTGATCAACCCATGAAATCCGAAGATTCATAGTCCCAAAAGAAAGGTGCCACAACCTTGTTCATAGGTAGCTCTTTTCCGTTAGGTAGCTTTCACACTTTTTCAATTAAGGGGAGTCAATTTACTCAAGATCAACCCATGAAAGCCTAAGCTCCATAGTACTTTGACAAATTGCAGCATCCCAAAAATTTCAAAAGGTAGCTCTTTCCTTTGTGGACTTTAAACATACTCAAGAACTGGGAGAGAGAGAGAATCATAACAATGAAACCACAACAGATTTTGAATGAAATTCCCAAGCAACCACAAGAGACACATACATGTGAGTCAATTGATCTAGAGTGTCCTCTAAAGACAAAATGCAATCATGCCTTTTTTTTTTTTTATTACAACTAAGTGTAAAATCATATGGCACAAAAACACAAGAGATTTCCAAAGATTGAAAAATCTCTCAAAAACAAGACACTTGGCAAATATATCAGCAAGATGATTTTCAGTCCCAACATGTTCAATGCAAACAATTTCCATATTTAACCAAGTCTCTAATAAAGTGGTGTCTTAAATTAATGTGTTTAGTTCGAGAATAATGAACTGGATTTTTGTGCTAAGAAAAAATGCATAGGTGTTATCAAAAAACAAGGTTAACACATCAATGTGAACACATAATCTTTGATCATTTGAAGCATCCAAAAAATATTTAAGGCTTCTCTCAAAAATATTTTGATAATCATGCAAATTTTTGAGATTCAACCTTACTTCTTCTCCTTGTGTATATGCCATCATGTATATCACCTATCACTTGAGAGATTGGATGGTTTTTTCGAATACGGCTAGGAATGTCATGGCTGCAACCATCCAAATTGATGATTTTCCGAATGTACATGACCTGATTCAAAGTTCGGGACTGTGCTTACGAATCTGCCAAGTTTACGTCCAATGTTGCTCCCATTGTTGCAACATTGGGTGACACATTGGGTGAAACATTGTGAATCACATTGGCTGAACTTTCGAATATGCAAGTTCAGTCGATCATGTGCAGATTTCTGGTTTCGTATGTTGGTTCGAAGATTTTGGAAGAGATTCATCATGGCATTCATCAATGGTTTCATAGAATCGCTTAGCACGGGACATATATCAAAGGATTCACAATATTTGGACTTGCCTTTGTCATTACTACCTTTAGGAACCCACATCGTTTAAAAACTTCGAGTTTGATTTTTTCGAGGATGAGATTTACGATACGACTTGAATGAGACTTCCAATGTGACTTCAATGTTCTTTGCATTGGTTGTTTCATTCGATGTTGCATCTGATTTTTTGCCAAGAAAGCATGCCTAACATCATCCTCGTATATAGCCATTTTAAGATAACGTAATGGTTGAATATGACCAAAGCTTATGACAAAAATGACACACAAAATTTTTTCTTTCTTAATTTGGGTTTTTCAAAGAAATCGGATTATGAAAATTTTGTGTGGGATGTTTGGTTCAAGAGACATACCTTCACCTTCTTTCACAAACATCTTGGGCTGAATCCAATACCGGGCTTACAGTTACCGATTTCAACATCTCATCCATTTTTGTTGACTTGTGTTCCATTTAGCCATGGTTTCATTGGCTTGGATAAGTTTTTCTTTCAAATCTTCAATCTCCACATCCTTCTTGGTCAACAGACTCTCCTTCCTTGTAATATACTCCTTCTGTTCTTCATTAGCCTTCTTTAGCAAGTCATTTGCCTTTTTAAGTAATGTAACTTGATGAACCCTCTTTTCCCAATCATTGTACAACTCCTTATAAGCATCCATTAGATCTGATTCTGATTCTGCACCATCTTCAGAGACAGAAGAGTTAAAGCAACGAAAATCATTATACAAACCTTTCTTTTTCAAAGTATTAGGACAAACAAAATTCTCATATTGAGAATCCATCATGGCTACAACCAGAATCTCTCTTAGTGATGTCAAGAGGAGGCTCGATACCAAATGTAAGAACGCGATGCCACGGACTCGATATGGAGCGATGTTCGCCAATGTTGCGGTGAATGTTGCAACAATGGCAAGTAACAATGATAACTGAAAGTGTCTAACGAAAATAGCAGCGGAATATTTGTTTTAAGATTTGAACTCACACAGACTTAGGAAGACAGAAAATCACACAAAAACAATCTACAAGTATCAAACTTGTAGATCAAGCCTCAAGGCCACACAATTTATATAAAAATCAACATTGTTTTTATACTCAACAGTTAACAAAAAATTCTCACAAGATATAGAATCTTGGAGAACCGAAAAACCCACATAAACCACTAAAACAAACGTGGGAAGAAAGAATTAAAAACAAGAACAGCTTCACACAAACAGAAGCACGAAACACAAGCTTCGGGAAACACAAGGCGTGTTCTCGAAGAGTTAAACAGCGAAGCTCAGCAGTATAAAAAATGCAGAATGGTCTTCGTGTATTAGAAGTTGTTTTCTTCTCACAAGATTGACACACAAGACTTCGGATTGAAAACTCTCTTACACCTCTTGCTCGAATATTCTACGATTCAAGGCTCTCTCGACGCTGCACACGGCGTATATCTCTTCTTAATCTGCTCTCGGCTCTGCGTGTTTCGGTCTTGTAAGCTTACGGCGCAGCATCTCAACCGGAAATCACCTCAGATATATAGCGCACACGGCACTGTAGAACACGGCACAAGGAAAACAATTCCTACTAGGAAAGAGATTAATACAATATTAAGAAAGATTATGTTTCCTATTAAGACTAAGATACATCAAATAACAAATTTATTTACATAAATCTAGTTACCAAAAATATGTTGCCTAAATCTTTTGAAAGATTTGAAAGTTCAAATCTTTTGAAAGATTTGAAAGATTTTCCTATAAAAAAAATCAAAACCAATCTAATCTTTTGAAAGATTTTCCTATCAAAAATCAAAACCAATCTACCAAAAATAATCTAAACAAAATCTAACACCTAGAATAAACATTGACTAAAATAAAATTCTTCTTTGACCAAGAAAGGTGAAAACAAGATAAAATAGGTCATGCCTATTTTACCCTTACACTAGTTATGCTTATTGTCATGTCGAATCACTTTAGACAAGTGCCAGAATGCCAAATAAGGGGAATTTCTGATTGTCCTTCCAAACGACAACAAGTGATGAAGCCCAACCATTATAAAAAGGTTGGGAGATCTGAAGACCTGTTTTTGTTGGATCTTTCTTCTTGTAAAATCATGCCTTTGGTCAAGCTCTTCTCTGCTATCTTGTTCAAGGGTTTTCTTTTGGTTATTTCATTCAATATACATTGTTCTTTTCTGCTAAACAAACATGAATTTGAATTGAAAACTTTATTATTATTATTAAAATAATAATAATAATAATAATAATAATTATTATTATTATTATTATAATTATTATAATTATTATAATAATAATTATTATTATTATTATGATTATTATTATAATTATTATTATTAATATAATAATAATAATAATAATAATTATTATTATTATTATTATTATTATAATTATTATAATTATTATAATAATAATTATTATTATTATTATGATTATTATTATAATAATTATTATTAATATAATAATAATAATAATTATTATTATTATTATTATTATTATTGTTATTATTATTATTATAATTATTATTATAATTATAATTATAATTATAATAATTATTATTATTGTTATTATTATTATTATTATTATTATTATTATTATTATTATTATTGTTGTTGTTGTTGTTATTATTATTATTATTATTATTATTAGGTTTAAATATCAATTTGGTCACCCTACTTTCGACAATAATTCATTAAGCTAACTCTACTAAATTTTTCGTCAAAATAGTCATTTTACTTAACAATTGTAATCACGTTCATCATTCTGTTAGTCTACGGTAAGTGTGTAATTTTTGATGATAACCGAAAGTGCCCTTATTTTCGCATGTGCAAGGCACGTTAAACACACAGTCTGAGCTCATTACTCTCACCATGTCTGATGATCGAGCTCAAACAAAGACTGAGTTGAAGCTAAGAAAACGAAGACGGAATTCTCGTAGCCATCGAAGACAAAGAACACGAGCCACCATTGAGCACGAACAATTGAAGGTTGAAAGGTTTGATTCTTAATAAATCTCATTTCTACAATGTCGAGTAGGTCAAGTCGAGGTATTCGAAACCCTAATAACTCAAATCATACGATTGAAGAAAGATTATGTGATTGTGGTAAAAGGGCTCGTATGTGGACATCGTGGACTGCGGAACATCCTGGGATGAGGTTTTTTGGTTGCCCAGATTGGAAGGTATGTGATTCTCTTCAAAAAAATTGGTTTTAATTTCGAGAATTGGTTTTCAATTGATTGCCCAAAATTGGTTTTTGTTATTGGTAATTGGTAATTGGTAATTAGTTATTGGTTATTTATTTTGGTTTTTGATTTTAATTTCCCAATTGGTTTTCAATTCCTACTATCAGAATTGTTTTGATTATTGGTAATATCTGTTTGGTGTCTTGTTTTTGGTTTTAATTTCCGGAATTGATCTTCAATTTATTGCCAAGAACTTGTTTTGGTTATTGGCTATTGGTTTGGTTTCTTATTTTTTGGAATGAATTTCCAGAATTGGTCAGAATTGGCTATTGGTTTGGTTATTGGCTATCAGAATTGGCTATTGGTTTGGTTGCCCATATTTCAATTCCCATAATTGGTTATGCTTGTTTGTTCAATTGATTGTAGCAGGATGATGAAAAAAAGTGTCGTTACTTTGCTTGGTTCGACCCTCCATTGAATCAAAGAGCAAGAGAGCTACTTAATGATTTTAAGAACAAGGAGGGTGAGATGAAGATAGTGTTGTCTAAGCTTGCAAGCACAAAAATCAAAGTAACAAATTTGAAGGCAGAGGTTGGAAGATTGATGGAAGAGAATGCTATTTTGAAGTCAAAATTGAAGGAGAAGAATGCCAAAATGTCAAAATGTTTGTGGGTTCTTAGTTTAGTTGTAGTCAGTATAAGTGGTCTCTTATTGTGCCAGAATGGCAAAATGTATCACCAATTCATGTTGCCTTAGATTATTTTGATGTAATATTCCTGTTTTGATGTAATATGATTTTGTGGACATGGTCTGAAATTTTCTTGTGTTGGTAATGATGATGAACATAAGCCTTGTATTTGAACCTTTGTGTTGAATTTTAATAGACCAAATGGAACAATGTCTCGTCCATTTTGTATTTCCATTCCAAACAGATGCTCAAGCTAATATTTCCATTCCAAATTGATATTTAAACCAAATTGCTAATGAATTTTTGTGTTGATTGAAAGTAAACAAATTCATTGGTAATAGACCAAATGGAACAATGTCTCTGTCCTTGTTTGTATTTCCAAATTGCTAATGAATTGGACATCTTGTAATAGACCAAATGAATTGGATATTTAAACCAAATTGCTAATGAATTGGACATCTTGTAATAGACCAAATGGAGCAATGTCTCTGTCCTTGTTTGTATTTCCAAATTGCTAATGAATTGGACATCTTGTAATAGACCAAATGGAACAATGTCTTTGTCCTTGTTTGTATTTCCATTCCAAACAGATGCTCAAGCTAATATTTCAATATAATTGCACAACAAATAAAGGCCAAAAACACTGTCATTACCAAAAACATTATCATTACATCAACATTCTGTCATTTTTACAAGTGACATAATGGACAATACTCAAAGCCAACAACATCATGGCTTGATTTGCATACACCCCAAAAAAGATACTCTACCCCCTGTTTTACAGTTAAAGTAGCAAAAACATCATGCCTTGATTTGCATACACCCCAAAAAAGATACTCTACCCCCTGTTTTACAGTTAAAGTACCAAAAACATCATGCCTTGATTTGCATACACCCCAAAAAAGATACTATACCCCCTGTTTTACAGTTAAAGTACCAAAACATAGTCAAAAACTCCCAAAACACACTATCAACAAGTCAATCAATATCTATAAACTGTCCATTGGTCTTCTGACAATTCTTTGCAAAGATGTTGTTCATATTCCTTTGTGATCTTCTAATATGTGCCCCTTTCTCCAATTTAACTCTTTTAATACTCTGGCATGGGGTCCCTAATTGAAAGACAGACAATAAAATATTAACAACATTTACAAATCAATCACAAGTTAATCACAAATTAAATATTCATAGAACAAAAATGATTTACCTGACTTGGTTGACTAGCAAATCTTATATTCCCTCTTGTCTGCCTAGCTCCCTCAGCAACAATTGGTTGGCTTGCTTGAGTCATGACTTGTGTATTTCCACTCCCTGGTTGCTGCCTTGCTACTTCCCCTACCACCCTTGCCCCCTCTCCAACAACTGGTTGCTACCTAGGTACTTCCCCTACCTGCCTTGCTCCCTCACCAACAGTTGGTTCCTGCCTTGCTACTTTGTGGACATGCCTTGCTCCTTCACCACTAACTGGTTCCTATTTATAACACAAGCTAAGGAATTGATAACAGGTTCACAGAATAACAATTTGACCTGACTTGTTTGAGTCCTAACTGTTGTATTTCCACTCCTTGGTTGTTGTGTTTCTCCTTCACCAACAGTTGGTTCATGCCTTGCTACTTTGTGGACATGCCTTGCTCCTTCACCACTAACTGGTTCCTATTTATAACACAAGCAAATTTAAGCCAATGTAAACTGAAAGAAAAAACCTAAGGAATTGATAACAGGTTCACAGAATAACAATTTGACCTGTCTTGTTTGAGTCCTGATTGTTGTATTTCCACTCCTTGGTTGTTGTGTTGCTCCTTCACCAACAGTTGGTTCCTGCCTTGCTACTTTGTGGACATGCCTTCCTTTACCACTAACTGGTTCCTATTTATAACACAAGCAAATTTAAGCGAATGTAAACTGAAAGAAAAAACCTAAGGAATTGATAACAGGTTCACAGAATAACAATTTGACCTGACTTGTTTGAGTCCTGACTGTTGTATTTCCACTCCCTGGTTGTTGTGTTGCTCCTTCACCAACAGCTGGTTCCTATTGATAACACAGAATAACAATGCTCAAAGAAGGAAAAAACCATAATATATAACAGGTAAACTAAAAAAATAACTTATTTACCTGAGAAGTCCCATCAGTTTCCAATTTATTTTTGAGGCAACCTCTCTTATTGTGCCCAATTCCATTACAAATTCTGCATCTCATTACCCTACCTTTCCTTGATAACCCCAGTTTCTGTGGAGGACCTGACCTTGGCTGATCCGTTTCCTCTTCATGTGCAGCTTTAATCCTTAATTTTCTAGGTCTGCCTGGCATTTTCCTATTTAGTTGTATCAGCATAGGTTTCTTGCTTGACTTTGCCCACCGATCTTCACCACCGATTGGACTCGAAAGAATATGCATAAAGCTTTTTAAAATGTTGATTTCAGGTAACACTCATCCAAGTATTTTTCAGGCCTTTCACCTTTTTGGAGTATGGCAGCAATTGCATGGGTACAAGGGATTCCACTAAGCTGCCATCTTCTACAACTGCAACTCTTCCTATCAATGTTTACCACATAACCCTCTTTTTTATACCCCACCTCAAACTCTCCAGCCCCATTATAGATTGATTTCCAAAACTTCACATCTTCTTTGTGACAGCCCGACCCGAACCCCAATGCGGAATCCCAAGGTCGTGCCGCCAAGACTTGCTAAAAGACGAACAAGCACCCGCTAAGCGTAGTAGTGCAAGTCCAGAGTTGAACCAACAAACGCTAAACAAGAATGAAAAGCCATAACGGCAAAACCGAATAACCAAAAACTAAAATCTGCGGAAGCAAATCATAAATGGGACCAAAACCTATAGTTTTAACTAAGGAATACAAGGCTGAGAGACGACTATCTCTCGACAAATCTACGACTCGCGTGACGCAACATTGCGCACGTACAACAACCATCGGCAACCTAGGGCCGGCGAAGCAACAAGAACCAACCTGATAAACAACAACTCAACGGCTAAAACATGCCGGAGGAACAATTCAACTAAAAGAACAAGATATTCAAATCCTAACAATTAATCCCAAGTCTCACGACTAATGTCGTCGGAGATGACAATACCAACATTAATAGGATGAGTGAGCTAAAGCGTGCTCGAAATAACAAGGGAATAACTACTAAAAGATACAACAGCTCGACTAACGAGTCGGCTACCAAAATAATACAATAACAGAATACTAACATAATCTACCCAAGTAAAGTCTACATAACTTTACAATCGTGTCTCACAATTACAAAATAACTTAATAATAAACCCAAGCTTAAAGCCCGGAAGACCACCTTCTAGGAATCACTATCCGAAGCCGCCACGCGTACTAACGGGATCTTTGCAAAAACTAAGGAAAACAAACACACGAAATGAGTCATAATGACCCAATAAGTTACTAAATGCAAATGTATGGCATAGCATGTCGTGGCATGGCATAATGCACAATATGTATAAAATCATGGTATCTTTATAGTCTACCAATAATAAACTTGTATCAAGTCATCATGTAACATAAACCGCATAACCACATAGCATGTTATCTTTCATATAGGTGCTTATACCCAAGCACGTAAAACCAAGATCTGGGCCTAGCCCTTCTGTATTCAAACCATGGGTCCAACCCTCAAAAGATCATAGTCTGGGATTTAATCCTCGAATGATCACAACTCATCAGTTTTCTTAATGAGCACTTCGTTACATTCATCCAACCATAGGATGAGAAATGGGAGCTCAATATCAGGCTAGGGGGCGCTAATACGAGACCACATCCCACTATCGGCCTAATAGTGAGGAGAAAGGGTACCAATGCGGCGATTCATAGCGAATGTTTTCAAAGGCCATGAATCGTCCCATTGCCGACAAAACGACCAAGACGCCAGCTGGACTCAAATCAAGATGCACAAGTAGATATTTACTTGGATAAACCAATAAGGACCAAGTCCATCATAAAAGAACCTATCGATTCAAGTAGGCTATAATGCTCTACAAAACCCATTAAACAATGCACATAATTGTACACACTTAACATATCCAACTAACTTGTAAGTTTAGTTCAAAAACCACATATTGAGGTATTCACAATCCTCAAGTCATCACCAATTCAAGAATAGCATATTAGCTCGACAAATCACAATATGAGGGCCACTATAGTCCTCTACTCAAGATTAAGTCAAAGACTACTACTTAGTCTAAGAACCACCACAATTCAAGGCTTAGCATTTAGCTTCACTTAACGGCATACCGGACTTAGCCAAAGTCCCGCTCGTCATTAATAGTCGACATCCTCAAAACCCAACTCATGAATGACAATACTACCTTGTGGTCTAAATCCCGCAAGTATTTTCATATGCTCGCGACTAAATTCCTTATAGTGAATTCATCGAATAACCATTACTAAATAGTACTCGAGACCATGGGTTGGTCTCTAATACTCCGTGCTTTACAAGCACGCTCTAAACAAGTTCCCAATGGGTCTCTATATAACATGAGTATCTCCATTGGACACAACAAGATACTCGGATGCGCACAACATAAGCAAACGAGACCCGAACATCGTGGGGTCTCAATCAAAGGCTTGTTATCACATTATTGGCCTCACAATGACTCCGTTGAGTCTTAATTCTACATTCCGTTCTTTATGTGTTTCATAGCCCCACAATTAAACATTTCATTCATATATACTACAAAATCCCCAAAATTCATTCGGGCTTGATTCCCAAGTCCTAAAACCCAAGAATTCATCATAATCATAATCAAACGAAATCCAATTGTTGTAGGATTCCGACCCGAGTTCATTATCACATTATTGAACATAATTCAACTCCGTTGAGTCTAAGGCTAGGTTTCATTATTTACATAACTCATCAATTAACAATAATTCTCCAATAGTTCGGGCTTGATTCTCAAGCCCTCAAATTCATAACCAACCCAACATAATTCATCCTCTTCACTTCATAACAATTTCCAAAGTAATTTGGACTTGATTCCCAAGCCCTAAAATTCACAAAATCCTAACAAATGGATAACCCATTTCCCCCAACACAATATCCTTCAAAACATCCTCTTCAAGGCATTAACAAGTTCATAACTTCAAATTTCACAAATTAGGCATATTACTCCAATGAACTCAAATAACATGGTGGACATAATTTCTAGCATACTCATAAGCCTAGAAACACAAAATGAAGAGTAATCATATACTTCAATAATCATAGGAGTCATCTACAAATACCCCTAACAAGTTCATACTTCAAAAATCCCCAAAAATTGGGCAAACATAGCATACAAGTGTTCATTGCCCACAAATAGCATACAAGTTGTTTTCCTTAGGGCCAATGAACCAAAATCAAAAGAAGGTAACTTACCTAGCTTGAGTGAAAACTCAAGAGAACCCAAATCCGATCGGTGAAGTCGTTCTACTCGTCGAGGGCTTCAAGAATCCGAAGTTTGAAGGAAATCGGGTGGTCGGATCGTCTTGGATCGAAGAGAGAAGAAGCTAGGGCTTGAAATCTCCCTTGGACTCTCTCTCTCTCTATTTTACGTATGATGGGGAGGAAGAAATGAGGAATTTTCAGTAAATGGTGAAGGGGTTTGGGTATTTATACCCCCAAAATAAGAAGGGCACAATAGGCATTTCTCAAGTGCAATTAGTGGAGATTAGGGGTAATCAAGCTCTAATCCAACCTTAATTAACTCCTAAATAATGTTAGGACATGTTTAGGGTTAAGTATGAGAGGTTAGGAAGGGTTTAGAGGGGGTTTAAGGAGGGTAGAATAGGTAAAACACGTCACAACTCAAAAGCAGGAAGAAAAATCCCTAAAGCTTTTACGGAAGTGAGGCGGGCGCCTCACTCCCTCCCATGCGGCCGCCTCACTTGGTCTCTGCACAAGGTTGCTCTCAGTACTTGAGGCGGGCGCCTCACTCCATGCGAGGCGGGCGCCTCGGCTCCTGAACCTCAAAAACTTGGTCTAAACTTGATCTAAATGATCCCAAACTTATGGGCAACCATTCTAAGGTCTAACCCAACTCAAAACAAGTCTAAAACACACCCGAACAACTCCCGAAACAACTCGGGCGAAGCCAGGAAGGGGTGCGACAACGTGCAATGCAGGAGACGTAACAAGCGAACTTCGAAATCAAGCGAGCAATGAGAGGGAGACTTTAAGGCAAGTCTAAGGGCTAATGAAGAAGCTTAAATACTTCTAGGAAGTTGGATAACAACTAGGAAATAAGAATCCCAAAGGAGGCGCAGCGATTTACTCGATTCCCGAACTCTGCGATAGAGACGAGCGCTATCTCCAAAACTTCCAAATCATCGATAAACTTAAGGAATACCTCCAACTTGAAGTCTAATGCATCTAAACATGTTAACAAACCATCTTAAAGAGGTCTAGGACCCAAACCGAGGTCACGAACACAATACGGAAGTAAACCCTCAATCGCGTCGCATTCAGGCTATCGTCGAGTCACGACTTGTGACTTTAGCAAGTCAACAACTATATGAAGTCTCTAAATATTGTTTTGGTCTTAATATGGTCTCTCAAACACATCTAGACCCTATCGCAAACCAAACATACCGTCGACAAAGGAAGAAGTGCAAGTATAACCGCAAAGCCAAACCGAGATAACGAAGGGCGGGCGTCACACCCTCTCACCATTTTAAAAAAATTAGTCCGAATTCTAAATCATGATTCAAACCACAATACACCAAGTTCAAATCCACCAACCTAGACTCGAATCCCTGATTCTACCACCCAATACAATACGAGGGTTAAACTCTAATAATCCAAAGTCGAAAGTCTAAGAATTCTCAATAGACACAACAACATAAAGACTTACGGTTGAAAATAACATGACTCATACTTGAGTCGCAAATACACACAAGAACATGTTACGCCAATCATGTAGGCAGAATCCCAAACTTAACATAAGAACACATTTAACTACCCGAAACTATATGCTTCGGGGCACATCATGAAATTTAAGCACAAAAGATTCTAAGTCACAAGATTTAATAATTTCTTATGGAGCAATTTACAAACAAATCAAAGATAACCAAATTGACATTTCAACTATGCAAATCATACTCGCGATTTCCTATCGCGGGTAAGAAGAACTACACAAAGAGAACACAATGCCATGTTTTGAAAATTCTTTCCATCTATGTCCATCCATTTGGTAGCGGGTATAGTCAATGTTTAACCTACTCACTACCAATCCTAGTCCACCAACGAACCTCTTTTTGATCACCAATTTAGGTTGCCGACTAAATTGGATTTCAAAAACTTTTTAGTTGGAATCTTGAAGGTTCATGATTAAAAGGTTCTAAGCATCCTAATAGTCTCCTATGCTAAGGAAATGAATGAACATGACATTATGAGATGAAAATTTAATATGCTTCTATGATACATCAAGTAGGTGTTTCCTAACTAATGCACGTTCTTGAATAAAAATCAAACCAAGTAACAAGGCCTATTACCTTGACAATCAACAATCATAGCTATCACAAAACTTCGTGTACCTAGTACACTCACCAAGATAATTTCCTGGTAAACAACACGAATCGACAAGGCTACTAATGCCCGTAGCGTCTATACTTCGCAAAACTATCCTTTCTTAGGCTCTAGACCAAGTCTACAACCAATGCATACACTAAGCACCCTAACACAACTAACGTCTCAATACTCACGGTGAAGCGTCAATCTCTCGTGCGATCGTGATTATCCTCTAAATCGCAACCTTGACCTTACTCGCCGATCAGTGTATATCTTACTCGCCTGATAACCCTTAACAACAATATAGTGTAATATTACTCATTACATAAAACATATTCTCATAGATATACAAACATCATACCAAGCAGGTGAGTATCAATAAACAATTCACGCTTCATAAATATACATACTATGGCCTTTTCTTACATATCCACACGAACCATAACTATATACATATAACATAGTCTTATATATACATAGACTAATCATGAATCCTTACACCACGTGCGATTACCTACCGGTAATCCACAAAATAAACCATATCATATATCAATCTCATATTGGGGTATTATTCCCGATCAAGCAAATAACCAATAATACACAATACACCATATAATGTATGTATGAATGCCACATGGCTACCGAATTAAAAGCGGCGTCTATACTAAGGGTAATAGTAACATGATATAATTCTGAATATATATACAAGAATATACCTTCATTTCGGATAGGCCTCAAAACTCATGATAGCCAACCACCACTTGCCGCGACCTCAAACTCTAGGCCGTCCCACCCTTTGTCCCTCTTGGAGCCCTTTGGATTGTTGACTAGTACTCCCCGGTGATTAA
>CM028382.1:11749504-11789941 GCA_013146195.2 Codonopsis lanceolata
TTTGAGTCATTTCTAAATCAAACCAAATAGGGTTAAACACTATTTGCATTTCCAACTTTTCTAAGTCATCGCATTGATTAATCTAAGTCATTAATCCAATTTATACATAGCTAACAATAAACTCAAGTTCCCTAAATTATGGAACCCTAGATCACGTTTTACCAATTAATGGTCGAAAGTCTATGACCCAAGAATAATAATTATTCCTAATATAGAGTAGAACACTTTTACTTCTAGGCTTAGTGTCTGAATCACGACATTTGCATTCATAGTTTATACTTCCAGATTTTCATACTCTCAAACATACTCCAATATCATGGTAGAAATCAAGGAGATCAACGATTTAGACATGAGAGAAGGGAAGCAAGAGGGGTAGCATGTTATCTCTAACATGGACTAAGGGAAATTGAGCTTACCTCAAGCCAAGCACGGACGAAGAAAACTGATCGGTGGCAATCGCTCGTATCGACGGTGGCGACGCAACGGCGGTCTCGGAATCGCAAGCGGGTCTTGAATCTCTTGGAAGCCAACCCCTCACGCACTAATCTCACCAAGACTCTCACGCACAAGCTCGCCCCTGAGATGGAGAAGACGAGGTGGAAGAAATGAGTCGTGAAATGAAGAGTAGAGTCTCCAATGATGTAGTGTAGATTAGCTTGATTAAGTGTTAATGGAATCCACATGTCACTTGATGAATGGTAGAAATAGGTTTAGCAATCTTAATTAGGCTTAGATTAGGCTAATAAGACTCTAATACAAGTGGTTTAAGTCACTAATGGTAGAGGTTTAGTAAGGGTAAGATCGTAATCAGCCAAATGTTGTTAAAAATCACGTTGCTCACGGAATTCTCTTCGTTCGGTGTGGAGGCCGAACATCCTTCATAATGTTCGGTTATGGTGGCCGAACAAAGCCCAAAATGTTCGGTTGGCAGGGTAGAACGATTCCTCAGGCCATACGTTAGGTCAAACAGGTCCAGATTTGCACGTATAACGCGTATAAGGCATATACAACTCAAAGAAGCATTAGAATGAGTATCAAGGGTCTTAAAAACAATGATAAATGTCTCTCAAGGTCTTGGCTAAGTCCAAATATCAAAGCCCGAGCAAGAACAAGTCAATCTAGAGCATGCAAGGCAATAGGCGTTCGATACGACAATTACGGTTCGATCAAGGAATGCAATCGAGTCAATCATGTTAGGGATACTACTAGCATGTTAAAAACATATTCTAATCATGTTAAACATGTATGGAAGACAAGTATACAAGTAGGTTTCGGGTTCTCACATCCTCCCCCACTTAAAGGAATTTAGTCCCTAAATTCATACCTAATCATCAAATAGGAAAGGATATCTTTCTTCTCATATCGAGCTCGGTTTCCCAAGTAGCTTCCTCAATGTCATGGTTCTTCCATAAGACTTTCACTAACGGAATCCGCTTGCTCTCAAGATTTGCTCCTTAGTATCAAGAATCCTCACCGGTCTTTCATCATAAGAAAGATCGGGTTCGAATGAAATCTCATCGTAAACAAGGACATGCGATTCATCTTTCAAGTACTTGCGTAGCATCGAGACATGGAATACATCGTGAACATCCGATAACGAAGGTGGCAATGCTAACCGATACGCCAAGGATCCAATCCTTTCTAAGATCTCAAATGGCCCAATAAATCTAGGTGAAAGTTTGCCTTTCTTCCCAAATCGCTTAGTACCGCGCCGAGGCGATACTTTCAAGAATACATGATCACCAACCTGAAACTCTAAGTCACGTCTCCGGTTGTCTGCGTAGCTTTTCTCTGCCTACTCGAGCCGTAAGCAATCTGCCTCTAATCAGCTTCACACTCTCAGCTGATTGTTGCACCATCTCTGAACCCCATAACTTAGCTTCACCAACTTCATCCCAGCAAATCGGTGAACGACACTTACGCCCATACAAAGCTTCATATGGCGCCATTTCAATACTGGACTGGTAACTGTTATTATAAGCAAATTCAGCTAATGGCAAATGAGAATCCCAACTACCTTTAAAATCCATGGCACAAGCACGTAGCAAATCCTCTAGTACTTGGATCAATCTCTCGATCGACCATCCGATCAGGTGAAAAGTCCGCATCGAAATTCAACTTCGTCCCCAAAGCCTCTTGTAAAGCACGCCAAAATCGAGAAGTAAACCTGGGATCTCTATCCGATACAATGCTCACCGGAACACCATGTAGTCTCACGATATCCTGAACATACAATGCTGCCAACTGACTCAAACTATAAGTCATCGCAATAGGAATAAAGTGTGATGATTTAGTCAATCTATCCACAACAACCCATACTGCATCAAAACCTCGACGAGTACGTGGCAATCCCGTCACGAAATCCATGGTGATATGCTCCCATTTCCACTCCGGTATCTCAAGTGGTTGCAATAAACCGGCAGGTCTCTGGTGTTCAGCTTTCACCTGTTGACATGTCAAGCATCTAGATACATACTCTGCGATCTCTCTCTTCATTCCATTCCACCAAAACTGCCTCTTCAAGTCCCTATACATTTTAGTACTCCCTGGATGTATAGTGTACTTGGCCTTGTGAGCCTCATCAAGAACCATACGCTTAACCCCATCGGTGGCAGGAACGCAAACTCTACCTCGAAAAGTCAAAATCCCATCGGTGTTCATAGCAAACTCCGGTGTCTTACCATCACCCAAACCATCAATAATTTTCCTCAACTCCTGATCGAGCCCGAGCTTCCTTAATCAACCCAAACAAAGCAAAGCGTAGCACGCACACTAGCAAAGATAACACTATGCTTTCTCACAACCGACTCCATTCGCGACATCCTCAAGCATCTTCCACTCTCTCATCATCAAGCAAGACATGTACACTTTCCTACTCAAGGCATCGGCCACAACATTAGCCTTCCCTGGATGATACAAGATAGTACAGTCGTGATCCTTAAGCTTCTCCATCCATCGTCTCTGTCGCATGTTCAACTCCTTCTGCGAAAAGAGATACTTTAAACTCTTGTGATCAGTATATATCTCAAACTTAGCTCCATAAAGATAATGCTTCCACTTATGAAGTGCAAATATGATGGCGGCTAACTCGAGATCATGTGTCGGATAATTCTCGCTCATGAGGTGATAAGCTTCCTCGAAGCATAGGCAATAACTCTCCCATTCTGCATAAGCACGCAACCCAAACCTTCTAGTGAAGCGTCGCTATAAATAACAAAGTTCTCCGAACCATTAGGCAATGCTAAGATAGGAGCTGTAGTCAACCTTCTCTTCAATTCCTGAAAACTAGCCTCGCACTTATCACTCCATATAAAAGAAGAATTCTTCTGTGTCAATTTAGTCATCAGAGTAGCGATCTTCGAAAACCCTCGATAAACCTACGGTAATAACCCGCCAAGCCCAAGAAACTACGGACTTCGGTCACCGCATTAGGCGCCTTCCACTTAGTAATCGCCTCAACCTTAGATGGATCCACCGCTATACCATCACTAGACACCACGTGTCCTAGAAAAGCAACTTGTTCCAATTTAAAGCACACTTATCGAACTAAAGCTTCTTCTCACGCAAGATCGAAAGAACCTCTCTCAAGTGAATTCATGCTCCTCTCGTGACTTCGAGTACACGAGGATATCATCAATAAACACAACCACAAAGCAATCAAGATATTCATGAAACACCCTATTCATTAAATCCATAAAACCGCAGTGCATTCGTCAAACCAAAAGGCATAACCACGAACTCATAATGGCCATAACGTGTACGAAAGGTCGTCTTTGGAACATCCTCCTCTCGAACTCTCAACTGATAATAGCCACTCCTCAAGTCAAACTTGGAATAAACAACTGAGCCTCGAAGTTGATCAAAGAGATCATCAATGTGTGGCAAAGGATACCTATTCTTGATAGTAACCTGGTTCAACTGTCGATAATCTATGCAAAGTCGTAAACTACCATCCTTCTTTCTCACGAATAACACCTGCACCCCACGGTGACACACTCGGTTTAATGAACTCTCTATCTAGAAGTTCTTGCAACTGCTCTTTCACTCCTCTCAACTCCGCCTGAGCCATTCTCAGAAGGCGCTCTAGATATAGGCGAAGTCCCGGCAAAAGCTCAATGCAAAACTCTAACTCTCTGGCCGGGAGGCAAAGCATAATCGGTAGAAAAGACATCCGAAATTCACTAACTACCTGAACATCTTCTAATTTAGCAATGAGACACTAGTATCAAGCACGCAAGCTAAATACCCCGCACAACCCCGAGATAAGAGTTGTCTAGCACGTAGCGTAAATAACATGAATACCTTTCATAGCAAGATCACCCATAAACACGAACTCCCGAATACTGTGCATGGCAAAAGTGACTCTCTTACGACGGCAATCTACTAAAGCATGATTCGCACAAAGCCAATCCATACCAAGAATCACATCAAAGTCTCGAATAGGCAATACTACCAAATCAAGATGCAAGACTCGATCATTAACAAGCACGCCACAATCTCTATAAACCTCGACGCCAATAAGCATTCACCCAACGTGTAGACACCTCAAGCACGTAAGGCAACCGAGCAGGTGCAATACACATAAATGCTCTATGAAATGCGATGCGACATAAGAATGAGTAGAACCGGATCAATAAGAACTCGAGCTCTATGACCGAAGACGAGAGAATACCTCCGATCACATGTGTAGACTCGGGAACACCTTGCCGATCAAGTGCAAAACACGAGCCTCGCGCCTTAGACGCCCATCATTATCTCTTTTGGATCCGATTGCCGAACGTAACCTACTGATCGAGTCGTTCTCGACTTAGGACAATCTCGAGCCGATGACTAGATCTCCACAAAGAAGACAAGAGCCAAGCCTAGATCTCGCATCGCCGCTAGAATGCCCAATCTTATGGCAATAAGAACAAGTCAAAGGTCCACTACCCCGAGCCTGGCCGCTCCCGAGGAGTAAAAGCACTACTACCACGACTCTCTCGATCGCCGCCTAAATCGCCCACCGCATCGCCGCCTATTCTCGATTATTAAACGACGATTGCCCTCGATGGCCGGATCGATTCCTCAAGATTGACCCTCCCTCGAATGCCGTGAGGTCACCCGCGAAGACCGCCGAGAAGACTTCTCGTGCTCCTCAATGTCTCGCTCTATCTCAAAAGCACGATCTATCAAGGCCCCGTAATCCTCCAACCGAAGAGATAACAATTGCCTCCTAAACTCGCCTTCAACCCCTTCACAAACTTATGAGTCCTGTGTCTCTCATCCGCACCGATGTGCACAATAACGGATAATTCAAGGAACTTAGCGTACATCGAGCTACGCACATGGTTCCCTCGCTCCAAATCCTTCGAACTCTTTCTCTCGCCGTCGCCTAACCACAACAGCACGTAAGAAGCCCTAAACTCCATCTCAAAGTTAGCCATACTGAGCCACTCGATTCAACTCCCAACTAGCCTCAGAAACCTCCCACCAATGATTGGCGGCTCCTCTAAGCTTATACACGCCTAACACAACCTTCTCCTCATCCGCACCCGTAACCGCAAAGATCTTCTTCACGCCCTCTAGCCATAACTCGGCCATACTAGCATCCGATTCTCCTTCAAATGATGGAGGCTTCATTTTCAAGAACCTCTCCAAGATAGTATTATTTCGCACCCTTGCTTCAGGTATAACTTCATTCCTTGGTGGCGATACTCTCGCATTCGGTTCTGGCGGTGGCGGTGGAGGAACATTCTGACCTTGACCTATCTCGAGCCATTTCGCCATAAACTCGCCATGCGGCGATACAAATCGCCATCCGAGCATTCATGCCTACTGGATTCTGGTGGTGGAGGTGGCAACTCCTCCTCAGTTCATCAGAACTCTCCTGGTCCGCTCTACCTCGCCTACACGATCCGCTCTAGGATTCACCATCAAGCACCTATAAGAATTCACTCGACGTTAGAATATCACACAAGAAACAACCCACCTAGGCCATGGAACCTATCCCCGACCAATAGCTAACAAAACTAACTCAATAACAAAATAACAAGCTCGTGGCGACTCGACCCCGAACCCGAGATGGAACCGCGACCGAGCGCCAAACAAGACAAGACAAGACAAGAAAGGAAGAACATGCAAGGACTCAAAATTATTTTAAAACTGACGTGACGCAACATTTCAGTCGCAAGAGAACTCGACACAAAAGGTCGGTAATTTTCAAAATCATTTCACCCGATAAAAGCTTAACAATAAATCCAAGTCTTCGGCGACACGGCGACACAAATTACAGCGGAACCCAAGCTAAGCAATAAATATGACAAGGAAATAAATAAGAGCTAATAGGATGCTCAATGAAGTCTATACGTAGTGAACAACACACGATATACAAGGCACGGCTAACATAATTGCCATCAAGAGAAGTAATACTACAAGAGTTAATACTACAAGTAGCTAACAGAATACACGAGTACAAGTCTATACAATCCCAAGCATAGTCTAGATGACTAGCTTATACCCATCGCCCTTGCAAAATACAAAAGAAGAGAAGAGGACTTCTAAACCACCTCTTCAACTGCAAAAGCCTGATCAAAAGAGAACTAAAGTATACGAGCACTGCGATCCTCAACGGGAAGGTCCTGACCTGCTAGGATCTAAAAAAAAGTACAGGGGAACGGGTAAGTCATAATGACTCGTAAGCTATCAATCATGCATGACATGGCAATATGCAACACGTTAGGCAAGACAATATTACAAGCATGTAGATCAAGTATATGAGATGCACATTATTGCACATAGTCACATAATATGAGGATATAGAGCCGGGCCGCTAGACCTCGCAAAATGTACACCTTCATGACGTGCATGAATCGATGGGTGTGATAATACATCGATCTTCCGAGGATATTCTCGGGATAAACATGAAGTCAATCTCAATGGTCGCGTATTGGTTGGCCAAGAGAGCTCTTCCCCACTGTGGCCAGCAGTGGAGGGTGTGTGACATGATCAAGTACGCCAGCTGGACTCATGCAATGCCAAGTAGTATTTACTCAACAAAGGTTAGTATGGAACGAGTCCGACAAGAGCGTCCTCGTTCAAGACAAGTATATAATCTCATCAATAAACAAGCAAGATTGAGCTCGACAAGAGCGAACTCAATATATCAAGTATGCATTTATTATGTCATAAAGATACAAGCATGATAGTCAATCCATTTCAAGAGTCTAGAATTAGTTTTCTAGTGTAACGCATGTAATAACGTCGTAGGGATCGATCATTGAGCCGGTATTGTTCAATAGCTCACTAATGTCGACTCGCTTGAGTCATTTCTATAAATCAAACCAAATAGGGTTAAACACTATTTGCATTTCCAACTCTTTTCTAAGTCATCGCATTGATTAATCTAAGTCATTAATCCAATTTATAACCATAGCTAACAATAAACTCAAGTTCCTAAATTATGGAACCCTAGATCACGTTTTCCCCAAATAATGGTCGAAAGTCTATGACCCAAGAATAATAATTATTCCTAATATAGAGTAGAACACTTTTACTTCTAGGCTTAGTGTCCAAATCAAACATTTGCATTCATAGTCTATAATTCCGATTTTCATACTCTCAAACATACTCAATATCATGGTAGAAATCAAGGAGAGCAATGATTTAGACATGAGAGAAGGGAAGCAAGAGAGGGTAGCATGTTATCTCTAACATGGACCTAAGGGAAATTGATAGCTTACCTCAAGCCAAGCAAAAGACGAAGCACGAAAACTGATCGGTGTCGCATCGCTGCCTCGACGGCGACTACGCAACCGGTCTGGAATCGCAAGCGGGTCTTGAATCTCTTGGAAGCCAACCCTCACGCACTAATCTCACCAAGACTCACGCACAAGCTCGCCCCTAGACCGGAGAAGACGAGGCGAAGAAATGAGTCGTGAAATGAAGAGTGTTAATGGATACACAGTCTTGATGAATGGTAGAAATGTAGTGTAGATTAGTAATCTTAATTGATTAAATGTTAATGGGATACACATGTCACTTGATGAATGGTAGAAATAGGTTAATAGCAATCTTAATTAGGCTTAATTAGGCTAATAAGACTCTAATACAAGTGGTTTAGTCACTAATGGTAGGGGTTTAGTAAGGGTAAGTTCGTGAATCACCAAAGTTGCGAGAAAAATCACGCTTTGCTGGAATTTCGCCTGTTCGGTTGTGGTGGCCGAACTTCCTTCATAATGTTCGGTTATCATGGCCGAACAAAGCCCAAAATGTTCGGTTGGCATGGTAGAACGATTCCTCGTGCCATACTTTAGGTCAAACAGTCCGATTTGCACGTATAACGCGTATAAGGCATGTACAACTCGAAGAAGCATTAGAATGAGTATCAAGGGTCTTAAAAACAATGATAAATGTCTCTCAAGGTCTTGGCTAAGTCCAAATATCAAAGCCCGAGAAAGAACAAGTCAATCTAGAGCATGCAAGGCAATAGGCGTTCGATACGGCAATTACAGTTCGATCAAGGAATGAAATCGAGTCAATCATGTTAGGGATACTACTAGCATGTTAAATACATGTTCTAATCATGTTAAACATGTATGGAAGACAAGTAATACAAGTAGGTTTCGGATTCTCACAGGTCGGACCTACTAAAGTAGGCTGCCTACGTATCCCTTAATAAAGGAAATCAGACTAGGCGTAGTTCGGGCCTAGCCAGAACAAGCATGCTGCAAGGCTAACAAACAAGTGCTGCGATGGTCGCGCCTACCGAAATAGGCTGCCTACGTATCCTTATCCAAGGAATCAGACCAAACGTAGTTCACCTCTGCTGGGGATCAAGTGCTGCAATGCTAACAAACAAGTGCTACACAGAAAGATAGATGTGATATCCATTACAACCTAGTGAAAATAACGCACATCAAAATGCAATACCCATTGCATCGCAACACAAAAACGCAATATCCATTGCGTTGCCTCAAACCTAATGCAATATCCATTGCATTAACGCAGAAAACAGATGCAATATCCATTGCATCACAACACTAAACGCAATATCCATTGCGTTGACACAAAACTTAATGCAATATCCATTGCATTAACGCAGAAAACAGATGCAATATCCATTGCATCACAACGCTAAACGCAATATCCATTGCATCGCAACGCTAGATGCGATATCCATCGCATCAACATGGAAAGACAGATGCAATATCCATTGCATCACAACGCTAAATGCGATATCCATCGCATCAACACGGAAAGACGAATGCAATATCCATTGCATCATAACGCTAAATGCGATATCCATCTCATTACCAAAAAGACGGATGCAATATCCATTGCATCACAACGCCAGATGCGATATCCATCACATCACTAAAAAGGGCGGATGCTGCAATGCAAATGCTGTGTTGCTAAATAGACAAGTGCTGCAAAACTTTATCAAACGAGTGTTGCAAAGGTAATTATAAAGTGTTGTGATGGTCGTGTCTAACGAAATAGACTGCCTACGTATCCTAAGCCAAGGAATCAGACCAATCGTAGTTCGTCTGCTGTTGTGCGGCATGAATTGTCTCCTCAGGAACGCTGAATTCGTCGGAGAACAAAACCTTTCCCTCTGATCTGGGGTTGCGTTCCCCTTAAAAGAAAGTTTTCCAACACAACTATTGATGTCTGAAATTTAATGTCTCCTCAGGAACGAAGCCTTCGTTGGAGGACAAAGCCTTTCCCTTGCCCCGGGGTTGCCTGCCCCATTAGGAAAGTCTTCCAAACATCATACAAATGCACAGAAAAAGGAAAATACCTTCCTTTCCTTATCCTTGCCGTGCCTTTCGGCAAATTTTCGCTGCTGCTGCTGCTTTTGCGACCTCCGTCGCTGCTGCTGCTCTTGCTGGGGATTTTTTCTTTTGCTGCAGTTATGGCTTTTGCCGAAAATCTTTTCCCCTTTTGCTGTTGCAATTTCCAACCTTAGCTAGAAATTTTCTTCCTTACTGCTGCATTTTCCGGCTTCAGCTGGAAATATTTTTTTTGCTGCTATTTCCGGCCTTGGCTAGAAATTTCTTTTTTTTGCTGTTGCCTTTTCCGGCTTTAGCTGGAAAATTCTCTTTTGCTGCTATTTCCGGCCTTCGCTGGAAATTTCTTCTTTTACGGCTATTTGGCTGGAAAATTTTCTTTGCTGCTCATTGCCCCTTTTTTTTTTCCTTTTCATACTTTGCATTTTTTTTTCTTTCGCATGCTTTGCAATTTTTTTCTTTTTGCATGCTTTGTATTTTTTTTTCTTTTGCATGCTTTGCATTTTTTTTCTTTTTGCATGCTTTGCATTTTTTGTTTTTGTTTTATTGCATGCTTACCTTTGCTGCTGACTTTTCTGACTTTCCTGCCCATTTGGAGGCTGCCTTGCTGGGAAAATGGACTTTACTCTGCTGTCAACATGCGTTTTCCCCAGCATAGAGAAAGCGATGCAAACTTTTTTTTAAGGTGTTCATCCCAGCATAGGAGAAGCGATGCTTATGAAGTGTTGTGGCAGAATCCTGTCGATGATCGGCTTATGCAGCTTTTGTTGATGCTACTGAGGATCTTTGGGAGGTGATCCTTGGCGAGATGCTGGCAGAACATTTATAGGCCGATGCGGCGGAAGACCTGAGGAGATGCAGTATAAAAATGCAAACAAAGGATGCAAGCATGCGAATGAAATTTTCATTTTCTCTTTTTTTTTTTTTAAAAAGACTTTTGAATGTGCATGTGTATCATTTGTTTCTTAAACATGTTAAGACAAGATAAGGTAAGGGGATGCAGATGTGATAAGAGAGGTTAGGATACGGCTTTTGGCTTTGGAGGGCTATGAGTAGTTGATGGTGATATTTGAAATGAAGGTGAATGGAGTGTTCGATCAGTTTTCAGTCTTTTGACTAGTGCATCGTAAAAAAAAGGGAATTCGATCCAGATTAGTGAAATCTACTAATCGATGCCTCGGAGGGACCACTTTTTTTCTTGCCTTTTTTTTTCTTTTTTCTTTTTGTTTTTTTCTTTTTTGTTTTTTTTTTGCTCTAATTTTTACCTAGGCCGCCCTTTCGGGTTTTCAACCTAACGAGCTTTTACCTTGTAGGGAGCCAGTCTTTCAATGCATGCGAGGATAAGCCGCTTATTCTTGAGGGATCACGGTTTTGTAGCTTCTTCGTTCCTTCAGGCAGAGATGGAAATGATAGCTGCTTCTGGATATGATGAGCCTTTATGCATCCAATGAGTTTGGCGGGAGAAGCCCCAGGATGACTTGATGAGTCATATTTTGTAAGATGAAACGGGCAGGTTTCTGAAAAGATTAATTGGAGACAGCCCTAGAAAGACTCGATTTGGAGAGACTTTTGTGGGAGACAGCAAAGAGTATGCTCAAGGAAAGAAGATGACTCTAATGGACAAAAGAAGAGTCATGATCCAGAGTTCATTGCCAAGTATCATGAGTTTCATGGACCCTTTTTAATGTTTATACTTTGATGATTTTGTGTGTCTTTAGCAAGAAGTTCTGTCCTGGATCCAGATCACGTTATAGCCGATTGGAACAGAGCTACAGGTGGCAACTGGGTTCGGATATAGTGTTTAAGTATTTGGGATGGATTAGCTATAGGGTTGGGGATCTGATTGGCCTCTTGCTCAAAGGGATTTTGGGCTGTGGATTTGGTTGTTTTTCGGAAAGGCGATCACAAGATGATCATTGGCTGGCCTTTTAAGCTGTGGGTTTGGATGAGAGTTTGGTTTCTGGACCTGGTTGGGAGATCGGCTTTTGCCTTTGGTTGCGGGTCATGGGGTTGTCCAAGAGTGATTGATATTTTCTTTTGTTGCGAGAGAGAGATTTTGAGGAAATTGCTCAGGAGAGGCTCTCTTTTTTTTTCTTTTTTTTTTTAACCTTGCTCTTTCTCTTTTTTTTTTGGTTGAATTTCGGAGCAATTTTGGAGAGTGCTTGAAGAGATATCTGTATTTTCTCTCCTGGGATAAAAAATTGGTCACTCTTGATAGATGTTTATAAGGGCGAAGTAGCCCCAATTTTGGGAAGTTGAATCTTAGGGATGGTTAGGCTTTGGCATATGGTGGTAGCCCCTAGTGTGCCATTTAATAGCTCGGTCACAATGGGTTGAAGATGACCTTTTAATAGTTTGTGAGTCCATATTGCGAAATGACTCATTATCAATTCGTGTAGTTTTATCATGTTTTTTTATGAGTTGACTCGTCATCATCATTCATATATTTTCTTATAACAAATACTTTGGCGATGTGTGCTTGGAGATCAAGAAGAAAGCTTGACAAGCTAATATAGGAGAAGCAAGAATTTACCAGACTTGAATATAGATAAATACCTTCGAAAATCTTGATTTGAGAACATGGTTGGACTTTTGAAATATCGGAGACCAGATGGATTCGTGAGCATACTCTGCAAGGACGGGCTGTAGACCTTAATATGAGCTAAGAAGATACCTCTGGGGTTTGAAAGCCCCTAGTCCTGAATTGTTGCTTATGATCCTGGAGTCGGCCTTTTCTGGATTTCCTGCCTTTCCAGATTTTTCTGCCTTCTTTGCTTTCCCAGCTTTCTTTTCTTCTCTGGCTCCCTATTGGTCTTTCCCTTTTTTTTTCTTTTTTTTTTTTTGAAGTGGTAACCCCTGACATCTAGAAGTAGGATTTACTGTTTCTTTTTTTTTTGAAAGCGAGGGCGACCGATGCACTAATCAACTAGTGATGCATTTATGAAAGGTAAAAAGGGCAGATGCATTTGGAGATGGTAATTGCGAATAGTGATGAGGGGGAATTTCCTGTCTTTACATGTTTTGGGAAACAAACAACACATAGAAAAACCCCTCTTTTGTTTTTTTTTTTTTTGTTTTTTTTGAAGACTCTTTTTTTTTTTTTTAAATAATCATTTTTTTTCTTGAAATGATATGTAATGATTACATACCTCTGGATAATTCTCTGAAGAGAGTAAATGATAGTAGTCAATTTTTCTTATTTTTCAACCCCTGCAAAATTGTTAGTGGTACCAGAAAATAACAAGGATCCCAAAGTTTATGAAAATTGACGCTTAGTTGAAAAGAGTTGTTTCCTAGAGATTTTATTTGACAAAATGACATTCATAGGTACAAAGAGTCTTTGGAGGTGTATACAGTGGCGGACGCATACATTTTTCCAACCGGGTGCACAAATTTAATAAAGTTTACAAATCATAATTGTCCCCTACGCGTTTTCATATTTTGAAAACGTTTAATTACATCATCATTTGTAACACTCTTAAGCAAATCTTTTTCAATAAAACATACAAGACAATCATTTAAAAATTGATCACAAATCCGGTTTCGTAGATCCGTCTTGACAATATTCATTGCAGAGAAGCATCTTTCCACGCTTGCTGTTGCTACCGGCAAAATCAATGCGAACTTCAAAAGTCGACACACCAATGGGTACGACAAATATTTCCGTGTTTGCACAAACAATGTTTATAGATCAACAAGCCCCTCCAATCTACTTAATCTGTCATCCGATCGCAAATCCATAATATATGTCTCTAGTTGATTTTCAAGCATCATACAATCAACTGGAGAGAAGTCATCCGGATAAAACTGAGCCATTCTTACCAATTTTGCTATATTGAAATCAACAAAATCATTACTTGGATTCAAACAAGCAACACAAAGAAGTAACTCAGAATTGACCTCATTGAATCGATCATTAATCTTTAAAATTTGCTGATCCATAATGGCATTAAAACATTCTACACGATAATGAAAATCGTTAGTAATGTTTGTCTTACGCCGAGGACGGTGACGATTAACATATTCAACATTCATATCCACATAATCAATCTTGTTCTCATTACAAAAACCAGTAATCTTGCCTAGAAGAGATTCCCATCCATCATTTCTTGCTACTTGCAATTTCTGCCTGGTTACTTTAACAAGTGTCATAGCATTCAAAATATTTGTATCTTTCCTTTGCAAAGCTAATGACAACTCATTTATGAATGAAAGTACAATCAGCATCAATTGCAAATTAAAGAAAAAATCAAATGATTGCAAATATCCCAATAAACCAACTGCTTGTGCTTTTTTCGATGAATCTGTAGCATCACACGAAACAACTTCAAGAACTTCAATAACAAAAGAAAACAAAGCAACCAAGTTCAATAATGATTTATAATGAGACCCCCAACGTGTATCTACAGCTCTCTTAAGACTTAATTCTTGATTTAATCCCTTCCCCGTCTCAAGCAAACCACTCTCGATTCCTTCCGCCACTTTTTCTGCTTGTTTTTGTCTAATAATGTCTTTACGCTTACAAGATGCTCCAACAACATTTAATAAAGAGGAAATCATGTTAAAAAAGTCTGCAATATCAACATTTTTCCTAGCCACAGCAAGAAGAGCTAATTGAAGTTGATGAACAAAACAATGAACATAATATGTAGACGGATTTTCATTCATAATCAAAGTCTTCAACCCTCTGAATTCACCGTTCATATTACTTGCACCATCATAGCCTTGACCCCAAATTTTCATCAAACTCAAACCAATATCAACAAATGCATTATCAATAGCAGATTTCAAAGACAAAGCAGAAGTCTCCATCACATGCACAACACAAATAAACCTCTCTTGAACATTCCCACAAGAGTTAACAAATCGCAAAACCACAGCCATTTGTTCTTTGCCAGATACATCACTAGACTCATCCACCATTAATGAAAAAAAATCATCTTTGATCTCTTCAATTATTTTTCGTACTATCTCTTGTGCAAAACAATGAACAATATCCTTTTGAATGTGAGGAGATATCATTTGACAATTTTTTTGAGCATTTCCCATAACAACTTTACGAACAGAATCGTTATGATCAGCACAAAACTTAATCAATTCAAGAAAATTCCCTCTATTTGAAGAATCTTCAGTCTCATCATAACCACGAAAAGCCAACCCATGGTTCAATAAAAATCTACAATAATCAATTGAAGCACATAATCGAATTCGATAGTCATTTCTCACAATGTCTGATTGTCTATGAAGAGAAACCGCAATAGATTGTTTTTGTCTCATTAGATCCTCACACTTCTTTACTGACATATTATGATTACTATTTACCGCACCAACATGGACATCCAACCTTTCTTTTTTATTCCAAGCACAAAAACCTTCACTTATAAATGCTTCACCACCACCTCTAAGGAAATAACAACACAAACAATATGCTTTATCTTCTTTCATGCTATACTCTAACCAATTAGCATATTGATCAAACCAATCCGAATTAAAACGACGCAATTTAGTTCCCATTTGTTTTTGAGGGAAATCATGGCCACGGGGTTGACAAAGCCCCTTCAACAAATAAGCTCTCCTAATTTCATCAATCTGGTTGGGGTTGTATTCAAATATCTTTTTTCTTTCTGTGGGATCTGATGGAAGACTATTCAAATCAACTATTTCTTTTGTAGCTGAAGTAACGGGAATAGACTGAGACCGTTGATTGCCAACAGATGAACTACTAGATGCACTACGTGTTCCAAATTCTTCTGCTAGATTCCGTTTATAAAATTTCTCCATAATCACTAACACCAAATTCCTTCAAATCAACCACAATTTGGAAGTCTACACAAATAAAAAAAAATCTCATAAATCAACTACTTCAACCCCCAAATTAAAATGCCCTAATTTCCAATTAAATAAATAAACTTTTCTTACCAAGATATTGAACACACAAATTTAGTAAATAAAGCAATATTATATAATATCATCTATCACAAATTGACAAATCACAATTCACAACAATTACATAAATTAAATACTCAATTAGAGTTATTTCAAATTAGGGTTATTTTATTTTTTAAAATTTAAATCACAATTATAATTTTGAAATTCATACAATCATACTTTGATTTAGACAATTATAATTTAGAAATTCACAAATCACAATCACAAAACACATATTCACAATCACAATTATAAAATATAAATTCACAAATCAAAAATCAAAAATCAAAAATCACAATCACAATTAACAATTAACAATTAACAATTAATCTAAAAGCCAAAAGGGCAACTAGGCAAGACCTAATCACCTAAAAGGTAAAAGGGCAGGGGCAGCTGGGCAGAGGGGCTGACTCAATGACTCCAAAGAATAGAGATTTCTCATATTCAGATTTCAAATGCAATCATAATTCGTACAGATGGAGAATTAGAGATTGAGGGCTAGTGGACGATTACTGACCGAATGGTCGCTTTTGCCGCGGAGAGGCCGCGTCGCTCGAGCCGTGGAGCGCAGCACGATGTCGGATGTCACGATGGTCCTGTACTCCTGTGGATCTGGATTTTGGAGCCGGCTGAACTGAAGCCTGAAGTGGTTCGCGTTCGCCAATCGCGTTAGCCTGTCGGAGCCTCGGAGGGAGTCGGAGACGGAGTCACGGCGAGGCCGAGACTGAGAGTTGAGACTTGAGAGTTCGGGGAGTCGCCAATCGGCAGTCACACGGGATTTCAAATTTTGGGAAAAGGGTTTTGGCTTGGGTTTCAAATTTTCACATACAGATACATGTAAGTAAAAAAAAAATTCTTTTATTCAGGTGGGGGCAAATTATATAATATAACTAATTATTAATTTTAAAAAAAAATCCTTCAACAAAATTTATCCCAAGTGGGGGCAACTGCCCCCAGACCATTCCTCTTCTGTCTGCCACTAGGTGTATATACAAGGGTATTCTAGGTTATTTTGTACTTTTTACTAGAAACAGTCATGGGCGTAGCTTCTCAATGATTTGGCCATCAATAAGATCTTGGATGGCATTTCTGAGCTTATAACACTTATCAGTAGGATGGCCACTGCTACGATGATACTCGCAATACTGAGAGTGGTACCATGTGTCTGATAGCTTTGGTGGAGGTCGATAATTTTCCATTGGTTTCAAAACCCCTTATGCCATTAAGCCTTAGAAAATCAAGGACATTGGGGCATTCAGTTCATCGTAATGCCTTCTTTTTGCTCGGTAAGGTCCTATGAGGTTCTTGTTGGCATTACTGTTTCCTTCAACAGAGTTGGCAGATTTATTCGTCTCATATGACCATGGAACACTACTATATTTACCATGTGCAATTCTTTCAACCACGTTGACTTCTTTCGAAGATTCTTCATCTGATTCAGAGTTACAAAGTGAAATTGGGGGTGTTTGTGTATCAATCTCTAGGGATCTCGTACGTATTTCTTCATCAATATGAACTCCTATCTCCACTATTTCTTTAAAATTGTTAGAAGGGAGATACCGCATGTGTTCTAGGTAAATGGGTTGGAGGTCTTTTTGTAAACAACCGGGCTGATTCAGAAGGATCAGGTCTGTCCAGAGTTTGGGCGACTTTATTCTTCCATCTGGATGCAAATTCTGCGAATGTTTCATTTTCTTTTTGGGTGCATGCCTCAAGTTCCCATTTATTTTCAGTGGTGGTATTATCTTTGTACTTTTCTAGGAACCCTTCAGCTATTTGGTCCCAAGTGTCCATGGTGCTATCATCTGCTAGCATTAACCATTGCTTAGCAGCCCCTATAAGGTGGAGGATTTGGATATGGGGGTAATTGTGGTATTTGGCAGGTTAATGTTTGGCTGGGAAATTGGGTTTGGAGGAACCTGAGAGGTTGATGCTTTTTGGGGGACTGCAGAGGAAGAGATTACCTTACCACTAGATTTTGAATTTTGCACCAAATTAGCAAATTGGCCCATTATACGATCAGCATGTGCACTCAAATTTGGATTTAACCATTGCTGCGTAGCTGGAGTCGGAGCGTCCCCTGGAGCCCTTGTACCTATACCCATGGCGGACTGCTCACTCTCTGCTACCATTCTGCTAAAATATGTACCCTCTGAATTGATACTGCCCTTTTTCTGATCTGCCCCTGATACTTTCTCATCTGATTTATGTGCCTGTTTCTCATATCAACTGGCCAGTATTCTCTCTGCCTTTTCAAATTCGGGCCAGGTTTCTGAGGAAAATGGGGTTTGGAGGTATCAGAAGGTTGGCTGAAGGCTTTTCGGGCTTGGAGTACAGCGTGTCTTTATTATTATATTTTTTTTATTTTTTTATTCATTTTTCCTACAATTGACCGGATAAGCCTCCGCTTTATTTTGACGGTCTCAGGACTTTTCCTGGAATAGTAGACTCTTTCTCCAGAGTATATGACCAACGTATTCCACCTGCCTTTCGACTCCCCAAGATCGGACTGATCTCAGACGAATGACCTATACTCTTTCCAGGATCCACCATTCAAAATGGTCTAGGTCGAGCATCAGAGAATAATAAATCAGCCCCTGCGTATATATTTTTTCTTTATTTTTTTTAATATTTTTTTTGTTGCGCAATTTATTTATTATTTTTAATTTATTATTTCTTTTTTTTTCATATTTTTTTTCTTGTGGGGGCTGACCCACGATTCAAAGATGCAAAAACCGGTTGGTCATTGAAGTGTCCTGAAAATCTATATGCATTCTAACGCTGGCTTATGGAGGGGGTAGGCTGGCCATGGTGTAGGGTAGCAGTTCGGAATATACCTATATGCGTGCGCGTGTGTGCAGCCTCAAAAAAGCAATAAAATCTTTTTTTTAGATATAAAAGCAGAAAATAAAAAAAGATATGGCCTGTCTTGCTGTTACGCGTGGATTTTCTCGACTTTTTAGTTTGAGCGCGAGCAAGCAAGCACGTCACATTAAGAAATAGAAAGAAAAGCGGGGAATCTATCTATTCCTATTAATTACAAAATTTGTCCTATATCCCCAAAATAATATGGCAGAATGAATGCAAATATATACATATTTTGCGGAATAATGAAAATAATAAACATAATATAATAATAATACAAAGCCGAAAATGAAGCAAAATTAAAAATAAAGCCCCGACCCTTTTATTGTGCTGCCCAAAATTTTATTGCAAACATATATATGACATATATATATTTTTTTGATTATATATATATATATATTGGCGAAATGTTTTTTGCTCTTTTTTTTGAAAAATATATATATTTCTAAACATACCTCTAACATTTATTAGAACGACACTGCTGCAAGATGGAGGATCATATCCACAAATATAAACACAGATGTTATAGGAACGCAAATATTCAAATGCATAAATTAATATAAAAAAGCATACTTTAGCCAGAAGCAAAAGAAAAACAAAAAGTTTTTTTTTTTTATGAGTCTAGCCCTCTATTTTATTTAAAATAAAACGATCTCCCCAAAGAGTCGCCATCGTGGTCGCCGATCGCGCCAGCGCCTGCACCCTTGGATAGGGGTGCGGGTACGTGCGGATGCGGGACACCACTGCTCTCATTTCATCCTTCCTTGTTTAGGGGAAGAGGAAATTAAAAGTGCGAGAGGAGTGCTGTCTAAGATAGCACGTTTGAATACGCATCGGTTGCCTTTAGTGGATTTTTGGTCCAATATGAGAGCTTTGAGTTTTCTACATCAAGTTATCCATTCTTTAGGGGATGCCAGGATATAGGAATACATCACTCTTTCATTCTCATTCTCCCTTTTTTAGGAGAAAACGGAAAAGTGCAAAAAAAGATGTTGCGAGGCCCCACTATGGATTTTTATGAAAATTGTCTTATGACCTATTTCGGATCGCTATGAGTGCTTTGGGTTTCATGCATCAAGTTATCCTTTGTTTAGGGGATACCAGGATTTAGGAATACACCACCCTTTCATTCTCATTCTCCTTTTTTTAGGGGAAAACGGAAAAGTGCAAGAAAGGAGTGTTGCAACGCCCCACTGGATCCAAAATGTTTTATAGAGTCCCCATCTGTATTTTAAGAAAGAAATAAAGAAAAACAAAAAAAGAAAAATCAGAGATTGCAAACACGGTTTCGGAGGCTAAGTTACGAGTTGGGAAGGTGCTAGGCACCCAACTCACCCTTTCGGTCTCAAAAGCGGTTTTTGGCTAAAGTATGTTTTTTGTTATATTTATTTAGCAAATAAATAAAGCATTAACTACCTACAAATACATATATATTTACATTATTTACAGATTTGCAGCTGTCTCTTTCCAATAATTTACAAATACATTTAAAAATATTTGGTCATAATAACGGCTCTTTTAAATGCTATTTTCTAAAATAATCCGGGCAGCACAACGACTTATATTTTTACATTGGACCGGATGGAAAATAGCTTTTTAGTAAATAAACTCTTAAAGGCTTACCTTTAAGAGCGTTAGTGTGCTCGCTCTGTCCTTCAGGGAGAGGGAATTTTTTTGCTGCTGCTGCGGTTGCTGCGGTGCGGGCAGAGTAACGTCTTGCAAGAGTTGCTTTTAGGACCCGTAAAACGGGCGGAGCAACTGCTTGCCTTTTGACACTTGCTTACTTGCTGCAGGTGGAATTTGGGCAGAACAAGAGCTTATTTCTGGCTAATTTGGCATTTTCACTCGGGCAGAGCAACGACTCTTTCCGAGGTTTTTGGATCGGGGAAATAGGGTGGATACCTAACTGGGGGGCTAGGGATCACTTTGACCGGTTGGTTTTGTGTTTGGAGGAGGTTTGGCAGACTTTCGAAGCTTTATAAGAGGGGGAGATCACTCTCGCTCACTAATCGCTCGCTGCGTAAAAATTACGCAGTGTTTCTTCGGGCTTCAAGCCTTGGTGAAATATGTGTCCCAAAAGCGTAGCCGGGCACCTGTATTTATAGTTGGATTTGTGCTTCATCGGCTTGTACCGCGCACTAGAAATTTTGCACAATGCGTTAACTCTACGGGCACTGTTTGGGACTCTGGCGCGGCCATAAGGGTATATGGGAGCCGCGCCAAGGCGCAATTCATCTTTCAATTTTTGTTGTTTTAGCCCTTGCATTTCACTGTTCATGCATCTTACTTTTCCTTTTACATTTTCAACCTTGTAACTTAACATTTTGTTAATTTTAAACAGTTCTTGATATCACATGCCAGAGTTACATATCAGGGGTACGAAATTGGGGTGTCTACACAATTGTTAAAAGCTTATGGGTAGCTTAGCCAATTTTTTTGACAAAATCTATATTACAATACATCTTGCATTGCACATGTGCAATTGATAAAGGCTAATGAGAGGCTGAGATTCATTCAATTACGGAGATCCGCGGGCCTTTATCAAATTTTAACCCCAAGCGTGTGAGAGCGGTTCCCCAACTCCCCCCCTTCGTCTCCCCACGTCTCTCACTCTCCGGCCTTTTCTCTCTCAAGGTCACTCATCTGCTAACCTTTCATAATCTGAGGTAAGAAATTCTTTCTCTCTCTCTTTCTCTATCTCTTTCTCTCTTCCTCTCTGCGTGTGAAAGTGGTTCCCCAACCCTGCCCCCCTCCCATTTTCGTCTCATCAACCCCCTGCGGGGCTAACTTTCCCTCCAAACCCACGTCTCACTCTCCGGCCTTTCATACGCTACCCTTTCATACGTGGCCGGGCGTGAAGCTGATTCGCTGAGATGGATTGGAGGTGGCCGAAGGCGGCTGGATTGTAGATGAAGGGGAGGTGGACGCCAACAATTGAACAAGAAGGGGGGAGATTTACCCGGAGAAGAAGGGGGAGAAGATGCGGGAGGAAGACGGTGCTGGGCAAAGCACTTGAGTTCGGAGAAGACGGTGGTGGGGCGATTGCGTTGGCAGAGGAGAAGCGACTGGGAGAAGGAGATTTGGCAGCTGGGCTTTTTGTTCTCTCTTTTTGCAATTTGTTGTTGCTCAGTAGATGAATTCATCTGTTTCATAATGAATGCAAAATTCTGAGTTTCAATGCTTATTTGTTGTTCGTGGTCTCGGTTGTAGCATTGGACTTCTTTCATTTGTTTTTTTTCCTTTTTTTAATGTTTGAAGAGGCATTTTTGGATTGCAAAGGATGCTAGCAATCCTACTGATTTTTCTAAATGCACATTACCTTTGAGTTGTATTTGTTCATGAAGGTGTCAATGTCAGTCCTTGGCTATATTGATTCATACTTATTTCAAATAGGCCTCTTTATCGGCCCCTAGAAATGGATTGATTTAGGCAGAGTATATTTTGTAAATGGGAATTCTTCTAATTTTTTTATGTTATTAAGACCACTCTAAAAAATAAACTGTTTTTATTTTTTATTTTTAAAAATAGAATAAGTAATAATATGTATAATTATTAATTTGAAATTCTTCCGATTTTTTACGTTGTTAATAATATATATAAAATATAAAATACACTTTTCATTAAATACATAGTCACTTTTTTATACCAACATAAAAAAAAGATATATTAATTGTTTAGTGTTTATCTTTCACACTAAATCTATAATATAAAACAGGTTACGCGGTTAAAAAAAAGTTTTAATTTTTTCTCCACTGTTGAATGATCATAATGCTTTAATTGATTATCGAGAAGTCTTCATTTTCAATTTATTATTTTAGACTTTTTGGAAACATGATTAAAACATATATTGATTTTTTTTAATATTGACACCCTCCAGTACTGACATCCTCCCCTACTCGCGCCGTGCCATAAGCACGGGCATAAAGACTAGTATATTATAAAAATACCCTTAGAGCAAGAACAATAGTTGAATCATATACACTCAAATCAAATAACAAATCAAACACAACCTATTAAAAACTAATAAAATAATTCAGGTGATACTCATTTGATTCAAAACCAAAAAAAAAAAAAAAAATATTCAACTGTGGCACATAATCTAATATTTTTACATACCCCACTATATTTATCTCAATTAATTTTTTTTTCAAAAAAGAGGCTAAAAACTTGAAAAAATCATAGAATTTTTTTATGATATCCAAATGAAATAAACCAAGTATCTATTTATACGTAAAAATGTGTACTTTAATTCAGTAAAAAAATAATATTTTTTGGGCTCAAAATTGGTCAAAAAAGGCAATGGGGGTAAATAAAGTACTATCCACTAAGATAAGGACACATGGAAAGGGAGGGGGCGGGAGGCGTCAGCCCATGTTGTCGGCCACTATTTTTTTAATTTATTTTGTTCCAAACGACGTCGTTTTAAGCCTATACTTCCTGAAACACGATCGTTTGGCTATGCTTTTTGTGTTTGATTTGTGTCTTAAATTGTTCCAAATCAAATAAAATTTGAATTTGATTTTTCTTTGACTTACCGTTGCAAGCTTGATTCATGTATGATTTGAAGTTTGAGCCTTCGTTAACAGTGCTCTTAAGCTACCCATAAGCTACTCAAACAAAAACTCCCTTCCAATACATGGTGGCACAAACCCCAATAGATTTATATTCATAAATAATTTTACTTATATAATAGTCAAAATTTAATCGGATGTCCAAATGAAACAAACTAACTCTCTATTTGTAGATAAAAATGTCTACTTTGTAAAAAGAAAAAAAATATAAAAGAAAACTTTTATGTATGTGTGTGAAAAATGGCCAAAATTAGAAGAAAAATAGTTTTTGACCACAAAAGTTTTCTAAGGTAGCATTTGGTAACATTTCTATTTCTTTTTTTTTTTTGTTTCACATGTTTCTGTTTCACTTTGTTTCTATTTCTTTTTTATTTTGGACAAGAAACAAAAACAAGTTTGATAGTCGTTTTTATTTCTATTATGAAAAAGAAACAAAAGCTAATCATTTTTGACAAACATTTTTATTACTTTCACAAAGTTATATTCTTTTTATAAAAAAATTAACACAGTACAACTTTGATTATAGTATATTATATCCTACTCGAACGGGTAGAATAATAATTCACATGATTTCATCTATTATTAAAAAAAATGTGGATAAGCAGCTTCTCATCCGTCGGGTTGGGTTGGAACGGGTGATGGGTCGAAACTCATTAGAACCCGAATATCAAATTGATTGAAATGGGTCGTGTTAAACGGGTGACGTGTTAAAACGGGACGGCTCGTCTTAATCTAGATTTTCTCCCAAAATTTCATAATTTTATAGAGTAAAAGCTATCGGGTCAAAATGGTAATGGATTCGATCCCTCTTTAACCCGACCCGTTAATATTTTTTTGGTCAAAACAGGTTACACGTGCAATCCAAAAATATTAACGGGTTATATATATATATATATATATATATATATATATATAAGTTCGAAGACTAGGCCTCATTTAAGTTGACCGATCTTGATTCTTCTAAGTTTCAAAAAAGAATCATTTATCTTAAAAAAGAAACTAATTTTTTTCATTTCTAAATTTTGGGGAATAATGAGAAACGTTTCTAGTTTATCAGAAATAGAAATGATTGTCAAACGTAATTCTATTTCTATTTTTCACAAAAAATTAGAAATAGAAACAAAAATATTAGAAACGAAATGGTTACCAAACAAGCCCTAAGCTCCTCCTAAGATCAAGTAGCTTACCAAAGCTCCTAAATCACCTTTTTCCCAAATAAGCTCCCACCATGCTCCCTCTAAGAACTCTATTGTTTCCTATACTCTCAATTTGCTCCCTCTAAGAGCATGTACAACAAAGCTCCCTAACTTGGGGAGCTTAAGCTCAGTTTTTTCAATTTTATTACAAAATGTCATTAAGCTCCTCAACAAAAATACTCTTCTAACAATGCACAAACTCCAACATTCTTACATACAACACTATATCTATCTCCATTAATTTAATATTTTACTTATATCAACAAATAAAATAGTTAGAAACTTCAAATAATCATAGAATGTTTTTCTTATATCCACATGAAACAAACCAAGTCTCTACTTATAGATAACAATATGTACTTTAAAACAAGAAAAAAAAATTGTTTATGTCTCAAAATTGACCAAGAACAGCAATGGAAGAAAATAAATTTATGTGCACTAGCGCAATGCACGTTGAAAGGTGGAGGCGGATCACAAAAGTGCGGCGTTAAGCGGTGGCACTTTACCTTGGGTTGTTTGTCGATTTTTTAGCCAAAAAGGCCAAATTTTGTTGGCTTTTTTTTGTTAAAATAACGTCGTTTTGGCTTTTAAAAAAAATCAATTAGCACGGGAGCTAAAGAAGTTCCTCTCATTCCCTTTTTTTGCTTATTAAGCATTGGTAAAGAATCTTTGTTATTTGGAAAAATCCCAAATAATCTACTAAGCTCCTATTTGGGAGCCTTGTGTTTGTACTCTAAGACTCACCATTGTACATGCTCTAAGAAAACACTATATTATACAATTATTTACAAAATAATCAATAAAATAAAGCAACAAATTTCAAATTCCAATTCCAAAAATAAAATAAGGGCCATGAATTTTTATGTTAGTCTGCCCTTGATGAAGATAATATGCCCTTGGTGAACACAAGCTGCCTAATATACTTAGACTGGGCAGCCTGCACGGTGTGGAAAAACCTCATGAGTGATTCGTCTAATTCCGTCAATTTTTTCGAGTAAACATACTTTTCGTAAAAATTCCCTTTGACATTCGAGCTCTTGAGAATGACTTTTGTCCCTTCTTTCATCTTACCAACAAACATGGCCATCTCTTTCTCCGAAAGGTTTAACACTGCGCCAAGCTTCTCTATACGATCAAACATTGGCTTTATCGAAAGTATGGTGGTTTGGAGGCTCTCCAGGGTTGATTTGAAGGTAATCGTTGTTGTTTTTACTACGTTAACGATTTCCTGTAGCTCCCTAAGTACGGCTCTGATGGCTGCCCCGTCGCGGCCGCCGGTCATGACTGTACATAGACTAACGGAGGAGTACCGTGTCACGGATAACATAAATCACAAAGAATGTATACGCAAATAGAAGAAAGATAGTGAGAGGAGACCTGGAAAGAGGAGCATTTGAATGGTCTGGATTGAAGCCATTGTACATTCATTAACCATTGCATATATCAAATCATCTTCAGTGTTGCCTGTGATCTCCTTTATGTTCTGAATCAGCTTCTGTACACTGCTTGGAATTGAAGCCCTGCGTCCACTGCTCATGTATATATACACATAAATTACTTAAGATGTACATAATCATAAATCATGTAATTAAATATAGCTAGAGATATGATTTGGAGATGTATACAATATTATAGATATGAAAGAAAGAGAGATAATTTGGGTCATTTGATAACGTTGAAAAGATAAGGATAATATGGTTAATTGGATCTATTCAGGGTTAAATTGTCTTTTACGTGGTTAAATTTGTTCTTATTTTTATCTATTTCAATTATTCCACCTGTCCCAAAATAAGTTGTCTCTATTTCATTTCGGTACGTCTGAAAATATGTGTCTCATTTGATTTTTTTAAAGCAAATTGTCTACTATACCTTCATTAATAATCTAATTGTGGCCTTAAAAGAAAAACGTACTCGTGTCATTTGACACCACTAACGAATATATTAAGAATGTTAAAATATAAATGTTAATTTCTTTATAAAGTCAATTGTGTTTCTTTATTAAAACCCGTATAAAATCAATAAGATACCCTTATTTTGGGACCAAGTATATATTTGAGGGGGGAGGTATTGCCTACCCATTGTCCAAGCATGGGGGGGGGGGAGAAGCATTGTCTACCCGTTGTCCAAACTTTTGGGGTGAGATTAGAGCTGTCAAATAGGGATAAAGCATGTGGGCATGCCCGTCCCGCCACCTAAAAGGGACAGGTTGGGTTAATGTCATAGAGGACTGTTTGGATGTGTGCCTTACGAGCTTTGTCCGCACGGACATGGGGCTTTTGTGGATCGGGGCAGGCACGGGCAGCCCGCACTTTCTCACACTTAAAAAATAATGAGCAGTGACTCAACTCTCAAAATAATGAAAATATCACTCTCAATCTTAACTCTCAAGAAAAAGAAAGTCTTTTGACTCTGCCTCCCCACTCTCCAGCGACTACGACGCCTCCGCCCTCTGGCTTTGCGCCTCTCTATCTATCTCACACTGGCTCTCCGACATTGAGACTCTTAGTCTCACGCTCTCTCTTTCCTATGCTGTTTCTAGATCCGGCACGACGGCTCTTCCTCACCATTACAGCCTCACTCTGACTGTACACACATACACACACACATTGACACTTTGTGACTCCGTCTGGTTCGTCTCTTTCCCTCTTTCTCTCGCCTCCGGCCTCTCGCTGCACAGACGTACAATACAATTTCGATCTCTTTCTCTTTTTTGCTTTCGCACAGTCTCACATGTATTGGGTTTTGGACTAGACTTCCAAATGGATCACTTCGACTAAAGAATCAACAATTGGCCAGATCTTGACTTCTTTAATGGATTTTTTTGACTCTCCAGTTATTAGGCACAAAGGCTTTTGAGTTTTAATTTCCCCAATTTGCTGCCTTGTTTTGTGACTTTTCTCTATGGTTTTCATTGATCATGCGGGCACGCCCGTTTTTCCCGTGGCCCTAGGCAGGGCGGGATGGGCCAAAGGTTTTAGGGACCGTCATGTTTGCGGAATTCTCCCGCCATGCCCCGTTCTATGTCAGGTTTTCTAGGCCCGCGGGCAAATCTGCCCCACGTGCCCGTTTTGATAGCTCTAGGTGGGAGCTAATATTTGGCTTAATCTCACAAGAAGGTGAATCAGAGTTAACCGTCGGATATAGTCTCAAAACATCCATGGTGGCGTCTATACGAACTTTTTGGAGCAACAAAAGTTACTTAAATAAAAGTGTAAAGTGGCTCTACTTTGACTTTAAACTTTTAACTTTGAAAAAATGGTTACTAGTCAATCATAAGTAGGGTGACAATTGGTGTTAATAGATAACTTTGAGTTAGACTATTATCCATTATGTCAATGGATAATAGCCTAACTCAAAACTATCAATTAACACGCAATTGTCACCCCTAAATTCATAAGTCATGGCAACCAGAATCCGAACTCACCATAATTATCTCACTAAAACCTTAAATAAAAATAATTTGATTTTTAGAGTAGTTAAGAGTTTTTTTTCATTCGTTTACTCCGCTCATTTCATCTTCGATGCATATATCATATTTTAGTGTGTATTTCTCAGGAGCGGATCTATGTATCCTCCTCGATATCACATGACATCACTCAACTTATTTTTATTTTTATTTTTGGCAGGGGCCGCGCGAACGCAGGCCCCCTCTATCACAAATTATGACGTAGGCTCGACCACTTGGGCCGACCTTAGGTGGGCACCCCTCCAGAGTGCAATGGAGGTCGCCAACCTAGGCCATGGGCCTTCTTGATCACCCATTGACCCCGTCCAGGTAAGTGAACTTAATATATGTAATGCTCCTTGCGTTCCTAAATTATCGTCATAGTTGATCCGACGCACGGATTAAGAAAAAACAATTGACTTGATTATTTATATTGGTTTAATGTGTAGTTTCCTTTAAAGTTCATGTATATGTGGCTCATAATTAAAGTAAAGTGTAAAAGTAAGGATAAAGTGGTAAAAGAGATGTTTTAAAAAGGTAAGTTTCAAACTGGACAATTATTTTTGGACGGACGAAAAAGGAAAAGAGGACGATAATTTAGGGACGGATGGAGTATCAGTTTAGTACTTGTTCATGTAATTGTCTTGGTTGAGTTGGCTTATGATGTGACATTATGATTACCCTTCTAAAGGACTTGGGATCATATATTATTCTATTCTTTATTGATGTTTTTTTCTTCCTAGAAGACCTGTTATTTCGAGAATGTGATGACTCGATTACCCAGGAAACAGGACGAGTAACACTTGAAAAGAATTACGACACCACTGAACAAAGTTTTTAGATTCACTACTAATACTTTTGACGTTATATGTAAACATTAAGTGCATTAATATATACATATTACTAAAATGACCCAAGAACTATCTTTCTTAACTTTAGCAAAAAATAAATTAATAATATAGAGATGGAGAAAGTAGTAAATATCAAGGTTCTAAAAATCGTTAGGCGGCCGCTAGGCGGCACACTAGCGCCTAGCGCCTAGGGGACTAGTCGGGGCGTAATCGGGGCCTAGAATTAAGACATAATTACCATTTTTTAATAATTTACATCAAAAATCAAAACATTGAATACAAAATTAATTTTTTTATGTTTGTCATTTTATCAAACACTTGTCTATATTTGTAAAATGAACAAAAATATACAAACCTACAATTAATCTCAATTTTCAACAACCCCAAAGTAATAAAGAAGTCAAATTTATAATTAAAAACAAAAAAGATAGTACTCTAGTTCGCCCCCCATTACCTCTCTCTCTGCCTCACCATTACCACTCCTCCTTCCTTCTCCAGTTCGCCCCTTCTTCCTTCTCCGGTCACCGCATACCACAAAATCAAAGCTACAAAAATAAATTAAGGTCAGCAAGTGGTCGATTAGGCGGCGACTAAGAAAGTCGCGGCGGTAGAGAGGGGCCTAGCGCCTAGGCGGGGTCTAGGCGGAGCTAGGCGGGGAGTTTTAGAACACTGGTAAATATACATGAATGTCTTTAGTGTCTATAATATAATAACTTAAAACTGTTTATAAGGTTTGGAGGTGTTAAGCATTTTCGTTCAAACGGCCAGGCTATAGTTTACTGTTGAATGAAACCAAGGATCTTCGTGTCCTATGTCCAGACGGTTCCCCGAGGTCTTTTGAAGAATCCAAAATTAATTAGAAGTGTCATAAAAGAAGAAATAAGGATTACAAGTGTAGTGTAGGCTTGGTAGTTTGATGGATTGGAATAGATAATTGGTTGAAACGGTTAACATGTTAAAACGGGTCGATCCGTTTCAATCCTACTTTTTGTGGTATTAGTTAAATACAGCCATTTGACCCGGTTGATGAACATATATAGCCTTCGACCATAAACCACTTGTGGTCGACCAGATAAACCAGTTGTCGACCAAGTGGTTTTACACTGGTTTATTGATAAACCAGTTGTTGACTAAGTGGTTTACACTGGTTTATCAATAAACCACTGTAAACCACTTGGTCGACCAAGTGGTCGATCAGTCGACCACACTGTCGACTAGTGATTTCAGATGTTTAAGGGGTGCATTTTTACTGATTTACCGATAAATCAGTCTTGATTTGTCAGTGGCTTATCAATAAACCAGACCATAAAAGAATATTTTTTTTAAGTGAGGCTAGAAATGACCAAGTCATCTGTGACTTGACCATTTTTGTAAATCCCCCATCCCCCCAAAACATAAATTCATAGTATAAAAAGTCATGGATAAAAATGGGCAACGGATCCGACTCACTCTAACCCGACCTGACCTGTTAATGTTATTGGATTGAAACGGGCTACTCGTTTCAACCGAAAAAATTAATGGGTTGGATTGGGTTAGATAAAGGTAATGATGTGGCATCTTATTTGTCATATTGTTAACATAACTTTTTAACTTATAGTGGAGCCCATAAAATGCCAAATAAGATGACACATTGGAAACCACATCATTTGGTGCACAAATTTGAGTGCTCATTGAGTGGCTCTAACATTACTCGTTAGATAATTAGTAAGTTAATGGGTAATAGGTTATAATTGCGAGTCCTAGTATTGTTTAATGGATACTGATACCGAATATTTCTTTTCATGACAAATTTAGCATGTGCATACTTTTTTACGGATCATATTAACATACAAGTATCACAAGGTAGTAGTAGTACAGTAAATATTATTACCTGAGAGCCTTAGGAGGAATCCCTTCATGATCATCATGCTCTTGGCATTTCAATGCCCTCTCCAGATCCAACACAACCTCATCCATAGTAGGTCGCATGTCCGGGTTGGGTCGCAAGCTTCTTCCTATAATATCAGCAAATATCTTTAAAGAATCATCTGATATCTCCCCAGTTATTTCAGAATCAGCATTTTCCATGGCCCAAAGCCCTATATCCTCATCATCCCTGACGTAGTAGCTCTGATCATCCCCTCGATCCCACGGCTTTTTCCGGCATAACATTTCGAACAGTACCACGCCCAATGCATACACATCTATTTTCCTTGTTATTTGAAAGGTTCTAAAGTATTCTGGCGCGTAATACCCACATGTGCCTTTAAGGTCGGTAATCATAGTGGAATTGGTTTGATCAGCATGGGACAACTTGAACATCCCAAAGTCGGAAACTTTAGCAACCCAATTCTTGTCGAGAAGAATGTTGGCAGGCTTCATGTCCCGGTGAATGATCCCTTTGGGTAATTCAACCGTGGCTGTATGAAGGTATTGCAAACCACGCGCGGTACCAAGGCATATATTGAGCCGTTGCTTCCATGACAAACAAATACTCTTCTTCTTTTTAACATAATCTGATAAGGATCCCTTTTCCATATATTCATAAACGAGTATTTTTTTATCCAATTCATTGCAATAACCGAGGAGAGAAACGAGGTTGGGGTGTTGGATCTTGGAAACAACTTTAATCTCCTTTTCAAACTCGATTGAATTTGGATTTAAAAGCTTCACAGCAACAGATAATTTTTGGTCGTCCCCGCCGATAGCGATGTGGCCAAGATACACAGTTCCTTCTCCCCCGACTCCGAGGATGTTGCTTACGTCAAAGTTGTTTGTTGCGTCTTTGATCTGGTCTAGTGAAAACTGATGACACACAACACTTGACAAGGAGGATGAAGAGGACATGTTTAAGTTCTCTGATCAGTGATAAGCCAAAGGCTTTCACAGACTACTTTAGCTTTGCAAGAGGGACATGTAAATTAAAAAAGCATGGGGGAAAGCTCCGAGGAATTAATCCCGACGAGTCGATGAAAGAAGGCAAGACTCGGGTCATCTGGATTGGGTCCTTTGGGAGATAGAATAATTAAATGGAGTGAGTTTTTCAAGGAGGGACGTACGTGGTTAATGACGTTATACACATCAAGTCTAACGCAGTTGAAAAGTCAAAATTAGTACTAATATAAAATCTCTCTCTCCTCCCCACCCATATCAAATCTAAATCAATATATTATTATTATTAATAATTTATTATATATAATAATTTAGTTTAAGAGTTAACTATAATTCATTTTTATCAAGCATAACTATTGAACATGATTAAATCTCAATTTACACAAGGTTGTGTAGAACAATTAATTTGGTGAGGAGCATTGTGGTTGTGTCACCTCACCACATTTTGATAAATCTTCATTATAAAACATACATGTGGATGTTTTACACAAGCTTGTGTACAACAATTCTAATTTTATTCAAAATATCAATTGAATTCAGAGTTACAATGAGTCATATTTTTATAGCACTAGTAATGCTTAGAAAATAAGTTGACCTAAATCGTTTCTTAATGTCAAATGCTCATGTAGTTTTTAAAGCAAGTAAGACACATAAAATATCATATCAACTGTGGGAATTGTGGGGTTGAATGTTTAGTATCACTGGATTTCACATAAGCATTCACTAAGACAGATGGTAGGGACAATCGAGACTAACATGCAGACACGGTTCGAAAGTGTGCTTGAGATATATAAGTGAGAAAAATCCAAGGGATCTAACTTATCATGCAATTGACCCTAAGTTACAATTCAATGCAACCATCATGTTCGGACGGCTATTCTTCATATTCTTGTGCATATCTTGTTGAAATGAAGTGGGTGCTATTAAATTTATAAAACTATTCTAATCAATCCATAATTATGACTGGTGTAGGTGCATAGAGGTTTTGGAGAAAATCATAAATTGGCAGAATCAAGTAAATTCCAAAATGGTCTATGAAAAAGTTATGTAGTTCATTGCATTAACTCCTCTTCGACTAGTACTACCACACCAAAGACTCGAGGATGAAATTTTTGAATTAAAAAATATATTTTTTTATAAAGAAAATTGGAGATGATGATGACACAATTGATGATGGATCCCCATAACGGGAATCCACGAGCATCCAAAATTAGTGTATTCTGGTCAAGGCAACATCTCCGAAAATAAGAAAAAAATAAAAACAGGAAAGACGGGTGAGGAGACGACACAATAGAGGGAAAAGAAATTTTTCCCCACCCTAAAAACGTAGCCCAACTCCACTCCTCCTTAGGCTAGGACCTGCTAAGACTCTGGGTTTATAATCCCCCCCAAACTTAATTTCTATTTTGTCCCCAAAATTAAGGAACATATGAGAGGCTTAATGGGGAAGGACAAATATAAAAAGGACATAGAAGGCCCACATAACGAAAGAGGAAGAAACTTGGGTCTCGACTCACGGCGAGTCGGGAGGAAATAACAAACGAGGACGAAACTCGGGGATAGTGCCAGGCGGCATCCCAAGATAGTTGGAGACATTTTGCCCCACTAGGTTTACCCAACCAAATAAATCTTCTTGGTCAGCACGCATGAGTGCCAACTGCTGATTTGCCATATTAGCCTCAAGGGCAACCTCCTCTACCCTGTTGGAGATTGCCGCCAACGGATCCTCCTCCTCCTCGGGCTCCTCCTCGTGAGGAACCCTCTCTCACGGCTAGCAAGCTTGCTCAAACAAAATTGCCCTAGTGATAGCGAGCACCTTCTTGAGCCTCTCCGAATCTGGAGTCCACCTGACTCCAGCCTCCTTACACAGTCTGGTAGTCAAATGCGAGAACGCGAATCCCCCATTTGTCTTACCTCTAATCAGGATCTGGATTTGGCTGTCGATCAGACGGCCGACATCGACAGTCCCACCGGTCAAGATGGTATAGATCAGGACTACCTTAGCCCAAGTCACTGTGTCTTGGTGACTGGAAGGCATAAGCAGGAGCTAATAAATTTGAACACGACCTTGGCCATGTCTAGCAGGAAAGACTCCTCCATAGTGCGGGGACCAAATGGTGGGTTACGGTTCTGGGTCCAAACCACACCAGGATGCGAGATGGTCGCATTGACCACCTCGACAGGGATAGGGGCAGAAAGGTGGCGGCTATAGTCATTGGCACCGCTCGCAAAATTAGAGGTGCCATAGCAAAGGTTAATGTTTTGGGACTCAAAACTAACGTCCATGCCCCAAACACTAACTTCCTCTAAAACACTCCCATCTATGTCAATTTGCCCATTGGCATAGAATTCACGGACAATGGCCACGATGGCCTTGTTCGGAGATTCAATCAAAGGACCCCACCTACGGGCTTTAAAATTATTGTGGAGGCCAAATTCAGCAGCCTTAAATCCCCTTTCAGGGATCAAGGACTTGGAGAGCTTCGCGGTGTAGCTCTCCGATGCCTCAAAACTGATGAAACGGGTGTGGTCATAAACTTGCTCTTCCTCCTCGTGAGGGCGAGAAGTGGAGGGGCCGGTATTCCTACGTTTTGGGGCCATCTAAGTTTGTGCACTAAAATTAAAATGCAAAAATTCTACTCTTCTAAAAATTAAAAATTCAACCTATCAACTTAAAGCATGCCAACATTATAATTCTACGTAAAATACTCTAGCACCCTAGCATGCAAATAATTTTTCTACGTCAAAAATTAAAAGAGAGGGTGAGAGTTACTTGGATTTTGCACGCTTTGAAGATGAAGGGTCGCCGGAGTTTGAAACTCTTTTGCTGGAATAAACGGAAGCTTCACCGTCTTCAAAACTTTAATGGAGGGGAATGGTGATGAATGGAAGGAGGGAAGTTGAAGGAGGGAGCTTCTTCTCTTGGATCTAGGCCGAAAATGGGGAGCTTCACTGCAATTGAAAGTCAGAGGAGAGATCTGTGCTGCTGCCTTGAAGAAGGAATGAAATTTTCGGGTGAACTGCATTATGTCAGAAGTTTTGCTTATATAGAGGACCTTGCGACCGCAAGGTCCTTTACACCTTGCGTCTGTAAGGTAGTCAGTCAAAGCGGCACAGATTCTGTTGGTATTCTGCACGGCGGTCACGATTCCCACATTTATGGGGACCTTGCGGCCGCAAGGTGGCTTAAGCCTTGCGTCCGCAAGGTAGGCAGAACATGCTTCCTTTGTTTTTCTTTCATCCTTTTTGGCAGTTTTATAATTTTGTCCGTCCGTCAAGTTCGGTTACGTTCCGTTTCTTTCCTGCACTCTAAAAAATCTACAAAAACTCTAAACTAAAAATATTATATCATATAAATACAACACTAGGATGCTTCCCAAACTTGAATTTTGGTATATTTAATTTTTAATTGAATGTCCAAAATTAAATAAGACGGAGAATAACATAATTAAATTAACTACAAAAACAATTAAAATTCATCATAGTGGGTTGCCTCCCACTTAGCGTACTTGTTTAACGTCTTTGGCTCGACCCAACTACAAACCTAGTTATCGGGTGGTGCATTGTCAGCGAGACGAATTAGTTCAATTGTTCGCTCGATTGACATGGGTTCAAGATATGGTTTGAGTCGGTGACCATTAACTTTAAATACTTCATTTGTCATTGGATTTATAATATCAATAGCTCCACGAGGGTAAATTCGAACTATTGTGAAAGGACCAGACCATTTTGATTTTAATTTTCAGGGGAATAACCTATGTCTAGAATTAAAAAAGTAGCACTTTTAATCCTGGACGAAACATTTTATTAGATAATCCCATATCATGGTATTTCTTGGTCTTTTCTTTATAAGTTTTAGCATTCTCATACGAATTTAGTCTATGTTTCTCTAATTCATTTAATTGAAATAATGTTTCTTCACCGGCCAATGTTAAATCTAAGTTAAGTTCTTTGACAGCCCAATAGGCTCTATGTTCAATTTCAACTGGTAAATGACAGGCTTTGCCATACACTATTCTGTAGGGACTCATTCCTATTGGGGTCTTGTATGCAGTTCGATATGCCCATAAAACATGATTAAATTTAGATTGCCAATCTTTACGATTGGGTCTAACAGTCTTTTCTAACACTGCTTTTATTTGTCTATTACTAACTTCTACTTGGCCAGGTGTCTGAGGATGATAGTGTGTAGCTAACTTGTGAGTTACACCATGTTTTCTAAGGACATTATTTAATAATTTATTGGTGAAGTGTGTTCCCTGATCACTAATTATGGCTTTAGGTACTCCAAACCGAGCAAAAAGATGTTCCACAAATTTGACTACGGTTTTACCATCATTATTTTTAGTACATATGGCTTCTATCCATTTGGATACATAATCAACAGCTACTAAAATATATTCACAGTTATTAGAGACTGGAAAAGGTCCCATAAATCAATACCCCAAACATCAAAAATTTCAACAACCATGTTTACATGCAAGGGCATTTCATTCCTTTTTCCTATTCCACCAGTTCTATGACATTTATCACAAGTTTTATAAAATATATTACAATCTCTAAAAACAGAAGGCCAATATAGATCAGATTGCAAAATTTTTCTAGCAGTTTTATTACCACTAAAATGACAACCGCATGAGTATTCATGACAAAATGCCATAATACTTTGTTGGTCTTGTTCTGGAACACATCGTCTGATTAAAGAGTCTGAACACATTTTGTATAAATGAGGTTCTTCCCAAAAATAATTTTTTCCTGCAGTCAAAAATTTCTTCTTTTGATAGTGATCAAAATCAGGATTTATGATATCAAATACATAATAGTTGACATAATCAGCATACCAAGGATCTGAATCTTTGACCGCTAATATCAAATTTTGGACTGCTAATAATTGTTCATCGGGAAAATCTTCATTCACATGTATTGTATTATCAAGAAATTGATGTTCAAGTAAGGGTGAAAATTCTAATCTAGACAAATGGTCGGCTACGACATTTTCTGTTCCCTTTTTATCCTTAATAGTAATGTCAAATTCTTGTAATAATAGCATCCACCTTATGAGTCTAGGCTTAGCATCTTTCTTACTCAATAAATATTTTAGAGTCGCATGATCAGAAAATATAATTACTTTTGATCCTAACAGATATGGTCTAAATTTTTCTAATGCATACACAACTGCTAAAAATTCTTTTCCTATTGTTGTATAATTAAGTTGTGCATCATTTAATGTTCTACTAGCATAATGGATCACATGTGGTTTTCTATCTACTCTTTGTCCTAACACGGTTCCAATTGCAAAATCTGAAGCATCACACATGATCTCGAAAGGGAGAGACCAATCGGGGCCGGTTAAAATTGGGGCAGTTGTTAATCTTTCTTTTAATAAATTAAATGCATTTAAGCATTCTTGGTCAAAAATAAATTCGGTATCTTTTGCCAACAAGTTACATAGAGGTTTACAGATTTTTGAAAAATCTTTTATAAATCTTCTATAAAAACCTGCATGCCCTAGAAAACTTCTAACACCTTTAACAGAAGTTGGGGGAGGTAGTTGTGATATAACTTAAATTTTTGCTTTATCAACTTTAATTCCTTTATTAGACACAACATGACCTAAGACAATTCCATGTTTTACCATGAAATGACTTTTCTCCCAACTTAGGGTTAAATTAGTTTCACAACATCTTTTAAAACCGATGTTAGATTTTCTAGGCAATGATCAAAAGAGTTTCAAAAAACTGAAAAGTCATCCATGAATACTTTGACACATCTTTCTACTAAGTCTGAAAATATAGAAATCATGCATCTTTGAAAAGTAGCTGGGGCATTGCAAAGTCCAAAGGGCATTCTCCTAAATGCAAAGGTACCGAAAGGACATGTAAATGTGGTTTTCTCTTAGTCTTCGGGTGCTACAGAGATTTGATTGTAACGGAAAAACCATCAAGAAAACAATAATATTCATGACCCACTAGTCTTTCAAGGATTTGATCAATAAATGGCAAGGAAAGTGGTCCTTCCTAGTTGCCGCATTTAATTTTCTCAAATCAATGCACATTCTATAACCGGTGATAGTTCTGTAGGGACTAATTCATCCTTATCATTTTTAACTACTGTAATTCTCGATTTCTTAGGAACTACTTGAACTGGACTAACCCATTTACTATCGATAAATTGGGTAAATTATACCCGCATCGAGAAGCTTAAGGACTTCTTTTTCACCGCTTCTTCCATGTGAGGGTTAAGTCTTCTTTGTCTTTCTAGAAGGTTTACTACCTTCTTCTAAATGTATTTTATGCATACACATAGACGGACTAATACCTTTTAAATCGCTAGGGACCATCCTATGCTTCTCTATGTGTCCATAAAACTTTTAATAAGCTTGCTTCTTGTTCTTCTGTTAAATCTGCTGCAATTATAACATATAAAGTTTTACCTTCCCTAAAAATGCATATTTTAAGTGGGGTGGTAATGGCTTTAATTCTTCAACAGGAGGAGATTTAATGACGGAATAAATTCGTAATTTTCCGATTTTATTGTTTCTTCTTTAACCTCTTCAATGTTTTCTACTATTTTCATCCTCTACTTCTATTTCTTCAAAAAGTGATTTTAAAATTTCCACTTCTTCTTCTTCATTATTTTCATCCTCTACTTTTTCTATTTTATCGAATTAATTTCGATTTCTGATTCTTCCTTTTTCATATTATCTTTATTCTTAAGAGCTTCTAATTTCTCTCTTTCTTTTCTTTTTCTTCTTCTTGAATTCTCTTTCTAACTCATCAATGTCTATTTTTATGGGAGGGATAGGTCTATCATCATAAACTACAAATACATCTTTCTCATAATCATCATCCTCACAATTTTCTTCAAAAGTTTGAGTTGTTAATTTTTCGATTTCATCAATTGAGAAACATGCATTCATGTCACTAGGTCTATTCATAGCATCAAAACCGAGATTTCTACGCTTTCACCTAGGACCGACATTGTAAGTTTACCATTTTTAACATTTATCATTGTATTGGCAGGTGGCCATAAAAGGTCGCCCTAACAAGATAGGAACTTCATTATTTGTGCAAATTTTCCTTTCCATCTCTAGAACCACAAAATCGACCGGAATGATTAGTTTATCAACTCGAACTAGGATGTCCTCTACTATACCAAAGGATGTTTAAGCGAACGATCGCACTAATTGTAAAGACATATTAGTGGGTTTTAGTTCTACCAACCCTAATTGTTTATAGACCTTAAAAAGAAAAGCATCAAGTTAATACTTGCTCCTAAATCTAGCATGGCTTTCATCTTTTTAGAGCTACCCAATGAGACTTGGATATTAAAGCTACCGAAATCTTTCAACTTAGGGAAGTTCGGTTGTAAAACATTAACTACATTTTCTAAACAATAATTTTTTCATTGTTTTCGAATTTGTGTTTCTTAGAGTGAAGATCTTTGAAAAACATAGCATAAGCTGGAATATTTTTAATAACATTAAGCAAAGGAAGGTTAACATTCACTTTGGATAAATATATTATAAATTTCCCGAAAATTGTTTATCCATTCTGGTTTATAAGTCTTCTAGGGAATGAATTGGAGAACATATGGTGGTGGTGCCACATAAGGTCTTCTTCTTCTTTGCTATTTTGTTCTACTTCTTTTGACTTTCTTCATTTTGAACTTTTTCTACTCTTGATTAGATGTTTGATTATTCTCATTATTATCCTTTTCAACTTCTTTTCAATATTATCTACTTTATCGCACATCGAAGATTGAACAGATCACTTACCCCTCTTCTCCAATTACTCTACCACTTCGCAGAGTAGTGATAGATTTTGCTTGTTCGGTTTGACTAGGGAACTTCCTTCTTCTCTTTCGATCTCAACTTTGCAAATTTATTCTTTAAATTTTCTACTTCTTCTAACAAATATTTTATAAGGCGCTTGACCTTTGCTTGCTCCATCGATTTTGAGACTTCTTCATTCGCAATTGTCCTTGATTTGGGAATTGTTGAGGTTGGTGTGGTTGAGGTTGTAACGGTTTATTTCCTCCCCAGAAAAATTAGGATGATTCCTCCAACCAGGATTATATGTGTTTGAGTAGGGATCATTCCTTTGTCTTTGAGGGTACATGTTCATGGCATTAGCCTGTTCAGAATACATAGCACTAGATGGACAAAAATTAGTAGCATGAGAATATAATCCACACATAGCACACTTCTTGAATTGGCCAATTTTCATATTGAGCTTGTGTATCCGTTTTTCTTGAACTTGGTATAAACTTCTACTTTACCTCTTGCACTTTTCTTGAGAATTTACACTTAACATCTCAAATAATTCCTCTAGTGCAACTGGTGTCATTCTATTAATAGAACCACGGCGCACTATCAACCATAGTTTGTAAAGAGGCGAAAGAGCATGATAGAATTGAAGTACTAGCACATCTTGAGATAGGTTATGATGAAGGCACATAATAAGCAAGTTTTTAAATCTATCCCAAGCTTCATGGAATGTTTCACCTGGTTCATTTTGGAAAGACATGATTTGTTTTCTATATTCAGTAAGGGATGTATGCTTATAATATTTATTCATAAACAAATCATATAGTTGAGCCCAAGTATAAACACTACTAGGTGTTAGATTCATAAACCATCTTTTTGCCAAATCTTTTAATGCACTTGGAAAGTATTTCATTTTTACTTGGTCTTCATCAACCCTCCTAATGGAAAAGTACTCATCATATACTCATAATCTCTAAGGAAACTTTATGGATTCTAGGCATTCCATGAAAAGAAGGTATCACATTAAAATAATGACCTTTTAATTAGAAATTCCTTTTTGCTCCGGCAAGACTAGACATGATGTTACTACATTTAGTGGGTCTCATGAAATCATTAATAGTTCTTTGATTTATGACTACTTCCATATTTTCTAGCACTTCTTCTTCTTTGATTCA
>CM028382.1:11790041-11852968 GCA_013146195.2 Codonopsis lanceolata
AGGCAACGATGATGTCGTGAGCAATGTGAAAGGTTGGGTATCGGGAAGGTTGACGCCCAAACTCGGAGGGATGTCCTTTTTCGGGTCCAACTCCTTCCTCGCCGTTACGCTTGGTTTTGGAGGATTTCGCTTCGAAAGAATGTCGTTAAATTAGCTTTTATCACAATAATAAACAAGCAATGATTTCAAGTTTTCTAAAATTAATCGAAATTTTGAAAAAGAAAACTTGAAACCCTTAAATGTTTAGGTAAGCAAACCAGAAACATATAACGTAAGATTTCTAAAGAAATAAGTAATGAAAGCATATAGAAGACCGTTAGTTTCTAGGTTTTGAAGAACAATGGCATGATATCGACGGATACGAAAGCGAATTGTATTCCAAAACAATTATCTTAAGAGATGAAATACTGAACAAGAAACGATGAATAGCAAGTAGTAGAGTAGAAAAGAGCATACCATTGTTGTAGATGATGAAGAAGAAACAAGAAGAATTTGGAAATGGAGAGAGCAGCGTTGCGAGAGAGAGAGAGGGGTTTGAGTAGAGAGAAATATTTTAGACAAAGGGGTTTAGTAAAGTTTTGGAAAGGGAGGCGGTTGGTCTATTTAAAGAAAAATTTTAGCTCAAAAGAGGAACTTAAAATATTTTCTAAGTAAAAAGATTTTACGCTTGACCCCTTTTGTTTTAGAAAACCTCTTTAGCTAAAATAGACTAAGTAGAGATACTAACCTTTAAGTCTTCCACTAAAGGGAAAAAGACGCTTTCCGTAAGTATAAACTAAGTCTACCGATATGAAAGGAAAACTGTAAGATATTGAAATTAAGCAAGAGGATCAATCATACCAAGATTTCTCCTTAAATAAGCAAACGTGGCATCTAGTGGCTTTGGAGAATGTCGGCCAATTGATGCTCGCTTGTAACGTATTCGCATCGATGTTACTTTTTCCACATGATCTTTGAAGAATGATACGGATATCAATGTGCTTTGTCTTCGAGTGCATCATGGATTGGAGACCGAATTGCCGATGTGTTGTCACACATAATTGGACAATTTGCGCCTCTTGATATTGTAGTCCACTAGTTGTTGCTTCATCCATAATAGCCGAGAGCAATGACTTCTAGCAAAGAATATATTATGCCTCTGGTGGAGTTTGCAACCGATCCTTGTTCTTGCATGACCATGAGACAAGTCTATTTCCAAGAAATTGACAAGTCCCACTGGTGCTTCTTCTGCTCACTTTGCAAGCTGCATAGTCTGCATCTGAGTATCCAACTAGATCAAAGTTGTTGCGTTTGGAATACCAGATTCGTAGATTTGTTGTTGTTGAAACATATCGATGATACGTTTGGCGGCAAGCAAATGTGATTCCTTTGATCTCAATCTTGCACAAATAACAACAAAAACATAATGTCGTCTCATCGGCAATAAGGTAAAGAAGTGAACCTATGATTCTTCTGCACTTGGTCAAGTTCTTTCCCTTTTCATCTTTATCAAGATGTAGACATTGGAGTCTCAAATCCTTTTGCTGAATCAAGACCAAATTTCTTGATGAGTTCCTTTGCATATTTGGTTTGGCTAATGAAGATTCCTTCGAAGTCTGTTGAATCTGCAGTCCTAGAAAGTACGTAAGTTCCCCATCATACTCATCTCGAACTTTTTGCATCGCCTTCTCGAATCTCCTACACAAGCTTTGGTTAGTTGATCCAAAGATGATGTCGCCCACATAGATTTGTACCGAAGAGAATGACCTTGCGCTTGAGGATGAACAGAGTTGTGTCTATTCTTCCTCTCATGAATCCTTGTTCTATTAGGAACTTTGATAGAGTTTCATACCAAGCTCCGGAGCTTGTTTTAGGCCATGTGCTTTCTTGAGTCGGTAGACATGATCCGCTTTGTCTTGAATGACAAAACTCGGTGGTTGCTCAACGTATACCATTTCTTGAAGATCACCATTTAGAAAGGCACTCTTTACGTCCAACTCGATACACTTTGAAGTCCATGAATGATGCATATGCTAGGAAGAGTCTGATTGCCTTTAATCTAGCGACAGAGCAAATGTTTCATCGAAGTCAATCCTTCTTCCCGAAGGTAGCCTTGAGCAACCAATCTAGCTTTCTTTGTTTCGGTGACGTTCCCATCTTCATCTCTCTTGTTCCTAAACCCACTTCGTATAACCTGATGGTCGGTGGTTGAACTAAGCTCCACACTTTGCATCTTTCAAACTGGTTCACTCTTCTTGCATAGCTTCAATCCAATTATGATCTACAATGGCTTCATCAATCTTCTTTGGCTCGATTTGCATTACGAATGCAAATGCAAACATAGTCTCATTTCGAACTCGTCTCTTTGCACGAACTCGAGTTGAGATCACAAATGATTTGAGAAATAGGATGGTCTCTAGTTTCACAATGTTTGAGGAAGATCACTGGGGTTCTTCCCTTAAGAACTCGAGTAGGTTGAGAAGGAGAGTCACCAAAATTTGGTTCTTAAGAGATAGGATTGAAACCTTTATTTTTCTCGGTGAACAAGAAGGATGAGTGATTCGCAAAGGTGTTTGGGGTAAAACGAAGAGATAGGTTCGGGTCAATGTAAGAGTTGGGACTAGTATCGGTAGAGTTGAAGTCCGCCAAGAAAGGGTTAGCGGAATCGAAGGGTCTCCGCATGCAGGATTCTCGAGAGGAGTGGAAGTAGATGTTGTATTTGTACTGTCTCATCATTATCGTAATCATTAGCAAACATTGAGCCTTTCTAGGCTCTAACAAGTCATATTCATAAAAAAGAAACATGCATGCATTCTAAAATTTTCAAATGAGTTTTACTTGAAAATGCGAATGCTTTTGAATGTTTGGAATACCCCAAAATTTTGCCTCGATTTTGCATCAAATTTTCCTTTATATTATTTTCCATTATGAAGAATGAAACATTTACAAATGAAGATTTTAAAAAAATCCTATGTTTGATCTCTTCCTCTCCATATTTCATATGGAGTTTTGTTATGAAACTTGTTTACAGTGGATCTGCTCTAAAACATGCGGGAGTTGACGGCTTCCGCTGTAGCACTTGAAGTTTTGCTTACGCTAGCATGGTTCTTCTTTGCTTCAATCAGTTGCTTCTTCCGTTCGCCTACACCATTTTGTTGAGGAGTTCCGGCAGCAGAAAAGTTATGGCCGATCCCGTGGTCATCACAATATCTTTCTACACTGTTGTTCTTGAATTTGGTGCCATTGTCTGATCTTATGTCACTAATGTCTTCAAGCTTTTGAGTTTGAAGTCTTCTGAAAAGAGCGGTGACTAGATCGTATGTCTCATCTTTCGAAGTCATTGTTTCGATCCAGGTGAACCTAGAGTAGTCGTCAACTACTACAAGTGTGTACTTGTCTCCGAAATATCGATCAGAGTGATTGGCCCAAAGAGATCCATATACAGATGTTGAAGAGGTCTGTTTGTTGACATGACAGACTTTCTTTCGAAGGAAGACTTGGCAAGCTTTACAACTTCTGTCATGGTCGGCAGACAACGTAGGTTGACCTTTGACAAGCCCATCTTTGGAGAGCTTGGATAGGTGCTTGAAGTTGAGGTGACTGGACGCTTGTGCCATAGCCAACTATTGTCATGAACGTTGTTAGCGACTAGGCAAAGGCTGGAGAATCTCCCTAGAAGATTTAAGTCCACAACATAGACGTTTAATTGTCTATTGCCGGTCAATATTGTAGAGCAGGATTCACGATCTTTGATGAGACATTGGTTGGAGGTGAATTGGCATATTAAACCTTTGTCGCAGAATTGGGATAGGCTCAGAAGATTATGCTTTAAGCCGCTCACTAGAGAAACATTGTTGATGGAGAGACTTCCTCTAGTGATTGAGCCATACCCAATTGTTTTTCCTCTTGCATTGTCTCCGAAAATAACTATGGGACCGTTGGCTTCAGCTATATCTGAGAGAAGACTTCTGTTTCCTGTCATGTGTCTTGAGCAGCCACTGTCCAGGTGCCAGATGTCTTTATCTTCTGAATCTATAGCCATGAAGCATACCTGAAAAAGATTTAAAGAAACAAGGTCCCCTTTATTTTCTTTTGGGTCCTAAGGATTAGCAACCTTTTGGAACCCATACTGCTAACCTTGAGAGAACTAGGTCTCTCGATTTTGGAGTGAACCTTAGCAGACATTCTCGGGGCCGATGGCCTGATAATTGCAAGAATGACATAAATGGAAGTTCCACAGAGAACTGTCAGCGACTTTAGCTGAAGAGTGATTGTGATTATCCTTTTTCTTGACAACCATCCTTGGTTCAGCTTGCTTGTTGACGGTAGACTTAATTGGTTTCTTTTGGATCTTCCTAGGTATGTTACCACCACCAGACTTAGTTTTGGCTGGTCTATTGATAACCCTTTTAGGAGGATTCGGTAGAATACCTTTAAGTTTACTTTCAACAGGTACAGGTGCCTTGCCTGTTTCATAGACAAACTTGATAGTCAGAGGTAAAGATTTAGTAGGTCTACCATCAGCAGACTTTGCCTTAGCAGAGTTGTTGCCGGCAGACTTTAGTTTCTCTACCCTTACTTTGTCAGGTTTCTCATCTGAAGCAGTGATCTTGGCTTTCCCTTTCTGAGCCTTGGGATAAACATAAGGAACACTTGAATAACCAAGGCCTTGTTTTCCCTTGTTTCCAAACGTCCGTTTAGAGAAAGAGATATCATTAGCAGTCTCGGAGGATTCACCTTTCTCTGTGATAGATGGGAATGTCATACTGGGCTCATCTGAATATCCTATGCCAGATTTATCTTTACATGATTTTTGGCTTGAAAGGATTTCTTCGAAGGTATCCTTGGAGCTATTCCAGGAGTCAATTGTCTTTTGCAAGGCAATTTTCTCTAGGTCAAGTCCTTTGATGTGCTCAGTGAGACATTCAATTTTTTCACAAAGGAATTTGTTTTCTCCTTTGAGCTTGATACTTTCTTGTTGACAGCTATTGAGAGTTTGAATCTCAGCTGTCATCAGAGATTTCTCAGCAAAAAGTTTCTCACAGTTCTTGGCGAGTTTTACATAGGCAACTCTAAAGGAATTGAAATCTTCAAGCATATCTTGATTATCCTTGAGAAGTTCTTCCTTACTAAAGTTCTCACTGTTGATCTCACTTTTTTCCAAGGGACTAGGTGATACTTCGACTTCATGTTCAGAGTCATAGGTAGGACCTGAATCATGAGCTACTAAGCATATGTTAGCTTGCTCACAATCGTCCTCTTCCTCTTCTGAATCAGTCTCAAACCATGTAGCAACCTGTTTTTCTTCTATGTCTTCGGCCAGCATACCTTTCTGCTTTTGAAATTTTTTATACGTAGGCCTTCGGTATGCTTCGAACTTTGGCTTTGGACATTTGGAGGCAAAGTGACCAGGTTTTCTACAATTATAATACACAAGTTCTTTTGATGACCTTTCACCAGTCTTTTTAAAAGACTGCTAGTGTGTGTCCTTCCTTCCGTATTTTGCAAATTTTTGAAAACATTTTACAAACATAGCAAATTTTTCATCTGAGAGAAAATCATTTTCACTGGAGGAAGTGGCAGGTTTGTTTTCAACAATGGTTTCTTCTTGGACCATGGCTGGCAAGGACACTGTTCTGAACTGTTTGTCTTGCTCTAGAGCTTGATTTACTTCAAGCTCATAAACCTTCAAATTTGCGTAAAGACTACGGAGAGTCATTTCGTTTAAGTTTTTGTATTCTTTCATAGCTGTGGTCTTAACATGCTATAAGCTACCTAGAGAGCCTATAAATCTCATGTTCATTTCCTTTTTGTCATAGGTTTTACCAAGAGACAAGCAACTATTAATTACCTCACTGAAGCGATCATATGCTTGTCTCAAGGTTTCCTTTGGATCCTTTTTGAAGGAGTCAAACTGATGGATGAAAGTGTATTTTCTGTTGTCTCTTGTGTCTTGGTCTCCTCCAAGTATTCCACAAGAGCGTCCCACATCTCTTTTGCAGTAGTACATCGGATCACTTGCAGGTACGTGCTTGTGTCTAGGCAGCTAGTAATGATGTTGATTGCTTTACTATCTAGCTCCACTAGTTTTCTGTCGTCCTCTGTCCATTCTAATTCTTCTTTGGGTACTTCGGCAGGATTCCCAGCTATGGAGGCTAGAAGGTTGGCTTTCATTGGTACATGTTGTCCTGTAAGTACGCACTTCCATAACCTGTTGTCAATGGAGTTCATAAAACGCATTACCTTATCCTTCCAAACATCGAAATGGCCTTCGTCCAATATTGGGACGTGGTTCGCATTTGATGTAGGCAGCATGTATTGTGATTGTGCCATTGGATCGAATCTCTCAAGAGTTTAATCTCGGAAAAACTAGTTTTCAAAGAGTCAAGCTCTGATACCAATTGTGAGTCCCAAAGGGCACAATAATAAGCTAGAGGGGGGGTTGAATAGCTTATTACACTTAAAATTTATTGAGTAAGTTCTTTTGGCAAGCACTTGCAATCTATTAGGAAGATTGAAGTAGCGGAAGTCTTGCAAAGAAACTGGTTCAAGTCTGCCGATAAGGACTACTGGTAGACTTTAACTAACTACTCAAGTCTGCTGTTAGGGATATAGATAAAGGAAGTAATAAACAGTTCAATAGGTAAGCAAACAGTAAAAGAATAACACAAGTATTTTGGGATGGTTCACACTATAAATAGTGCTACGTCCACCACCAAGGCAATCAACCTTGGATTTAAAAGTGCACTATGTTTTCCACTAGATCTATTACAAAGAATATTCCTAATGGATCGTGTACAAAATATTGACTTGTGTTTGGGGGTTAGGAATTAAATATCTGTGTAAATATGATATTTAATTCGTGCAGAAGAATAGCTTTGAATGAAAACAACAAGAAGTAAAATAATAAATGTTGATGCAGAGCTTCTTGTTGTTGTCGAGGACTTCTTGATCTGTTTAGGATCTCTTGAATGCACTGAGTATAAAGACTTAGAGTTGTTGTAGATTTTCAGAGCAATTCATCAAGAGTGTGTCTTCAGTCTTTAATGGCGGCATATATAGCTGGAGCATTTCAGAGATCCGTTGGAGAAGACGAAGACTTAACAGCTCTATTAGGTTGAACGCATTAAATGCATGGAGCCGTCTTTGAAGATTTTCGTCTTCACAGATATTGAGCAGGGAGAGGGTGCCGAGATCTTTTGCAGAGACTAGGAACCGGGCAATCTGGATGTCAGATCTGGAAGAGTTGTTACGCATGCAGGTGCCACTCGTTTCTCCCGCTTTACTGCTCAATCTAAGAAAATCTTCCCGCTTCGAAAAAGCTATTCAGGCGGTCGAGGTGTCGTGAATGTCTCAATTTAAATTCAAACGGTTAAGAGTAAACTTAAATTGATCCACTAATAATTGTTTGACTGGACACGTCATGATTGACCAAGTGTAGACAAGGTCTGCCAATTTGTATGTTGTAGCAGGTCTTCTGGTGAAGCCTTGAAGAGGTCTTCCGCTGAACCTGTGAAGTCCTATAAAAACTATTCTAGGCAAAGTTCTATACACATTTGCCACGCTAATTGATACGCAGCCCAATTAGCCACTAATGTATAAAACTAGTTGTAATGTATGAGCAGATATAAATCTAAATACAATATGAATCAACAAACCTTCCTTTGCTTAATGTTATTAAAAATATTCCAGCCTATGCTAAGTTTTTCAAAGATCTTCACTCTAAGAAACACAAATTCGAAAACAATGAAAAGATTATTGTTTCTGAAAACGTAAGCGCTGTTTTACAGCCCAAACTTCCCCCTAAGTTGAAAGATCCTAGCAGCTTTAATATCCAAGTCTCATTGGGTAGCTCTAAAAAGATGAAAGTCATGCTAGATTTAGGAGCAAGTATTAACTTGATGCCTTTTGCAGTCTATAAACAAGTGGGGTTGGGTGAACTAAAACCCACTAATATGTCTTTACAATTAGCTGATCATTCAGTTAAACATCCCTTGGGTATAGTAGACGACATCCTAGTTCAGGTTGATAAACTAATCATTCTGGTTGATTTTGTGGTTCTAGAGATGGAAAGGAAAATTTACACGAATAATGAATTCCCTATCTTGTTAGGCAGACCTTTTATGGTCACTTCCAATACAATGATAAATGTTAAGAATGGTAAACTTACAATGTCAGACCTAGGTGAAACTGTAGAAATCTCAGTTTTTTATGCAATGAATAGACCTAGTGACATGAATGCATGCTTCTCAATTGATGAAATCGAAAAATTAACAACTTAAACTTTTGAAGAAAATAGTGAGGAAGACGATTATGAGAAAGATGTATTTGTAGTTTATGATGATAGACCTATCCCTCCCATAAAAATTGACATTGATGAGTTATAAAGAGAAATTCAAGAAGATGATGAAAGAGAAGAGAGAAAAATTAGAAGCTCTTAAGGATAAAGATAAAGATAAAAAGGAAGAATCAGAAATCAGTTCTGATAAAATAGAAAAAGTAGAGGATGAAAATAATGAAGAAGAAGAAGTGGAAATTTTAAAATCACTTTTTGAAGAAATAGAAGTAGAGGATGAAAAAGTAGAAAACATTGAAGAGGTTAAAGAAGAAATAATAAAACCTGATAATTCTTGATTTATTTCATCTGTTAAATCTCCTCCTGTTGAAGAATTAAAGTCATTACCACCCCACTTAAAATATGCATTTTTAGGGGAAGGTAAAACTTTGCCTAACATAATTGCTGCAGATTTAACAGATGAACAAGAAGCAAGCCTATTAAAAGTTTTATGGTCACATAGAGAAGCCATAGGATGGTCCTTAGCAGATTTAAAAGGTATTAGTCCGTCTATGTGTACGCATAAAATACATTTGGAAGAGGGTAGTAAACCTTCTAGCGAAAGACAAAGAAGACTTAACCCTCACATGGAAGAAGCAGTGAGAAAAAAAGTTCTTAAGCTTCTCGATGCGGGCATAATTTACCCGATATCTGATAGTAAATGGGTTAGTTCGGTTCAGGTAGTTCCTAAGAAATCAGGAATTACAGTCATTAAAAATGATAAGGATGAATTAGTTCCTACACGAACAATAACTGGTTATAAAATGTGCATTGATTTGAGGAAATTAAATGTGGCAATGAGAAAGGACCACTTTCCCTTGCCATTTATTGACCAAATCCTTGAAAGACTAGCTGGTCATGAATATTATTGTTTTCTTGATGGTTTTTCTGGTCACAACCAAATCCCAGTAGCACCCGAAGACCAAGAGAAAACCACATTTACATGTCCTTTTTGTACCTTTGCATTTAGGAGAATGCCCTTTGGACTTTGTAATGCCCCAGCTACTTTCCAAAGATGCATGATTTCTATATTTTCAGACCTAGTGGAAAGATGTGTCGAAGTATTCATGGATTATTTCTCAGTATTTGGAAACTCTTTTGATCATTGCCTAGAAAATCTTACCTCGGTTTTAAAAAGATGTTGTGAAACAAATTTAACCCTAAGTTGGGACAAAAGCCATTTCATGGTTAAACATGGAATTGTCTTAGGCCATGTTGTGTCTAATAAAGGAATTGAAGTTGACAAGGCAAAAATTTAAGTTATATCACAACTACCTCCCCCAACCTCTGTTAAAGGTGTTAGAAGTTTTCTAGGACATGCAGGTTTTTATAGAAGATTTATAAAACATTTTTCAAAATTCTGTAAACCTCTATGTAATCTGTTGGCAAAAGACACCGAATTCATTTTTGGCCAAGAATGCTTAAATGCATTTAATTTATTAAAGGAAAGATTAACAACTGCCCCAATTTTAACCAGCTCCGATTGGTCTCTCACTTTCAAGATCATGTGTGATTCTTCAGATTTTGCAATTGGAGCCGTGTTAGGTCAAAGAGTAGATAGGAACCCACATGTAATACATTATGCTAGTAGGACATTAAATGATGCACAACTTAATTATACAACAACAGAAAAAGAATTTTTAGTTGTTGTGTATGCATTGGAAAAATTTAGATCAAATTTGCTAGGATCAAAAGTCATAATATTTTATGATCATGCAGCTCTAAAATATTTATTAAGTAAGAAAGAGGCGAAGCCTAGACTCATAAGGTAGATGTTATTATTACAAGAATTTGACATTACTATTAAGGATAAAAAGGGAACATAAAATGTCGTAGCTGACCATTTGTCTAGATGAGAATTTTCACCCTTAATTGAACGTCAAATTCTTGATAATACAATTCCTGTAAATGAAGATTTTCCTGATGAACAATTATTAGCAGTCAAAGATTCAGATCATTGGTATGCTGATTATGCAACTATTATGTATCTAATATCATAAATCCTGATTTTGACCATTATCAAAAGAAGCAATTTTTGACTGAAGCAAAAAATTTTGGGAAGAACCTCATTTATATAAAATGTGTTCAGACTCTTTAATTAGGCGATGTGTTCCAGAACAAGACCAACAAAGTATTATGACATTCTGTCAAGAATACTCTTGTGGCGGTCATTTTAGTGGAAATAAAACTGCTAGAAAAATTCTGCAATCTGTATTATATTGGCCTTTTGTTTTTAGAGATTGTGACATATTTTACAAAACTTGTGATAAGTGTCAGAGAACAGGTGGAATAGGAAAAAGGAATGAAATGCCCTTACATGTAAATTTGGTTGTTGAAATTTTTGATGTTTGGGGTATTGACTTTATGGGTCCTTTTCCAGTCTCTAATAATTGTGAGTACATTTTAGTGGCTGTTGATTATGTGTCTAAATGGATAGAAGCCATAGGTACTAAAAATAATGATGGAAAAACCGTGGTCAAATTTGTGGAAGATCTTTTTGCTCGGTTTGGAGTACCTAAGGCCATAATCAGTGATCAGGGAACACACTTCACAAATAAATTACTAAATTCAGTCCCTAGAAAACATGGTGTAACTCACACGTTAGCTACACCCTACCATCCTCAGACCTCTGGCCAAGTAGAAGTGAGTAATAGACAGATAAAAGCAATTTTAGAAAAGACCGTCAGACCCAATCGTAAAGATTGGCAATCTAAACTTAATGATGCTTTATGGGCATACCGAACTGCATACAAGACCCCAATAGAGATGAGTCCCTACCGAATGGTGTTTGGCAAAGCCTATCATTTACCAGTTGAAATTGAACATAAAGCCTATTGGGCTGTCAAAGAACTTAACTTAGATTTAACCTTGGCCGGTGAGGAAAGATTGTTCCAGTTAAATGAATTAGAAGAACATAGGTTAAATTAGTATGAGAATGCTAAAACCTATAAAGAAAAGACCAAGAAATACCATGATATGGGATTAACCAACAATGTTTCGACCAGGATTAAAAGTGCTTCTTTTCAATTCTAGACTCAGGTTATTCCTAGGAAAATTAAAATCAAAATGGTCTGGTCCGTTCACAATAGTTCGAATTTATCCTCATAGAGCAATTGATATTAGAAACCCAAGGACCAATGAAGTATTTAAAGTTAATGGTCACCGACTCAAACCATATCTTGAACCCATGTCAGTCGAGAGAATAATTGAACTAATTCGTCTCGCTGACAATGAACCACCCGATGATTAGGTTTGCAGTTGGGTCAAGCCAAAGACGTTAAACAAGTGCGCTAGGTGGGAGGCAACCCACTTTGATGAATTTTATTTGCTTTTGTAGTTAATTTAATTATGCTATTCTTCGTATTATTTAATTTTGAACATTTAATTTAAAATTAAATTGGCCAAAATTCAAGTTTGGGGGAGAAAAGCATCGTAGTGTTGTATTTATATGTTAATAATATTTTAGTTTAGAGTTTTTGTAGAATTTTCAAGTGCAGGAAAGAAACGGAACTTAACGGACGGACGGACCAAATTGTAAAACTGCCAAAAAGGATGAAAGAAAAATAAAGGATGGATGTTCTGCCTACCTTGCGGACGCAAGGCTTAAGCCACCTTGCGGCCGCAAGGCCCCTTTAAATGCGGGAATCGTGACCGTCATGCAAAGTACAACAGAATCCGTGCCGCCTTGACTGCTTACCTTGCGGACGCATGGTGTACGGGACCTTGCGGCCGTAAGGTCCCTTATAAAACAAAATCACAGGCAGTCTTCACTGTTCACCTGAAAATTTTAGTCCCCTCTCAAGGCAGCAGCACAGATCTCTCCTCTCACTCAAAAACCCGGCGAACCTTCTTCAAATCCAGCAAGGATCAAAGTTTAGGTGCTTCTTCCTTCAACTTTCCACCTCTCCTTCCTCCTTCATTTCCCTCCATTGAAGCTTGAAGAAGGAGAATCTCCATTTATTTCGGCAAAGAGCTTCAAACTCCGGCGACCTCTTCATCTTCAAACTTAGATGGCCCTTAATTTTTGTGCACAAACTTAGATGGCCCCTAAACGTAGAAATATCGGTGCCTCTACTTCCCGCTCCGCCGAAGAACCCAAGGAGCAAGTTTATGACCACACCCGCTTCATCAGTTTTGAGGCATCGGAGAGCTACACCGCGAAGCTCTCCAAGACCTTGATTCCCGAAAGGGGATTTAAGGCCGCTGAATTTGGCCTCCACAATAATTTTAAACCCCGTAGGTGGGGTCCTTTGATTGCTTCTCCGGATGAGGCCATCGTGGCCATTGTCCGTGAATTCTATGCCAATGGCCGAATTGGCATAGACGGTGGGATTTTAGAGGTCATTAGTGTTAGGGGGATGGACGTGAGTTTTGAATCCCAAAACATTAACCTTTGCTATGGCACCTCTAACTTTGCGAGTGGTGCCGATGACTATAGTCGCACCTTTCTGCCCCTGTCCCTGTTGAGGTGGTCAATGCGACCATCTCAAATCCTAGTGTGGTTTGGACTCAAAACCGTAACCCACCATTTGGTCCCCGCACTATGGAGGAGTCCTTCCTGACGAACATGGCCAAGGCCGTGTTCAAATTCATTACCTCCCGCTGTGGGTTCCCGGGAAATTGCTCCCGCGCCCCGCGCGCCCTTGGATAGGGGTGCACGTCCGTGCGGATGCGGTGACATCCACTGCTCCCGTTCCAGCCTCCCTTGTCTAGGGGAGGACGAAATCAAAAGTGCGGGAGGAGTGGTGTCGGAATAGCGCGTTGGAATGTGCCTCGGTTGCCTTTAGTGGATTTTTGATCCAATATGGGAGCTATGGGCTTCCCGCATCAAGTTATCCCTTTTTTAGGGGATATCAGGATATGGGAAGGCATCACCCTTCTATTCCCATTTTCCCTTTTTTTAGGGGAAAACGTGAAAGTGCAAGGAAGGAATGTTGCAGCGCCCCCACTATGGATTTTATGAAAATAGCCTTATGGCCTATTTCAGATCGTTATGGGTGCTTTGGATTTTCTACGTCAAGTTATCCCTTGTTTAGGGGATACCAGGACATAGGAATACATCACCTTTCCATTCCCATTCTCCCTTTTTTAGGGGAGAACGTGAAAGTGCAAAGAAAGATGTTGCGAGGCCCCACTGGATCCAAAATGTTTTTAGAGTCGCCATCTTTATTTTAAGGCAAAAATAAAGCAAAACCAGAAAAAGAAAACCAGAGATGAAGAAAACGGGTTCGGAGGCTAAGTTACGAGTTGGGAAGGTGCTAAGCACCCAACTCGCCCTTTCGGTCTCAAAACGGTTTTTGGCTAAAGTATGCTTTTTGTTATATTTATTAAACAGATAAATAAAGCATTAACTGCCTACAAATACATCCATTACATCTATATTATTTACGGACTTACAACAATCTCTTTTACAAACAATTACAAATATACTTGGAAATATTTGGCCATAGTAACGGCTACATTTAGTATTATTTCCTAAATAAATTCGGGCAGCATAACTGCTTATATATTGATATTGAACCAGACCGGAAATAATACATTTACAAATAAAGACTTTATTGAATAAATGAAGTAAATAAATACAAACTTATCTAAAAACATTTTGCCATAATAACAGCTACATTTAGTACTATTTCCTAATTAAATTTGGGCAGCACAACTGCTTATATGACTACATTGGGCCAGATTGGAAATAATACTATTACAAACAAATGAAAGACTTAAAAATAAAAACTTACAGACAGCGTAGGGGTGTGCTCGCTCTGTCCCTCGGGGAAAGAGAGTCTTTTTTTGTTGTTTGAAGTTGTGTGTTGTGTGTTGTGTGTTGTGTGAATTTGGGCAGCGTGACTGCTCTGAAAGTTACTTTTCGGCCTCTGGGTTGGGGCAGGGTAACTGTTTGTTTTTGGTTGTTTGTTTTGACTGGAAGTAGGTTGAAATCGGGCAGAGTAACGGCTTACTACTGGCGATTTGGCCTTTTAAATCGGGCAGAGCAACTGCTCTTTCCACGATTTTTGGACCAGGGAAATAGGGTGGATACCTAGCTGGGGGCCTAAGGTACACTTCTATCGGTTGGATTTGTGTTTGGAGGAAGTTTGGCAGGGTTTCGAGGCTTTGGAGGTGATCTCTCACTATCTCACACCGCTCTCTAATTCTCCAGCGTAACGTTAACGCGGAGAAGCTTTACGGATGAATGTTGTGTGAAATGAGGAGCCGAGCACTGCTATTTATAGGCTGAAGCTGGGACATCGGTGGAATTTTTTTTCCTTCTCTGTGCATCAAATGGTTGCACGTTGCGCTGTCGAAATTGCATTTTACGGCAAACTTTGGATGAACAGTTCACAGAGAAACAAGATTGGGCGCCACCCTCATTGGTTTTGGGCGCCATGCCCAATTTGGTGGGTAGCCACGCCCATTTCCTTCTTCGTGCATCAAACAAGTGTACGCTGCGCTGGAAAAATTGTGAATTACGGCAAATGAATTGAATGAACAGTGGCTGGAAGCATTTTTGGGCGCCATGCCCAAACTTGATGGTAGCCACGCCCAAATTTCAAAGTTGGTCCATTTTTAACACTTTAGTCCCTGCAATTCGTCCTTTTGCGCATCCCTCCTTTGCTCTTTTGCTCTCACGTAACTTGACATTTGTTAATGTTTTAACAGGTCTTGATATTTTATGTCATGTCACATACCAGGGGTACGAAATTGGGGTGTCTACACCCGCCTCATGCCTTCCAGTCACCAACACACGGTGACTTGGGCTAAGGCAGTCCTGATCTACACCATCTTGACCAGTGGGTCTGTCGATGTTGGCTGTCTGATCAACGGCCAAATTAAGACCCTGATTAGAGGTAAGACAAATGCGGGATTCGCATTCCCGCATTTAATTACCAGACTATGTAGGGAGGCTAGAGTCAGGTGGACGCCAAATTCAGAGAGACTAAAAAAGGTGCCCGCTATTACTAGGGAAATTTTGTTTGAGCACGCTCGCCAGGCACGAGAGAGGGTTCCTCACGAGGAGGAGCCCGAGGAGGAGGAGGACCCGTTGGCGGCAATCTCCAACAGGATAGAGGAGGTTGCCCTTGAGGCTAATATGGCAAATCAGCAGTTGGCACTTATGCGTGCCGACCAGACTGATTTATTTGGTTGGGTCAACCAGGTGGCGAAAAATGTCTCCACCTATTTTGGGATGCCTCCTGGAGTAATCCCCGAGTTTTGTCCTCGTTCATTATTTCCTCCCGACTCACCATGAGTCGAGGCCCAAGTTTCTTTCTCTTTCGTTAGGTGGGCCTGCTATGTCCTTTTGATATTTGTCCTTCCCCATCAATCCTCTCATATGTTCCTCAATTTTGGGGACAAAATAGAAATTAAGTTTTGGGGGGGGGGGGATTCTAAGCCCAGAGTCTTAGCAGGTCCTAGCCTAAGGAGGAGTGGAGTTGGGCTACGTTTTTAGGGTGGGGAAAAATTTCTTTTCCCTCTATCATGTCTTCTCCTCACATGTCTTTCTTGTTTTTAAATTTTTCTTATTTTCGGAGATGTCGTCTTGACCACAATTCTATAATAGTAGGTACCCTCGGGTATCCATCAAAAGAGTCATCGTCATCATCTCCAACGTTCTTTAAAAAAAATTTCAAAAAAAAATTTAATTCAAAAATTCCATCCTCAAGTCTTGGTGTGGTAGTACTAGTCGATGAGGAGTTAATGCAAGGAACCACATAACTTTTCCATAGATCCCTCTGGAACTTACTTGATTTTGCAAAATTTCTTGATTTTCTCTAAATTCTTCATGCACCTACACCAGTCATAATTATGGATTGATTAGAATAGTTTTAGAAAGTTTATAGCACCCATTTCATTTCAACAAAATATGCACAAGAATATGAAGAATAGTTGTCCAAGCATGATTGTTGCATTGAATTGTAACTTAGGGTCAATTGCATGATAAGTTAGATCCCTTGGATTTTACAAACTAATATATCTCAAGCACACTTTCAAACCGTGTCTGCATGTTAGTCTCAATTGTCCCTACCATCTGTTTTAACGAATGCTTATGTGAAATCTAGTGATGCTAAACATTCAACCCCACAATTCCCAAAGTTGATATGATATTTTGTGTGTCTTACTTGCTTTAAAAACTGCATGAGCATTTGGCATTAAGAAATGATTTAGGCCATCTTTGGATCGTTTGAGCCTAAATATTCCCTGATCTTTACTAAAAATATCCCTAGTGTCCCCTTTTGAGCCTAATTAAAAAGAATGGAGTGTGCTAAGCACACATTAAACCCTCATTCGTCATCATTTCTATTACCCACATTAACTTAACCCTAAAAGCCTATACACTTTTAGCCTACTCTTTGAGAGAGTAGGATGTAGGTGGGGAAATTAATTTTATGGGACCATTTTTTTAGATAGGCAAGTTTTCTAAAGACTTCTTCTTCCCGTCATTGTTAAAACAAAAAATGAAAAAATGAAAAAAGAAAATAGATCGACGAAAAATGAAACGGAAGAAGAAGAATGCAAGAAGATTCAAATGAAAGCATAGCTTTCAAGAGAAAATATGCTAGAAAATTGTTGCTGAGAAAAATGATGAGATATTTTTAGCTTGATATATTGTACAAAACAAGTTTGGGGGGAAAGTTTAAAAAAATATATAAAAAATAAAACACCCCCCACTTGTACTCTTTGCAGGTACTAGCCTGAATTGGGAAAACTTCCTTTTGCTTGGAAGTATAAGGGATAAAGGGTAGTCTTGCTCTTTCACTTTGAATTCCAATCCTTTTCCATCATATCCCCCAACACCATGGCCTTACATTACAAACTATTAAAGACCTAATGATCTTCCTCCCAATGCTTGTGTTTGTTTTCTTTGATAAGCAAGGCATGTAAAATTGATCTAACACTTCATATTCATATTATTCGCAAAGCTCACTGTGTTAGCATAATCTTAGCTATTACAAGTAATTGGGATAAGAGAGCATTGTATGTCATACATAGAAGTGCATGGGATGGATGTATAAGTTTTTGAAATCCTTGGTGACCTCTTTCTATAATAGACCGGGTTTGGATGGTAGATCTCATACTTTATGATGCATTGGTTTTAATTAAAAATTTGATTTTCATATGAATGTGGTGCTTAGCTTAATAAAACTATTTTAGTTAAGATATTCTCTAAAACTGGTGATCACACACACACGGAGAAATTTAAGACTAGTAGCAGTTTTGAGTATAAGTCAGTTAGTTTTATGTGATTAGTCTGCACATATGTGGTGAGCATCGGACTGAGACTACTTTGTTATGCCATGCTATTATGACTTGAGGTTGAATCCAAAAGGATTTTTGTTTTATTGTTTTTAGTTTAATTTTCTACCTGCTTTTGTATTTATTAGTTTTTGTATTTATTTACATAGTCGAGTCACTCATTGGAGTCTCCTTGAGTTTGTGGGTTTCTAGAGGAGTGTAAATAGTGTCACCCTCTAAAAAGATTTTCGTTATTTTTGTTTAATTGTTTTCGTATTTATAAGTATTGTTTATTCGTGGACGAGTAAAGTTTAAGTTTGGGTGTATTTGATCGATGTATTTTATACGTCGATTTCGGATACTTTTATAACTTAAATTGAGCGATTGCAAGAGGCTTTTGGCTACTGATATGTGTTTTTCAGTGATTTTATGAGTTTTAGGGTCTTAGGTGAAATTATACAAATTATAAGGCTTTTTGGTGAAAATTCCAAGAAGGGGTCAGAGTGTAAATTAAAGATTTAAGAGCATAAGACACGGCTGGACACCTTGCGGCCACAAGGTGCATTTAACCTTGCCTCCTCAAGGTAGGCAGTGTGATCAGACTTCAAGCCCCGATATTATGAAGGACCTTGCGGACGCAAGGGTGTTATGACCTTGCGGCCGCAAGGTGGTCAGAATGCATTTTTTTTGGGTTTTTACGCCAGATTGGAAGACCTAAACCCCCTACAACTCTATGGTATAAATAAAGGCCGGTAGCCAAGGCTTTAGGACGGCTAGAAATTAGTTTTCTATAGCTTTAGAATAGGATTTAGTGTGTATAACATAATTAGTTGTTGTAATTACAAGTATTGAAGATCGATTCATGTATTCTATCATCTCCATGTGATGTTCATCTTCAAGGATGAACTAATCTCCCATTAATCTAGGAGTTGGGAGGTAACATGTATCGAATCTATGCTTTATATATTTTTTTATTCATCCAATTCTTGTTGATTGTGGTGATTATCAATCCCTATATTATTTCACTTTGAACAAATGAATGTAATCGTGAATAATAAAGGCCTAGAGGTGCGGATAAATGCATGATCAATGTCCATATATCGTACACTGGCTCACCATCACAATAAATTGAACCTATCGATGCACGAGAGTGATAAGTTTGGGTCAGGTTCCATATATGACATAAGTGACAGTTAGATCATATGTTCTTGTGCCTAGGATATAGAATGGATGAATTATTTGAAGATGGAGACTGAACGGTAATTAAACAGACTATATCTATAATTTGTGAACGAACCCAAGAGATTGAATGATACTTTATCAAAATAAGCTATAGAGGAGATACGAGTGAAACCCTAATCCTAGATTTCCCTCCACTATAAGATCTTCATAATTTGTAATTGATGCTAATTAGTTAAACATTAGAATAATAATTAGTTTAGAATAAAATCAATATAAAAACCCCCTTAGTTTAATAAATTGCTACCGATAATCGTGATATCTGTGATCTTCTTGTCTCTGTGGTTCGACCCTTGCTTCCCAAAACTATTCTACAATAGTCTTGTCCACTTGCAAGGAAAATAATTAAAATAAGACATCGATCAAGTACCATCCCCCAAAAGAGTACACTTCCCTAGCTTCGATCAACACCAATCAACTGTGTGACCCACTTTCTGACAATAACTACAAGTCATATTTCTGCCATGCTGACTCTATTGCCCCTAAGAAGAAGGAGTATTGCTACCTCGATTACTGGACTATGGCCTACCTTGGCATCCACCTTTCCTATCTCTGTTGCCCTAATATCCTCTCCTGTTACCTGAATTATTACCTCGACCGGTGTTCTGTGTAGACTGCCATGCAATACTAGAATTACCCTTACCTCGGTGCTCCTCAATATCCTGTTCCACCTCATAAGCTAGGTCAACTGCGCTCCAATAATCAGTAAGCTTAAGTGCCAAAATCTGCTTCCTAAACTCGGTCCTATATCCCTTAACAAATTTATGTGTTCTCCGTGCTTCGGTAGGAATCAAATGTGTACAATAATGGCTCAACTCTGTGAACTTCGTGGAATACTCCGCTATGGTCATGCTACCCTACTCAAGATCATAAAACTCTCTTTCTCTCTCGTTGAGGACCACATCAGGCACATACTCATTCTTGAACTCCCTTTGAAAATGAGCCCACGTAATCGGAATTTGTGGCATCTCCCAACTTTACTTCAATACGTTCAACTAATGCTCGGCGGCTCCCTTGAACTTAAATGTCGCCAATATCACCCTCCTCATCGGTACAACTCAACATAGCCAATAGCTTGATCATCTCGTCCATCCACAACTCGGCCTCCCTAGGGTTCGGCTCCCCAAGAAATACACTCGGTTTCAACTTAAGAAATTTCTGTAGAAGGGTTGTGTCATTCCTCGGTCTCGGTGGTGGCTGTGGTGGTGGTACTACCTCTTCCTGTTGTGGTGGTGGTGGTGCTCTCTCTTCTTAATGTAGTGGAGGTGCTCCCCCAGCTTGACCTTATTGACTTGCCCCTGCCAGAAAAGCCATCATTTTACGATACAAGTCTGCCATTTGTGCATTCGGGTCAATCGGATTCTGCAGTGGTGGTACCTCAGCCTCAGGCTCAATTGGGACTTTCCTGGGTCTACCTCTACCACGGCCGATACCAGCTCCACCGCTTCCAACACCTTCCCTAGGAACCACCATCGAACACCTATAAGAATTCACTCGACGTTAGAACATCCCACAAAGAACCAACTCACCTAGGCCATGGAACCTATCCTGGTCGACAGCTAACCTATAGCTCTGATACCAACTATGGCACCCCTACCTGGATTCCAATGCGAAATCCCAAGTCGGACCACCCAAATATTTACAATTCAAGCATGCGTAAGTAAGAGTACAAAATTTCACATGACGCAAGATGGCATACATATAACAACTCAGCTACATTAGGCTGGAAAACAACATAAAATAAACAAGTCTTCGGTGAAGTTACAGTTGGAACACAACAACAACTCCTACAATTATAACACATGCAATATAAAACTCTCAACGGCCACAAATGTCAGAGACAACAACAACAATAATACTTTTAAAAAGTAATGAGCGGAATAAGTTGTAGTGAACCATAACATATAAACAAGCTCGACATGGAAGTCGGCGCATAAAAGATTTATAAGTCTAGAATATCCAAGAGTTACAACAACATCAAATTCCCAAGTCAAGTCTAGATGACTTGCTTCCTATCGTCCTTGCCAAAATAAAAGACTAACTATGCATAGTCTCAAAAGAACAATCTCCAAGCTCACTATCTAACTAGCCCGGACACGGTGAATCTAGCGAGGATCTCCTCCTTGGCTCGGATCTAAGGAAAACAAAGCAAACAAATAGGGAAAGTCATAAAAACTTAGTAAGCTACTAAAAATACATGTTCATGTCATAGTATTGCATTTATCATAAATATGGGACATAATCATCAAATATCACTTAGCACATTATTCACATAAGTGCGAGTAATAAATCATACAAGTAGGATATAATATAGACCCGGTCGCTACGTAGCTCTTGCAATAAAGTTTGTTAACCCAATATCGTGACTACGATGCTCGTGACTTCGCATCGATATATATCAACTCCGGGCTAATAGCGACTTTGTGGCCGCCTGCGTATTGATACGACAAAGGGGCTACTTCCCCACTATGGCCTACAGTGGAGGTATGTGTGAGGTCCCAGGTACGATGACCCATAGCGAGCATGAATCTCACGATTCGTGAAGGCGATGCATCGTCCCACCCTGACATAAAAACCAAACCAAATTATGACAGCTAGACTCAATGTAATGCACAAGTAGGTATTTACTCGTCATAAACAAATAAGGATCGAATTCGACAAGAGCGAACTCGTCTGACCAAGTAGGCTATTAATCTCTACCATTAATCATGTTAAGGTAATTAGTTTCTCATAATCAAATAATCACAAACGACCTCAATTATGCATAAATAGACCCAAATCATAGGTTAGTAAACTCGACCATATGGTGTCCAAACTTTGTAGGGATTAAAAGTAGTATCCAACATGTTACAATCTACCTTAGGGTCGACTCCGTTGAGTGTTTACTACACATTCCCAATTTTAGAGATTAGAAGTTATGTGCTTCTTAAACCATCCTAAGTCCATTACTAAGTCCAACTAGGCTATAATCTTATCAAAGTACTACAATGTGATTCATTTTCATCATAGAGTCCAATTAAAGGCTAGAACACATATCAACATGCCAAGTAAGCCATATATAAAATGCTTTCATATATCTGAGTTTCAAGTAAACATGTAGACAATGCTTCTAGCATGCTCACAATCCAAGATACACAAGATGAAGGGTAACAATATGCTTCAATAATAATAAAATCATCCTATATATGCTCCTAACAAGTTCACATGTCCAAATCACAAGTTGAGGGCATACAAATCAAGTGTGTGTACTCATTGACCTCAAATGGCATAGGTTTTTTTTTCCTTAGGATCAATGAGTACTAAAATCAAAGAAAGAAAGAGTAACTTACTTGTAACCCACAAATAAGAAACCAAATGGAAAATCTAATCGGTTGGAAGTGTTCTACTCTTCAAGCTCTTCAATCCTATGGCTTAGCTTCAACAATGAGGGAAGGGAACTACGGAAATAGAGGTGGAACCTTCAAGAGCTCAAGGGAACTCCATAGGAGAGGCTCTCCACGTTTTTTGGAGGAGAAGGGTGAGAAATGAGGGCACAAAAACTGATTTGTTGTATAAGAGAAGCCAAAATGGGTAGTGGGATAAGTGTCAATGCAATGTGGTTAATAAAAATCTGATTTGGGATCTTAAATCCATCCATTACTCTCACTTAAACACACTCAAAACTAGGTAATAATGTTAGGATAGGTTTAAATATGATTAGGGAGGTTTAGGGGGTGTTTAGGAAGGGTTTAAGTGGGGTTGGATTGGTCAAAATTCTCAAAATCACGAAACAGGGGAATGGTGTCACGAAGGACTGAGCACTCGCTCAGCCCTCCCACCAAGTGGCTGCTTGATCCCTTCTCCAACAAAGGTTGGTACTGGAAAATACGTGCTTGCTCAGCCCCAAACACCAAGCAACCGCTTGCCCAACTGAACCAAAATGCTTCCAAATTCAACCCAAATGAGTCATAACCCAAACCCAAGCACAATGGTTGATTCCACACTCAAAATGGCTCCGAAACACACTATGGAAGTCTCAAAACTAAGCATAAAACATGCAATATCGAAGTAACAATTGAATCGATGATTGAACACAAAACATACATGATTATGAACATGTTAAACACTTCATGAATGATCTACAATGCATGAATATGCTAGATTGAGACTCTAAATGAAATCAAAGCAATAAACAACATAATAGAATGAAAGTAAGAATTGAGTAACTAAATAATAACTAGTAACTTATAAATGATTACAATACACACATGAACTAAGTAAGCATACTCATGAAGGTTATGAATGCATGAAATCAAGCATATGAATGTCTAAGGTGCCAAAAAGAAAGAAGAGTTTGAAAGGATGGGCGAGTAATGCTCAATAAGATTATATACAACCCCTCCGGTTACTAAGGAGGAGTTGACCAGAAACAGATCAGAGATGAATCGAGTGTTCAAAATCCATTGTTCAAAAGCGATAAGCAGAAGCGGTTTTAAATGTCAAACAGAAGATCAGAAATCCAAGGAAAGATAAGTATTCAACGATTGACTCGAGTAGCCCACTACCATCAACCGTCTCATACCAGTTGAAGACAACATACTACTCACAGTTATATATTCAGGATTCCAAGTGAAAGATAAAAATGCAACAAGTAGACTCGAGTAACCAATTGTCATCAACCGTCCCATACCAGCTGATGACAACAGATCGTAATTTACAGATCATAATTCATAGATCATTGGTATATCCAGATAACCATACCACTAGCTAGGTGGCATTCGAATAATTCGACTATACGATAATCATATCCAGTAATCAAGTGGTATTCGATAAATTCGACAGTTCAAAATTGGTTAAGAAAGGAAATTGAGGTAAATAAAGTGCTATCCACTAAGATAAGGACACATGGAAAGGGAGGGGACAGGAGGCGTCATCCCCTATTGTCGGCCACTATTTTTTTTAAATTTTTTGGCTCCAAACGACACCGTTTTAAGCCTATTCGTCCTAAAACATGATCATTTGGCTATGCTTTTTGTGTTTGATTTGGTTTTGATTTGGGTCTTAAATTGATTCAAATCAAATAAGATTTGAATTTGATTTTTGTTTGATTTACCGTTGCAAGCTTGATTCACGGACGATTTGAAGTTTGAGCTTCCGTTAACCATGCTCTCAAGCTACCCATAAGCTACTCAAACAAAAACTCTCTTCCAATACATGGTGGCAGAAACCCCAATTGAGTTATATTCATAAATAATTTTACTTATGTAATAGTCAAAATTTAATCTGGTGTCCAAATTAAACAAACCAATCCTCTATTTGTATATAAAAATGTCTACTATGTAAAAAGAAAAATATATAAAAGAAAACTTTTTTTGTGTGTGAAAAATGGCCAAAATTAGAAGAAAGATAATTTTTGACCACAAAAGTTTGCTAAGCTCCTCCTAAGATCAAGTAGCTTACCAAAGCTCCTCAATCACCGTTTGCCTAATTATGCTCCCACCATGCTCCCTCTAAGAACTCTATTGTTTCCTATACTCTCAATTTGCTCCCTCTAAGAGCATGAACAAAGCCCCTAACTTGGGGAGCTTAAGCTCCAATTTTTTAATTTTATTAAAAAATGTCATTAGGCTCCCCAACAAAAATACCCTTCTAACAATGCACAATCTTCAACACTTTTACATACCACACTATCTCTATCTCCATTAATTTAAAATTTTACTTATATCAACAAATAAAATAGTTAGAAACTTCAAAAAATCATAGAATGTTTTTTCTAATATCCACATAAAACAAACCAAATCTTTACTTATAGATAAAAATATGTACTTTATATCAAGAAAAAAAAAATTTATGGCTCAAAATTGACCAAGAAAAGCAATGGAAGAAAAGAAATTTATGCCCACTGGTGCAATGACACGTTGAAAGGTGGACTTGATCACAAAGTCTGGTAGTGGCGCAGGAGGCCCAGGTTGGTGTCAGATTTTTTTAGCCAAAAAGGTCAAGTTTTGTTGGCTTTTCTGTTAAAAGAACGTCGTTTTGGCTTTAAAAAATTCCAAGCACGGGAGCTAAAGAAGCTCATCATTCCCCTTTTTGCTTATTAAGCATTGGCCAAGAATCTTTGTTATTTGGAAAAATCTCAAATAATCTACTAAGCTCCTATTTGGGAGCCTTGTCGTTTGTATTCTAAGACTCACCATTGTACATGCTCTAATAAAACACTATATTAAACAATTATTTACAAAATAATCAATTAATTTTTCTTAATTTGTTTGCTCAATCAAGGTAACAAAATTATTTAGAAAAAAGGCCAACAAATTTCAATGCTATCATAATGAGTTGAGCTTATGAATGAAACTGTTAAACAAAAAATTAAACTTCAATTTTACAACATTCTATCTCTTACACACGAAGTTGTATTTCTATAAAGCAATAAATTTCAACTGAGGCAAACGTTTTTCAGAAATTATTTTCTGTGAAACAAACGGAGCCTTAGTCTGCTGCCCAGTATTCACAGTCAACATAATCTGCCTAATATACATAGACTGGGCAGCCTGCACGATGTGGAAAAACCTCATGAGTGATTTGTCTAATTCCGTCAATTTTTTCGAGTAAACATACTTTTCGTAAAAATTCCATCCTTTTACATTTGAGCTCTTGAGAATGACTTCTTTCCCTTCTTTCATCTTACCAACAAACATGGCCATCTCTCTCTTCGATAGGTTTAACACTGCGCCGAGCTTCTCTATATGATCAAACATTGGCTTTATCGAAAGTATGTTGGTTTGGAGGCTCTCCAGGGTTGATTTGAAGATAATCGTTGTTTTTACTACGTCGATAATGACTGCCTGTAGCTCACTAAGTACAACTCCGATGACTGCCCCTCCGATAAGGTCGCCGCCGCTGGCCATGACTGTATATAGACTAACGGAGGAGTACCGTGTCACGAATAACATAAATCACAACGAATGCATACGCAAATAGAAGAAGGATAGTGAGAGGAGACCTGGAAAGAGGAGCTTCTGAATGGTCTGGATTGAAGCCATTGAACATTCATTAACCATTGCATATATCTCATCATCTTCAGTGTTGCCTGTGATCTCCTTTATGTTCTGAATCAGCTTCTGTACACTACTTGGAATTGATGCCCTGCGTCCACTACTCATGTATATATACACATAAATTACTTAAGATGTATATAATCATAAATCATGTAATTAAAGATAGCTAGAGATATGATTTGGAGATGTATACAATATTATAGAGATGAAAGAAAGAGAGATAATTGGGTCATTTGATAACGTTGAAAAGATAAGGATAATATGGTTAATTGGATCTATTCAGGGTTAAATTGTCTTTTACGTGGTTAAATTTGTTCTCATTTTTCTCTATTTCAATTATTCCACGCTCCACCCGTCCCAAAATAAGTTGCCTCTATTTAATTTCAATACGTCTGAAAATAAGTGTCTCATTTGATTTTTTTAAGCAAATTGTCTACTATAGCTTCATTAATAATTTAATTGTGGCCTTTAAAGAAAAACATACTCGTTCATTTGACACCACTAATGAATATATTGAGAATGTTAAAATAAAATTTTAATTTCTTTATAAAGTCAATTATTTTCTTTATTAAAACCCATGTAAAATCAATAAGATACCCTTATTTTGGGACCAAGTATATACTTGAGGGGGGAGGTATTGCCTACCCATTGTCCAACATCGATAACATACTACTATTCTCTCCTGACGAGGAGTCCATGTTTTTATTATTCTTACAGGTCTTGTATAGATCTGTCTTAACCTCCCCTTAACTAGAGGAAAAAAAAAGAAAAGAAATATAATTTCTAAGTTTTATCTTCAACTATCTTCTTTTTATTCTGTTCTTATTGTTTTTATTATTCTTACATGTCATGTATAGATCTGCCTTTACCTCCTCTAAACTTTGGGGGAGAAGCATTGTCTACCCGTTGTCCAAACTTTTGGGCCGAGTGGGAGCTACTATTTGGCTTAATCTCACAAGAAGGTGAATCAGAGTTAACCACCAGATTATGTTAATGGATAATAACCTAATGCAAAACTATCTATTAACACTCAATTGTCACCCCTAATCATAAGTCATGGCAACTAGAATCCGAACTCACCATAATTATCTCACTAAAACCTTAAATAAAAATAATTTTATTTTTTGAGTAGTTAGAATTTTTTTTTTTTTTATTAGTTTACTTAACTCATTTCATCTTCTACGTATATATCATATTTTAGTGTGTATTTTTTAGGAGCGGATCTATTTATCCTCCTCGATGTCACATGACATCACTCAACTTAATATATGTAATATCATTTTACGAGTTCCCTCCGAGGGATTGTCGGGTTTTGCACAAAGCATTGTCGGGTTTTGGGAAAAGGTGGTCGCTTAGTGTTAAGGACTAAGTGACCGCTTAGTCATGATTATTTCAGACCAAGCTACTGAAAAATATATACGCGGTCGATTAGTGTTGTGGATTAGGCGACTGCGTAGTCCTGTTTTGGCATTTTTGCTACTTGTCTGGTTTTACTTGTTTTAAGGGTTTTAGGGTTTTTATTGTACACATATAAATAATTGTATTTCTAAAACGTTTTCAAGATTGACTCTAATAAAATATCGACAGTTCATTGACTTAAATCTTTCTCTCTTCTTTACTATTGGTCTTGTGAAGACCATTTTTATTATTTTTCCTTCTTTACCTACGTCCCAAGAATAAAATTCATGCATATGCTTCGCCCCTACGTAGAAAAATTCCTAATTAAATATGCCACTAATAACAATTGAAATGGATTCCACACTACTAAACAAAGTCTTTAGATCCACCACTAATACTTTTGACGTTATATATAAACATTAAGTGCATTAATATATGCGTACTACTAAAATGACCCAAGAACCATCTTTCTTAACTTTAGCAAAAAATAAATTAATGATATAGAGATGGAGAAAGTAGTAAATATACATGAATGTCTTTAGTGTCAATAATATACTCCATCCGTCCCTAAATTATCTTCATCCTTTCTTTTTTCGTCAGTTTCAAAATAATTGTTCAATTTGAAACTTAGCTTTTTACAACACAAATTTTACCACTTTATCCTTATTTTTTCAATCTACTTTAATTATGAGTCACATACACATGAGCTTTAAAGAAAATTATATATTAAATCAATATAAATAATCATGTCAATTGTTTTTTTTTAATCTGTGCGCCTAGTCAACTAGGACGATAATTTAGGAACGGAGTGAATATTAACTTAGAACCGTTATTTTAGTTAAACTGTTTATAAGGAGAAAAGATAGATTCTAATATGTCCGGCCAATGAGTGTTCCCCGAGGCCTTTTGAAGAATCCAAAATTAGAAATTAGAAATGTCATAAAAGAAGAAATAATGATTACCAATGTAGTGTAAGCCTGTTCCAAAAAAGGGGAAACTCACCCCCCGAGAGCCCCCACACCCCAGCCACATGAGAATGTGAGAGGGAAAATTATGGTGACTCAGCGATTAAGTAGCGATAAGTGTAAGCAGCGTTCTAAAACTCTCCGCCTAGCTCCGTCTAGGCCCTGCCTAGGCGCTAGGCCCCTCTCTACCGCCGCGACTTTCTTAGTCGTCATCTAATCGACCAAGTCGGCGTCTACGTCAAACCTCGCCGACCTTAATTTATTTTTGTAGCTTTGATTTTGTGGCATGCGGTGACCGGAAAAGGAAGGAGGGCGAACTGGAGAAGGAAGGGGGCGTGGTAATGGTGATGCAGAGAGGAAGATAATGAGGGGCGAACTAGAGTAATATCATCTTTTTTTTTCTTAGCTCTAAACTTGACTGATTTATTGCTTTGAGGTTGTTGAGAATTTGGATTAATGGTATGTTTGTATATTTTTGTTCATTTTACCAATATAGACAAGTGTTTGATAAAAGGACAAACATAAAAAAAAAATTAAATTTGTATTCAATGTATTTGATCTTTGACGTAAATTATCAAAAAAAATTATAATTATGTCTTAATTCTAGGTCCCGCCTAGGCCCCGATTACACCCCGACTAGTCCCCTAGGCGCTAGGCATTAGTGTGCCGTCTAGCAGCCGCCTAACGATTTTTAGAACCTTGAGTGTAAGCCTGGCAGTCGTGAGTTGGGTTTGAATGGATAATGAGTTGAAACGGATAACAGGTTAAAACCGATCGACGCGTTTCATCCCAACTTTTCCCCCAAAAACATAAATTCATATCATAAAAAGTCATGTATCGAAATGAATAACTCATTAATAAGGATACCAGTGTAGTGTAATGGATACTTTTTTACGGATCATATTAACATGCAAGTATCACAGTGTAGTAGTAGTACAGTAAATATTATTACCTGAGAGCCTTAGGACTAATCCCTTCATGATCATCATACTCTTGGCATTTCAATGCCCTCTCCAGATCCAACACAACCTCATCCATAGTAGGTCGCATGTCCGGGTTGGGTCGCAGGCTTCTTCCTATTATATCAGTAAATATCTTTAAAGAATCATCTGATATCTCCCCAGTTATTTCGGAATCAGAATTTTCCATGGCCCAAAGCCCTAAATCCTCATCATCCCTGACGTAGTAGCTCTGATCATCCCCTCGATCCCACGGCTTTTTCCGGCATAACATTTCGAACAGTACCACGCCCAATGCATACACATCTATTTTCCTTGTTATTTGAAAGGTTCTAAAGTATTCTGGCGCGTAATACCCACATGTGCCTTTAAGGTCGGTAATCATAGTGGAATTGGTTTGATCGGCATGGGACAACTTGAACATCCCAAAGTCGGAAACTTTAGCAACCCAATTCTTGTCGAGAAGAATGTTGGCGGGCTTCATGTCCCGGTGAATGATCCCTTTGGGTAATTCAACCGTGGCTGTATGAAGGTATTGCAAACCACGCGCGGCACCAAGGCATATATTGAGCCGTTGCTTCCATGACAAACAAATACTCTTCTTCTTTTTAACATAATCTGATAAGGATCCCTTTTCCATATATTCATAAACGAGTATTTTTTTATCCAATTCATTGCAATAACCGAAGAGAGAAACGAGGTTGGGGTGTTGGATCTTGGAAACAACTTTAATCTCCTTTTCAAACTCGATTGAATTTGGATTTAAAAGCTTCACAGCAACAGAAATTTTTTGGTCGTCCCCGCCGATAGCGATGTGGCCAAGATACACAGTTCCTTCTCCGCCCTCTCCGAGGATGTTGCTAACGTCAAAGTTGTTTGTTGCGTCTTTGATCTCGTCTAGTGAAAACTGATGACACACAACACTTGACAAGGAGGAGGAGGAGGAGGAGGAGGAGATGGAGGAGGAGGAGGAGGAGGAGGAGGAAGAAGAAGAGGAAGAGGACATGTTTAAGTTCTCTGATCAGTGATCAGCCAAAGGCTTTCACAGACTACTTTAGCTTTGCAAGAGGGACATGTAAATTAAAAAAGCATGGGGAAAGCTCCGGGGAATTAATCCCGACGAGTCGATGAAAGAAGGCAAGACTCGGGTCATCTGGGTCCTTTGGGACTTGAGAGAATAATTAAATGGAGTGAGTTTTTCAAGGGGGAAGGTACTAGTACATGGTTAATGACGTTATATACAAATCAAGTCTAACGCGAGTTGAAAAGTCAAAATTAATACTAGTATAAAATCTCTCTCCCCCCCTCTCCCGCATCAATTATATATCTATATATTATTATTATTATTATTATTATTATATATTATAATTTTACTTAGTAGTAAACTACGACTAAAATTCATTTTTATCAAATATAACAATTGAACATGATTAAATTTCAATTTACACAAGCTTGTGTATAATAATTAATTTGGTGAGAAACACTGTAGTTATGTCATCTCACCATCTTTTGATAAATCTTCATTGTAAAACATCCATACGGAGGTTTTAAAAGTTATTGGTTCTCTAATCATTAACTAACTAGGTTATTACATGTGCGGTGCATGATTGATTTAGTGATATTTCTGAAACTTAATTTTGTAGATAAAATTTACAAGCTATTTAAATAAACGAAAAACAGCAAGATGTCCACATAATTAATAAATAATTAAGTAAACGTGAGATCACACTGAAAATTCATGCAAATTTTGTAGATAGAATTTGCAAGCTATTTCCTAGTGATTGTTTGTATTGTTGCTGGAACACGTTTAATCAAATTGGATGAAATCTATTTTAAATTGATCGAGTTTTGGTAAAATAATAAAAATTAAAAAACTTCTACCGTGAGAATTAAGGAGTTCTAATCAAATTAAACTTGTTTAAATCAAATGTGATAAATAATCTATCTCGTACAAACCGATTTTGTAAGAAAAAAATGGTAAATAAAAAAAACTTCTACCATGCGAATTGAAGAGTTTTATTAAATTGAAACATTTATAAATTAAATGAGATAAAATTTATCTGCAAAAATAAAATTTTTATCATGAAAATTTGGAATACTAAGTGAAACACGTTAAAATCAAATGTGATAAAATCTATCTGGTATTAACCGATCTTGACAACAAAAAATGGTAAAAAAGAAAAACTTTTACCATGCACAAAGGAGGCACCAGTTTTAAAATCTATCAGATTTTAATTTTTGGCATGAAAACAAAATTTTCATAAAAAATTGGAGTCCTAATCAAGTGAAACGTGTTTAAATCAAATGTTATAAAATATATATGGTATTAATCGATTTTGGTAGCAAAAAATGGTAAAAAAAATAATAAATAAATAAATAAACATCTACCATGTGTAAAGGAGGAACCAGGTTTAAAATCTATCCGGTTTTAATTTTTGGTAGGGAAAAAATTAAAAACTTGTATAGAAGGTGACACGTGGAAGGACATAATTCCTTTAAAACTTTAAGCGTTCAATAAAAAGTCGTCATGTGGCAGCAACGACTTCTGTTTTAATAATAGTTAATAGATTATTAATTAATAATTAATAAATATAGATTAGTAGAACAACAAATAACATAGAATTATCCCGCGGATAATTTGTATAAATTTAAAATTATGAAAAAAAAAAGAGATGGAAATAGATGAGATTTTGTCAAATTAAACTTGTATAAATTACATATGATAAAATCCAGTTTAATTAAGCGATATTTGAAAAAAATAAAAACAAAATCATAAATTTACTCGTAAAACTATATCATAAATTTGTTTTATTTTATCAAATTAGTTTTAAGATATTTAGCTTATCTAATTAGATTTAGGATTTTTATTTTAAACTAATCAATTTTGAAAAAAAGAAAAAACCTTTTACCATGAAAATGTAATTGAAATATTAAAATCTATGAGCACATGTAAAATCTATCTGCCAAAAACACTTTTACCAACAAAATTTAGAGTCCTAATCAACTGAAACACGTCTAAATCAAATGTGGTAAAACCTATCTCATACTAACCGATTTTGGCAGCCAAAAAATAATTAAAAAAACGTTTATCAAATATAAATGAGGCACTAGTTTTAAAATCTATCCGGTTTCAATTTTTTGCAGCAAAAAAAAAAAAGAAATTTGTTTAGAACTTCATAAGAATGTGACACGTGGAAGCACATAATTCTTTTAAAAATTTAAGCTTTCAACAGAAAGTCGCTATGTGATAGGAACGGCTTCTGTTTTAATAATAGTTAATAGATAATTAATAGATTAGTAGAATAACAAATAACATAGAATTATCTCGTGGATAATTTTTAAAAAGTAAAAATTATAAAAATGAAAAGAGATGGAAATTGAAGAGTTTTTGTCAAAGTAAACTTGTATAAATCAATAGGATAAAATCTAGTTTAGTTAAGAGATATTTGAAAAAACATAAAAACAAAATCATAAATCTCTAGTATAAATTTGCTCGTAAAACTATATTTTAAATCTGTTTTATCTTATCAAATTAGTTTTAGGAATTTTATCTTGATGAGTCAAAAATAATCCTCGGACACACTGGGCTTAACAAATTGGATATCTACCTTTCAATTCTATCCAAAACTTTCAAGGCTCAACCCTGAAAAGCAAACACCAACTATGAACTAGGCAGGGGCTTACCCTGCAAATACACTCCGGCGTATCAATCAGTAATCACTCAGTTGAGTAAACAATTTGACAGAGTTTAGCCTTTGTTAGAAAATCACATATCTCCCTCATTCATTTTGAGGGGTTTATATAGTCTTACTGGAGAACTGGATTAACTGCTCATTGAATGTCTGTGCATATGAAACTGACACATTGAAGGTCACGTTCAACCGAATGAATACTTCTTGAACGTGGTAAGGGTTTCCTGAGGTAACCACACATGCTAGACAACCGTCACTGAGTTACCGAGCATGGCGATCATGCTCGCTCAAACCTTGCTCGTTGCATAATGGGCCTTGCTCGCTGCATATTGGTCCTTAGATCATGAAGAATGCACGTGCTTTGCTCGTGGTCGATGAAGACGTGATGTGCACATGACCGTTGCTTGGGCCTTTTGGATCGGGCAACTCATATCTTATCTAATTAAATTTAGAATTTTTATCTTAAACTAATCGATTTTGAAAGAAAAAAAAAACAGATTTACCATTTCATAGGTGACACGTGGCAACAAAAAATCTTTTTAAAACTTTTAGTTTTTCACAGAAAGCTGGCACATGGCAGCAGTGACTTCTGTTTTAGTAATAGTTATAGATAATAATACATAATAATAATCAATATGATAAAAATTAATAATAGTTAATATGATATTGTGACATTAATCATTTACTATTAATCTATTATATTGTTATTTGTTAATAATAGTGAAAATCTTATATAGAAAGACTTTTACTACCAACATCATTTCTTAATCAATGTAAGATAATATTATTATATTGGCATTAAGTGGGTACTTTACTCTAATGACTCACTTCTAACACCATACTTTAAGACTTATATCTTATTCATCCAAAACTTGATTTAGACAAATAAATATATAATTTTGATACTCTTACCGGGTAGAACACATTTGTACAAATTATCTTTGCCAACAAACAAATGACACCCTAATTTCTTTCACACAGCTTTACAATGTATCTCGTGTTGATCCTTCCTATTCCTTAGAGGAAAAAAAAAAAAAAAAAAACAAACAAATGACACACAATTTCTTTCACATTAATTTATAACCAATGTACGATATATCTCTAATATAATTATCAATAAAAGTGTTGTAACAAACATTGGTTGAAAATTGATGTTAGTTTAAAAAGTATTTAGATAAATGACTTTTACTAAACTAACAAAAGAAAATGTATGTTCACAATTGTTAGAAGTTGATGTTTGCTTTAAAAGTCTTTAAGCAAAATCTTATCAATAAAAAAGATTTATTCTTCATTGGTTACAAAGAATTATTTTAGTTTAAAAGTTTTTAGATAATTTTTTTTACGAACAATAGAATAGATGCATCCCATATTCATTAGAAAATGATGTTGGTTTCAAAAATTTTAAGATAAAAGGTTTCTACTATTATTATTAATATAATATATGTATCTTTCAAAAGTGTTAAAATAAAAAACTTTTACTATTATTATTAATAGAATAGATGTATCTCACATTAATTAGAAAACTTTCACTATTATTACCAATAAAAAATTTATATTTCATATTTGTTAGAAAATGATGTTGATGTTATATTCCAACATTTAAATCATAATACTTAAAATTTTAAAAATTATACTATTACTATTACCAAAAGAAGAAATGTATGTCACATTTAAAAATTATAATACTATTATTCCCTAAATAATCGTCCTGTCAATTCGACGCATTTAAGAAAAGTAATGACTCTGATTATTTATATTTGTTTAATGTGTAGTTTTTAATGCCCATGTATATGTGACCCATAATTAAAGTAGAGTGAAAAGTAAGGGTAAAGTGGTAAAAATTGATGTTCTAAAAAAAGGTAAGTTTCAAATGACAATTATTTTGAGACTAATTTAAAAAGGAAAATGAGGATGATAATTATGACGGAGGGAGTATTAGTATTATTATAGTTAACTCATACGAAGACAAGTGTTCTATAACTTCGATATAAAGAAAGACTAATGACTCAATAATAAATGTGGTGTTGTCTTCGCATCATATCTGTTCCTAAATTATTGTTATATTTGACCTTTTAATCAAACTAACTATTTTAGTTGTAATATTTTGGTGCTATGCCTATGATAACATGTTTTATGATTTTGAAAAAAAAAATAATACACCTCAAATTTTTATTTAAAAATCAGTCCATCAGTCTGACCAGTAACACTATCATAAATAAAGTCATAAAAAGGACAATCTTTGAATTCGTTGAAATTATAAAATTCGATTTAAAATTGCTCCATTATTCAACTTGCAATAAAAAAGTGATGCCAACTGAGAAATTTGAAGTTGCCCAAGTTATGGAAAAAGACAAACTATTAGCTGTTTAAGTTTAAAAATAGTTTATTATATAATTATATATTTTGATACCTAAACCTAACACCATTTGCTACGATGTTCAACTTTTTAAACCTTTTTTATAATATTTTCTCTGTTTCGGATAAATATTTCTAATAGATAAAATACAAGGATTAAAAAATATACTCACGACGAATTAGTCAATGATGTTATGATCAATCATTCACTTTAATTCACCAACTTTGAAATACATTACGGAGTATTATTTAAAATTAAAGGTGAGTTGATCAATTGTGAAAAAAACAAATTATTAGTTGTTGAAGATTAAAAATGAAATAATATATAATTTGGTCCCTAAAACTTAACCCCATTTCTTATAATAGTTCAACGGGTCAAGCTATCCACACACCAACATGTTCTCTCCATATCCTAAATCTATCTACATCCCACATATTTAACCAATTTTTAAACTTTACTCTTTGCCCCCAACCCTAACTTCCTATTTTACTCATCATTTAATTTCTCTATCTAACTCATCCTACTCTATCTACACCCCACACTTATTTTACAAACCAACCTCCATCCAACACCTCAACACACTACGCACACTAGGTCGCACAGTCAGGAAGACAGACAGGAAGAAGAAACTGCCCACAATGTCTTCTTCAAATCGAAGCATTATCTCTCACTCAAACCGAGGTATTTTCTCTTACTCTATCTCGAACTCTTTGTTGTATAATATAGGTTGGTTCAAAGAAATTGGATAAAAATGGTTAAACTGGCTGGAAATTTGAAAACGCCATGTGCGGTCTTGGTTCAACGCACACAAAGCTGTGCGTGCGGTTAATAAATGTCGCACACTTCACTTATTGTGCGCTATCTTCAAACTGCACACTACCCTCACTGTGCGCAAATCATCTGCCGCACACACCCACTTCTGTGTGCTTACCTTATACCGCACACCCTGCCTCATGTGCACTAAATCTCCACCACACAAGCCCACACCAGTGCATCATTTATTTAGCCTTGAACTGATTCTATATAACCTCTAATATTACTTATTTTTTATTGATCATAGGAGGTCCAATTAATAGGTTCTGCAATAAATATATTAGACGTCGTGTCACCACATCGGCTAGACGAGAAATGCAACATGCGCGTGACGCAGAAGTGCCCCGGGAGCATATAGATCAAGAGCTCATACATTTTCAGCATCCTGAGCCTGAGTATGAGCCTGAGCCTAAACCTAAACCTGAGATGGGATTTCCTGGTGGTCCACTTGACCCATCTTTGCTGATTATGTACAACACACACGTATCAGCATCGATTTGGATTGGACAAGATCGAGAGGTTTTGAAGTTTCACCATCATCGTTCAAAACTACATCAGTGGGTCATTCCGGAGGGTGCCCAAGAATGGAGGGATTTGGTAAGGGGAACTAGGATCCATACCCTAAGGAATCTGGCCTATCTTGATGTTCACAAACCGTTGCTTTTAGCTTTTGTGGAGCAGTAGCATCCAGAGACAAACTCATTCCATATGCCCTTTGGTGAAATGACGATCATATTGGACGATGTTTTATGTATTACTGGACTTCCGATAGCAGGGTCGCCATTATTTGCTACACAGAACATCAATTTGGAGTCTGCTAGCGAGATATTGGGAGCGTCCAAAGGTGAGATGATCGAAGGAATGGGAGGTAGAAGGGGTGCTTCAGTCAAGTTAGAGTGGCTACGTAATAGGTTTAGTGAAGATGCTAGCTCTGATGATTTAGAGAATGTGACATGTTCGGTGAGGGGTTACACGTTGTATCTCTTGGGTTGCACCATCTTCATGGATAAGAACGGATCACGAGTGATGCTCTCATACTTGCAGTGGCTGGAAGATCTTCATGATGTACATACCTATGCGTGGGGAGTTGCCACCTTGGCTTATCTATATGATGACCAGGCAAAGCGTGCATATGAGACGGCGTATAGTTGGATACTTCATATTATTATAGGTATATTTAAAATTTATAGTTTATTTGACACGTTTAATTTATGTCTGCATATTTGACATCTAATTGAATGTTTTATTGCATGTAGGCATGGATATACTTACGATTTCCACAGTTGAGCCCTGATCATAATGTGGGGTACCAGAACACACAAGCGCTTGCTCGTATGTGGAAACCGGTCAAAAATCAAGAAACAAGCATGGACCGGTTACGGGCTATACGTGAAAATATTGACATCCATATGGCGAATGACGTTAGTATTAATCTTTTGCATTTATTTATGCTCGTGTTTTAGTCATTCGTTATTAAATTGTTGTATTTAATAAAATTTTAAATATGATGTAGGTTGCGTGAACCACATACGACGACATAGTTAGGGAGCATTTTTCATTTCATCAAAACTCCTTCTATCATGGATGCATAGTCATGGGAGCCAATGTGGAGCCATACCTACCAGACCGAGTGCTTCGAGAGTTCGAATGCGTGCAGACTATTCCATCTATCCCTATCGCACATGACATCCCTATTAGAAATAACCCTCGCGATTTGATAATGTGGATAGCACTTGCGGCATACTGGAACCTTGTTGAGAGCCATATATTATCTTCGGAACAATTTGGGCGAGCTACTCATCTATCTGAATGTTCACCCGAATACATGGATTGGTACTTGCGAATTTCACATCCCATCGTGCAGAAGCCCGTCGCTCGATCGACTAGTGTTAAGGTGACTAATCCCACTGCAGCTGATAATACGGAGACCATTTCAGCTATTCGCAATTTGACAAGACCGATGATACGAAGATTGTGATCGGGTGATAGAAGTATAACTTATGAGGAGTTAGTGTCGATGGTCTCGATACCTTTGTACAAGGTCCAGGGGCGGAGGCAGGACCGTCTCAAGTTGAGACTCATCGTAGGACGTAACCTTGATACTGTTATGTATTTTTAGACATGTTTGTATTATGTATTTTGAAGACATGTCATGTATGTTTGAGACATGTTAGTGTTATGTGTTTTTCAGACATATTACTATTTTTAGATATGGCTTATTTGTCTTATGCTATTATTTTCGTAAAAAATAAAATTACACAAGATGAAATTTAATACAAACCAAATATTTGATGCCACAAAAATTTCAAGTTTAAATAGATTTCCATATCACTAATCCAAATATACAATGCAATCAACATTCCAAGTTTAAATGAAAATACATATCACTAATCCAAATTGATACTGTCTGAACTTTTGAGAACAAATCGCTCATTTCCTACAATTTCACCATATGAAAAAAGTTGTTGCCTATAAATTGATTTCCAAGCTACAACTCATTCCATGCGGTTCTGATCACATACGATTGGGACAGGTGCTAACGGGCAACCCTGACATAAATTAACCTGTAAATCAAATGAAGTAAATGTCAATAAGGTACAATTTATTAATACATAATGTGTATGTGAAGCAAAGATGTCTATCTTATGAAAAGTAAGTGTTGATTATTGGAATATGTTTCTTGATAATTTATTTATCACCTTGCATATTCCATATATTTGATTTGCTTTCCCCCATTACAAGTGAATCATCACAAGTGGCTAAAAGGCTGCACCGTACCGTTAGTGTGGCAACTTGTGTGATTTCACATAGGTCTTAGATTAGGTGTAACCTGATCAAGTCCTACCTCCTATAAGATGATCAAAAGCAGACAGCCTTTCAGATTGCACGTAGCACCGGAAGACTTGCAGCGATGTCCAAAGCGAAGGTAGACATGCCACAAGTTCAAAAGCTCGTACCGGCAGACATCAACTCCCATTTATTGGAAGACTTGCTTCCACTGGTACGAAGCCCTCCAACGGCAGACTTCAAAATGTTCACGTGCTACAGGGAAAAGTCGACTAGCCGATCAAATCAAGATAAATATGTCTGTGCCTCACAAAGCCTGACATACTTAAAGCTACAAGACTTTCTCTCACTCAAGTAGTCTGTTAAAGTCAAAAAACAAATCACTTTATTGGACAGACCACCTGACAGTGCAACAGTCGTCAGACCTACTCTTCACAGACCTATCAATCCAGTCTGACAGACAACGAGTTCCAAGATCTACAGGACGAAATCGCCGCCCAAACAAGTCAGAGATCTTATGGACAAAGATCTATATCCGATAGTCTTCAACCACTATATCTCCAACGGATGGGAATCTTCGTGCACTCATCCTTCAACGATCATATTGATTCTCGCCTATATAAAGACTAGCTCTCACGCTTGAAAAAAAACAGAGAAGAAAATCATATGTGTATGCACTACGGTGATAGAGCATCACAGTGAGCAACGAGTTACTCAATCTACTCAGAACTTCATTGAAAAGGAAATCACCAAAGAGATCGTCTTTCACCAACGTATCTCTGATTTCTACAACAGATTGCAGTAGCTACTCATCCGCTCCTCGCAAAACACTTTCATGGATTGATTGCAAGGAAGAAAAGCCTGGATACGAGAGAAGATTGGTCAGAAATTTCAAAAGGCAGAGATCAAGATCTGAAGAGCGATGATGTACAATGTATGAGGAAAAGGAAGAGTTGTCTATAGATATTGCATTCATATCTTCATATTTGTATTCCCATACAAATGTTGTTGATTGTGCAATTATCAATCATCTTGGGAGGATGAGTGCTTATGCACTCACCATCGTTCAAATATTTTTATATCTGAACGACCATATAATCATCTTCTCATAACAGTTTCTCGTTCTCATCTCCTATTGTCCTTTGCAAGCTTAAACAAATCCTTGAATGGATAATTAAGCAAGGATTGTGACTTAGGAGGAGAAAACCAGAAACTGTACATAGATTATTTAGACTGATGTAATATGTAATTTATCTTTGAATAAATTCATATATTCTTACTAATGTCTTATCCTCCAGTCCTTAAATATCTATGAGGTTTTTATAAATGATTTATCTTTAGAAAAACCACTCTCTACTTGATCTACTAAACCTGCATTTGAAAGAAGAAATAAGTGTGCTGTTGTTCTGAACATATATTCGTGTACAACCACTTATGACTTCTCCAAATCATAGCCTCTTTACTTTCCGCTGCACAAATCTTTTACAAAGGCTTTTGATTTGAACTAACAGTTTATCGGCAGAGTTGTTACTTCTGTCTTGAGTAAGTCTACCGATAGCCTCTACCGGCAGACATACTCAACTTGATAAACTGTCTTTGCCAACTAAATTATGCTTTATGAATATCCAAAAGAAAAGTTTTTAAATTGGAATTATATGCTATTCACCCCCCCCCCTCTAGTCTATTTGAGCATTATTGTGGACCAACAGTAAGTATCTAAATAAAATGATCACCGTTTACTCTTCCGATACAAATCAATTTTGGATCGATTGGGGGCGCGGTTCTCAATGGTAAATATGTAAAACAATGACGACTATCTAATACCACGAGAGCACGGTTGTAAAACGATGTCACCAAGTGTCCCATATCGTTTGCATCAAACCAATATTTCTTTGCAGCAGTTTCTTCATGGTGTTCGAGTCTATTCTTTTCTTTCGCAACACGTTTATGTTCAATAAACACACATGCGTACAACTCTTGGTTTTTCATTAACTCCTGCGATAGATCTGATTGAACCCTACTCCATGAATTCTCATTTTGAAATAACAACCGTGTTATGGCACGAAAACCGCAATGACCGTCAGCCGCTTCATTCACTGTGTCCATTATGTACTCGTGAAATCTCTTCGCGAATTGATTAATGTGACCACTAGCCATCCCAACTCTAGTACGTTGTCGCACAACCTATTGAAACAAAACAGATTAAAGTCAACATAATATATATATATATATATATATATATATATATATATATATATATATATATATATTGATATTGACTGCACCAAGTTAAAAAATTAAATTTACCTACATCTTTGTCCTAGGCTGTGGTACTGCTGTGAACGTGGGAGGTTGTTGTGATGGACCAGCCTATTGAAACAAAACAAAACAAATTAATGTCACGGTTGCTATGATGGACCAACCTATTGAAACCTACAGTAGTGAACGTGGGAGGTTGCTGTGATGGACCAACCTCGTACACCAAACATTGATCACATGGAGAGCAGTTATCTTTCATCGACTCCACATACTCAAACAAACTAGGATCACGTTTGGTTGATGTGGAATTTTTAGCCTTTGGGGGCTTTGGACAACCACGAGTGCGAGTCTTATCATGAGGCACAATCAATGACGTTGTTACTGGCTCCGCAACCTCCATCATTCTTTTAAGTATCAACAATTTCTCTAGCGATGCGGCTTCATGAAATTTTGCAACAACATGTTCCCAACTCTTATATAATCGAGTCTCTATTTCTGACGTAACACTAATATCAATATTCTCAATTTTTGCTGGTACCATATCTAATTTCCTCCATAATGCATTAACCTGATCAATGGGAATTGGCACGTCATTTCTCAGATATTCAGTTATCTCAATCGCACAAGGTAGTCCACATGTCTTTCTCAGTACACACCCACATAACAATGGGTCTACATGACCATCCTCGGGTAAACTGTTCATCTGATAGTATATCTTATTCATCGCAATTATATATCGACACCAAACCTCGTATGTATTGAAATAATAGTGATTTGAATTTATGTAGAGTCATTGTTCGACTCTTCGCAAATGAACTCTTGATTGCAATATGTGAGGTCTCAAAGAGTGTGTGAATTTGTTTCGAACATGTCTCAAAGTCACCTTGGCTCGATTGAAGCTGTCTTTTGAACGCTGAATGTTGACTCTTCACCCTAAAATAAGATACAATTAATAACAATGTTAGGTGTTTTTATATCATTTATAAATTTAGAGAAATAAATTAAATATTAAAAACATTTAAATACATGCTTGTTGTGTTATTGTCAAAATGCATTATATTATTCGTCCAACAAGACACAAATCTTTCCTTATACGGCCCTAACAATTAGTTCATGACATATTGAACGGCTGCCGGATAATTAGTGAAATCTGGCTGTAGTCTCCGAAGGTATTCAGCATATGATGACTCAGTTTTTGCGACCATCGACGTATTCCAAGAAATGATAAATTGATTTCATAATTCTTTCGTGTGAAACATTTTCTTACAATTTCCCACAATATTTTTATTAATATGCCACCGACAAATTAAGAAAATGTTTTGATGTTGGAAAAGTTACCTCAACTGCATTCATCAACACAAGTTCTCGATCAGTTACAATCACAATGTGTAGAGCTAGAGGATTGATTCATCAATGCTTTCAAGATAGTAAGTGCACAAATGTAGTTCTCTTGTTGCTCAAACCCCATATAAACAGATGCAACAAACAATGTCATGTTTGTCGACGTGACACCAACGATCTCCAATAAGGGTGACTTGTACCTATTTGTCTTGTAAGTGCAATCCATCAAGAGAACGTTTGGAAAAGAACACAATAATTCAATGCTTGTAGGGTGAGCAAAGAACAAATCCTTCATAGTGTTAGTTGACTCACATCTACTATGATGATAGTAATATCCATGCTCAATCAATTTCGACACAAGCTGCTGCATCTGCGATCGACCATCACGCTCCAAAAATATATTCTTCATACGAAAATTGTACAAGTCATTAATGAGGACTTATTATCTTTAAATCTTTGGTGTAAACCCATCAAAATGTCCTTTGGCTGAGTATTGCCATTTGACATGTCCAGAACATATTCTTTCTTCTCTCGTATTAATCGACCAACATATGAGTGGCCATGCAGATGAGGCTCTTGTGAATGATTATGCACCCCATATTCAATTGAAAGTTCCTATTCTCCATCATATACTTGTCTTCCCCACAAACGAAATGGACATCCACACTCTTCGATCCACGTTCTCTCCTACCATCTTCCTTTGTTAATTCCTTTGTTACTTATGTTGTTATTTTACTCAAATTATCAACAACCTTGCATTTGGATTAACGTTGATATCCATTACGTTCACAACCCAAATACAGTCGTGATCTTCTCTTACCCGTTCCACTGTCCGACCTAGTAATAATTATCACAAAACCATGTTCCTTTCCCGTGGCATGTACCCAATCACACAAATCCTCTCGAGATGGAAAATATGCATACGTTGTGAACACATTGGTGTAATCTACAACAATATCTTGAATTGGACCTGGATCTATAACACTAGGCTTCGTAGGGGATGTCTTTGAATCCTGAAAAAAAAATTGCATGTCAATTACATACTATGCGGTTTTGCACACAAATGCACATATCCAGGCATGTGCGACCAGCACTTTGTGCACAAAAGAAGGAGTGTGCGGCAAGTGCTTTGCGCACAAAAGGAGGAGTGTGCGGTAAACGTTTGGTGCACAATAAGAGGCGTGTACGATGAGTGTCATGTGATGAGCCCAAGATTTCCGCGATTTTTTCCATGAATTTTCTTCTATTTTGTGTTATTTTTGTGTTAATTATGCTTTGGAAATTATTTTAATTTGTGTATTTGTGCTTAATGTAGGTTTCCATGCATAATCGAACTTTTATATGGTGTGTAACACAAAGTTCGAGGCAATTTTGGGCTAAAAAGTTGAATTGGAAATTATTTGGTCAAAGTCCGTTAAGAGTTTCAAGGCAAAATCAAGCTAACGGGGGCTAACAACACTAACAGATGACCAATATGAGAGAGCTGAGAGGGGAAGGACCTTCGGCAGCCTTCTTCAGTAAGCCAGGGGCACCGGAGTAAAAGTTCAATCAGAAGGGGAGGCCGGTGCAATTTCCTGACTTCCCTTTTGAGTTGTCGTGCATTCCGTGGAGCCACGTGCCGCCTTATCCATTCCTCCACAGTCAGCCTGACCCACGTGTAACTTGATGGATCCAGGTAACCCGCGCCCATCACCAGCCCATCCACCCTTCTTCCACCCCACTTCCCCTCACCCACTAACCCGTTTCTTCCCTGGGCGACCCGCGAGCCCCAGCTTGGTTTGACCCTGCTCCATGCCGTGACCCAAGCTCTCTTTCTTCCCTATTTGGCCCCCAATCTTCCCTTGTGCTGCCTATTTTGCCCCTCAACCTTGTTTCCCCTTTGCTACCCACTCCATTTAATCACAACAACCCTCATTTTTCAAAGATAAGTCCCCATTTACGGGTGTGAGCCCTAAATGGGGCACCAGTCCCATTTCACCAAAAATTCCTCCTTTCCTCCATTGTTTGATAACCATTGAAGATTTGGAGCTTCAAATCAAAGGTCAAGAAAGCATCTACAACTGATTTCAACCACGGAAATGCGATTTGCTCGTTTTAATTCTTCCTATCTCTATTTTTGATAGTTGTTATAATTTATTGGGTTGATTAAATTTGTAAATGTTGAATTGGTTTGTGCTTAAATTATCCATGGAATGCAATTATTTTTCTATGTTAAATGTAGTGATACAATTTAATCTATCTCTTTATTTAGTACACATTCATGTTAAGTTATTATTTTAGAAATATTTAGGATCTGCGAGAGCTACCTTTATATTTCAGACCAATCAATTTAATAGTTAGTGTTTTGTGACACACACCGATAGCCATTGTGAGACTCAGTTTGACACGCGATTGAACTACCTTAGCCATTCGCGAGGTCGGGGAGGTTAGGGTGGACTATAAGATCCTAAATAATTTTTCTTTTCTCTCTCTTGGTCACTCTAATTAAGGCTTGCAACGTTATGCCGCCGGATGCCCCAGCCATGGTGGCTCCGGCTCCACCATCGTCCTCAAGTGCAGGCAATCCCTCTAGTAACATTCCTCCTCCTTCTGTGGTTCAATCCTATGCCAGTATTATTGGGCAACCGGTTAAGGTAATGGGTGCAAACCCTAACTGTCCACCAGTCCTCAAAGACATTCCCCTTCCCCCTCGCCAACCTATCTCTGTTGATGATGAACCTGGATGTCTTTTTACCCCTTTGGAGGTAGACCTCGGCAAAGCAATTCTCTAACACAATTGTCCTTAAGTTTTCAGCTGGTAGGCCCACAGTTTTCTCTATTCAGGATGATATCTCAAAGACATGGAACCTGCATGGCTCCTTTGTTGTTGGTTTATTAGATCCCTGGCACGTTATGGTTCATCTCTCGTCGGCTGATGATATGGTTCGTGCTCTCTCAAAGGATTCACATATGATTAATACTTGCATGCACCAATCCTTTCGTTGGACGCCAAAATTCACCTATAGGAAGGATAGTACGCAAGTTACAGTTTGGGTCAAACTACATCACTTGCCTCTAGCTCATTTTAACCCTTCCTTTCTGCAACGAATTGGCAATTCCCTTGGGCGGTTTCTGAGGGCAGATGAGAAGATTTTAGCTCTATCTAGACCTAGTTTTGCGCGCATGTGCATTGAGATTGATGTTTCTAAACCACTTCCGACTAGAATGTGGATTGGTGTATCCAAGGAGGAAGGTTTTTGGCAGTCACTGGATTTTGAAGGTAATTATAATTATTGTTTCATTTGCGGACTCATTGGTCATTCGAAAGAATTATGCTGCAAAGGGCAACGCCGGCAGTCAAATAACACGATGTGGAAGGATGGCGTTCATAATCAAAAGCCTCAAGGAGGCCACAATCACGGTCGTGCATCTCATGATATGGGAGGAAGGAAGGCATCTGGTAACAAAAAGATAAACAGGTTGCAATGGATACTAGTAATGGCTTCAATCCAGAGTCTCGCCAGTTTATTCAACGTTGGAAGCCGGTGGTTCCATCAACAGCGGGGGCATCAGTGTTTTTGGTTAAGAATTCTCAAGGCTGTCCTACAGGGGTTGAAGTCATTGATATTGAGGATAAGGGTAAGAATAGTGAGCCGCTTGGTAAACAAAGGGGCCAAATACGTGTTGGTACAGTTCCTGTGGGTAAGAGTGTTGTGCACACTCGCAATGCCTTTGATGCCTTGACAAATATGGATGGGGAAGATGAGGAATTGCCTATCAATGATGTGGTTTCTAAGATGGATGGACAAGATACATGTCGGGGTAAGAATTACAATGCTGACTATAGCAAGATTTGGGAAGATGTTATGAATTTTAAACCAAGACAAGGTGAGAAGGCACATTCTACGGGAAGGGATTATGAGGAAAGTTTGATGGATTTTTCCTTTCCTTTTGCTGATGATATGGCGGGGAATGTGTTGAGAGCAGATTTTAGCTTGTTCTGTGACCAACAGATTAAAAAGTTGAAGAAATTTAAATCCCAACGTCAGACTAGTCGCATTACTAGGGTTGCTTCGAAGGCCCAGTCTCAAACCCTTTAATCTGTTTTTATGTCGATATTAATTTGGAATGCTAGGGGTGTAGGAAATAAGGATAAGGTTGATTATCTCAGGCTTCTTAAGAGGCAACATAAGCCGATTTTACTTGCTATTTTGGAGCCGAAAGCTGCAGGTGACAAGCTTAGTAAATTTTGTAGGCAGTTACGTTACACCGGAATTTTGCATTGTTACCAAGTTAATATGCATATTTGGTTGTGTTGGGACATTAACGTGGATATTACCTTGATTGGCTCGACAAATCAATTTATTACAATTCGCATTAAAACTGCAGATGGTATAAATATGGTGGCTACTTTTGTTTATGCAAAATGCACGAGGGAAGGTCGTCAGGATTTATCGAAGGATTTGGGTTATCTCTCTCTCGCACGCACTGTGGATTGTTGGGGGATTTCAATGTTATTACCCACTCTTTGGATAAGTTAGGAGGGGCTTCATGTGATTTCAATGCCATGGGGGATTTTAATGAATTCATTTTACAGGCAGGTTTACGGGATGCTGGATATGAGGGCAGTCACTACACACGGTGCAATAATCATGAAAGGAGTCGTCGTATTTGGAAACAACTAGATAGAGTTCTCTTAAATGGGCAGTGCATGATTTCCTTTTCTGGGTTGCGGGTTAAACATCTCTCTCCGGGTACTTCAGATCATATGCCTTTATTGGTGCAATTTCAAGCCATTGGTAGGATTAAATGTAATTTTCACTTCCAACGGATGTGGCTGGATCATCCAGCTTTTCTTGCTTTTGTTGAGCAACAATGACATAGGTCTGTTTATGGTTCGGCAATGGATATCTTATTTAGGAAATTACAGTTGTTGAGGGCTAATTTGAAGACATGGAATTGGGAGGTTTTTGGACATGTTCAGCGCAAGATGGAGCAGTATCAGGATGACCTTGTACGCCTAGAATTTTATTTACAACAGGGCTGGGATTTTAGTTTAGCCAGGCAACTAGAGGTCACTCATAAAGAATTATCTCAACTGCTCAAGTGGGATGCTGAGATGACAAGGCAGAAAGCAAGGAGTAAATGGTTGACGGGTGGGGATAGAAAAACGTCTTTTTTCCATGCTAGTATTAAAGAGAAGGCTCATACGAATCGGGTGCAACTTAGATTGGCTGATGGGAGTTTAAGTGATGATCCTTTGATAGTTGGAAACATGGCTGTTGACAACTTTAGTAAGCTCTTCGCAACTTCAGCTCATGAGGTTAAAGAGGATTTGTTTACGGGTATTACAAAGAGTGTTACGCACATGGGCAATGTTTCTTTGCAGAAACTCCCTACGGAGGATGAAATATGGAATGAGATTAAGGCCTTGAATCCTGATAGCACACCCGGTTCGGATGGTTTTTCTGGTTGGTTTTATCAGGGTTGTTGGCAAATAATTAAGGCTGATGCTGTTGCAACAATTAGAGATTTCTTTTGCGGCCATTGTTTGCATAGGGGTTTGGCTATGACTATGGTTGTTTTGATTCCAAAGGTGGACAAGCCCGAGAGTTTTGGGGACCTTCGACCGATCAGTTTATGTAATTTTGCGTGTAAGATCATTTCGCGCATCCTTGCTTCCCGCATCGCCAATTTTTTACCTAATCTCATTTCTTTGGAACAAACTGGTTTTGTGAAAGGTAGAAATATACAAGAGAATATTACTCTAGCTCATGAATTGGTTCACCGCATAGATTATAAAGTCAAGGGGGAAATGTTGTGTTCAAGTTTGATATGTCGAAAGCATACGATCGCCTAGAATGGGATTTCCTTATTAGAGCTCTCAAGGCTTTCGGCTTCGATGATGCGAGCTGTGATTTGGTGTGAAGGCTAATTAGTAACATTTGGTACTCGATGAAGATAAATGGTGATTCTTTTGGTTTTTTCAAGTGCACACGTGGGGTTCGTCAAGGGGATCCTCTCTCCCCGCTTCTTTTCATTTTGGCTCAGGGGGTGCTAATTTTCAACATTAAGAAGGCTATCAATGAAGGTGCTTTTCAAACTTTTCACCATGGTAGAGGGGGTTTAGTGATTTCCCATCTTCTTTATGCTGATGATATGCTAGTATTTAGCAATGCCAGCAAGTCTTAAATTCAAGGGCTTAGATCAATTTTTGTTAATTATGAGACAGCTTCGGGTCAGTTAATAAATATGCAAAAGAGTGGCTTCTTCATTTTGAGAAAGTGCTCCCAGAGGAAGGCTGGATAAATTGGAAGGTGCTCTGGTTGTATTCACAGGGCGTGGCCGTTGAAATATCTGGGTTTGCCTCTTTTTAAAGGTCGGGTGAAGCGTGTCTACTTTGAGGAGGTTGAGGCGAGAATTCTAAAGAGAATTAGTGGATGGAAAGCTCGTTTTCTTTCCTTTGGTGCTAAAATAACTCTTATCAAAGCTGTTCTTTGTAGTATCCCAGTATATGCGATGACAACTTTTCCTATTCCCAAAGGCGTTCTTAACTGTATTGAGAAGGCTATGGCAGAATTTTTATGGGCATCTAATGGGGAACACAGGATGCACTAGGTGGCGTGGCATAAGGTTTGTCGGCCCATTGCAGAAGGGGGTCTTGGTATTCGATCTTTGAGCCAGGTGATGGACGCTATGCATGCAAAGCTGGCGTGGGGAGCTATTCAAGGCAATTCGTTGTGGGCCAAATTCTATACAGCAAAGTATAAGCAGGGTAACAATTTTACTTGTACTCCTTTGTCCTCTACTAGTTGGAAATCTGTGATGAGGCATATGGATGGTGTTGGAGAGTGCTGCCAATGGATTATTGTGGAAGGAAACATTTCCTTTTGGGACTCTAATTGGTGTGGTTTAAGGCTGCTTGGTCTGAGGCCAATAGATGCCAATCTCACTGTTCAGGAGGCTATGAAAGATATGGATAATTTTTGGCACTTGATCCCTGAGAACCTTCATGCAGGTATTAGGCAAATTGAATGTGCTGCTCACGTCCAGGACAAAATTATTTGTACTCTTTCTAAGAATGGTGAGTTTAAAGTGTCGAAATATTTGGAGCATTGTCGGTTTCGTTTTCCTATAGAGCGCTGGGTGTTGAGAATTTGGAAACCGTGGATTCCTTTAAAGGTAAGTGGTTTTATTTGGCGGTTGCTGCAAGGTGTTATCCCGGTTGAGCGTGCCCTTCTTTCTAAAGGTATTCAGATGGCTTCAAAATGTGCTTGATGTCATGATTCCCCGGCTTGTGAGTTCAGCGAACATCTCTTTATTACCTCGGATATTGCCAAGACAGTTTGGACCCATTTTGCTCGTGCTTTTGGTAAGGTTAGTAGTTATAACATTATGATGCATTTATACACTACCTGGATGTCTTCGTCTACACGTCACCAATTTGGGGCTTGTCAAATGAGCATTTTCATGTTAACTTGTTGGGAGATATGGAAAGCTAAATGTGCTACGGTTTTTGAGGGTCGTCCTATGAAAGTTGATTTGATTATTCATAGCGTGCAAAATAGTCTAGGCGACTTGAATTTTGTTTATAAGTCGAAAACCAGGATTGGGCAACAGGCAAAAGCTGCCTTACAGATTATGAATGTGCTCGTTTTGGATGTCATTGCTAGAACTGGCACGTGTTTCCGATGGCACCCACCGGATTCAGGGGTTTTAAAATTAAACACGGATGGGTCTTCTATAGATGGTGTGTGTACAGGAGGGGGAATCATAAGAGATGATCAGGGTAAGCTTATCAAAGCCTTTTGTAGTTTTTATAATCAAGGCACAAATATGAAGTCAGAAATTTTAGCTCTTCAGGAAAGTTTATCTTTGTGTCGTGATCTTGGTTTGTGCAATGTGGTCATTGAGTCAGACTCTATGGTAGCAGTTCATTATATTTTGGATAATCACATGGCTCCGTGGCAATATGTGTATCAGCTTCGGCATTGTAAGAAAAATTTTGGGCAGCTATAAATTAATGCACGTTTACAGATAACATAATATGGTGGTAGATCGTTTGGCTGCAGCTGCTCATGAGCACAAAAGTCACAGAGTTTATGTTTGCTTTGATGAGCTTCCTTACAGTTCTCATATGGCTCTTAGACATGACATGTTTGGTTTTTATTATTATAGGAAACGTGTATAGGATGTCCGTCTTGCATGTATTTCCTTTTAAAGGTAAGGCTTCGTCGCCCGTTTTGTCGAGTTCGGCTGGTTATCCCCCTTCAGTTTGTATTTCTTATTTTATTTATAAAATCTCTGCAGGTGCCGCCCTGCTTCTTAAAAAAAAAAACCAATTTTATTTGTCTCGGCTACCAACATGATTTAAAGAAAAAAAATAGATAATTTCTTTTTGCGAAGTATTACATATGTGCTTGGTTATTATTGTGTGTTCTTTATGCTTTTGATGGCGTAGCGAACTATAGATGATTACTAGAATTATAAGATAAGATGCGAGAGCCCGTCCTATTAATTCTAAAAATCATAATAATTGTTTGCATTACGTGAGACCAAGAGGAGATAGTGCGTAGATAGTCATTGGGTGCTTGTTTTGACATGCGGCTATTTTCTCCTATGTTATAAGATGCGAGATCCCGTAGCTATGAGTTGTAGCTAGATTTGCTATACGTTGCGAGAGCCTGTAGGGAATAAAATAGTGCGTCCGACTACTAAGACTTGAATTAAAGAAAAGTAATAAGATGATTAAATTAAACAACGGCTAGACTAGAAATATTGCACTCCTATATTTTTATCTTGGTTTGTTGTTGTCAAACCACCTCCGCAGTAGTGTAGATTTAATTGCTTTCTAGGTTGTTTATATTTTTAGCTTTTAATTCATTTTCTTTTCGCTCAAATATAATTAGTTAGCCTAATTTAATTTGGTACTTAGTTGGAGTGAGAATTACGTGCATTCCCTGTGGGATCGATAACTCGTACTTTGCAACACTTTATTATGATACAGCCGGTATTTTTAGTTGCGTTTGCGTGCACACAAGAAAGAGTGTGTGGCAAACCATAGCCGCACGACAAACACGCGAGTTTGGAATTTAGACAAAAATTGATGAAAGTAAAATTTTAACGATAAAATGTAATACTTACATTATTTGTTTAGGCTCCATGTTTAGTATTTTTTTAGCAATATGATGTAGGTAGGGTTGAGGAGGAATTAAACAAAAGTGAGAATGGTGAAAAAGGAAGACCTACAATAAGTCTACAAAATTTGGGGTGGAAATAGAATTTTCACATTTTATAGAATGACATTACTGTAATTAGGTTGTGGGGTGTTATTTTAGGTTGAAGGGTGTATTTTGTCTTTTCACACGATATCATTTTTGCAATTTTAAAACTTGGGGTGTAGGGAGAAGATGTTGGTGTGTGGTTAGTCTGACCCTAGTTCAACTTCTCTAACAATTCCTTTAATGATCCTTGAACTCAACTTTTGGTCTTACATCCGTGAATGAAACATTAAATTTCTAATTTAATGACAAAGAAACCTTAGTTGATGCTGAATAGGATGTATGGATGAAAATGTTCACTCAAGTTGACTAAAAGTACACTTAGTTGAAGCAGACGAGTGTAGACACCCCAATTTCATACCCTACGATATGATGTCCTAAAACAATGATAAAGATATAATTTATAATTTGATTGGACTAAGTGACGTTACTTTCCGTTAATATTTCAAGTAACAGGACTTGACGGGACTTAACGAAGAAAAGTATGGCAAATACAAGGGACTTAACTGAAAATTGAAAAAGCCCGTGAAAACACAAGAAGGACTGGCGCCCTACTCCTGGGAGCCGTGCCCTCCTAAACTTGGTTCATTCCCCAGCCTCCACTTGGAGCCATGCAATATCTGTGGAAGATTCTGAGCCGCCGGTTGCCCTTCCTCATTTCCTCCTATAAATAGAGCCTCTGGCTTCTCATTTTTAACACCCTCAACACACATAGAACTCCCAAAGAAAAAACACACAACACACTCACGCATTCCTCAGCTCTCTCCTGCCTTGCCCACAAGCCAGCCTCCTCCCTTGCCCGAGCAAGTGAGCGTTCCTCCTCCTTGTCCCGAGCAAACCTCCTCGCCCCGAGCGAGCCACCCAAGTTTCAGTCCTTACCCACAGCCGGCCAATCCAAAGATAACAAGATACAGTTACGTTGTACGAAAAAAAACGACAAGACAAGACGACGACAAGACGACAAGACGACAAGACAAAAAAGAAAAGGTTTTCTTTCTCAAAAGGACAGTGGAAGCACAGCAAAAAAACGCCTAGACGGCTTAAACTTAGGCGTATATACCGGGTTCAGACTAGGTACCCAGCTACTAGTCTGTCCCCGTTATTATTAAATGTAGAATAATTATATTATGCATGCTTTGTAAATATTAGATATAAATAATGTTATATTTAGTTAAATTGTAGTATAAATAAAATAAAACATAAATATTTTGCATGCTTGTAAATAAATATTTGTACATAAAATCATAATTATCTTATGTTTATGTCTTAAAGCGTAGCTAGATTATAATATACTTAGAAAGTGAAAATATATAGATGTTATTATGCCCAAATAATATTTTAAAACAAAGAAATTTAACATTTATATATATATATATATATATATATATATATATATATATATAAAATACTTTTTTTTGGACTAAACACGTATTTAAAGCATATTTTTAACAAAATCCTAAAAATGAAATCGAAATGATGAGTTGGGTGTCTAATCCCTTACCGACTTGTAACTTAGCTCTCGAACATACGCATTTTCTGATGATATTTGGTTTTTCTTTGTTTAATTCGTAAGACGAAAGTCTACACTCTCATATCTTAATCCACTAACACTTAATAAATCGAATAAGAAAGATACATATTATAAAAAATAATAATAAAACGCCTCGGTTTTTATTTTTTTCCTTCCATTACACAAAGTTAAAACCTTACATCATCATCATTACTCCCTTCCCCTATAAGCTAAACCTCCAAAACCAATTCTACACCTCTCTCAATTCTCTTTGCACCCGGCTCTCTCTCCTCATTTATTCTCTCTCGTAAGAAAAACACCCTTAATTCGTCACTGACCAAATCTGTCCACTTAATTTATTTACTAGAATCGAAATTGGGTTTTGTACGAGTGCAATATAAATTAAAGATTAATAATTACTTATTTTTATTGATTTGAATATTTTATCATATATTGATGAATTATATATATATAAAGTATAAATTATACTTCAAAAGGTAATAGATATAAATAAATAAAGCAAATAAATTCACATATAAAATAAAAATTATACTTTTGTTGTTGTGAGTGACAGTGGTCGAAACTCTATCTTTAGGGTTATGGCTTGATTTTGATCATTCACGAAAAAAATATTGAAATAAATTTATGAAAACCACGAATTTGCCCAAAGACTAATAGTGGAAATCATTAATTTATTTGGTTGGTTGTCCATCAATTCGGGAACAATTTGGCATTGTTTTATTGTAGTGAAGATGTCAACGAGTGTTTTGAGTATCATACACACATAAACACAAATTATATTTTGTTAGTCCTTTGTTTCAAAATAAGTGTCGTTTTAAAAAAAAAATCAAAAATAAGTATCATTATAGGATTTTAAAAAACATTTGTTCTTATTTTGTCAAAACTACTTTTATTTATTACTTTCAAATTAAATGATGTTAGAAAGGGATTGTTAAGAGGAAAGAAAAATACTAGTACAACCTAACTACATTAAATGAACTTAAATAATGGTATATCGGTATCTTTATAAGTTTTCTTAATTTGTGTGCGAATTGTTAAAACGACACTTATTTTAAAACAGAGAGTACTAGAATTTTTTCCTGACAAAACTGCTTTCCAAGTTCCAAGTAAATACGTATTTTTACATGCATTCCACCCTAGTCTAAAAAGTGGTGGATACATGGGTTCTCTTTGTTTCACGGAAAATGACTTTTGGAAAATGTTTTTCTTATTTTTCGGTGTTTGGTAACCTTATAAAATTTTAGTCAACGTAAAATCTTTTTCGAGTCAACGGAAATGAAGCTTTCTTTTCTTGAAAATGACTTACGGATTTATTTTTCGTAAGTCATTTTTCAGTTGTTCGAACACCTTCTGCCCTTTTCACAATTACACATATTTATATACATGCACAATATTTTACTCAACAAATAAATTGTTTAGAAATATAAATGGAGTTTGTGCACACTATTTATAAATTATTACTTTAATAAATATGCATAATGTCCTAAAATTAATGTCGACTATATTATTTAGGGACGTCCCAAACATTGTCATTTTTAAAGGCGTTTTTTCTTATCAATTATCAAAAAACTTATTTATATTTGTTAAATTGAAAAAATATAGACCTTATTGATTTGACATCACTAATGATAAATTGAGGATTACTAAAGAAAAATTACATAAAATCCAACACTATCTTATATTCAATATAACATGCTTAATTCTCTATTTGGTCACCCTACCTTTGCAAAAATCTCAACAAGGTCACCCTACTACCATTTTTCACACTTTAGTCATCTTACTTAACAAATAGTGTCATTATGGTTTAGACAGTTGATGTCGTTAACAGAATAGATTGAAAAGACATAAATGCCCTTTACATGTGACATGTGTCGTGCACGTGAACTCTAAGGCCTCCTAAACAAAAGCTAAGTGCTCAACTATGCCATTTTCATTTGCGTACGTAAGAGAGAAAGAGAGAGAGAGAGAGAGAGAGAGAGCAAATCAAATACGAACTCGAACAAAGGAAGATCGAAGAAGGACTGAAGAGTTGAGAGTGAAGATTGAAGAAAGAGTTGCAAGTGAACGAACTTGAACAAAGGTAAGCTTATAACCCCTAAACTCATCGCCTGAATAAAACCCTAATTTGTGATTCTATAGTTACATATTAAGGCCTTTGAAAGCTGTAAATTGTGAATATTAAGCATGTATTGTTCGATAATGATTTGATGTGAGTTCAATTAGGGGGTTTTGTTGTAATATTTTTGTTTTGAAAAGTTTGGGTTTTAGTTGTCAAAGTTGTTGAATTAGGGCTTTTGTGTTTAACGTGTGTGTATGCATGCATGTACTCAAATTATATATGATATTTGATGTAATATAATGTATTGGTAGGGTTTTTTGTTATAAAGCTCTAATTTTTATTTGATGTAATATAATGTAATATAGGATATTGTTTTGGTATCTTATTAGGTGATGTATATATAACATTTGTTATCTTATTCAATGGTATCTTGTTTGTTTGAATTACCTTCTTTTTTGTAAAATTAGGTGTTGCATATTTGGTTCATGCTCAGTGACTATGATTTCCAGCAGTGAAGGCTAACATATCCATCAAAACAATCACAAAATAGAACATAAACAAACAAAACATATCCATCAAAAACAAAACATAGGGAACATAATTCAAGGCTAACATGTCCATCAAAGACTAAAACAGATCCATGTACATCATAAACAGAGACATAACATATCCATGTCCATAAAAAAAAGAGACATAACATATCCATCAAAAACAATCACAACACAAAACAGAAATAAAATTGGAACTCAAACCAAGTCTCATGTACCAAAACAAGTCTCAGAAACAGAATAGCAGATTTGAGATTCTCATAAACCCAGTCTCATAGACCAAAATAAGTCTTAGAAACATAAACAAAATTGGGATTGTCATGAACCAAGTCTCATAGACCAAGTTTCATATTACAAACTTCATACCAAATCTCATACTACAAACTACATAACATACATATTACTTTACAACTACCTAAGGCAATATGAATTGGAGATTCATGTTGACATTCGTGTACATTAAGAGCATACTAACAATCACAACAAATACAACCAACAATTTCTCCTTCCAACCATTTGTTGCCAACTTTGACTTTAAAATAGCATTCACTTCCTTCAAGCTCCAAACCTCCTTTTTCAGATTCACTATCTTCATTTTTGTACTTACAATCTTAGTCAACATTGTCTTCATCTCAACATTTTTTGTAACGCCCCATAATCTTGCATGTGCATTCTATGCTTGTCTTTATACTTTCTTGGTTGATTGTGAGCTTGTTTACTTGATATATAAATGTTTTAGAATCATTCATAAGTCATTCTAGAAGTCCATAACATGTTTAGAATCATATGAACTTGTTTGTTGAATCGCCGGTTTAATCGCGTTGAATTTGGCCTTAGCGATTCCTCTCGTTGCTCGTATTTGCTTCTATTTCGACGTACGAAGTGTTCGTTGAGTTATTGGCTTTGTATTCAGGTCTTAATCATGTTGAAACAAACCTTTTTCATGCCCAAGATATCCTAGTTTGATTGGTGTTTGATTGTAGTTTGATTCGTTGTTCATTCGTCGCGTGGTTTGAGCCTTGTTCTATCTTGTTCCGGGGGTTGTTCGGGTGCGTTTCCGACTTGTTTTGAGTAGGGTTAGACCTTAGAATAGTTGCCCAAAAGTTTGGGACCATTTAGATCAAGTTTGAATCAAGTTTTAGAGGTTCTGGAGCCGAGGCGGCCGCATGGGACCTGGTGAGGCGCCCGCCTCAAATGCAGGGAGCAATTGGAGAGTGGTCTGAACTTGAGGATGGCCTCAGTAGTTGAGGCGGCCGCATGGCCTTGGGTGAGGCGCCCGCCTCACTGCTGTCTATCGGGATTATTTTCTCTGTTTCGGAATTGGACGATTTGTACCCCTTGAACCCATATCTAAACCTATCCTAAACCTCCCTAACCCTTCCCACTTAAGTCCTAACATCCCTAACTAGTTTTTAATGATGAGTTAAGAGTTCATTAGTGACCAATTAAGCCACAAATCAGATTTAAAAAGGGACCACAAGTTGTTGACACTTGTCCCACTCAAAATTAGACCTATATCAACCACATTTCAGATTTTTGACTCTCATTCTCACCCTCACTCTTCCAAAAACGAATTTTCATCTTCTCCAAGACTCTTCCATGGTTTCTTGAGGTTCTCATCTCCATCCTCCCTCATCCATTCCTCCTTTGCCCAAGAGTCCTTCATTAAAGGTGTAGAGCTCAAGAAGAGGAGCATTTCTATCCGATTGGTTTCTTCATTTGCTTTCTTTGGTGTATAACTTGTAAGTTACTTTCTTCTTCTTCTTCTTCTTTTAGTTCTCATTGACCCTAAGGAAACAAAGCCTATGGTGGTTGAGGTCAATGAGGGCACATGTAGGCTTCCATGCTATCTTCTTGTATGTTGAGATTTTGAGCTTGTTAGGAGCATGTATAGGTTGATTTCTTACCTATGAATGTTTATAATACTCTTCCATCTTGTCTATTTAAGGTCTTGAACATGTTAAAGCCATGTATTATGTTTGTGATGGAAGTATTGATATATGTGAATGCCCTAGTTTATGCCTTCTTGAAATGTTGTGAAAGTGTTATGTGTTCTATCCTAAATTTTGGACTCTATGATATACATGAATCACTTTGCATTGCCTTGGTGAATTTAATACCTTGTTGAACCTAGAAATGACCTAGGTTGGGTTATGAAGCACATAGCTTCAATTTCTCCAAATTTGGGAATTTAGAGCAAAGACTCATCGGAGTCGACTCTAGGGAATATTTGAACGTGTTGAACTCTAGTTTCAATCCCTACGAAGTTTGGACACCGTTTGATTGGTTTACTCAAGTATGAGCTTGGTTTGATTGTTATAACAAGTTTTTATGAAAGGTTGGTTTTGTGCAAATTAATTGCCTTGATATGAATTTATAGTAGAGATTAATACCCTACTTGGTTGGTCGAGTTCGCTCTTGTCGAATTCGGTCCTTAATTGGTTTAGTCAAGTAAATATCTACTTGTGCATCACATTGAGTCCAGCTGGCATTATTTGGTTTGTTTATTGGGTCAAGGTGGGACGATGCATCGCCTTCACGAATTATGGGATTCGTGCTCGCTATGGATCGCCGCACCTGGGACTTCACACACACCTCCATTGTTGGCCGCAATGGGGAAGTAGCCCCTTTGTCGACGCTTAAGTGCCGCATTGGCTTGCTATCTAGATCGAGTGGTACTTGATAAAAGTTGATGCATTCACGAGCATCAATGTTGCACGATAAAGTATAATAAAGTTTTATTTGCAGAGCTACGGTTGCCGTGACTATCATATCCTACTTGTATGATTTACTTTACGCACTTATGTGAACAATATGCTAAGTGCCATATGATGATAATGTGCTAAGTGTAAATGATGATAACATGCCATAATTGTGATAAATGCCATGCTATAACATGAACATGCATTGTAGTAACTTACTAAGTCTTTCGACTTACCCTATTTGTTTGCTTTGTCTTTCCTTAGATCCGAGCCGAGGAGACGTTACGAGATAGACTCGCTTATTCCACGTTTGGTTGTTCGTATTCTAAAGGTTGATCTTTTGGACTTGTTGATTAGCCTTTTATTTTATTTTGGAAAGGACGTTGGGAAGCAAGTCATGTAGACTTGGCTTGGGGATTTTGATGTTGTTGTAACTTAACACTTGTAATCTTTTGGTATGCCGACTTGTATGTCGAGCCTGTTTATATGTGTATGGTTCACTACGGTTTTCTTCCGCTAAAGCTCGTTTAATTGTTGTTGTTGTTGTTGTCTCCGGCATGTTGTGGCCGTTGAGGTTATTATAAGCATGTGTTAATAATTGTAGGAGTAGTTGTTGGGTTCATGCCGTAACGCCGATGACTTGTTTATTTTAGGTTGTTTTTCCCGCCAAGTGTAGCCGAGTTGTTGTTTGTATGCGATGTTGCGCCACATGAATTTTATAATCCTACTTATGCATGCTTGTGTATCTTGACTATTTGGGCCAACACGACTTCAAAGGGATCTCGCATTGATTGGGTCAGAATTTGGTCCACTGATTGGTATCGAGCTATAGGTTAGTATCACGGCCAGATAGGTTCCATGGCCTAGTTGGGTTGGTTATTTGTGTGTTGATTTTAACGCCGAGTGAATTCTTGTAGGAGTCAGATGGTTAATCCCGGGAGGTAGACCCGGGAGAGTTCGGTTGAACTTTGAAGTAGAGGTACCGCCGGAGGATCCATTTGTAGTTCCGGATATGGTGAACTACATCGCGATTGTTAGCTTTTAAAATTTGGGGCGGCCGTGCCAGGAGGTCGCAGAGCGGGAGGGCGGCGACCACCACCACCACCACCGAGACCAAGGAGCGACTACTCTTAGAGAGATTTCTTAAGCTAAAGCCTAGATTCGTTTCTTCGAGAACCAAAACCGAGAGAAGCCGAAGTTATGGATGGAGGAAATGATCAAGTATTGTCCATGTTGGGGTGTCTTGACGAAGAAAGAGTGATGCTAGCAACCTTTAAGTTTAAGGGAGCCGCCGAACATTGGTGGACCGTGTTGAAGGAGAGTTGGGAGATGCAACAAGTTCCCATTACTTGGGCCAATTTCAAAGAGAGTTTAAGAATGAATATGCCTGCCGGATGATGCGCAACCAAAGGGAGAAAGAGTTCTATGATCTTGAGCAAGGTAGCATGACCGCGTCGAGTATTCTCGCAGTTCACGCACTGAGCCGATATTGTACGTATCCGATTCCCACTGAGGCACGGAGAACACACAAGTTTGAAGGGGTTAAGAACCGAGTTTAGAAAGCGTATTCTAGCGCTTAAGCTCACCGACATCGGCGCGCTTGATCGAGCGTATGAGGTGGAGCAAGACATTGAGGAACACCGAGTCAAGAATAATGCTAGTAGTGCACTGCAGACTACTCGTGAGCAAAGAATCGTGAAACAATTAATAGAAGGGGTTATCAAGGGAACCGTGATAGGAGAAGTGGAGGCCAAGGTAGGCCAGCCTGGGAAACAAGGTAACAACACTTCTTCGGGCGCAAGGGTCGCAGAGTGAAGCTATGATTTGTTCGCTCGCCTGAGGTCCGGGCACACCTGATAGGCCGGGGAAAATGGGAAGTGTTTCTATTCGGAGATGGAACTCACATGAAGGGATCTGTCAAGTTTAAGGCTAGTCGGGCCGGTAGCGCCGATGCCAGCCTGGGCAGAGAGATGGGGACGGTAAACCAAAGGTTCAAGGTCGTGGTTTGCGCTGATCGCCGCGAGGTTCGTGGGGCTACGGCCGTGATAGAGGTACTCTTCTATATTCGATCATAAGGCTCGAGTTCTCATAGATCCGTGGTCTTCGCATTCTTATGTTGCTTCGCACTTTATTGAGAATCTTTGCGTATTGCCTCAACCTTGCCATATTTGCTTGAAGTGTCTACCCCGCTCGGGAATATATGCTCGCTGCCTCAAGTGTTTAAATCTTGTGATGTTTTGGTGGGTGACCACACTTTGCATGCGGACTTGGTAGTTCTTCCTATACGTGATTTTGATGTGATTCTTGGCATGGACTGGTTATGTGCTTATCATGCTATAGTTGACTGCCATAGAAAGAGGGTTACCTTTTATATGCCGGGTGTGCCTGAGTTTACTTTTGTGGGTGATCATGCTTCGAGTGACTTGCATTTTATTTCTCTCAAGGGCTAGAAAATTACTATCTCAAGGGTGTACGGTTATCTTGCATGCAGTTGATAAGAGGAAGTCTTCGCCAACTTAGAAGAGGTTCCGTAGTGTGTGAATTTCCCGATGTTTTCTACCGATCATGCTATGCCACCCGATAGAGAACTAGAATTTCAGATAGAGCTTATTCCTGGACTTCACCGATTTCTAAGGCAATCAGATAGGATGGCGCCAAGGAGCTAGTGGAGTTGAAAACTCAGTTGCAAGAACTCCTAGAGATTGGTTTTGTTAAACCAAGTGTGTCGCCTTGGGGCGCACCGGTCTTATTTGTGAGGAAGAAAGATGGGAGTTTGCGGTTATGCATAGACTACCGAGAATTGAATAAGGTGACTATTAAGAATAAGTATCCTCTACCCCACATCGATGATCTTTTTGACCAATTGCAAGGGTCTATTGTCTACTCTAAGCTTGATTTGAGATGGGGTTACTACCAATTGAAGGTTAGAGAGGAAGACATTCAAGACGTTTTTCACACTAGATATGGCATTTATGGACTTGATGAACCGTGTCTTCACGCTTATCTTGATTGCTTTGTTGTAGTCTTCATTGATGATATCCTAGTGTATTCGAAATCTCTGGAGGAGCACGAGAAACACTTGAGGATTGTCTTATCCATTCTTCTGAGAAGTGCCTTTTATGCCAAGTTTAGCAAATGTGCCTTTTGGCTCGAGGAAGTATCTTTCTTAGCATATCGTTTCTAGCGCCGGATAGCCGTTGATCCTTCTAAGATTGAAGCGGTGACGAATTGGAAGAGGCCTAGTTCGCCACCGAGGTTCGGAGTTTCTTGGGTTAGCGGGTTATTACCGGAGGTTTATTGAGGGTTTTTCTAGGATTGTGACTCCTATGACGAGGGACACGTAAGAATGTGCCGCTTGTTTGGAGCGAGAAATGTGAGTCTAGTTTCCAAGAGCTTAAGAAGCGTTGACATCGGCACCTATTTTGGCTTTGCCTAGTGGAGGAGATAATTTTGTAATCTACGTGATGCTTCTAAGGAAGGTTTGGGTTGTGTTTTGATGCAAAATGGAAGGGTGATCGCCTATGCATCGAGGAAGTTGTCTATTCATGAACGCATTATTACCCACACACGATATGGAGTTGGTCATGATTATTTTCGTTGCATAAATGAAAACATTACTTGTATGGGTCTAAGTTTGAGATCTTCACCGACCATAAAAGTTTGAAATACTTGTTTTCTCAAAAGAATTGAACATGAGGCAAACGAAGATGGATGGAAAATTAAAGGACCACGATTGTACTATCTTGTATCATCCGGGAAGGCAAATGTAGTAGCGGATGCCTTGAGTAGGAAGGTTCATATGTCGTGTATGATGGTTAAGGAATGGAAGATGTTAGAGGATTTGCGAGATTGAGTCCTAGTGTTTTTGATAGAGGTGTTTCAAATGTTGCTACGCTGCCTTGTTTGGGAAAATTAGAGAAGAGCAAGGAATGATCCGAGTTGAAGAAAATTATTGATGGGTTGGTTGAGAATGTATCGCCTCGATTTCGTGATTAATAATGAGGGTACTTTGACATTTCGAGGTAGGATTTGTGTTCCTTGTAATACGGAATTGAAGAGGTTGGTTCTTGATGAGGCTCAGACGAAGTATACCATTCACCCGGGAGCACGAAATGTACTTAGACTTGAAAAGACAGCTTTGGTGGAAGGGTACGAAGAGAGAAATTATGGAGTATGTGTCAAAGTGTTTGACTTGTCGCAGGTTAAGGCCGAGCATCGTGAGGCCCGCGGGATTTCTACAACCATTGGAGATTCCTCGAAGGGAAATGGGAGTTCATTACTGGATTTTGTGATTGGTTACACAAGACGCCGGAGAGGGTTTAATGCATTGGGTTATAGGACAGATTTGACTAAGTCCGCACACTTCATTCCGATAGCTATCACTTATTCGCTGACTCGCTTAGCGCCTTTGTATATTCAGGAGATCGTGAGACTTC
>CM028382.1:11853068-11953414 GCA_013146195.2 Codonopsis lanceolata
TTCCCCATTGCGACCCTTGATGGAGGTGTGTGAGGTCAGTGCGGCGATCCATAGCGAATCTGGATCTTACGATTCGTATAGGCGTGTATCGTCCACTACGACAGAAAAACCAATCCAAATAATGCCACTGACTTACATGCAATGCACAAGTAGATGTTTACTCGCATGCTCAAACAAGAACCAAGACCGTCAAGAGCGGACTTATCAAATCAAGTAGGACATAAAGCTCTACACACCAATTTAATAATGCACATATTTGCACATACTTAACAAATCCAACCAACTTATAAGTTTAGTCAAAGATCCACATAATGAGGTACTCTTAACCCTCAAGTCACAACCCAATCAAACGTAGCATATAAGCTCAAGAAATCACAATGTGAGGTCCACTATAGCCTCTACTGATTAAACCAAAGACTATTATTTAGTCTAGAACAACCATAAATCATGACTTAGCATTTAAGCTTTTAAAGGTACACCGGACTCAACCATAGTCCCAATCGTCATATATATACTCGACATTCTCAAAACCATTCTCATGAATGACAAGACTACACCGTAGTCCAAGACCCGTAAGTTTTCCATGTAAAATGCTCATCTCAATTTCCTAAAAAGAAATCTCATTCAAATAATCATTTCTTGATATACGAGATCATTGATTGGTCTCTAATGCTTCGTGCTCTACGAGCACGCTCTAAATAAATCCCCAATAAGCCTCTATATCATGGGTGTCATAAATGGGACACAATTCGAGATGCTCGGTACTCATCAACAAACCAACCAAACCCAAACATCGTAGGATTTCAACCTTAGCTCACTAACATCTTATTGAACCTAAAATAACTCCATGAGTCTTAACATCACATTTCCTTAAATACACATTTCATAAATCCCAAAATTAACACATCATTCAAGTTCATAGAAATTCTCCCAAAATGATCCGGGCTTGTTTCCCAAGCCTAAAAATCCAAGAACTCAACATAATCATAGTCAATCAAAACCCAAATGTCGTAGGACATCAACTCAAGTTCATTAACACATTATTGAACTTATTAAGACTCTCGTGAGTCCAAATACTAAGTTTCATCATTTACGCACTTCATCAATTTCAACATTAATACCCACTTTACTTAATCAACAATATATCCATAATTCGGCTTAATTCTCAAGCCCTAAAATTCACAACAAACCCAACATAAATCAAACCCATTTCTTAAATCACATTATTTCAATTAAATGTTCCTACTCATAATTTCTAGTGAGTTCATATATCCAAAGCCCCATTCATAGGCATTCTTCAACAATAAATCCAAGTAACATATAGTCATGGTTTCTAACATGCTCATAGGCCTAGAAACACCAAATGAAGAGTAATCACATATTCAACAATCATAGAAGTCATTCTACAAATGCTCCTAACAAGTTTATACTTCCAAAATCCCCAAATTGGGCATACAAAGCATATCAAGTGTTCATTGCCCACAAATAGCATATAAGTTGTTTTCCTTAGGGCCAATGAACCAAAATCAAAAGGAAGTAACTTACCTAGCTTGAGTGAAAACTCAAGAGAACGCAAATCCGATCGGTGAACTTGTTCTACACGTCGAGGGCTTCAAGATTCAAATTTGAAGGCAATCGGTTGGTTGGATCGTCTTGGATCGAAGAGAGAAGGAAGCTAGGGCTTGAATCTCCCTTGACTCTCTCTCTCTATAATACGTATGGATGAGGAGAAGAAATGAAGAGATTTCAAAAATTGCAAAGGGGTTTCGTATTTATACCCCAAAATAAGGAGGGCACAATAGACATTTCCCAAGTACAATTAGTAGGATTAGGGGTAATCAAACACTAATCTAACCTTAATTAACTTCCAACTAATGTTAGGACATGATTTGGGTTAAGTATGGGTTGTAGAAGGGTTTAGGGGGTTTAATGGTAGGATAGGTATTTTCGTCAAAACACAAAACAGGGGAAAATCCCGTAAGTGTCAACATCCTCCACGGGCGCCTCAACTACCGAGGCCATCTCCAGATTCGATCATTTTGTAATTGCTCCTGTAACTTGAGGCGGGCGCTCACAAGGTACCCGTGGCGCCTGGCTTCGACCTTCAAAACTTGGTCTAAACATGTCCTAAATGGTCCCAAACTTATGGGTAACCATTCTAAGATCTAACCCAACTCAAAACAAGTCGTAAACACACCGAACAACTCCCGAAACAACTCGGAGCGAACCGGAAGGGGTGCAACAACGCAACCTGAACGACGAATGAACTCGCAATCGAACGAAAGCAATGAAAGGAGACTTTTAAGGCAAGTCTAAGGGCTAATGAAGAATCTTAAATACTTCTAGGAAGTTGAACAACAACTAGGGAAATAAGAATCCCAAAGGAGAGACGATTACACGACTCAATCCCCGAACTACGCGATAGAGACGAACGCTATCTCCAAAACTTCCAAATCATCGATAGACTTAAGGAACACCTCCAACTAGAAGTCTAACACATCTAAAAATGTTAATAAACCATCTTATAGAGGTCTAGGACCCAAACCGAGGTCACGATCACAAAACGCAGCAACCCTCAATCGCCGCATTCCGACTATCGCCGAAGTCACGACTTGTGACTTTAGCAAGTCAACAACTATATGAGTCTCTTAATAATGTTTTGGTCTCAATGTGGTCTCTCATACATATCTATACCCTCTCTCGCAAACCAAACATACAACAACAAAGGAAGAAGTGTATAGACGCAAACCGAGCTAACGAAGGAGCGGGTGTTACATGAATCGCATTGGTACCCTTTCTCCTCACTATATGGCCAATAGTGGGATGTGGTCTCGTATTAGCGCCACCTAGCCCGATATTGAGCTCCCATTTCTCATCCTGTGGTTGGATGAATGTAACGAGGTACTCATTAAGAAAAATCGATGAGTTGTGATCATTTGAGGATTGAAACCCGCATTATGATCATTCGAGGGTTGGACCCATGGTTTAAATATTGAGGGCTAGGCCCAGATTCTGGTTATACGTGTTTACGTATGAGCATTTATGTGAAAGATAATATGCTATATGGCTTATGTGAGTTTATGTGCTTTGATAACTAAGTACATGTTTATTGTTGGTATACTAGTATGATACCATGATTTTTATATATGCTTGTGCATTATGCCATACTATTGCATTTAGTAACTTATCGGGTCATTATGACTCACCCGTGTGTTTGTTTTCTCCTTAGTTTTGCAGAAGCTCGTTAGTACGCTGCCTACGGGTGTTTGTTGATAGCGTGTGATCTTCCTGGGCAATAGCTTGAGTTTATATTATTATTGTATTTATTATCTTGTGAGACACCTGATGTAAAGTTATGTAAACTTTACGGTAGTTATGTTAGTATTTTATTTTGTATTATTTTGGGAGCCGACTTGTTTGGTCGAGCTGTTGTATTTATTTAGGAGTTTATTCCGTTGTCTTTCCGAGCAAGGTTTTAGCTCACATAATCTAGTTTTGTTGATGTTATCTCCGACAATTTTAGTCGTCGAGTCCTTGGTTTAGTTGTTAGTATTTGAATCTCTTATTCTTTAGTTGATTTGTCCCTCCGCATGTTATAGCCGTTGAGTGGTTGTTTATCGTTGGTATTTTGTTGCTTCGCCGCCTTAGGTTTGCCGATGGTTTGTTCGTGCGCAATGTTTGGCCACGCGAGTCGAGATTTGTCGAGAGATAATTATCTCTCGCCTTTATGCCTTTGTTTAGGATTAAAAGCTTGGGTTCCACTTATGATTTGCTTCCGCAGATTTTAGTTTTTGGTTGTTCAGATTGCCGTTATGGCTTTACCTTCCTATTCGAGCTTGATGGCTCATCTTTTGACTCGTACCATTATGCTTAGCAGGTGCTTGTCCGTCTTTTAGCTTGTCTTGGTGGCACGACCTTGGGATTCTGCATTGGAGTCCGGGTCGGGCTGCCACACTATGCCCCTCTCAGTCACCATGAACCCCAAAAACTTGTCGGCCTTCACCCCGAACACACACTTGCTCGGGTTAAGCTTCATGTAATTTTTCCTGAGGTTGGCAAAGGTTTCGCCCAAGTCCACTGTATGCTCGTGCCCAAGTCTTCACCACTATGTCGTCAATGTAAGCTTCGACATTCCTCCCGATCTGCGAGCTGAATACCTTATTCACCATTCTCTGATAAGTTGCTCCTGCATTTTTCAGGCCGAACGACATCATCTTATAACAATCTGACCCCTATTTGCTCGAAAAGCTGTCAAAGCCTTATCCTGCTCATTCATTTTGACTTGGTGATACCCAGAATAAGCATCAATGAAGCTGAGGAGCTCGAATCCCGCTATAGCGTCCACCAACTTGTCAATTCGAGGTAAAGGATAGCAATCCTTCGGACAAGCCTTGTTCAAGTCGGTGAAATCTACGCACATCCGCCACTTCCCTTTGGATTTTTTTAACCATAACTACATTAGCCAACCAGGTTGGATAATGTATCTCCTCAATAATGCCCGCATTGAGTAGCTTCTCAACCTCCTCCTTGATAGCTTGATCTTTTCAATGAAATAAATCTAGGCCGCCGAATTCTTTGGCCAAAAGCGAGATCCACACTGAGACGATGCAAAGCCACGGTCTCACTCACGCCTTGCATATCCTCTAGCCTCCACGCAAAGACATCTAAGCTATCTTGAAGCTGTTTAATTAAATTTGCTCGAGCTTCCACTAACAAAGCCTTGCCAATTTTTATTTTCTGCTCGGGATAGGCAAAATTTATAACCACCTCCTCGAGCTCGTCTTGAGCCGTAAATTCTGGCTCATCTCGCATTTGGAGTGTATCACACTCCACCTTCTCCTCTTTCTCAGCCTGAGCCTCAACCGCGTCAAGCTGATCCACATCCATGTCTTCAACTTGTTCCACTTGTCCCCTCGTCGGTCTTTGGTAAAGGACCATCAAGCTTCTCGCCAACCTTTCGGAACCAAACTTGCCTCATCAAGCCGCTCGACTGCCCCCGACTTCAATGTCGGCAACGAGCAAATGTTCTCTTCACCAGTTTGGCCCCAATCAAGCTTACATCAACCCCGTGCTCGTCGTGCCCCGACTTCAATGTCAAGCAAAGAGTAGTATCCATCTCACAGTCTTCATTCACCATAGCTATTGCTGATGGCCCTACAGTCACATAAGACGTTTCCTTGGTGCTAACAGTTATTTTTTGCTCGCCATCTTCCAAGGTCAACTTCTGCTTCTTCCGTTGACTGTCGCGCACATATTCAAGCACTGCCCGGGGCTGACTCCTCAATACGCCCACTCTTTGATCAGTGTAGAACTTAACTCGTTGGTGTGCAATAGAAGCAACCATCTGGAACTTGGTCATGCTCGGGACTCCCAAGATAATATTGTAGGGAGACTTTAAATCGATCACCATGAAAGTGATCTTCTCAACTCAAGGTCCGACTCGACTCCTTCACCAATAAAGACCTCCAAACCGGCCGGCCAGGTGCGTTCCTTAACCGGTACCTTATGATTAGTGAATCCCTCCAACGTTCCAAAGATATGGCTTGAGTCGATCATCACTCACTCCAAACCCCGAAAACATGAGTAATACATCACATCCCTACAAACCGGTGATCAACAAGAGGAGTTCTATGAAGCGACCCATCCATCCACCAAGGCCGAAACGATCAAGGACTGCTGCCGCCACATTACTCACCCGGCTCGCTATGAGTAAATTGTATAGCTTCCTCTCCGACTTGCTTGCAAAGCGTGGTCGATCTACAACCTTCGACAAAGAATAAATATGTTTACCAAGCTGGGTTGGAGTAGGCTCTTCGTCCATTATGACATTAATTATCGTTCTGATTGGTGGGGCATCTCTCCGGGGAGCATTCCCTCTGTTTCCACCATCCTTCTTGAAACGGTCAAGCCGACCTTCATTAATCAATTTCTGAATGGCCTTCTTCAATGGCCAACATTCCTTTGTTGTGTGCCATAATCGTCATGATAGGCACGTCTCTTCATCTATCCGTATCGGTGTCTCGGGATTCATGTGAGTGGGCGAGGAAGCTCATCTCGAAATCATACATGATGTCGCTTGGCAGCGTATTGGCGGGGTAAGATGCACTACGAAGAAATTCTCTCGAGGCGGTCATATCTCGACTTGCCTTATTATATCGCCGCGGCGACCATTTCCTTTGGAATTTCCAACAGCATCATTGTTTTCCTTCTTCTGTTCTTTCTTTGACGTTTCTCCAGCACACCATTTCTGAGCCCGCATTAGCATTTCTGCCTACGTTTTGGGCTCGCGCATGCCCTTCCGATCTCGATCACCTTCACCCTCCGCGGGCTGTTTCAAAACATAGGGTTACCTCTGCTCGGTCGAATCACGGACTTGCTCCAATACCTTAGTGAATCGTTCCAAATAGCTGGCGGTCGATTCATGTGCTCCTTCTTGACCTTGACAAATCGGCCCTTGTCTTTGCTAATGTGCCGCGGTTCCAAAATCGCTGAAAAACTTTGCTCGCGAGAATCGGCCCAATTGTTAATTGATCTCGTGGCGTGCTCTCATCCATGCCAAGGCCTTTCCTTGCAAAGCTCCCACAAAAGCTCGAATTTTCAACGCCTCATCCGAAGTCACTAAGCCTATTTGAGACTCGAATGACATCAGCCAGTCTCTCGCCTTCATCTTCCCAGTATACTCCTTAATATTTGGGAAAATTAGCCCCTGCGCTGGTGGTGCATTCTCAATCCACGGTGCCAGCGGGCTAGCTGAAGTGCCTAAGAAGTTTCCGTCTAGAGCTTTGCCTTGCTCCCACGCCTCCATGCGGCGTTTTAACTCCTCAAAATCTTGCATATTAATGGTTGTAGGCAAACCACCCCGGTGAGGTTGTACCCGCAGGCGTAGGACTTTGTGGGGACCCATAGCTCCAGCGGCTTGAGTTACACCACGGCTGCGCCACATTGCACGAGGCATCGGCGGTGAACAAGCGGTTCGTGGACGATAAACTTCCTTGTGCAGCTGATTGATGCAAATCCCTCTTTTCTTTAGAATGATGAGACAAATGCCCTTGGGATCGCCTAGGAGAATGAGTCATATGCCGACGAGCATAGGATCCCCTTGGAGATGGGGAGCGATGACTACGTACGAGCATGCGATCGTCGTGGCGAGGGTGAGCAACTGCTGACATGGATCTTCGCGGGGAAGGTGATTGGAAACGACGGCGGGATTGTCTTGAATCATCCCCACTCGTGGTCCCAGCCGAGTGAATGAACAGCTGAGGCCAACCACGTGGCTAAGCGCTACTACCTTGGCGATCTCGTCCCTTTGACCCATGTACGCGGTGAGAAGGAATGATCCTTTGGATTTGGCGATTACCCCGATGCTGAGAACCACACACGCTTGACTTGGGTGATAAAGTGGTAAGGGTCCACTTCAATGGGTAAGGAGGTTTACCCATGGCAATCAAGCGCAAGTTGAGTTGATGCATACGCCCCAAATATATATAGCCCTTTGACGAAGAGCTTCTTCCTAAACTCATGTGCCAACCAACGGCTACTACGGCACTTCTAGCCAAAGAATCCTCCCGCGCCTTTGGTTCGGGTTGATGGCGTCACGAGGAAGAGGATTGTTCCCATCAGCGATTAAGACTAGGATTTGCTTGCACCTCTTCACGACTTCCACTAACACCATTACATGTCGTTTTGCAATTATCAAAGCTTACCAGAGCGAATGCCAATTCACGGCGCTGCCGTTTCCCGTGATGGAACCAACGATGGATCCAAAATCTTCTAGCGCCAGCGGATGCATCCCACTGGATACACGGCTTTCAAGCGTATCAATAATCTCCAAAGCCCAACTGCGCAATTAGACAAGGCAAGCCAGTAAACTAGGTAGGGGCACTCCTGCAAAAGCCTCCGGCGTGAGAATTAGCACAAGAATGCGAGGAGTATATAATTGCCGAGTTTTGGCTAGACGGTAAAAATTACATACCTCTCCCCTTCATTTTTTTAGTTGCCGGAGAGTATAGCGCTCATAACGCCCACTAACACTCATGACATTAATGGCGGGCATATTACGCCCCATTAACCACAACGGTCAAATGGAAAATTTTTCGGACATAACCGTCCTCACCGACAACAACTCTTAAATCCAAGAGCATAACACCTCATGCTTGCTACATGCTCCTACTGTTGGTTAAGCCCTCGGTTAACTAACATCTCTTGCTCGTTGGTCCGCCCCGGCCGACAGTTCTTTGCTTGCGAAAGTTGAGACCTTCGTAACACACAAGAACTATTTAATCTTCTCGTAGCTTTGACTTTAGGATGCTCACTTGGTTAAATTGTTGTCTGTGCCGAACACGTGTCTTATGGCTTGGGCCTATTGGGCCGAGCGGCTCAATAGTCAACGTAAAATCTTTTCGAGTCAACGAAATGAAGCTTTTTCTTGAAAATGACTTACAGTTTGATTTATTTTTCGTAAGTCATTTTTTCGCTTTTTCAATTAATCGAACACCTTACGCCTTTCACAATTACACATATTTATATACACGCACAATATTTTACTCAACAAATAAATTGTTTAGAAATATAAATGGTGAATTTGTGCACACTATTTATAAATTATTATTTTAATAAATATTCATTATGTCCTAAAATTAGTGTCGACTATATTATTTAGGGACGTCCCAAAGATTGTCATTTTTTTAAAGGCGTTTTTTCTTATCAATTATCAAAAAAAATATTTGTATTTGTTAAATTGAAAAAAGATATACCGTATTGATTTGACACCACTAATGATAAATTGATGATTACTAAAGAAAAATTACATAAAATCCAACACTATCTTATATTCAATATAACAGGCTTAATTTTCTATTTGGTCACCCTACTTTCGCAAAAATCTCAATAAGATCACCCTACTACCATTTTCACACTTTGGCCACCATACTTAACAAATAGTGTCATTATGGTTAAGACAGTTGAGGTCGTTAATTGAATAGATTGGAAAGACATAAATGCCCCTTACATGTGACATGTGTCGTGCACGTGAACTCTGAGGCCTTCTAAATAGAAGCTAAGTGCTCGACTCTGTCATTTTCATTTGCGTACGTAAGAAGAGAGAGCAGATCAAATACGAACTCGAACAAAGGAAGATCGAAGAATGACTGAAGAGTTGAGTGAAGATTGAAGAAAGAGTTGCAAGTGAACGAACTTGAACAAAGGTAAGCTTATAACCCCTAAACTCATCGCCTGAATAAAACACTAATTTGTGATTCTATAGTTACAAATTAGGGCTTTTGAAAGCGTAAATTGTGAATATTAAGCATGTATTGTTCGATAATGATTTGATGTGAGTTCAATTAGGGGGTTTTGTTGTAATATTTTTGTTTTTTGAAAAGTTTGGGTTTTAGTTGTCACAGTAGTTGAATTAGGGCTTTTATGTTTAACGTGTGTGTATGCATGCATGTACTCAGATTTTAGATGATATTTGATGTAATATAATGTAATATAGGATATTGTTTTGGTATCTTATTAGGTGATGTATATATAACATTTGGTATCTTATTCAATGGTATCTTGTTTGTTAATTTGAATTACCTTCTTTTTTGTAAAATTAGGTGTTGTATATTTGGGTCATGCTCAGTGAGTATGATTTCCAATAGTGAAGGGTAACATATCCCTCAAAACAATCACAAAATACAACATAAACAAACATAACATATCCATCAAGAACAAAACATAGGGGACACAATTCAAGGCTAACATGTCCATCAAAGACTAAAACAGATCCATGTACATCATAAACAGAGACATAACATATTCATGTCCATCAAAAACAGAGACATAACATATCCATGTTCATAAAAAACAGAGACATAACATATCAATCAAAAACAATCACAACACAAAACAGAAACAAAATTGGAACTCAAACCAAGTCTCATGTACCAAAACAAGTCTCAGAAACAGAAGCAGATTTGAGATTCTCATAAATCAAGTCTCGTAGACCAACATAAGTCTCAGAAACATAAACAAAATTGGGATTGTCATGAACCAAGTCTCATAGACCAAGTTTCATATTACAAACTTCATACCAAGTCTCATACTACAAACTACATCACATACATATTACTTTACAACTACATAAGGCAATATGAATTGGGGATTCATGTTGACATTCGTGTACATTAAGAGAATACTAAAAATCACAACAAATACAACTAACAATTTCTCTTTCCAACCATTTGTAGTCAACTTTGACTTCAAAATAGCATTCTCTTCCTTTAAGCTCCAAACCTCCTTTTCCAGATTCAATATATTCATTTTTGTACTAACAATCTTAGTCAACATTGTCTTCATCTCAACCTTTTTGTTCTTAAAATCATGGAGCAAACTCTCTTGCTCTTTGATTCAATGGAGGGTCATACAATGCAAAGAAATGACGCCTATTTTCATCATCCTACATAATTTACAAAAATTAAGGTAATTCAAACAAACAAATTTGTACAATCTATGAAAACATAAATTGAACCATTGAAATTAAGGTAATTCAATTTAAATGTTCAAATTAACTAAAACCAATAACAAAACAGTTGAACCATTAACAAAACTTTAGAATTAACTAAAACCCCTAATATCAAAGTGTTGGTCACAAAACAGGCTCAATCTAAGCTAGAAGGGGGGGGGGGCGTTGAATAGCCTAGTTTAGCTTTTTAAGATTCCTTTCAAAAACTTTTCAAAGGGTTAAGGCAGCGGAAAACTAAGAAGACAGAACAGATCAGAAGCTGCTGTTGATTTTAAACAAACACAGTAGCAGTCTTAACAGAATGACAGTAGCAGTTATAAGAAAAGCAAAATCAATTCAAACAGTACATATAATTTAGAAGTGGTTCGTATTGTAAATAGTACTACGTCCACTACCAAAGTGGTTAGCTTTGGATTTTGAAAGGTGCACTTGTATATCCACTAGGTGTGAAGGTTATATCTCTAATGGATCATGTACAAAAATAGTTTTTCAACCAACTGTTTAATGATGAGAGAGACAATCAATGAATAATTGTTCTCTCAAGTGCTTAAGTAAAGAACAAATTAAAACAAACTAGAAGAAGCTTAAACAGAGTAAAGATTGGCAGATCTACAACTTCGGGAAGTTTGGTGAAGTGTTAGCTCTTGTCTTTTTGATCTCTTGAATGCTTGAGTTATGAAGATGAAGCTTGAGTATTGAATTTGCAAGAGATTGTTGTTGTTCAGATCTTCAAAACTTGAATATATACCAGGGGAGATCTTCTGGACCGTTGGACTGAGAGTGGAGAGATTGTGTCCAACGATATAATGCATTGAATGCATTTCGACGCTTTGTAGAATGAGTGCAACAACAGATATTAGAGATGCAGTGATTGCAGAGACAGACATTCCCAAATAGAGTAAGGTTTCAGCTTGCAGGAGTTACAGCTTTGAAAGTCTTCTTAGCCAAAAGAGGTAATGTCTTTAGTCTTCATGATTCAGGCGACAGTATGGACAATTTGTCTGTGCAGATAGTCTGAAGTCAGATAATGACATGGTTGACTTCTTTGGAGGGAAAACTGATGAAGATAAGTTGAATATTATTTGACTAGATATTAAAAATATTTAGATCAAATAATATGTGACCTAATTCCACGTGTTTGGCTGAACTTTGATTTTGAGCTTGAACAGACTTCAAAGTCTGCTGTTGAATCGTGCTTTCAAGGCTGCTGTTGAAGCCTGCTGATCCACGCCTTGGAGAGACTAACACTAAACTTGTTCTATTACACCCTTGATTATAAGACAGTTGCCACACTAACTGGTACGCAGACCTATTAGTCACTGTGCAATAGAATTAGAAGATGACTCAACCAAATCTAGAACCTGTGACGGTCAACACAACGTCCATTTTTTTTTTTAGCCAAACTGCATAAATTTAAGTAAAAAAAACTAAGAGAATCACATACCTTCTAGTTGGGGCATCCAAAAAACCTCAAACAAGGATGTTCATCAGTCCATAATGTCCATATACGAGCCCTTTTACCATAATCACAAAATATTTCTTCAATCAACTCATTTGATAATTTAGGGTTTCGATTTGAATTGGAATTAGAGGTCGTCGCCTGCATAATGCTCGAATTGAATTGGAATCGAGAATGGAAGATGTTTCAATGTTGATGCTTCATGGTCTTCAATGTAGTTGGTTCTATGTTTGTTGCTTCAATGGTGTTCGTCTTCTTCATGGTCGTGCTTATCGTCTTTACATTTTGTTTGAGACTTGAGGTAAAGTAAGGTGAAGTGTGAGAGTGAGGGTAAGACAACAAGGTGCCTAATACGTGCAAAAGTAAGGGTATTTTCGGGTTATCACAAAAATATTAGATAGCTCAGCCTAAAAAATAGACGGAGTGACTAACGTGACACTATTTGTTAAGTAGGGTGACCAAAGTTTGAAAAATGGTAGTAGGGTGACCTTATTGATATTTTTGTGAAAGTAGGGTGACCAAATAGAGAATTAAGTCAATATAATATTATAATATAGTTTTGTATTTATTCATATATAGTTTTCCGTAATATTTTACATGTGTTTGTCAAACACCCGAAAACGTTTCCACCATATTTTCAAAAAATTTACCAAACACCTGAAAAATGAAATGTTTTCATTTTCCAGAAATCATTTTTTGGAAATTATTTTTCGTGAAAAAAACAGATACTTGTATTTAGTGTTGGTGGATGATGATGTGCCGAAAGTGACGTCGTATCGGGGTCGCCGTAATCATCGTTCGGCGGTGGTCATCATCGTGGTAGAATGATCGGCGTGTTATGTGTTAGAGTTGAATGTCATGTGTTCCAAATAGATTGGATTTTTATTCTACTTGTAAAATAATCTTATTGGAGTTTATTTTTAAAAATGAATGTATTTTTTTATCTTATATTCATATTATTAATTGTTTATAAATATATGATAAAGTCTTTAAACCGTTTTTAGCGATGGGCATGGTTGTGCATTTGATGGTGATGTAGGACAAGATTCGGTTAATTTTAATTTTAAGTTTGAGTATTTTTATTTTATTGTAATTTTCGTATTTATTTTTAGTAGAGTAATATTTTTATGTTTAGAAGTAGATTTAGATATCCTAATGATGAATTTAAGTCATATTGGGTTACTATATAGGTTAGACTACTTTTTATAAAGTTTTAACTTGTTTTCCAAACATTATTAATCCTATAAAAATAGGTTTCATTGTAATTTCGAATTAATTCATTATTTTCAATAAAATTAGAGTTCTCTCTTTTTTCTGGTGGATTTCAGCTATTTTTTTATAGTGGATTTTAGGTTGATTAAGGTTTGATGCGTTCAACCTTATTTAGAAATTTCGTGCCCGTGCCCGTGCCCATGGCACGGCGCCAGTATGAGACTTGATCAATTTATCGAGGAGACAATATACGAATAAATCAATATATGTTTGTTATTTTGTAGATGGATCGAATAAATCCAAAAAATATATGTTTGTTATTTTGTAGATGTTGGATCAATGTACAGAGAATAAACCAAAAAATTAAAGGAAAAAAAAAAACGCTTTCTTGGCTACATTGTTTGTGAGTCATATGTATCAGACTTAAAGGATGAACTTAATGTGAATCACTCAAAACCAATAACAACGGTTGAGACATTTAGGAAACAACTCATTCGAAATCGCATAGAAAGATACAAAATAATGAAATAATAATTTCTTATAATTAATTTATTTCGAAGGAAAACCAATAATGAAATATTAATTTTTTTAGCAAAATAAATGAGATTGTAGCAACATTATTCTATTCTATTCTATTCTATTCTATAACGACAACTTAATCTTCTTCTTGAGGCTTTTGTTTCACAACAATAAGTGGTTTGGAAACGTAAGTTGAAATAAAATTTTCCATTAATTGCACCTGCATGTGAGACTAAAAATATATAAAACACATTCACTTAACTTTATTTTAAAACATTAATGAAAACAATCAAAATTATAAATCATGCATCAGTAAGTGATTTAGATCGGCAGGTATAGGTTTCAACACATGTGATGTCCCTAGCATCAACTCGACTCTAATCACATCAACTTCAGAGATGCATAAAAATTTTCATTTATATCTTTTGGTTTTTATTTCATGCATGGTGTCTCTTATAGTCTCAGAAACTTTCTGACATTCAATGGGGATTTGATATATTTTAGCAAGGTTACTTTCAAGCATAATAGGAGTGATGATTCTTATAATGTCTCTTTGGATTTCAGAGTGGGGTTTAGATTAATATATTTGGAGTCAAGATTCCTTTGAAGCTATGATGTCTGCATCACAGGACAATTTTAATTGAGAACTTTAGATTGTCAGCAAGACACTTTTGCTGAAATGAAAATCCTTGAGAAGGGCTCACCTCTTCTACTATTTTATATGAAGCTTGTGTTTGTTATCCAAACCAAAGGTTAGCATGAGAAGTGTTTACAACTTATAATTTTCATTGAAATTGTATGTAATAGTAAGTACATAAGACCTTAGGTAGGTTTTTGTACTGTATCTACTTTCTTCTTGCCACCTCTGCTTGTAACCTAGTCCTTGCATGAAACAGTTATTTCTCAAGCAGCTGCAAAGTGTTCTTCAAGGGAATGAAGCTGTCATAATGTTCAAAACCCTTTTTTTTTTTTTTATTTCATACTTCTGTTGGTCCTGAACTTAAATGAAATTTAATCTTGAATATATAATTACCTTTGTTGATGTAAATGCGATGACTCTTCAAACAGAAAAGTCGAGATGAATCAGTATAGAGTGAGTTAGTGAAATGAACATTTAGCATTTCCAAAAAAGGAAGACATTAAGCACATGAACTCCTACTGCATTTTGAACCTTTTTTAGAATCAACGGTTCCCAACAAAAAAAAAATACACAAAATATGGATTTTAGAGAGATGAAGAGAAATTACTTAAAGAATGTAAAGATGGTGGAATTGAGGGAGTAGAGATGCACTGGGGTGGACTTATGAGAGCTGAGTGGGTGTTACCAAATGTGGGCTTACTTTTCGGGTAGGCGGAGCAGGAAGAAGAAAAACGTCGTGTTGGTAGGAGTCTGTCTTGTAGAGTATAGAACAAATTTAGTCAAACTTCAAAAAAATACACAATGCAACCAATGCAATGAAATCAATTGATACCCAAGATGAACATCAACATCTCAAAAGGTGATAGCACCAAAAAATAAGCACAATTCAACCTAGTAAACTCATGTATGCATTACTAAACATTAAAAGGAAAAACATGACATAATCAGAGGATTAGGGAATATAAAAAATTGAATTCATAACTGAACTAATAGAAACCAAGATCAAGCCTCATATTACTAAGATCAAGATTGCCCGAAACCGATATTTGTTTGCATCAGGAGATTGGACATAAGAAAAACAAATAGAAGCAGTTCATCCAAGGCACAAAACAATCTAATGTGCTGCTATCAGTGCTCCTATTAAATAAATTCAGCCCCAAACAGTTTGGTTTGAACAGAATTTTTCCTTACAAAAATAGCTAACCAATTATCAACCAAACTCCTTGCAATAACCCCTATCACACGCCTAACTACAGCAGGTTTTGGACTGCCCAAACACCCTCCTAATTCTAGCAAAACTCACGCACAGAAGCTGCTCAAACTTGTGCCAAACACACGACCAATCTGCCTTCAAAACAGCCACTATCTTGAAGCTTATGCTGCCCAAAACGGACTCGCTATCGAAGGAGAACAGGCTGCCACGAACAAATAAAAAGAAAAAGAAACAGTTTGACCTACACAAACTGTCCTTACTGTTATCAAAGCCTCTGACTTTTCATGATATATAATCTCATACCGGTGCCTAAACAAATCCTGATTAAGGTTAGTTCTTTCCATCACTCTCATCTATTTCCTGAATTTTCTTTCAATAATAATCCTATTTTAAAGATGTAATAAACCTGATTTCACATCAATTAGTAATACCCGTCAGTTCAATACCCAAGAAATGATGAATTGATATCAACATTAAGTTTTCCATCAAGTTTTCCATTAAGTTACTGGAAAACATTTGGTGTACAATCGCAGCAATATCTTTATGATGTCCTGTTTCATTATTGTTCTCTTTTCTCCTTTTTTTGTTACAATGCCTATGGCTAAGGCTGAACACAGATGCCTTGCCACTGGACTACGATTCAATTATGTTTAAATCGCTGCATGTTCAAGATGTGAAGGAAAACATAGAGACCCCATTATTCAGATACATCTGAAATGAACATGATGATGTTGCAAGTGAAGCTACTAACAACACGAAGGATAATTTTGAAAAAAAGTGCTTTCTTATCTATGATTTTGTATGACAAAGGAAAGGTCCTTGATATGTCCACCAAAGTTTCAATCATCAAAGGCATTGGCTTGTATTATGCTATATTATACTTTGTCCCATCCAAAGAGTCCTATAATACTTCTATTTTAGGATGTTCCACTCGATAGCCACTAAACATAAAGTTTATAGATCATTATGAGTTTCCAAATCATCATTATGACAGTAACTAAACAATAGAAAAATTATTTCCTTCTGAAAATTAAGGGTATTTATGAGAAGTCATTTTGATTCTTTAAATGTTTGACTTTGGACTTTCTCGGCGGAATGGAGGGAGGGAGTAAATGATAGTGAGCTGATGGTAGTAGGATGAAAGAAGAAAAAGACGAAAAAAAATACATGTTGCAATGATAGTGCACTGTTAGTGTGTGCGTGTAATTTTGTGCATTTGTTTTTGGCTGGTATACTGCTTGTAAAGTCATTGAGCTTATAGGGAAGCATGTAAACTTGCATCTTTGAAAACCTTTGTTGTGTTTTTGATAAGGTTGAGGAGGAGACTGGCATACAGTTGAATCTTGGTGACATGGTTGACCTCACAGCCTTTCTAGACACTACTACTGGAAGCAGAGTTTTTCCTTCTAGACACTACTACTGGAAGCAGAGTTTGTCTTTGAGAAGAATGATTTTCTTAATAATTTGGTTCCTGACTGAAAGTTACTGAACTTGGACTTTACCAAAACAATGTCCATCAAAATCATTAGTCCTACCAGTAAATTACGAACCACATCATTGTTTTGGCATGCACCAATTCATGGAAAGAAGTGGGTTTAACCAAATAAGTGTGGCCAAAGGAATTTCGTACCCTTCCCAGCAAAACCAAATCAAATACAGAATATTGAAAGCTTTAACTAAGTAAAACTTACAGATTCTGGTGGAGAGGGGGGCTTACGACGGGGACGGTGCACTCGAGAAGGAAGAAGAAAAATAGAAGAAGATCAACTCAAGGAAGCTGCTGTGCCAAAAAAAAAAAGGAACTTAACAGATAATGCAACAGGATCATCATTTTGCAGTTCTTTAAGATTTAAAATGGTTGAGGCTGCCTTAGAGAATCTCACAAAACAAACTTTTTGTGAAAGAAGCAGAATGTGTCTTAGCTAAAAAAGTTACAGCTATGGTTTGGACTCTTAAGGAATATGTGCAGTCGATATAGATTTTTAAAATGCCTTGCCTAACAAAGTTGACAGAGGTGGCAATAGAATTCATGGCCTGTCCAGAGTCACGGAGTCAATAGGCATGCATATAAAGTGGCTTAAAGGGGAGAGGGCGACTTACGGCGGAGATGATTCAAACAGATTTACAAAAATGCAATTGAACATTGAACGGCAGGAGGATAAATCACAGTTGCTCTCTAAATGATGATTAAAATTGAACAACAGACGATTGAAGTATTAGCAGATGTGTTTTCTTTGAAAAAACTCAAATCACTGAAACACTGTAGTTTAAAGATTGGACTGGTAACAGCATGCTTGCATGACAGACATCAAACAGAACACTACTTACAGTTATCAATTACTCAAAGTTCAGGCAAAATCACCCCCACGGAGATAGACACCCTAGTTTCCAGCCAATAACTGATATGAATATGCTATTAAAGAAAAGGAAACGCATCAGCCGAAGCCAAATCCATCACTTGGTTATATTAACACCTCAATTCCAGCAAAAATGTTCTTCTGTACAGTCCAATCAAATTGATTTTTTTTTGCAAAAAATGCCTAAAAAACTACCTAATCACAAATTCATATAAACCAAATTCATATAAACAAATTCAGAAACTCACTCCAAAGAAAGAGAAACTTACAATTTGGCGGCGGGAGACCCAGAGAAATTCTGTTTGGGAAGATGAAATTTTAACTTTGCAGTAGCAGAAAGGCGATAGGGAGGGACCCAGAGAAATTCTCTGTTTGTGACAGTACTGCTAATCACTTACCCACTTATCTCTGCAGACCCATGTGTTGCAAGAGTTGTCTAATGTTTTTAACCGTATATGAGGGAAGGTAACAACTTAAAATATCAACAAACATAGATCATTTGCTACTTAACTGCTATATGTAGAGTTATTGAAAAGGTGTTTCTATCTCCTTCAGTTATATGATCCTATCACGGTAAAGAGAACCTGATCATCTCCCGCCGACAAATTGTAAGTTTCTCTTTCTTTTGAGTGAGTTTCTGAATTGGTTTATATGATTTTTAGTTGTTAGTGTTTACAACTTAAAATTTCAAGAAACGTAGACAGACAAAGAGAAGAAGCTAGAGCCAAAGTCCATCTTTCCTAGGGTCCTTAAATTTTAACTTTGCAGTAGCAGAGAGGCAAAGAACAATCAGATACTAAACACATTTCTCTGGGTTCTAGCAAGCCATCTGAATACTTTGGGAATAGAAGCAATCATGAGTGACTGCAATCTCAACAGAACAAACACAAAAATCAATTTGAAGATGTAGAAAAATGAAATCCAGAAAACCGAAGAAAAAAATGACTGAGTCGTCATTCGCTAACGAACCAAAAACCGAAAACTGCACAATGAATACTTAATATCAAACAAAAAATCACATTCAATGTACACTTATCAACTATGTATATAAACACACATAGAACGAATATAATTATAATTCAGCACATGTATACTCACAGATGTCAAATATATATGTGATTCAACATACGTGTACACACGGAGATCGAATATAAATAAGATTGAGCACAACAGATTACATTCCCTCTATAAGAACTCTTTAAGATTGAGCACAACAGATTGAACAGACTACATTCCCTCTATAAGAACTCTATAAGATTGAGCACAACAGATTCAGCATATTACATTCCCTCTATAAGAACTCTATCATACAACTTTCACTCGGAAATAGCAAAGAGAAATTCAACTAAAAATCATATACTAACAACTAAAAATTCTCTGTTTGGGAAGACGAAGAACAATCAGATACTAACAACTTAAAATCATATAAACCAATTTAAAAGAGAAACTCACTACGAAGAACAATCAGATACTAACAACTAAAAATCATATAAACCAATTCAAAAGAGAAACTCACTCAAAAGAAAGATAAACTTACAATTTGGCAGCGGGAGACCCAGAGAAACTCTGTTTGGGAAGACGAAATTTTGGCGGCGGGAGACCCAAAGAGGCGATAGTGAGGGAACCAGCGACGGCACGATGGGGTTGCGGCGGGGACGAATAAGCAAGTCCAAACAAAGGATAATTGTGGGAGAAGGCGATAGGGAAGGAACCAGCTAGGGCGTGATTTCGGGGAGCGAGGGGTTGCGGCGGGGACGAAGAAGCAAGGGTTTTGTAGGAAACCCATTAGAAAGACTCGGTAAGATAGGGAAAGCGAGAAAGGAGGGGAGGAGTTGGAATCACAGAGGAAAACCCATTGGAAGAGGAAAACCCATCGGAAGAGGAGTTGAACTGTTGCCGGAAGACTCGGAAACAGTTGGGGAGAAGGGAATGCGCACATAGAGAAAGAAGGTCCAAACTGCCCTTTGCACGTGTGAACTTAGACAAAATTGGGACCGTTAGATTTCGGTAAATGAATTGATCTCAGCCCCTGATTAGCTTTAGTTAATTGTGAGCGTGCGAGTATGAGCTCTATTGTATAATAGATGATTTCTCATGATAAGAGCTATTTGATTATTTTTTCGAAAATATATCCGTTGGCTAGTGACGTCATATCACTAATGAGTTTTTGAAGGAAGAGGGAGGCATACGGTTAGTGACGTTATACCCATCAAGCCCCTAGTTATTTGTACTTAATCCCTCTGTTTCCAAAGAATTATCTTCTTTTTATTTTTATTTTTATTTTTTTTGTCTGTTCTCGAATACTCTCCCCGTTTCGATCAAATAATCTTTGTTTAAAAGTTAAACTTTTTTTAAGAAAAGAGGTGGTCTCCTATAAGACGATCTTATGGATCCTTATCTATAAGACGGAGCTCCATTTAAAAATTTGTAAGTTATAATAAATAAATAGTATGTTACCAAAAATAATGAAAATGGGATGGTTGAGATGGTTGCAGCAAATCTCAAAAGATTCAAAGATGCGCCTATTGGTCTAAGGTTTGAATCTTAGCTGCGCAATTTTTAAGTTATATTTCCGGACATGTGTCATTTTGCTTCGGTGTCTTGCACTTTCAAAGGTTTTTTGTCGAAATTCTTATGTTCTTTTTTAAGTTATATTACCAGATATGTGTCATTTTACTTCGGTGTCCTGCACTTTTAAATGTTTTTCGACGAAATTCTTATGTTCTTTTTAAAGTTATATTACCAGATATGTGTCATTTTGCTTCGGCGCCCTGCACTTTCAAAGGTTTTTCGTCAAAATTCTTGTGTTTCTCACGCCTTAAAGTTTAATCATTTGTCACCCCCGTTAACATCAATTGCCTTGAGATATTTGACGGATCATAATGGACATTGACGAAATGTTAAATGACACGTTTAAAGCCTAACGTGACACATTGAAAAGACAAAAGTGACACATTTTAAGGTTGAAAGTGACACTATAAAAGGAAATTTATTATAATTCTCATTAAAATTCAAAGTAATACTCTTAATGCTAAAAAGCGACACATTTAATACTTGATGGACTTTAACGAAATGATAAATGACACGTTTAAAGCCAAACGTGACATCTTGAAAAGACAAAAGTGACATATTTTAAGGTTGAAAGTGACACTATAAAGGGAAATTTATTATAATTCTCATTAAAATTCAAAGTAATACTCTTAATGCTAAAAAGTGACACTCTTAATACTAAAAAGTAACACTCTTAATACTAAAAAGTGACACATTTAATACTAAAAAGTGACACATTCAATACTAAAAAGTGACACTCTTAATACTAAAAAGTGAAACTCTTAATACTAAAAAGTAACACATTTAATACTAAAAAATGTTACTTTAAAACTAACGTTGACTGCTAAAAGTGACACATTTAATTACTAAAACTTGAAATTTTCAATGCTAAAAAGTGACACATTTAATATTAACAGTGTCACTTTATAGTATAACATATGTCACTTTTGGCCTTGAAAGTGTCACTTTACATTTTTAATAAAAATTATAAATTTTCCCTAAAAAATTGTTACTTTTTGGGCTTAAATATGTCAGTCTTAAATGTGTTACTTTCACTTTGAAAAGTGTCTCATTTTTTTATAAATAAAAATCATTACGTTTGATATTAAAGTGTCATTTTATAACATTAAAAGTGTCATTTTTTTAGAATTAAATATATTACTTTTTAGCATTAAAAATATCACGTTTAAGTATTGAATTTGTCACTTTTTAGCATTAAGAGTGTCATTTTTTAGTATTAAGAGTGTTACTTTTTAGTATTAATAGTGTCACTTTTTAGTATAAAATATGTCACTTTTTAGTATTAAGAGTGTCACGTTTTAGTATTAAGAGTGTCACGTTTTTAGTATAAAATGTGTAACTTTTTAGTATTAAGAGTGTCACTTTTTAGTATTAAGAGTATCACTTTGTATTTTAATAAGAATTATAATAAATTTTAATTTATAGTGTCACTTTTAACATTAAAATGTGTCACGTTTGGTTTTAAATGTGTCATTTAGCATTTCATAAAAGTCCGTTAGGATCTGTCAAGTATCCCAAGGCAATTGATGCTAACGGAGCTGACAAAAGATTAAACTGCAAGACATGAGAATTCGGCGGCAAACATTAAAAGTGGAGGGGGCACCGGAGTAAATAGAGAAAATGAGCATTAAAATTTAATTTTGAAGTTGAGGAGAGTTAAACCTAGGACCATCTTGGGCTAAACCTCTAAGTTCCGCCTACCACCAATTCGGCAGGCATTTTCTTGTGATTGTTATTAATAAATTTACTTATTAACACACGAATTTGTAAATTGGGCTCCGTCTTACGGATTTAAGATCCGTAAGACCGTCCTACACAAGTCTTTACCTTAAGAAAATGACACATTTTGTAGCTCATTAGTAATAAAATGACACTTTTATACCTTAATTTTTTAAAAGTGAACTCTTTAATTGAAACATCTCGAAATGAAATAGTGGACTCTTTACCCGGAACGAAGAAAGTAAATTATTTTTTTAAAAACTTTCTTTTTTAGGAAAAACATTTTTACCACGTATCCTTATTTTTTTCTTTCAACTATAATGATGGCCACATACACAACGACATTAAAAAAAATTATATATTACATCAATATTTATAATACAATCAATTATTTTTTAAAAATGATATGACGGATCTAATAGAACTATTATTTAAAAACAGAGGGGATAATAAATAGTAATGCTACGCTCTGACGTGTATCTAATTCTAATTTAATTTATTCAAAATATGATATAACATTCTATGTCACTATGTGTAATCTTATTTTATTTTTTATAGATTCTATTGTGATTTATAAAAATGAAGTTGATTCATTATTTGGTACACACAATTAAATGTACAACTGCTCATTAAGTAAGTCTAACACTATTCATTAATAAAGGAACATGATAGTAACAATTGGTGTGGAAATATTCATTTATAGTGTTAGTTCTGTGATATAATTTATATTGTTCTATGTTACAGTCCTGTTGAGAAATGTTCAAGTAGATATGTGTTTTTGTTTATCTTCGACATAACTTTGTTTCAATTCTTATGGACGATGTTTCGTTGTTTGATGTGTTGGATGTATATTTTATTTATATACGAATGACTTAAAGTTTAAATGAGTTTATATGCATTAACCCAATTTATTTGACCCGTTTATTATTTTTGGGTTGTACCGTGTCGCATCGCGATCCTGATGAGAAATGTCTGAAATGTATATTTTTTTATTTTTGACATGAATATTTTCTGCAGCTTTGATTAAATTCTTATGGACGATGTTTCGTTGTTTAATGTGTTGGAGGTATATTTTATTTATCTATAAAAAATTAAAATAAAATAAAAGCGGGTTAAAGTGGATCGATCCGCTTTAACCTAACTTATTTACGACCCGACCCTTCCGGCTCATTTAATATTTGGATTGGGACAGATCATGACACATTACCCACTCCAACCCAACCAAATTCAATTGACACCCCTAAATGTAACTCTAACACTACTCATTAATAAAGGAACATGATGTTACATAGTTGTTTTTTTTTTTCGGAAACATCTTAATTAAAAAAATTAATTAATCTCTTTTATTTATCCAATCTTATTTTGAAATGATTTTTCGTGGTAAAAGCTATTTGATTATTTTTTCAAAAATATATCTGTTGGTTTGTGACGTCATATAAATAGTGAGTTTTTGAAGGAAGAGGGAGGCATACGGTTAGTGACGTTATACCCATAAGCCCCTAGTTATTTGTATTAATCCCTCTGTTTCCAAATAATTATCTTCTTTTCTTTTTTCTTTTTTTTTTTCTCGGTTCTCAAATACTCCCCCCCCCCCGGTTTTGATTAAATAGTTTTTGTTTGAAAATTAATTTCTTTTAAAGAAAATAACATTTTTAGTAGTTTATTAGTAATAAAATAACACTTTTATACCTTGATTTTTTTAAAGAAAACTTTTTAAGTGAAACATCTCAAAATAAAATAGGGGACTCTTTATCCGGAACGAAGATAGTAATTATTTTTTTTCAAACTTTCTTTTTTAGGAAAAATATTTTTACCATGTATCCTTAACAAGTGCAATGGACAATTAACAAGTGCCAAAGTCAATAAGAAAATTTTCATTACTTGTATCATATGCAATGACAATTAACAAGTGTCAAAGTCAATAATTATTAATTACGCGTAGGTCTCTTTTTTGAAAAAACCAGTATTTAGCCATGTACAGTTTATATGTCGTAATTTCTACAGTAACAAATTATTTTGGTTTGAATATATTGATATGCGGTAAAGATGAAAAACCAATTAATAAGACAACAAATGTTGTGTATAAGGAAATTTTTTAAAATCTATAATGATTAATGATATACTTATGTGTAAATTGATAATAAACCGATCTTCTTTATTTTGTTTATGTAGGATTTAATTGACGTGCATTTAATGCACATGTTAAAAAAACTAGTTTGTATTAATCCCTCTGTTTCCAAAGAATTATATTCTTTCCTTTCTTTTTTTTTGTCTGTTCTCGAATACTCCCCCCGTTCCGATCAAATAGTCTTCTTTTGAAGTTAAATTTTTTTAAGAAAATGACATTTTTAGTAGCTTATTAGTAATAAAATAACACTTTTATACCTTAATTTTTTAAAAGTGGACTCTTTAAGTGAAACATCTCAAAATAAAATAGTAGACTTTTTTACCCGAAACAAAGAGAGTAATTATTTTTTTTCAAAGTTTCTTTTTTAGGAAAAACATTTTACCATGTATCCTTATTTTTTTCTACCAACTATAATGATGGTCACATATACAACGACATTAAAAAATTACACATTACACAAATATTTATAATACAGTCAATTATTTTTTTTAAACGTTATGACGGATCAAATGAGACAATTATTTAAAAACAGAGGGGGTAATAAATAGTAATGCTACGTACTTACGTGCATCTAATTCTAATTTAATTTATTCAAAATATGATATGACATTCTATGTGTAATCTTATTTGATTTTTTTTATAGATTTTATTGTGATTTAAAAAATGAAGTTGATTCATTATTTTTTACACAATTAAATGTACAACAGCTCATATTCAACTCTGAACTACCCGGCCCAATATGCCCGAGTCATGGGTCACGGGCTGGGCAGATGTGCGTTATCCGAGCAAGCGAGCATGGTGTTGACCTTAGCCAAGTGAGATGTCAGCAAGCTGGGGGCTTAACCAGCGAGCAAACTTAAGGCGCGAGCATGATCTGCTATGCTCGCTAATACGAGAGATGTTACTAGTTGAGGGCAGTTATGTCCGAGCAAGAGTTGTCACCCGTAGAGGACGGTTATGTCCGGGAAACTCTCCATTTAAACCATTGTAGTTAATGGGAAAGTTAATGGGGCAGTTAATGTGCTCGCCATTAAAGGCCATGATCACTAATGGGCAGTTATGAGCGGTTGTAAACAGTTATGCTCTCCGGCAACTATAAAAACCCCGGAAAATGAAGGGGAAAGGTATGCAATTTCTACCCTCTAGCCGAAACTCTGCTAAAATACACTCTCAGTTTGCTCTATTATACTGATTCTTGCGCCGGAGGGATTTTGCAGGGAGTGCCTCACTATATTCACGGTTTGCTAATCCAATTGCAGGTTTGGGCTTTGAGGATAAAAGATACATTGAAAGCCTGGTATCTTGATTGGACCGATCCAATGCATCCAAGGAGTTTTTGGACGCATCAGTTGGGTTCCATTGTCGGGAAACGAGAGTTTTTACGGTAGTAGGTTTGTGCGATTTGATAATTTTTTCTCTTGAAGTTTTGACAATGGCGGAAAATGGAATAAATGGTGGCAGTGGCAGTCGTCGGGAAGAGGTGCACCCGACTCCTAGCCTTAATCAGTTAGCTGGGAATAATGTTCCTCCGCCTCATGATGCTCGCCACCAACCCAATCAGAGGCGTGGAGTCGATTCATTGGCTCGGAGTGCTGAGGCAGCAGTAGGTTTGGCACATGAATTTCGAGAGGAGGCTCTGCGTCAAAGAGCCATATACTTGGGTCATATGCACCAGCTCAACTTACAATTGATTGCAATGAGTAAGCCACTATTGCCCATTGAGCTGGACCCCTTACCGCCTTTGTCGCCCGAGCCGCAAACAGTGTTTCGTGACCGGCGTAATCGATGAATCCCCCGTCGCTCATTCTCAGCCACGAGCACAAGGATCTAAGGGACGTGAGCAGCCAGGGGGCAGTAAAGCTAGCCACAGAGTTATGCCAAGTGTCCACTCGAGGCTGGGTCCGCGAGTTGGAGATGATTCGGCTCAACATCACCATCGTCGACGTTCACCTTCCCCGCCAAGGTCGCATGCTCGCAGGTTTCGTTCACCCTCGCCACGGCGATCTCATCCTCATAGTCGTCGCTCGTGATCACCAAGGGGGTCTTATGTTCATCGACACAGAACTCCCTCTCCTAAGCAATCTCATCATTCTCAAGGAAAAAGGGACCTGCATCAACCACACCACCAGCATACTGGGCGCCTCAGCCCAAGCTGGCGCAGCCGTGGGGTTACTCAAGTCGTTGGGCTATGGTCCCCACAGCCCCTCCTATGCTCGTGGTGCGCCCACCGGGTGGTTTGCTTACAACCATAAATATGCAGGATTTCGAAGAATTGAAACGCCGTATGGAAGCCTGGGAGCAAGGCAAGGCTCTAGATGGAAATTTCTTGGGAACGTCAGCCAGCCCGCTGACACCCTGGATTGAAAATGCCCCACTAGCACAGGGGCTCATATTCCCAAATATGAAGGAGTACACAGGCAAAACGAAGGCCAGGGATTGGTTGATGTCGTTTGAATCGCAGATCGGCCCGGTGACTTCGGATGGGGCTCTGAAAATTAGAGTTTTTGTTGGCGCGTTGCAAGGGAAAGCTTTAGCCTGGATGGGGGCACTGCCACAGCGATCAATTAATAATTGGGCTGATCTGCGAGCAAAATTCTTGGCAGCTTTTTGAATGGCGGGCACACTGGCTAAGACAAGGGCCGACTTGTCAAAGGTTAAACAGGGGGCGCATGAGTCCACAGCGAGCTACCTTGAGCGATTTACCAAGGTGTTGGAGCAAGTTCCAGGGTTGACCGAGCAGGAGGTAACCCTATGCTTTGAAACTGGTTTGCTTGAAGGTGAAGGTGGCCTGCGATCAGAGTTGAGCATGCGTGAGCCAAAAACACAAGCGAAAATGCTCATGTGAGCACAAAAGTGGTGTGTCGGGGAGACGGCAAAAAAGGAGAAGAAAAAGGAGAGTAATGAAGCTGCTGGAAATTCCAAGGGAAATGGCCAGGGAAGAAGTGGAGGTTATAATAAAAGCAAGTCCAAATATGATCGTACTATCGTGTCGTATCAATCCTTGCCACCCGTGTTCCTAAACAATAATCTTGTTTTTTTGTCTATTCTAAAAAAATTGTAATATTTATAAATTTCCTTCTTTAGGATAACATTTTTTATATTTTATCCTACTATTTCATCTTACTTCGTTATGACCACATTAACAATGACTTTAAAGAATGGACAATGGTTAAAAGCTTATAGGTAGCTTAGCCAATTTTTTTTGACAAAATATATTACAAAAATACCCTTAGAATAAGAACAATAGTTGAATCACATACACCCAATCAAATAACAAATCAAACACAATCTATTAAAAACAAATAAAATAACTCATTTGATATCAATTTGATTGAAAATCAAAAAATTCTTCTAACAGTGGCACATAATCCAATACTTTTACATACCTCACTATATTTATCTTCATTAATTTTAATTGTTTTTCAAAAAAATGGCTAAAAACTTGAAAAAATAATAGAACTTTTTTCTGATATCCAAATGAAATAATCCAGGTTTCTATTTATAGGTAAAAATATGTACTTTAATTCAATAAAAAAATAATAAAAATAAATTTTTTTTGGGATCAAAATTGGTCAAGAAAGGAAATGAGATAAATAAAGTGATATCCACTAAGATAAGGACACATGGAAAGGGAGGGGGCAGGAGGCGTCAGCCTTGTTGTCGGCCACTATTTTTAAAAAAATTTTTTGGGTCCAAACGACGTCGTTTTGAGCTTATTCTTCTTAAAACACGATTATTTGGCTATGTTTTTTGTGTTTGATTTGATTTTGATTTGTATCTTAAATTAATCCAAATCAAATAAGATTTGAATTTGATTTTTCTTTGATTTACTGATGCTAGCTTGATTCACGGATGATTTGAAGTTTGAGTCTCCGTTAACCGTGCTCTTAAGCTACCAATAAGCTACTCAAACAAAAACTCTCTTCCAATACATGGTGGCACAAACCTCAATAGATTTATATTCATAAATAATTTTACTTATGTAATTGTCAAAATTTAATCTGGTGTCCAAATGAAACAAACCAACCTTCTATTTGCAGATAAAAATGTCTACTATGTAAAAAGAAAAAAATATATAAAAGAACACTTTTTTTGTGTGTGAAAAATGGAAAAAAAAAATTTGAAGAAAAATATTTTTTGACCACAAAAGTTTGCTAAGCTCCTCCTAAGATCAAGCAGCTTACCAAAGCTCCTCAATCACTTTTTGCCCAATTAAGCTCTCACCCTGCTTCCTCTAATTAGAACTCTATTGTTTCCTATACTCTCAATTTGCTCCCTCTAAGAGCATATACAACAAAGCTCCCTAACTTGGGGAGCTTAAGCTCTATTTTTTCAATTTTATTACAAAATGTCATTTAGCTCCCCAACAAAAATACCCTTCTAACAATACACAAACACCAACACTTTTACATACCACACTATCTTTATCTCAATTAATTTAATATTTTACTTATATCAACAAATAAAATAGTTAGAAACTTAAAAAAATCATAGAATGTTTTTTCTGATATCCACATGAAACAAACCAAGTTTGTACTTATAGATAAAAATATGCACTTTAAATCAAGAAAAATAAAAAAAAATTATGGCTCAAAATTGACCCAGAACAGCAATGGAAGAAAAGAAATTTCTGTTCACCGGCGCAATGACACGTTGAAACTTGAAAGGTACATGGACTGGATGACAAAGTCTGGTAGTGATGCAAGAGGCCCAAGTTGCTGTCTGATTTTTTTAGCCAAGAAGGCCAAATTTTGTTGGCTTTTTTGTTAAAATAACGTTGTTTTGGCTTATAAATGAAACAGTTAAACAACAAATTAAACTTCAATTTTACAACATTCTATTTCTTACACACAGAGTTGCATTTCTATAAAGAAAAAAATTTCAAATTCCAATTCCAAAAATAAAATAAAGGCCATGAATTTTTATCTTAGTCTGCTGCACCAGTATTCAGGGTCAACATAATCTGCCTAATATACATAGGGGGCAACCTGCACGATGTGGAAAAACCTCATGAGTGATTTGTTGAATTCCATCAATTTTTTCGAGTAAACATACTTTTCGTACAAATTCTATCATATATCTCATCATCTTCAGTGTTGCCTGTGATCCCCTTTATTTCCTGAATCAGCTCCTGGACACTATATAATCATAAATCATGTAATTAAAGATAGCTAGAGATGTATATAATATTATTGAGATGAAAGAAAGAGAGATAATTCGGGTCATTTGGTAATGTCGAAAAGATAAGTATAATATGGTTGGATCTATTTAGAATTTCAGGGTTAAATTGTCTTTTACGTGGTTAAATTTGTTCTTATTTTTGTCTATTTTAATTATACTCTTCAGATTTTAAGGTCGATAAAGGTCGATATTAACTTCACTTTTGATCAACTATTGATCGATCGTTAATCAACCCAAAGGTCGAGTTGATCGACCATAGATCGACTCAAAGGTCGAGTTGATCGACCTTGATCGACATTGAGCACACTATATTAGTTTTGAAAGCGAAAATGGTATTACGGACAATTCGTCTCAAAATAGGCTATGAAAGAACATTTTTTTAGAGTTAGGTTAGTTTTAAGTTTGGTAGGTTTGAAAAGGTTATTAATAAATATACCCTCATTAAATGGATTGAGTTTTTCAATATTTCAAGTTGGGGAGAAGCAATGTGCTTATGTCACCTCACCACCTTTTGATAAATCTTCATCGTAAAACATTTATGTGAATGTTTTAAAAACTCTTAGTTTTCTAACCATTAACTAATAATAATACATAATAATAATCAATATGATAATAATTAATAATAGTTAATATGATACAGTGATATTAATTATTTACTATTAATCTCTTCTATTGTTAATAATAGTGTAAATCTTATATAGAAAGACTATTACTACCAACATTAATTTTTAATCAATGTAGGATAATATTATTATATTGACATTGAGTGAGTACTTTATTTCGATGACCCACTTTTAGCATCATATTTTAAGTTTTGATATCTTATTCATCCAAAACTAGATTTGGACAAATAAATACATCATTTTGATGCTCTTACCAATAAAAAATGATTTATTCCTCATTTGTTACAAATAAATATTTCAATTTGAAAGTATTTATATAAAATTCTTTTACTATCAATAGAATAGATGTATCCCACATTCGTTAAAAAATATTGTTTGTTTCAAAAGTTTAATATATTCATTTAAAAATCAGTACAAAAAAATTTCAATCTATCCGGTAACACTATCATAAATAAAGTCATAAAAGGACAAACTTTGAATTCCTTGAAGTTAAAAATTGCTCATTATCTCTCTTATTATAAAAGTCAAGCTTGTTTCTTATAATTTAATTAATAGACAACAATAACTCTTCACCAAATAAACTACCCATCATTTAATTAAGGACAAAATAAGTAAATTTACCATGACAAAAAGTAACGTTTGGACAAAAATAGCCCTAACTATAATAAATCACTCACTATTAATTAAGGTTGAACAAGTAAATTTGTCATATGCTAATTAATTCCATGAATAATTAAATAATAATTTGATCCCTTAACTTGTACCTATTTTAAAGTTAGGTCCTACATTATTGAATTCTATTTATTTCGTCTTGTATTTTGATTTTGTTATCATTTTTCTCCTCCTACCATTATCGTTACAAATATCGTCAAATATATTCGAAAATGACAAAAATACATTTATCAAGAGACTAAAACTTTATTTTTACTATAAAAGTCAAGCTTGTTTCTTACAATTTAATTAATAGACAAAAATAATCATTCACCAAATAAACTACCCACCATTTAATTAAGGACAAAAAAAAGTAAATTTATCATGACAAAAAGTAATGTTTGGACAAAAATAGACCTAACTATAATAAATCACTCACTATTAATTAAGGTTGAACAAGTAAATTTGTCATAGGCTAATTAATTACATGAACAATTAAATAATATCTGATCCCTTGACTTGTACCTATTTTAAAGTTAAGTCCTAAATTATTAAATTCTATTTATTTCGTCTTGTATTTTGATTTTGTTATCATTTTTCTCCTCCTACCATTATCGTTACAAATATCCTCCAATATATTCTAAAATGACAAAAATACATTTAATCAAGAGACTAAAACTTTATTTGAAACTAAAAAAATATTTGAAACTAAAAAATAATATGGTTTTATTTCTTAATTTATTAAATATATATGTTCGGGAAAGACATTATTAGATGTATATAGAAAATTGTAACTATAATTATAGATTTGTTAGTGAGTATCAAACTATTAAACAAATATGTAGTGTGTTTAGTTATTACCCATGAATAAGCTAAGAGAAACGGGTTAAGAAAATGTGACATAATGTCAAGAAGATAAAGAAAAGGAAGAACTAATTGATTAATCTACGTGTTTTATTAGAAAAGAATACTAAAATCCACTATTTACTTGTTTAAATTTTCAGACAACTACAACAGCTTTTAAAACTATTAATGGTCCCTAACTTATAGATATTACAAACAAATCCAATGTTAGTAATGACAAATAATTGGATTCAAAATATTTTACTCTTTTTCTTAACTGGGTTCCAAACCTCTAACCTCTTTTGGTCTTAATTTGCTTGCTCCTCTTCATCGAACTCGAGGTAGTTACATGTGAGAATCTCTATATTCCCTCATCTGGCTATCGACTTTCCTTCTTCTACCGCAACTCTCTTTTCATTGAAATAGGTTGTCACCAACTGATATCCTTTTAAGTAGTCTCATCCTAAAATTATATTTTCTCCTTACTTAGTAATTTGCACAAAAAGTGTATTGGAATTAAGAAATGAGGGATGTTTAAAGAAAGAAGTTCGACTAAACGAAAGTTAAAGAGATTTTATGTCTCCATTTGAGCAAGGCGATGTGAGTGCGTTTCTTGGTGATGGTGATAACGGTGTTGACGACTGCAAGGATAGTGGTGTTAGGGGCGATGATGACGGTAATTGTAGGGATGACAGTGGTGGTTTAGATGAAATATAACATTGTTAGATTTCCAAATCATCAAATTTTCAAAGATCCATATGGGTTTCAGTTTCAATTTGAAAATTTGAAAAATTAAAAATTTGAATTTGAGTTTGTAAAAAATGAAATTTAAGGTTGTGGTGGTGGTGTGTCCATAAATGATGGCTTTTGCAAATGAGTTACTTTGAAGGTAGGAGTAAGGAATTAAAGAATGAAATAAAATCAAATCAAAAATTAATTTTTGTACTAATGGTGAAATTTGAGGTGATAGTGGTGGTGAGTCTATGAAAAATGAGGTTGACAGAAAAAAGTGAAGGATGAAATAATAAATTGAATAGAATCTAATTTATTTTTTTTGGAGTAATGCAATTTTTTGGCCTTTGAATTTAAAATGAGACAAAGTATAAATTTTGAAATAATTATTTATTATTTTAATTAAAATATATTTTAAATATCAAATGACAAACTAAATTATGAAAATATAATCAAATTTCACTTTGTGTCACAAGTAAAATATGACCAAAATAATCCTAACATGTATGATTTTCCGTTACTATTTTTAACACCCATGAATGGGAGAAGACCAAGTCGGACAAATATAAAAATTATGTATGAAAGTGAGATATCATAGGTTGAGAAAGACATTATTAGAAGTATATGAAAAAATGTAACTATAATATACATTTGTTGGTGAGTATCGAGATATTAGGCACTTATGTAGCATGTTTGATAATTATTTGTGAATAATCTAAGAAAATGCGTTAAGGCAAGGTGATATAATGTCAAGAAGGTTAAAAAAAATGGAGAACTTCGTTGACAAATCTTTGTGTTTTGTTAGAGAAGAACACTAGAATCTATAGGAGATACGTTTGAAGAAAGCAGTTCAATTTAATGGAAGCTAAATATATTTTATTTTTCCATTTTAGCAAGGCAAGGGTGAACGTATTTCTTAGTGGTGGTAGTTGGAGGGATGCTGGTGGTGGTGGTTAGGGCTAGTGGTGGGGTTGATTGTAACCATAACAGTGGAGGTTTAGGTGTGTAATATGATATTATTAGATTTCCAAATCATCAATTTTTCAAATCTTCATATGGGTTTAAGTTTCAATCATCAAATTTAAAAATTCAAAAAAATGAATTTTAGTTCGTAAATAGTGAATTTTAATGTTCTGGTGGTGGTGGGTCTATAAATGATTAGTTTTTCTTATGTGTTAATTTGAACGAAGGAGTAAGAAACTAGAGAAAGAAATAAAATAAAAATAAAAAAATTAATTTTTGGGTTAATGATGTTATTTGAGGTGGTAATGGTGGTGGGTCTATGAGAGATGAGATTGATGAAAGAAAATGAAGGATAACAAAATAAATTAAATAACTTCTAAATTTCATTTTTTAAGAGTAATGTATTTTTTTAACTTTAAATTTAAATATGATACAAATTATAATTACAACATTGCTAGCCTTACAACTAATTTTATAACTTTCCTTACAACTACTAAATCTTGTAAGGATAGTATTTTCCTTATAATTATACCAAATTACAATCTCTTCCCCCCAAAGTATCCACCAAATCACATAGTGCACCACAACCTAAGGTTTGTCCCATAATGATATCTGACGCTATTTTTTTTTTTTTTTTTCATATTTTCAACCCTAGCCACGACAACGGTTAGAAAAGTCACGTTAAATAACATGTGGTCTTCCACGATGTTAACTCGAGGGAAATATTAGGAATTCGATGTAAACTTTTGAGTGCTTAAAGTTTAAATGTTAAAATGGAGTGGGGTCCACTATTCTATTTTTATCTTATTGAAAGAAAATCTAAAGAAAAGACCAACCATCTTTTTTCGATATTCACTTTCCACAATAAAAATTAACCCATAACCCTATCTTGGTTTTGTCCACTCCCTCCAAATTTTCTCTTAAATTTCTCTCTTAACCCAGATGATAGATATGCATTTTTTTCATTTCATTATCAATTTTCTTATCTTGATAATGAAAACAAAGTAAACGAAAGATATGAAAAAAAAAAAAAAAAACTCTTACCCATAGTTACACGTCTTCATCTTCAATTTCATGTATGAAATTGGATCTACGTATCGACCTTCTCTGGTGAAACCCATTCACCACCGAAATCAATCAATTTCTCATCCCCCTTCATCCTCTTATTTGACTTTACCTTTACTTTATCTCTCTTAATTCTTTAAATAAACCAACCTGACCTTCATGACAGCTTCTATGAGGTCAAAATCATCTAAAGTCATAGCTTCTTCAACATCTTCTCAATTTTGATACTTTGTTTTAAAATCATATGCATATCGGCCGTATGCCCAATTTTCTCCCGCAAAATTGAAGAGTATTTCAATAAAACCCATAACTATTTCTCTTCATTCATGTCCGTCTTTCTCTCTTTGATGAACTCGTCAATAAGGTTTATGAGTTTTCTGTCAATTGCATGTTTTTTCAAGGGTTTTTAGTAAGTATACTCTATAGCCTTTGATTTCTACTTTAAGCACGACTTTTGCAAGGGAGAGAATGAGGGAGATCGGAGATGGAGCTTGGCTAGAATCGAAGGAGGACGACGCTAGAGTTATGATAGGCGTGACCAGAGTGGGAAGGATTTGGGCCGAATATGAGAACTTGCACCCAGAGATGGCAGCGGCTATGGTGGGGCTAACTGGAGATTGCGGCTATTACGGTGGACCCAGAAATGAGAACTTACACCGAGAGAAGAGAGAAAGAAAGGGTGTGAGATTAGGGTTTGTACTTTTAAGACATTTACTTCTTAACCAGATAAGAGAAATGTCATTTTCGCCCCGTACGTGGAAGACCGCGTTTTATTTAACGTGAATTTTCTAACGTCCGTCAATGGTAAGGTGGAAAATGTGGGGGGGGGGGGAAGTAAAGTCAAATACCATTATAAAACAAACTTTACATAAAGGTAAACTATGCGATTTTGTGGATACTTTGGAAGGAAATTGTAATTTGACCCTATAATTATTTTTGAATTATTAAAATAATTATTTTTATTTTTATTTAAAAACATATTCTAAATACTAAATGGTTAATTAAATACTAAATTTATAGCTAATTCCCATTTTGTGCGCCAAGCAAAATGATCAAAATAATCTTCATGTGACATTCACATACCATTTTCAGTTACTATTTTTAACGCCCATAGACGGGAGGGGGCAAAGTCGAACAAATAACTAAATAAATTATGAAAGTGAGACATTTCGTAGGTTGGGGTGAAATATGAGATTTGATGCGTAATTTTGGGAGCCAATCATATTTTGGTCTCATCAATATTAGTTCAAAATATAAATTTCCCCCTAAAATATTCACCAAATCGACTTTAACCCACAATAATTTTTTTTAATATTTTCATATTCTATATCAAATTTAGTGATAAGATATCATGTCTAGTCAATATGAAAAGCCACAAATTATTGGTTGTTGAAGTATAAAAATCGATTTCAACTTGCAATAAAAAAGTGATGTCAATGAGCAATTTGAAGTGGCTCAAGTTTAACTTTCCACATTTGCAGCATTATCATTATGGAAAAAGACAAATTATAAGTTGTTGATGTTTAAAAATAGTTTATTATATACTTATATAATTTGATACTTAAACCTAACACCATTTGCTACAATATTCAACTTTTTTGACCCTTATAATATACTCCCACCGTCCTTAAATTATTGTCTTAATTGACCCAGCGCACAGATTAAGAAAAAACAATTGTCTTAATTATTTATATTGGTTTAATGTGTAGTTTCCTTTAAAACTCATGTGTATGTGGCCCATAATTAAAATAGGGTGAAAAAGTAAGAGTAAAATGGTAAAAGTGATGTTCTAAAAAAATAAGTATCAAAATAGACAATTATTTTGGAACGGACAAAAAAAGAAAGGATGACAATAATTTAGGAACGAATGGAGTATTAAACTCGACTTTTAACCGTACAGTTAGTTCTTGATCTTAGCACTATGAAAAAAAAAAAGCGTTAATTTTTTTATTTAATAACAAGAATTCTGAAATATTTCGTTTTTTAAAATTATATTTAAAATTTCTATAACAATTATCTATCTGTACTATAAGCATATATTAACTATGCTTATATTTTCGTAATTATAACAAACTCCAATGACATAATATATATAAATCTAGCATGCACATGCATTTTTACGGATCACATTAAAATACAAGTATCACAGGGTAGTAGTAGTACAGTAAATATTATTACCTGAGAGCCTTAGGACTAATCCCTTCATGATCATCATGTTCTCTCCAGATCCAACACAACCTCATCCATAGTAGGCCGCATGTCCGGGTTGGGTCGCAGGCTTCTTCCTACAATATCAGCAAATATCTCTAAAGAAGCATCTGATATCTCCCCAGTTATTCCGGAATCAGCATTTTCCATGGCCCAAAGCCCTAAATCCTCATCATCACTGTGGTAGAAGGTCTGATCATCCCATCGATCCCACGGGTTTTTCCCGCATAACATTTCGAACAGAACCACGCCGAATGCATACACATCTATTTTCCTTGTTACTTTCATGGTTCGTACGTGTTCTGGCGCGTAATACCCACATGTGCCTTTATACCCGGTACTCATGGAGGAATTGATTTGACCGGCAAGGGACAACTTGAGCATCCCAAAGTCGGAAACTTTAGCAACCCAATTCTTGTCGAGAAGAATGTTGGCGGGCTTCATGTCCCGGTGAACGATCCCTTTCGGATATTCAACCGTGGGAGCATGAAGGTATTGCAAACCACGAGCGGCACCAAGGCATATATTGAGCCATTGCTTCCAAGACAAACAAATACTCTTCTTCTTTTCAACATAATCTGATAAGGATCCCTTTTCCATATATTCATAAACGAGTATTTTTTGATCCAATTCATTGCAATAACCGAGGAGAGAAACGAGGTTGGGGTGTTGGATCTTGGAAACAACTTCAATCTCCTTTTCAAACCCGATTGAATTTGGTTTTAAAAGCTTCACAGCAACAGAAATTTTTTGGTCGTCCCCACCGATAGCGATGTGGCCAAGATACACCGTTGATTCTCCCCCTTTTCCGAGGATGTTGCTCACGTCAAAGTTGTTTGTTGCGTCTTTGATCTGGTCTAGTGAAAACTGATGACACACAACACTTGACAAGGAGGAGGAAGACGACATGTTTAAGTTCTCTGATCAGTGATCAGCCTAAGGCTTTCATAGACTACTTTAGTTTTGCAAAGAGGGAAATGTAAATTAAAAAAGCATGAAGAGGAGACCACCGAAATTATTGATGAAAGAAAGCAAGACTTGACTAGGAATACAGAAGAAAAGATAATATGCAGAAGAAGAAAGGAAGATACAGGAATAAAGACACGAAATTGAAAAAGGTAATTCACCAACTCAACTTTCTTGGTTTCTGTATTGGACTTTTATAATTACAGAAATCCAATCAAAGAAAACTTTGACCAATTTGTCTACAATCTCGTCAAGAGATTGATTGCAGAATTTCCTCCTTCCTAAATTACAATATATGCACATGGTCATTTGTACAAAAGTGGTTGACTCTGAAAATCACTTGCTAACAGGGTCATCTTGATTGGGTCCTTTCGGACTTGACAGAAGAATTAAATGGAGTGAGTTTTTCAAGGTGGAGGCACATGGTTAAGAGCAGCCAATACAACAACAACACCGGATACCACACTCTGGACATCTGATGCCACACCTGATACCACATTTTAGTCACCTAGTTTTCTATTCCTTTTAAATTTGGTAGATAAAATTTATAAGTTATTTCGTAATAATTGTTTGTGGTGTTATTGAAACACGTTTAATTAAATTGAATTAAATTTATTTTAAATTGACCAAGTATTGGTAAAATAATAAAAATAAAAAAAAACTTCCACTATGAGAATTGAGGAGTCATAATCAAATTAAATGTCTAAATTAAATGTGATAAAATCTAACCGGTACAAACCGATTTTTTAAGCAAAGAAATGGTAAATAAAAAAAATTTACCATGAGAATTAATGAGTTTTATTCAATTGAAACACGTTTAAATCAAATATGATAAAATCCATCCGCCAAAAAAACTTTACCATGAAAATTTGAAGTACTGAGTGAAACACATTAAAATCAATCTAGTATTAAGCGTTTTTTACAAAAAAAAAATCGTAAAAAAAAAAAAAAAAACTTTTACCATACATAGAGAAGGCACCTGTTTTAAAATCTATTAGATTTTAATTTTTTACAGGAAAAAATAAATAATTTATTTTGTACAACATGCTCGTCTATTTAGAAGACCATTTTTATTATTTTTCCTTCTTTACCTACGTCCCAAGAAGAAGAATTCATACATATGCTTCGCCCCTACAGAGAAAAATTCTTAAATATGCCACTAGTAACTGTTGAAATGAATTATGACACGACTGAACAAAGTTTTTTGATTCACCACTAATACTTTTGACATTATATGTAAACATTAAGTGCATTAATATACGCATACTACTAAAATGACCCAAGAACTATCTTTCTTCACTTTTAGCAAAAAATAAATTAATAATATAGAGATGGAGAAAGTAGTAAATATACATGAAAAGTTGGGTACGTTGAGACGGATCACACCGCTTTAACCAGTTATCCGTGGATCGACCCGTTTCAACCCATTATCCATTCCAACCCTCCTAACTACCAGGCCTACACTACACTGGTAATCCCTATTTCTTTTTGAGGTAGTCTCATGTAAGACGGTTTTACGAATCTTTATTTGTAACACGAATCTATCCAGGTTAAATTGTGCAAAATTTAGAAATCTCAATACCCTTAATTTTTGAAAATTACAGTGTCACCCCTCATATTTATATATGCAGAGTGTCACTTTTTACTATTAACAATGTCATTTTGTAGTATAAAATGTGTCACTTTTGACTTTACAAGTGTCACTTTACATTTTTAATGAAAATTATAATTTTTTTTACCTTAAAAAATGTTACTTTTTGGGCTTAACCCGATCCGCCTCGTTAATATTATTGGGTCGAAACAGGTTACCCGTTTTAACCCAAAAATATTAAGGGTTGGGTTGGGTTGGGTAATTAGTGAGTTAATGGATAATGTGTTATAATTGTGAGGCCTTGTGTAGTGTAATGGAAACTGATACTGAGTATTTCTTTTCATGACAAATTTAGCATGCGCATAATTTTTTACGGATCATATTAACATACAAGTATCACAGGGTAGTAGTAGTAGTAAAGTACATATTATTACCTGAGAGCCTTAGGACGAATCCCTTCATGATGCTCTTGGTATTTCAATGCTCTCTCCAGATCCAACACAACCATATCCATAGTAGGCCGCACTTTCGGGTAGGGTCGCAGGCTTCGTCCTACAATATCAGCAAATATCCCTACAGAATCATCTAATATCGCCCCAGTTATTTCGGAATCAGCATTTTCCATGGCCCAAAGCCCTAAATCATTATCATCCCAAATGCAGAAGCTCTCATCATCCCCTCGATCCCACGGCTTTTTTCGGCATAATATTTCGAACAGTACCACGCCGAACGCATACACATCTATTTTCCTTGTTATTTTAAAGGTTTTTACGTATTCTGGCGCGTAATACCCCCGTGTGCCTTTAACGTCGGTAATCATGCTGGAATCATGGGACAACTTCATCATCCCAAAGTCGCAAACTTTAGCAACCCAATTCTTGTCGAGAAGAATGTTGCCGGGCTTCATGTCCCGGTGAATGATCCCTTTGGGTAATTCAACCGTGGCAGTACGAAGGTATTGCAAACCACGAGCGGCACCAAGGCATATATTGCGCCGTTGCTTCCAAGACAAACAAATACTCTTCTTCTTTTTAACATAATCTGATAAGGATCCCTTTTCCATATATTCATAAACGAGTATTTTTTTATCCAATTCATTGCAATAACCGAGGAGAGAAACGAGGTTGGGGTGTTGGAACTTGGAAACAACTTTAATCTCCTTTTCAAACTTGATTGAATTTGGTTTTAAAAGCTTCACAGCAACAGAAATTTTTTGGCCCTCCCCGCCGATAGCGATGTGGCCAAGATACACAGTTGATTCTCCCCCGTGTCCGAGGATGTTGCTCACGTCAAAGTTGTTTGTTGCGTCTTTGATCTCGTCTAGTGAAAACTGATGACACACGACACTTGACAAGGAAGAGATGGAGGAGGAGGAGGAGGAGGAAGAGGAAGAAGAGGAAGAGGACATGTTTAAGTTCTCTGATCAGTGATCAGCCAAAGGCTTTCACAGACTACTTTAGCTTTGCAAGAGGGACATGTAAATTAAAAAAGCATGGGGGAAAGCTCCGGGGAATTAATCCCGACGAGTCGATGAAAGAAGGCAAGACTCGGGTCATCTGGATTGGGTCCTTCGGGACTTGAGAGAATAATTAAATGGAGTGAGTTTTTCAAGGGGCAGGCACATGGTTAATGACGTTATACGCATCAAGTCTAACGCAGTTGAAAAGTCAAAATTAATACTAGTATAAAATCTCTCTCTCCTCCCCTCCCACATCAAATCTAAATCTATATAGGAGTATTATTATTATTATTATTATTAATTTATTATATATTATAATTTCGTTTAGTAGTTAATTAGAATTCATTTTTATCAAACATAATTATTGAACATGATTAAATCTCAATTTACACAAGCTTGTGTACAACAATTAATTTGATAAGAAACAATGTGGTTGTGTCGCTTCACCACCTTTTGATAAATCTTCATTATAAAACATACATGCGAAAATTTTAAAATTTTTGATTTTCTAATCATTAACTAATTAGGTTATTACATATGCGATGCACGGTTGACTTAATATTATTTCTAAAACTTAATTTTATAGATAGAATTTGAAAACTATTTAAATAAATCAAAAACATTAAGATGTCCACATAATTAATAAATAATTAAATAAATGTGAGATCACACCGAAAATTCATGCAAATTTTGTAGATATAATTTACAAGCTATTTTGTAGTTGTTGTTTGTGGTTTTACTGGAACACGTTGAATCAAATTGAATAAAATTTATTTTAAATTGACCAAGTTTTGGTAAAATAATAAAAATTAAAAAACTTATACTGTGAGAATTAAGGAGTCCTAATCAAGCTAAACTTGTCTAAATCAAATGTAATAAAATCTATCTGGTACAAACCGATTTTGTGAGAAAAAAATGGTAAATAAAAAAAAACTTTTACCATACGAATTGAAGAGTTTTATTAAATTGAAACACATCTAAATTAACGTCATGTGACAGCAATGTCTTCTGCTTTAATAATAGTTAATAGATAATTAATAGATTAGTAATTAATAATTAATAAATATAGATTTGTAGAAGAACAAATAACATAGAATTATCCCGTGGATAATTTGTATAAATTAAAAATTATAAAAATAAAAAGAGATGGAAATAGATGAGATTTAGTCAAATTAAACTTGTATAAATTATATAGGATAAAACCTAGTTTAATTAAGCGGTATTTGAAAAATAAATTCTAAATCTCTATCATAAATTTTCTCGTAAAACTATATAACACTTTTACCATGAAAATTTGGAGTCTAAATCAAAGATAACATAATATAAGTTATTTTCTTAGGATAATAGGAGTACATAACATAATATAGGTGATAGACTATAGGATATCTTTATTGAGGTAACCGGTGGCAAATTCCGTTCATGCTCATATGTCCGCCTAGACCGCCCATTAAAATATGGGCATGGGCACACTTAATTTTAATATGGGCACAAATGGGCATGCTCAATTAGACCATTAAGTTTTATCGGCATAATATGGGCACAAATGGACGCCCACATTTTCACCTCTCACTCTCACGATCAATTTTTTTTATATACCTGATAATCCAAAGTTGTTTCTCTCTCTATATTTACATTTCTATCAATAATCATTCATTAAGACAGAGAGAATATGAGGGTAGAGAGAGAAATTAGAGAGAGATACTTGCTACTTGTTCTTCTAGTAAATAAATAGTCAGCAATGATGGAGTAACCATTATTCTTTAAGAATAAAAAATTGACCCTTTTTTTTTTATTTTTTTCGATATCATATTACTTTTTATATACGATTAATTACGTATTTTCTGGTTATGAAAAAAATATATATCAGATTTTCATTTAAAAACAATCGATTTGACGTAAAAATTAAGGAACTAAGAGAGTATTTTATTACAATTAACATACGACAAAAGTGAAAATATGTTATTGTTTTGATATTATTAGTGGTTCTGCCAACACTAACACGTCATATAAAGTTTTTGAGTTCTTTTTAGAAATTTGGTTGCATTTGGAAATGGTGGCAGCGGTTAAAATGTTACCAAAAATGTTGGCATTTTCTAATTATTGTGGTTGTAATTATATATATATAGTTAGTTAGTTAGTTAGTTAGTTAGTTGTAACTTTTGATAATTGTTTGTAAAAGAAAATCATTTTTTTTTGTAATTTTTGTATTTATTTGATAAGTGTATGTTAATGAGTAAATAGTGTTCATGTCCATTTAGTATCCGCTCATATATGCTCATGTTATTAAATGAGCACTTACTTGCCCGCCTATTTGAGCCCGCCCCCCATTTGGACCCGTTCATGCCTGTTCATTTGTCACCTCTAATTGAAGGGTTGAATACTGGATTACTGGCGTATATCAAGAAAAAAAAAACAACTTCATGACGATTTCTCTTTCAAAATTTACTAATAAAATTTATAAAATCTAATTAGATAAGTATTCATCTTACTCTTCTTTTAATTAATTTGTAACAAAAAAAGAGTCTCCTAGCTTCCTAAGATTCAAGTCGTAGGTCTTCATTTTCTTCCCATCAATTTTTTTTTTTGAAAACATGATGAAGTGCCTATATTTAATCTGTCTCAAAAGGCATTTGGGCCTCGCTTAGGTAAGGGGGATCTCTACTAGATTGGCCCACTATGCTTTACAAGACTACTGGACACCATGGGTCTGGCCCATGCATGACAAGTCAGCCCTAACCCCTCAAATATAAATAAACCCTACTAGCTCATAGTAAGGGGGACGATCTATTTCTTCTACAGTTCTTACTCCACACACGGGGGCTATGCGCCCTCCTGAATTTTATACACTGTACTGATTATCACACCGGAGGGTTTTAGGGGATATCCCCACCCACTCACAATGCTTATTTTGTAGAGACCTAGCCAGATATCTGATTCAGACGACTATTTCATCACCAATTCAGTCAACGAAACAAACTGATGTGGTAAAAATGCAGCTTGGGTCCTCTGTGTAATGGGTAGGATATCTGAGATTGATCTACTTCCTTAAACTTGATTAAGATCACGAAAACACCTTAGTGAAAGTACAAGGCTTGGCCTCGTGAAACAACTCTGGCGTGAGAGTAAGTATTGTGTGAGAGTGTCAAAAAGCAATTTGTCAGAGATTCTAAACTCAAGAAAGAGTGTGTACCTTTAATATGGCGTATGGAGGGGTATTTATAGGCCCAAATATCATTGAATCCATCTATGATTCACTACCTTAGTTATCTTGTAGGATTAGGGGAGAATCCCTTGATTTTAGGCGTGATAGGCGGCTGACCGTGTGAATGTAGAAGCAGATATGGTAAGTGTCTTACTCGGGTAAAAAAACCTTTGACTTGTCTTAGAGAGCAAATTTCCTTGGCTCCCTACTCGATACGTGCTTGGGAAAGTAAGGCTCCGCCTGACTACGTGATGTAGACTGGTTATAGATAAGTGTAGATCCCGGGCATGGCCCCCGATCGGGCAAGCGAGGCCAGTGCTCGACCAGGTTTGGTCGAAATGAATCTGATTCTTTGCCCGTTGTGAGTGTGGTCCCCGGGCATGGCCCCTGGTTGGGCAGGCAGGGCCTGTGTCCGACCAGATTTGGGCTGGAGTTACTTTTACTCGTTGCTTGATATCTTGCTAGCTCTGCCTGCTAGGCCTGGTAGGCCCCATGTTTTCTGACCCCGTGACTGGCACGTGATGGTCGCTCGTGCCTGGAGTGTTCAAGGAGGAATCGATGAGGTCAACTATGGGAGTAGCCATACGCCTGGGAATGGTTTTTCCGGTCACGGATTCTTCCCTTTCTTCTCACACGAAATCTACAGCAGGAGTCTTCTTGCTGCTAAGTGAGTCGTTTCGTGCGTCGTAGCTGAAGGTTTCACGATCATTTTCCGAAACATCAGACATCTACAAAAGAGATCGAGGAAACAAAGTCAAAATTATGCCCGCGTAGCCGGCACGGCAAGAGGGAAAAACCCTAAGTCTAGGTATACCAAGGGGCCATGCCCACCTAGCGACCAAGACCACTTGGTCTTTTCCTCGATCTATATCTAAGGGCCGACTCTAATCTTAAGGATCCTACCCAGAAACGTATGAAGACGAAGAAGACGAACCCAGAAAAAGTAAGAACAAACCAGAAAAAGAGGTGAGCAACTTATCGTCAAAAAGCGTAGGATGTATTTTGGAAAGCAGTCCGATGAAACCAAAATATGAAGACTGATCACAAACTTTAGGTACAAATGCTAGTCGAAAACTGGAAACGGGGATGCCATAATCAAGAATGCACAAGGTAGCTGCAGCAGGCTCTCTGGAAAATCTTCTCTTTAAAAATCTCAAGAACCGTAAAAGAGTGAGAGGGGAAGGGGGTTGCCCTTTTATAAGCAGGATTCGCAGGTTTTGGGGGGAGAGTGGACGCCCAAACGACGCTCCTGAGGACGGCTGGCGTCACCCTTAGCACGTGCATATTAAATGCGTCGCTTCGGAAACCGCGCCCCATCAAATCACGATGCCTCTTGACGGCTCACGCGTCTCCACGCCTACTCGCCCTACTGCACTCTCAACAGCAAGCTTCCTCAGCACGCTCCAGCTATATTCCATTGAGGTTCCAGAATCTTCTTCAAACTTGCCTTCCAAATCCTTCACAGTTTTCTCAAAAATTCACAAGTGTTGGAGCCAAGAGCAAGTGCAACGTCATCCAACATATACGCTCCCCGCTCCGAGCAAGAATACTCACTAGACAAGGAGGTAGGGGCTACTGATGTGCCTGACCCAAGCCGGGTCACAAGCGACCATCACGTGCCGATCACTAGGTCAGACAACATGGGGCCTATCAGGCCTAGCGGGCAGAGCTAGAAAGATATCAAGTAACGAGTAAAAGTAACTCCAGCCCAAATCTGGCCGAACACAGGCCCTGCCTGCCCGACCAGGGGTCATGCCCGGGGACCACACTCACAGCGGGAAAAAAATCAGACTCATTCCGCCCAAACCTGGTCGAGCACTGGCCTCGCCTGCCCGACCAGGGGCCATGCCCAGGATCTACATTTATCTATAACCAGTCTACATCACATAGTCAGGCGGAGCCTTGCTCGCCCAAGCACGTATCGACCAGGGAGCCAAGCAAACTTTCTCTCTAAGACAAGTCAAAGGTTTCATTACCCGAGCAGGACACTTACCATATATGCTCCTACATTCACGCGGTCAGCCGCCTATCACGTCTAAAATCAAGGGATTCTCTCATAATCCTAGAAGATAACTAAGGCAATGAATCCTAGACGGATTCAATGACATTGGAGGCCTATAAATACCCCTCCATACGCCATATTAAAGGTATACACTCTTTCTTGAGCCTAGAACCTCTCTGTCAAATTGCTTTTTGACTCTCTCACACGATACTTACTCTCATGCCGAAGTGGTTTCGCGAGGCCAAGCCTTACACTTCCACTAAGGTGTTTTCGTGATCTTAATCAGGTTCAAGGAAGTGGATCAAGCCTAAATATCCTACCCATTACACGGACGGCACAAGCTATATATTTGCCACATCACATGATATTTTATTTATGTTATCCTACAAAAGATAATATATAAAACTTTAATATTAAAATTTTAATAATGTTAGATTTAACAATACGTTTACGACTATTGTTACAACTAATCCTTAATTGGTGAACGAGTGTTTGGTTTGGTTGTGATATTTTAGAACTTTGGTTACAAGTTGTTGGGAATCGAGTTGTTGATGGGTTGAGGATGTTGTTAACATGGTGGAATATGGTGGGTTTTTTAAATTGGTGGAGGGTGATGGGAGGTGAGGGTGGTGGAGAGAGAGAGGGAGGCGGCGGTGGAAGAGTTGCATTTCAGCGGTGGCACTTTCTCAGTGTTTTTTTTATGGTTCAAGACTTCTTTAGGTGTGTGATAAGCCTGTTGTGCTCGAGCTTTGTCGAAGGTTCGACCGTTCGACAGTTCCAAGGATACCATGACTAAGGGGAACCTGGATGCTATTTGTGAACCATATTGAGTAATTTCAAGTTTTTTAATATATAATTGACGTGTGTGGGGGGTGGGTAGGGTAATTGTTGGGTGGGGTTATCATTTTTTCTTTTAATTTTCTTTTTAATTTTTATATTTTATTTTAGGTTAATTTTTAACTCATAAAAAACAAAGAAAAACGTAGATGTTCATTAGAATTAATGAGGGCAGTTTTTTCTTTTTACAAAATATTTAACGTTCCATCCAAAGGTAACGCTATCAGGGACTAACATGAAGCCCAAAGTTGGGTTGAAGAGTCATTATAGGAAAGCTTCAACATCATGCAGTTACCATATAAATCGGAATTGACAAGTTCAGGGACCAAATTATATATTAATCCTAATTAATAATTAATAGATATAGATTAGTAGAAGAACAAATAACATAGAATTATCTCGTGAATAATTTGTATAGATTAAAAATTATGAAAACTAGTACACTTGCCCGTGCCGATGGCACGGCGTCAATTTGAGAATTGATCAATAAATGAAGCAGATAATGTGGAAATGAATTAATATTTACTTATAATTTGTATGAGTTTGATATATGTACACTACACAACGAAAAGCAGAGAAAACTCAAATATCTAACAAAATAATACATTTTAAATAAATCAATATATGTTTTAATCGTGCTCCAAAAAGAGTTTAAAATAACAAATTGAAAATGAAGACCTCTTGATAATAAATTAAAACATTATGATCATTCAACAGTGGAGAAAAAAATTAAAACTTTTATTTGTAATTCTTTTAAGGAAACATGGGCGGTACCTTATTAGATTTTATTAATAAAAATAAAATTACAAATTTGAGGGGGACAACCAGTCTTGTCATTATAACACAAAACTTTTTCCATTTGTTAAAACACAAAACTAGAGGGTGGTAGATGCAATTTCAACCATTAAAATAACTACAGTACACCTATATAACTATAAAGCCAGTTTTTCAATCCAAACTGTCGGTCAGGACTTCCCCATCATTCACTTATTTAGACGTCACATCAAAAGTCGTGAATAATTATGACTAAAGAGAATACTACCACCGAGTACCACGTCCTCCTTATCAATATCCTCTCCGGATATTACTACCATTATTCATATAAATTTAAACTTAAACTCTAACACTAATAATTGTAAGGGATAATGTACAATTCTAAATAATTATCTTTAAAATTTTCATATGTTTTTTTCTTTTTTTAATTGGCTTTAAATAATTATTTTTTAATTAATATTTATTAAATAGTTAAATTATTTTTGAATAATATGTCAGATAAAATAAATAAGTATTTAGAAACGAACGAAGTATTACATCAAGAGACAATGTACAATTCTAAATAATTATCTTTAAAATTTTCATATGTTTTATTTCTTTTTTTAATTGACTTTAAATAATTATTTTTAATTGACTTTAAATAATTATTTTTAATTGACTTTAAAAAAAATTTCTTTTTTTAAATAATCGACTATGCTAGTCTAAAAGATAAAGAAAAAAAAAGGAGGAGTATGTGAAAAGGTAGGGGATATATTCGATATTTTATTGAAAAAGGAAAGGGTTTGGGTTTTGAATGAGTGTGTGATTAATTCCAGCATCGGATTGCTTGCTTATGGTAAATTATATAAATCTTTAATGCGGGCAGCGCAAAAACTTTAGAAATTTTCTTCTCTTTTTTTTTTTTTTTTTTTTTGTGTGTGTGGATACAATCGCCGGAGCTGTGGTTTTCTCATTCTCTCTCGATCTGAACCGCTTCCTCTCTCAGCCGAAAACAGTTACCTCAGTGATTTTCCAGCTTCCTTCTCTCACACTTGACTCCTTTACTGGTTCGATTTCTTCCATCACTCATGCACAATCTCTTTTGTTTTTGTTCTCGCTGTTTTGTTTAGCTTTGAGTTGTTTGAATTTGGGAATTGATTGAAGATCCCAATCTAGCCTGATCAGTTAATTATTTTTTAAATAATATTTATAATGGTCCCAATGGATTTCAGGGCTTTATCCAGGGCAGCTTGTAATTTGGTCTTGGTACTGTTCGGGTTCCCATGGGTTGCATTTTTTCCACTGAAAGGTGCATTTGAAGGTTTTGACAAGTCTAGTGTTGGTTACTTTTGGTACATATGTTCGGTTTATCTTCCCTGTTGGGTTCAGGGATGCTTCAACCAGGAAGTACGGTTGGGAGTGTTGCCAGATCGGTTGAGGGAGAAGCTTCAACCGTCACCGCCCTGAAGCGAGGTCGCTGAAAGAGGGCCAGCAATTGTCCCACGGGGCTGAAGATGAAGGGATTCGCAATTGGGAGTCTTGCCAGATCGGTTGAGAGAGAAGCTTTTCAACCATCACCGCCCCATGGCAGAGATCTCTGGATAGGATGTTCTCCCTGAATTTTACAATTGAGTTTACTTCCCAAAGATACCCCTCCCATATTTAGAGTTTTCTTTGCAGGCTGCTCATAATCTGATTTTGAGGAAGATGAGGGCGAGCTATGTGTTCTGGAAACTCCTTTATAATCTTCATCGATGAAGCAACGGTTGGCATTCCACAGCCAACTGGCCCTTGCTTCTGCCAAAGCCATTACCTCATCGAGGTCTGAAATATACACAGCAATATGATTAGAATACCTGGTGAAACAGATTATGCAGTCCAAAATTGAATAATACATGGAGCACATTTGTGTACAGTGCTGGAAAAGGACTTAATTAATGCAAGTACCATATTCAACAGATAAACGGTAGAGAAGGTAAACCACCATTGAAAAATGAAAGCATAAATGAACAGACATACAACTGTGATGGCAATAGGGGAAAGAAGAACTTACACAGAGATCAATTGAGAGAGATCAACTGACTTGAAGAAGAGAGAAGAAGAGGACGTTGAGACGGTCAGGCAGAACAAAAAGAAACGGATGAGAGATTAAAGGAAAAGAGAGAAAGAGATAGAGGGAGAGATAAGGTTTGTGCAGATAAAAACGGTTGTGGAAAAAAAGTGTAAAAAACGGTTATCATTAAAATAAAATCCTGGCCATTGATTGCGTTTCGTAAAAACAAATCTTGGCCGATAAATAGCTTTTGATATGAGTTAATCGTGGTCGGTAAATAGCTTTGTTAAAAACAAATCTTGGCTGATAATTAGCTTTTGATAACCGCCCGATCTGTTTTATATAATAGATGAAAAGAGATGGAAATTGAAGAGTTTTAGTCAAATTAAACTTATATAAATTGCATATGATAAAATCTAGTTTAATTAGGAGATATTTGGAAAAAAAAATATCCTAAATCTCTATCATAAATTTGGTCGTAAAAATATATCCTAAATCTGTTTTATCTTATCAAATTAGTTTTGAGAATTTTATCTTATCTAATTAGATTTAGAATTTTTATCTTAAACTAATCGATTTTGAAAAAAAAATATTACCATTTCAAAGGTGACACATGTCAACACAAAATCTCTTAAAAACTTTTAGTTTTTCACAGAAAGCCGACACGTGGTAGCAGCGGCATCTGTTTTAATAATATTTATAGACAATAATACATAATAATAATCAATATGATAATAATTAATAATAGCTAATATGATATTATGATATTAATCATTTACAATTAATCTCTTCTATTGTTATTTATTAATAATAATGTAAATCTTATATAGAAAGACTTTTACTACCAACATTATTTCTTAACTAATGTGAGATAATATTATTATATTGGCATTGTGTAAGTACTTTACACTAATGACTCACTTCTAACACCATAGTCTAAGCATTGATATATTATTCATCCAAAACTCAATTTGGATAAATAAATATATCATTTTGATGTCTTACTGGGTAGAATACATTTGTAAAATTACATTTGCCAACAAACAAATGACACATAATTTCTTTCATATTAATTTATAACTAATGTAAGATATATTTATACCATTATTATCCATAAAAGTGATGTAACAAACATTAGTTGAAAAATAGATGTTAGTTTAAAAAGTATATAGATAAATAACTTTTACTAAACTAACAAAAGAAAATATGTGTTAACAATTGTTAGAAGTTGATGTTGGCTTGAAAAGTCTTTAAGCAAAATCTTAACAATAAAAAGGATTTATTCTTCACTGGTTACAAAGAATTATTTTAGTTTAAATTTTTTTAGATAAAATTCTTTTACTAACAGATGTATCTCACATTCGTTAGAAAATAATGTCGGTTTCAATTTTTTTAAGATAAAAAACTTCTACTATTATTATTAATATAATAAATGTATCTTTCAAAAGTGTTAAAATAAAAAACTTTTACTATTATTATTAATAGAATAGATATATCTCACATTGGTTAGAAGACTTCCACTATTATTACTAATAAAAAATATATATTTCAAATTTGTTAGAAAATGATATTGATTTTATATTCCAACATTTAAATAATAATGCCTAAAATTTTAAAAATTATACTATTACTATTACCAAAAGAAGAAATGTATATCTCATTTAAAAATTATAGTAGTATTATTACCAAAAGAACTCGTACGGAGCACGAGTTCTATAACTAGTATAAAGAAAGACTAATGACTCAATAATAAATGTGGTGTTGTCTTCACATCATATCTGTTCCTAAATTATTGTTTTATTTAACTTTTTTAATCAAACAAACTATTTTAGTTGTAATATTTTGGTGCTATGATAACATGTTTTATGATTTTAAAAAAAATACAACTCAAATTTTCATTTAAAAATCAGTCCATCAGTCTGACCAGTAACACTATCATAACTAAAGTCATAAAAAGGACAAACTTGAATTCGTTGAAGTTCAAAATTGCCCATTATCAATATGAAAAGCCACAAATTATTAGTGGTTGAAAGTATAAAATTCGATTTAAAATTTCTCCATGATTCAACTTGCAATAAAAAAGTGATGCCAACTTTCCACATTTGCAGCATTATCATTATGGAAAAGGACAAATTATAAGTTGTTGAAGTTTAAAAATAGTTTATTATATACTTATATAATTTGCTACCTAAACCTAACACCATTTGCAACGATGTTCAACTTTTTTTGACCCTTCTTATAGTATATTAAACTGACTTTTGGCAGTACAGTTAGTTTCTGAACTGAGCACGGTAAATAAAAGCGTTAATTTATTTTATTTAATAACAAGAGTTTATTATATTATTTTAAAATATTTCACTTTTTTAAAATTATGTTTAAAATTTCAATAATAATTACCTTTATTCTCTATCTGTATTGTAAGCATATTAGCTGCGCTTAAATATTTTCGTAATTATAACAAACTTCAACAACATTAATATATATAAATCTTATTGGTATACAAACATCATACTATATTTTTTTAGTAAAAAGATATAAATCTTATTGTTGTCACTTTCAAGCCCTATATCATACATCATGGGTCCGAACCACATTTAGAATCAATGATGCTTATGATCAACTCATTCACTTGCTAATTCACCAACTTTGAAATACATTACGGAGTATTATTTAAAATTAAAGGTGAGTTGATCAATTGTGAAAAAGACAAATTATTAGTTGTTGAAGATAAAAAATGAAATAATATATAATTTGGTCCCTAAAACTTAATGCCATTTCTTATAATAGTTCAACGGGCCAGGCTAACCACATACCAACATCTTCTTTCTACACCCTAATTCTATCTATACCTCCCGTATTTAACCAATGTTTAAACTTTACTCTTTATCCCCACCCTAACTTCCTATTTTACCCATCATTTAATTTTCCTATCTAACACATCCTACTCTATCTACACCCTACACTTATTTTACAAACCAACCTCCATCCAACACCCCAACACACTACGCATGCTAGGTCGCACAGTCAGGGAGACAGACGAGAAGAAGAAACCGCCCACAATGTCTTCTTCAAATCGAAACATTATCTCTCACTCAAACCGAGGTATTTTCTCTTACTCTATCTCGAACTCTTTGTTGTATAATATAGGTTGGTTCAAAGAAATTGGATAAAAATGGTTAAACTGGCTCGAAATTTGAAAACGCCATGTGTGATCCTGGTTTAACGCACACAAGTTGTGTGTGCGGTTAATAAATGTCGCACACTTTACTTACTGGGCGTTATCTTCAAACAGCATACTACCCTCACTGTGCGCAAATCATCCGCCGCACACACCTGCTTCTGTCCGTTTACCTCATACCGCACACCCTGCCTCCTGTGCACTAAATCTCCACCACACAAGCCCATACCAGTGCATCATGAATCTGCCGCACAACCCTCAAATTTGTCTAACATTCAAAAATTTTATGGTTGTTCTATTTACTTATTTATCCTTGAACGGATTCTATATAACCTCTAATATTACTTATTTGTTGTTGATCACAGAAGATCCAATTGATAGGTTATGCAATAAATATATTAGGCGTCGTGTCACCACATCGGCTAGACGAGAAATGCAACATAAGCGTGACGCAGAAGTTCCCCCGGAGCATATAGATCAAGAGCCCATACATTTTCAACATCCTGAGCCAAGTATGAGCCTGAGACTCAGACCGAGCCCGAGCGTGAGCTTGAGCCTGAACCTGAGATGGGATTTCCTGGTGGTCCACTTGACCCATCTTCTCTGATTACGTACAACACACACGTATCAACATCGATTTGGATTGGACAAGATCGTGAGGTTTTGAAGTTTCACCATCATATCGTTCAAAACTACATCAGTGGGTCATTCCAGAGGGTGCCCAAGCATGGAGGGATTTGGTAAGGGAACTAGGATCCATACCCTAAGGAATCTAACCTATCTTGATGTTCACAAACCGTTGCTTTCAGCTTTTGTGGAGCGGTGGCATCTAGAGACAGACTCATTCCATATGCCCTTTGGTGAAATAACGATCACATTGGACGATGTTTTCTGTATTACTGGACTGCTGATATCAGGGTCGCCATTATTTGTTACACGGAACATCAATTTGGAGTCTGCTAGCGAGATATTGGGAGTGTCCAAAGGTGAGATGATCGAAGGAATGGGAGGTAGAAGGGGTGCTTCAGTCAAGTTAGAGTGGCTACGTAATAGGTTTAGTAAAGATGCTAGCTCTGATGATTTAGACAAGGTGACATGTTCGGTGAGGTCTTACATGTTGTACCTCTTGGGTTGCACCATCTTCACAGATAAGAGCAGATCACGAGTGATGCTCTCATACTTGCAGTGGCTGGAAGATCTTCATGATGTACATACCTATGCGTGGGGAATTGCCACCTTGGCTTATCTATATAGACAGCTAGGCAAAGCATCCAATTATGAGACGAAGCAGATAGCTGAATACTTAAAATTTATAGTTTATTTGACATGTTTAATTTATAGCTGGATATTTGACATCTAATTGAATGTTTTATTGCATGTAGGCATGGATATACTTACGATTTCCTTAGTTGAACCCTGATCATAATGTGGGGTACCATAACACACAAGCGCTTGCTCATATGTGGAAACCGGTCGGAAATCAAGGAACAAGCATGGACCGATTACGGGCTATACGTGAAAATATTGACATGCTTACGGCGAATGACGTTAGTATTCATCTTTTGCATTTATTTATGCTCGTGCTTTAGTCATTCGTTATTAAATTGTTGTATTTAATAAAATTTTAAATATGTTGTAGGTTGCGTGGACCCCTTACGACGACATAGTCAAGGAGCATTTTCCATTTCATTAAATTTCCTTATATCATGGATGCATAGTCATGGGAACCAATGTGGAGCCATACCTACCAGATCGAGTGCTTCGATAGTTCGGACGCGTGCAGACTATTCCATATATCCCTATCGCACATGACATCCCTGTTAGAAATAACCCTCGCGATTTGATAATGTGGATAGCACTTGCGGCATACTGGAACCTTGTTGAGAGCCATATATTATCTTTGGAACAATTTGGGCTAGCTACTCGATATCCATCTGAATGTTCACCCGAATACATGGATTGGTACTTGCGAATTTCACATCCCATTGTGCAGAAGCCCGCCGCTCGATTGACTAGGGTTAGGGTGACTAATCCCACTGCAGCTGATAATGCGGAGACCATTTCAGCTATTCGCAATTTGACAGGACCGATGATGCAAAGATTGCGATCAGGTGATAGAAGTATAACTTATGAGGAGTTAGTGTCGGTGATCTCCATAGTAGATAGCTTTGTACAAGGTCCAAGGGGGAAGGTAGGACTGTCTCAAGTTGAGACTCGTCGTATGACGTAACCTTGATAATGTTATGTATTTTTAGTCATGTTTGTATTATGGATTTTGAAGACATGTTATGTATGTTTGAGACATGATAGTGTTATGTGTTTTTGAGACATATTACTATTTTTAGATATTTATTATTTGCCTTATGCTATTATTTTTGTAAAAAAAAATCACACAAATTGAACACAAGATGAAATTTAATACAAACCAAATATTTGATGCCACCAAAATTTCAAGTTTAAATAGATTTCCATATCACTAATCCAAATATACAATGGAATCAACATTCCAAGTTTAAATGAAAATACATATCACTAGTCCAAATTGATACTGTCCGAACTTTTGAGAACAAATCGCTCATTTCCTACAATTTCACTATATGAAAAAAATTGTTGCCTATAAATTGATTTCCAAGCTACAACTCATTCCACACGGTTCTGATCCTATACGATTGGGACATGTGCTAACGGGCAACCCTGACGTAAATTAACCTACAAATCAAATGAAGTAAATGTCAAAAAGGTACAATTTATTAATATATAACGTGTATATGAAGCAATGATGTCTATCTTATGAAAAGTGAGTACCTGAATAAAATGATCATTGTTTACTCTTCCGATACAAATCAATTTTGGATCGATTGGGAGTGCGGTTCTCAATGGTAAATATGTAAAACAATGACAACTATCTAATACCAAGTGAGCACAGTTGTAAAACGATGCCACCAAGTGCCCCATATCGTTTGCATCAAACCAATATTTCTTAGCAGCAGTTTCTTCATGGTGTTCGAGTCTATTCTTCAATTTCTCAACACGTTTATGTTCAATAAACACACGTGCGTACAACTCTTGGTTTTTCATTAACTCCTGCGATAGATCTGATCGAACCCTACTCCATGAATTCTCATTTTGAAATAACAACCGTGTTATGGCACGAAAATTGCAATGACCGTCAGCCGCTACATTCACCGTGCATGCTATGCACTCGTGAAATCTCTTCGGGAATTGATTAATGTGACCACTAGCCATCCCGGTCTAGTACGCTGTCGCACAACCTATTGAAACAAAACAGATATATATAAAATCTGTTTGTATTTCTTATTTTATTTATAAAATCTCTGCAGGTGCTGCCCTGCTTCTTAAAAAAACCAATTTTATTTGCCTCGGCTACCAACATGATTTGAAGAAAAAAATTAGAGAATTTCTTTTTTCGAAGTATTACCCATGTGCTTGGTTATTATTGTGTGTTCTTCATGCTTTTGATGGCGTAGCGAACTATAGATGATCACTAGAATTATAGGATAAGATGCGAAAACCCGTCCTATTAATTCTAAAAATCACAATAATTGTTTGCATTACGTGAGACCGAGAGAAGATAGTGCGTAGATAGTCATTGGGTGCTTGCTTTGACATGCGGCTATTTTCTCCTATGTTATAAGATGCGAGATCCCGTAGCTAAGAGTTGTAGCTAGATTTGCTATACGTTGCGAGAGTCTGTAGGAAATAAAATAGTGCATCCGACTACCAAGACTTGAGTTAAAGAAAAGTAAAAAGAGGATTAAATTAAACAACGGCTAGACTAGAAATATTGCACTCCTACATTTTTATCTTGGTTTGTTGTTGTCAAACCACCTCCGCAGTAGTGTAGATTTAATTGCTTTCTAGGTTGTTTATATTTTTAGCTTTTAATTCATTTTCTTTTCACTCAAATATAATTAGTTAGCCTAATTTTGGTACTTAGTTGGAGTGAGAATTACATACATTCCTTGTGAGATCGATAACTCGTACTTTTATACACTTTATTACTTGATACGACCGAGTATTTTTGCCCGAGTTGCGTTTGCGCACATCATCTTGCGCACACAAGAAAGAGTGTGCGGCTAACCATAGCCACACACGATAAACACTAGGCAGGTTTGGAATTTAGACAAAAACTGATGAAAGTAAAATTTTAATCGAATAAAATGGAAGTAATACTTACATTATTTGTTTCAATTACTTCTTTAGGCTCCATGTTTGGTATTTTTTTAGCAATATGATGTAGGTAGGATTGAGGAGGAATTAAACAAAAGTGAGAATGGTGGGAAATGAAGACCTACAGTAAGTCTACAAAATTTGGGGTGCAATTAGAATTTTCACATTTTATAGAATGACATTACTGTAATTAGGTTGTGGGGTGTTATTTTAGGTTGAAGGGTGTATTTTGTCTTTTCACACGATGTCATTTTTGCAATTTTAAAACTTGGGGTGTAGGGAGAAGATGTTGGTGTGTGGTTAGCCTCGCCCTAGTTCAACTTCTCTAACACTTCCTTTAATGATCCTTGAACTCAACTTTTGGTCTTACATCCGTGAATGAAACATTAAATTTCTAATTTAATGAAAAAGAAACTTTAGTTGATGCTGAATAGGATGTCTGGATGAAAATGTTCGCTCAAGTTGACTAAAAGTACACTTAGTTGAAGCAGACGAGTGTAGACACCCCAATTTCATACCCTATGATATGATGTCCTAAAACAATGATAAAGATATAATTTATAATTTGATTGGACTAAGTGACGTTACTTTCTGTTAATGTTTCAAGTAACAGGACTTAACGGGACTTAACGAAGAAAAGTATGACAGATACAAGGGACTTAACTGAAAATTGAAAAAGCCCGTGAAAACACAAGAAGGACTGGCACCCTACTCTGGGAGTCGTGCCCTCCTGGACTTGGTTCATTCCCCAGCCTCCACTTGGAGCCATGCAATATCTGTGGAAGATTATGAGCCGCCGGTTGCCCTTCCTCATTTCCTCTTATAAATAGAGCCTTTGGCTTCTCATTTTTAACACCCTCAACACACATAGAACTCCCAAAGAAAAAATGCACAACACACTCACGCATTCCTCAGCTCTCTCCTGCCTTGCCTACAAGCCAGCCTCCTCCCTTGCCCGAGCAAGCGAGCGTTCCTCCTCCTTGTCCCGAGCAAACCTCCTCGCCCCGAGCGAGCCACCCAAGTTTCGATCCTTCCCCACAGCCAGCCAATCCAAAGATAACAAGATACAGTTACGCTGTACGAAAAAAGACGACAAGACAAGACGACAAGACGACAAGACAAAAAAGAAAAGGCTTCATTTCTCGAAAGGACAGTGGAAGCACACTAAAAAATGCCTAGACGGCTTAAACTTAGGCGTATATACCGGGTTCAGACTAGGTACCCAGCTACTAGTCTGTCCCCGTTATTATTAAATGTAGAATAATTATATTATGCATGCTTTATAAATATTAGATATAAATAATGTTATATTTAGTTAAATTGTAGTATAAATAAAATAAAACATAAATATTTTGCATGCTTGTAAATAAATATTTGTACATAAAATCATAATTATCTTATGTTTATGTCTTAAAACGTAGCTAGATTATAATATACTTAGAAAGTGAAAATATATAGATGTTATTATGCCCAAATAATATTTTAAAACAAAGAAATTATCATATATATATATATATATATATATATATATATATATATATATATATATAATACTTTTTCTGGACTAAACACGTATTTAAAGCATATTTTTAACAAATCCCTAAAAATGAGATCGAAATGACGAGTTAGGTGTCTAATCCCTTACCGACTTGTAACTTAGCTCTCGAACCTACACATTTTCTGATGATATTTGGTTTTTCTTTGTTTAATTCGTAAGACGAAAATCCACACTCTCATAGCTTAATCCACCAATACCTAATGAATTAGATAAGAAAGATACATCTTATAAAAAATAATAATAAAACCGTCTCGGTTTTTATTTTTTTTCCTTCCATTACACAAAGTTAAAACCTTACATCATCATCATTACTCCCTTCTCCTATAAGCTAAACCTCCAAAACCAATTCTACACCTCTCTCAATTCTCTTTGCACCCGGCTCTCTCTCCTCATTTATTCTCCCTCATAAGAAAAACACCCTTAATTCCGTCACCGACCAAATCTGTTCACTTTATTTATTTACTAGTATCGAAACTGGGTTTTATACGAGTGTAATATAAATTAAAGATTAATAATTACTTACTTTTATTGATTTGAATGTTTCATTATACATTGATGAATTATATATATATATATATATATATATATATATATATATATATATATATATATTTAAAGTATAAATTATATTTCAAAAGGTAATAGATATAAATAAATAAAGCAAATAAATTCACATATAAAATAAAAATTATACTTTTGTTGTTGTGAGTGACAGTGGCCGAAACTCTATCTTTAGGATTATGGCTTGATTTTGATCGTTCACGAAAAAAATATTGAAATAAATTTATGAAAACCACGAATTTGCCCAAAGACTAATAGTGGAAATCATTAATTTATTTTGTTGGTTGTCCATCAATTCAGGAACAATTTGGCATTGTTTTATTGTAGTGAAGATGTCAACACAAATTATATTTTGTTAGTCCTTTGTTTCAAAATAAGTGTCGTTTTAGTAAAAAAAATTCAAAAATAAGCATCATTATAGGATTTTAAAAAAACATTTGTTCTTATTTTGTCAAAACTACTTTTATTTATTACTTTCAAATTAAATGATGTTAGAAAGGGATTGTTAAGAGGAAAGAAAAATACTAGTACAACCTAACTACATTAAATGAACTTAAATAAGGGTATATCGGTATCTTTATAAGTTTCCTTAATTTGTGTGCGAATTGTTAAAATGACACTTATTTTAAAACAAAGAGTACTAGAATTTTTTTCTGACAAAACTGCTTTCCAAGTTCCAAGTAAATAGGTATTTTTACATGCATTCCACCTAGGCCTGTCAATGGATCGGATTTTGGTCCGAATCCGATCCGAATCCGATCCGAAATTTCGGATATGGATTTGTATAATGGTCCAATAACCCGAATCCGAATCCGAATCCGATAATTTATTTATTAACGGATCGGATATGGATTTAGCTATATCCGATCCGTTAAGGATCCGATCCGATCCGATCCGAAAATAACATATTTCTTATTATACATATACATAATATACACAATTATAAATATATGTTGTCTTTTGATCTTCCTCCCTTTCATATTCTAATTGTTTTTTATTCATATATTTATATTTCGGATCGGATCGGATATTTAATCGGATATGTTAACGGATAACGGATTCGGATATGGATTGACATATACTTGATCCGTCGGATTATCGGATCGGATCGGATTGGTAATATATGATTTCGGATCGGATTCGGATTTACCTATATCCGATACATATCCGATCCATTGACAGACCTAATTCCACCCTAGTCTAAAAAGTGGTGGATACATGGGTTCTCTTTGTTTCACGGAAAATGACTTTTGGAAAATGTTTTTCTTATTTTTCGGTATTTGGTAACCTTATAAAATTTTAGTCAACGTAAAATCTTTTTCGAGTCAACGGAAATGAATCTTTCTTTTCTTGAAAATGACTTACGGATTTATTTTTCGTAAGTCATTTTTCAGTTGTTCGAACACCTTCTGCCCTTTTCACAATTACACATATTTATATGCATGCACAATATTTTACTCAACAAATAAATTGTTTAGAAATATAACTGGAGTTTGTGCACACTATTTATAAATTATTACTTTAATAAATATTCATAATGTCCTAAAATTAATGTCGACTATATTATTTAGGGACGTCCCAAACATTGTCATTTTTTAAAGGTGTTTTTTCTTATCAATTATCAAAAAAAATATTTATATTTGTTAAATTGAAAAAATATAGACCTTATTCATTTGACATCACTAATGATAAATTGAGGATTAATAAAGAAAAATTACATAAAATCCAACACTATCTTATATTCAATATAGCAGGCTTAGTTCTCTATTTGGTCACCCTACCTTTGCAAAAATCTCAATAAGGTCACCCTACTACCATTTTTCACACTTTAGTCATCTTACTTAACAAATAATGTCAATATGGTTTAGACAGTTGATGTCGTTAACGGAATAGATTGAAAAGACATAAATGCCCCTTACATGTGACATGTGTCGTGCACGTGAACTCTGAGGCCTCCTAAACAAAAGCTAAGTGCTCGACTCTGTCATTTTCATTTGCGTACGTAAGAGAGAGAGAGAGAGAGCAGATCAAATACGAACTCGAACAAAGGAAGATCGAAGAAGGACTGAAGAATTGAGTGAAGATTGAAGAAAGAGTTGCAAGTGAACGAACTTGAACAAAGGTAAGCTTATAACCCCTAAACTCATCGCGTGAATAAAACCCTAATTTGTGATTCTATAGTTACATATTAGGGCCTTTGAAAGCTGTAAATAGTGAATATTAAGCATGTATTGTTCGATAATGATTTGATGTGAGTTCAATTAGGGGGTTTTGTTGTAATATTTTTGTTTTGAAAAGTTTGGGTTTTAGTTGTCAAAGTAGTTGAATTAGGGCTTTTGTGTTTAACGTGTGTGTATGCATGCATGTACTCAAATTATATATGATATTTGATGTAATATAATGTATTGGTAGGGTTTTTTGTTATAAAGCTCTAATTTTTATTTGATGTAATATAATGTAATATAGGATATTGTTTTGTTATCGTATTAGGTGATGTATATATAACATTTGTTATCTTATTCAATGGTATCTTGCTTGTTTGAATTACCTTCTTTTTTGTAAAATTAGGTGTTGCATATTTGGTTCATGCTCAGTGACTATGATTTCCAGCAGTGAAGGCTAACATATCCATCAAAACAATCACAAAATTAAACATAAACAAACAAAACATATCCATCAAAAACAAAACATAGGGAACATAATTCAAGGCTAACATGTCCATCAAAGACTAAAACAGATCCATGTACATCATAAACAGAGACATAACATATCCATGTCCATAAAAAAACAGAGACATAACATATCCATCAAAAACAATCACAACACAAAACAGAAACAAAATTGGAACTCAAACCAAGTCTCATATACCAAAACAAGTCTCAGAAACAAAAGTAGATTTGAGATTCTCATAAACCAAGTCTCATAGACCAAAATAAGTCTTAGAAACATAAACAAAATTGGGATTGTCATGAACCAAGTTTCATATTACAAACTTCATACCAAATCTCATACTACAAACTACATAACATACATATTACTTTACAACTACCTAAGGCAATATGAATTGGGGATTCATGTTCACATTCGTGTACATTAAGAGCATACTAACAATCACAACAAATACAACCAACAATTTCTCCTTCCAACCATTTGTAGCCAACTTTGACTTTAAAATAGCATTCACTTCGTTCAAGCTCCAAACCTCCTTTTTCAGATTCACTATCTTCATTTTTGTACTTACAATCTTAGTCAACATTGTCTTCATCTCAACATTTTTGTTCTTGAAATCATGGAGCAACTCTCTTGCTCTTTGATTCAATGGAGGGTCATACCATGCAAAGAAATGACACATGTTTTCATCATCCTACAGAATTTTACAAAAATTAAGGTAATTCAAACAAACAAAACTATACAATCTATGAAAACATAAATTGAACCATTGAAATTAAGGTAATTCAATTTAAATGTTCAAATTAACTAAAACCATTAACAAAACAATTGAACCATTAACAAAACTTTAGAATTAACTAAAACCCCTAATATCAAAGTCCATTTTTTTAGCCAAACTGCATAAATTTAAGTAGAAAACTAAGAGAATCGCATACCTTTTAGTTGAGGCATCCAAAAAACCTCAAACCAGGATGTTCATCAGTCTATGATGTCCATATACGAGCCATTAACCACAATCACAAAATATTTCTTCAATCAACTCATTTGATAATTTAGGGTTTCAATTTGAATTGGAATTAGAGGTCGTCGCCTGCATAATGCTCGAATTGAATTGGAATCGAGAATGGAAGATGTTTCAATGTTGATGCTTCATGGTCTTCAATGTAGTTGGTTTTATGTTTGTTGCTTCAATGGTGTTCGTCTTCTTCATGGTCGCACGTATCGCCTTTACGTTTTGTTTGAGACTTGAGGTAAGGTAACGTGAGGTGTGAGAGTGAGGGTAAGACAACAAGGTGCCTAGAACGTGCAAAAGTAAGTGTATTTTCGAGTTATCCCAAAAATATTAGATGGTTCAGCCTAAAAAATAGACGGAGTGACTAACGTGACACTATTTGTTAAGTAGGGTGACCAAAGTGTGAAAAATGGTAGTAGGGTGACATTATTGATATTTTTGCGAAAGTAGGGTGACCAAATAGAGAATTAAACCAATATAATATTAGAATATAGTTTTTGCATTGGTGTAAATCTCAATTTGGTCACCCTACTTTCGGCCAAAATTCATTAAGCTCACTCTACTTTTTTTTCTTCAATTTAATCACTCTACTTGGCTCCGAAAGTCAATAAGGTTACTAGAGTCATTTCCGTTAGTTAAGTTGGATGAAAATCTTTTAAAAGACAATAATACCCCTTACCTTTGAAAGGTGTGTTGACAAATTCAAGTCACACAATAAGAAATTATGTTTGAGAGGAGAAGGAGGCCTTCAAATCCCCCAAATTTCGTAAGGATATTTTTTTATTTTCCTAACAAAATTAAACTTTCCATCCAAATATATGGATGGAGTGATGAACGTGCTAATTATGTGAAAGTAGAGTGATTAAATTGAGGAAAAACAAAATAGAGTGAGCTTAATGAATTTTGGTCGAAAGTAGGGTGACCAAATTGAGATTTAAACCTTTTGTATTTATTCATATATAGTTTTTCGTAATATTTTACATGTATTTGTCAAACACCCGAAAACGTTTCCACTATATTTTCAAAAGATTTACCAAACACCTGAAAAATGAAATGTTTTCATTTTCCAGAAATCATTTTTTGAAATTTATTTTTCGTGAAACAAACGGATCCTTGTATTTAGTGTTGGTGGATGACGATGTGCCGAAAGTGACGTCGTATCAGGGTCGCCGTAATCATCGTTTGGCGGTGGTCATCATCGTGGTAGAATGATCGGCGTGTTATGTGTTAGAGTAGAATGCCTGGTATTCCAATTAGATTGGAATTTTATTCTACTTGTAAAATAATCTTATTGGAGTTTATATTTAAAAATGAATGTATTTCTTTATCTTATATTCATATTATTAATTGTTTATAAATATATGATAAAAGCATTAAACTGTTTTTAGCGATGGGCATGGTTGTGCATTTGATGGTGATGTAGGACAAGATTCGGTTAATTTTAATTTTAAGTTTGCGTATTTTTATTTTATTGTAATTTTCATATTTATTTTTAGTAGGATAATATTTTTATGTTTTGAAGTAGATTTAGACATCTTAATGATGAATTTAAGTCATATTGAGTTACTATATAGGTTAGCCTACTTTTTATAAAGTTTTAACTTGTTTTCCAAACATTACTAATCCTATAAAAATATGTTTCATTGTAATTTCGAATTAATTCATTATTTTCAATAAAATTAGAGTTCTCCCTTTTTTCTGGTGGATTTCAACTATTTTTTCTTAATGGATTTTAGGTTGGTTAAGATTTAAAGTGTTGAATCTTATTTTGAAATTATTTCTGATGATAAGAGCTATTTGATTAGTTTTTCGAAAATATATCCGTTGGTCAGTGACGTCATATCAATAGTGAGTTTTTAAGGAAGTGGGAGGCATACGGTTAGTGACGTTATACCCATCAAGCCCCTAGTTATTTGTACTTAATTCCTCTGTTTGCAAAGATTTCTTTCTTTTTTTTTTTTTGTGTGTGTTCTCGAATACTCGCCCATTTCGATCAAATAGTCTTCGTTTAAAAGTCAAACTATTTTTAAGAAAATGACACTTTTTGTAGCTCATTAGTAATAAAATAACATTTTTATATCTTATTTTTTTAAAAGTGAACTCTGTAGAAACTGATAAAGTTTAGGAATAATGGCATAGCCTTTCCATTGATATTGTGAACATATTTATAGGGTTACAATACTTGCTACACAAGTTAGTCTAAATACAAGAGGGATTAGGAAACCTAAATACAAGAGGAACTAGGAAACCTAAATACAAGAGGAACTAGGAAACCTAAATACAAGTAAATTAGGAAAGTATAATCTAAAGATAATTATAATATATTACACATATATTATATTTACTAATACTATAAATATAATATATATTAAATATATTATATTCTCTTATATGCTCCCGCAAGATGGATCACCGTTAGGAGAGACAAATCTTGTGAAGAATATATATGCGGACAGCGTGCGAGTGGAAAAATGAGAGGGTGATCGGCGGCGAGCTATGAGGGAGGGCAGGGTGAGAGCCCGGTTTGAAGACATGGTTTGCTCGAGGAGCGAGCCGGGTAGAGGAGAGTCGCGAGCCGGGCGAGAGCTGGGTTGGCCGAGGAGTCCTGAGTTGCTCGAGGAGCGAGCTGGTTGAGAGGTCTCCGGCGAGTTGGTGAGAGCCTGGTGTGCCGAGGAGACATGGTTTGCTCGATGAGCGAGCAAGTGAGGGAGAACTTCAGCCGAGCCGGGCGAGAGTCCGTGAGTTGCTCGAGAAGCGATGAGTGAGGACTTTGGTGAGAACCGGGTTTGCCGAGGAGTCTGTGAGTTGCTCGAGAAGCGAGCTGGTTGAGGAGTATTCGGCGAGCTGGTGAGAGCCTGGTTTGCTGAAGAGTCCGTGAGTTGCTCGAGGGGCGAGCCGTGAGAGAGGGCAATGAGCCGATGGGTTTGAAGAGTCCGTGAGTTGCTCGAGGGGCGAGCTGTTGAGGGAGGACTGCAGCGAGCTGATGAAAGCCGGGTTTGCTGAGGAGTCCGTAAGTTGCTCGAGGGGCGAGCTGTTGAGGGAGAACTGCAGCGAGCTGGTGAAAGCCAGGTTTGCCGAGTGGTCCGGAGTTGCTCGATAAACGAGCTAGTGGAGGGAGGGCGGTGGCAAGCTTGCCTTCCGAAGGAGGGAGGACGAGCTGGGTTTGCCAAGGATGCCAGAACTACTCGAGAACGAGCGGGTTGAGGGAGGGCGTGTGGGAGAGAGGGGCCTCGGCGAGCTGTTGAAGGAGGGAGTTGGCGAGCTTGCCTTCAGAGGAGGGCAAGCTGGGTTTGCCAAGTGGTCGGGATTCTGCGCAAGGAGAAGGCTGGGTTAGGGAGGGCGTCGGCGAGCTGATCACAACTGGGTTTGCCGAGGAGTCCTTGGGGGTGCTCGATGAGCGTGAAGAGGGTTTTGACAGGTGGTGAGATAAACAATGAGGTGCCAAGGTGTAGGAGGGGCGTGAGGTGTGGTGAGATGAAGGGTTATGGTTGCGAAGTCCGTTAAGGGTGGTTGAGGAAGGTCCTCGGCGAGCTCGTCAGAGCGTGGTTGGCCGAGGTGTCCTTGTTGCGTAGGGGGAACTTGGCGTTTACCAGGGTGATGGGTGCCGGATCTGAACGTTGGGTTTGGTGGTCAGATCTGGGTTGGCAGCGGATTAGATGTAAGGAAGATATATGGAGGCAGAAGGTTTGGTTGAGGGTGGCTGAGGAAGGTCCTCGGCGAGCTCGTCAGAGCTTGGTTGGCCGAGGTGTCCTTGGTGTTGCGCAGGGGGAAACTGGGCGTTACCTGGGTGATGGGTGCCGGATCTGAGCTTTGGGTTGGGTGGTCAGATCTGGGTTGGCACCGGCGTTTGTGGGAGGAAGGTATAAGGAGGCGGAAGGTTGGTGGTTTAGGGTTAGGAGGTTGCCAAGATAAGGAAGGGGCGGCGTTGGCAACAGCGTTGGTGGGCAGGTTTATAAAGGCAGAAGGTTGCTAATGGAGAGGCGGCTGAGGAAGGACCAAGGCGAGCTTGTCAAAGCTTGGTTGGCCAAGGTGTCCTTTTGTTGCTCAAAGGAGAGAAGGGGGTGGAAACCGGCTTGGCCGTATAGAGCCGCCAGATCTGAACGTCTGGTTTGGTTGGCGACGGCAGCGCGCGATGGGAGGAAGTGTTAGGGTTGAGGACGTGTTGGATTGGCGGAAGATGGTGGTTGTAGGTTTTAAGAGCGAGGCTCTGATACCATGTAGAAACTGATAAAGTTTAGGAATAATGGCATAGCCTTTCCATTGATATTGTGAACATATTTATAGGGTTACAATACTTGCTACACAAGTTAGTCTAAATACAAGAGGGATTAGGAAACCTAAATACAAGAGGAACTAGGAAACCTAAATACAAGAGGAACTAGGAAACCTAAATACAAGTAAATTAGGAAAGTATAATCTAAAGATAATTATAATATATTACACATATATTATATTTACTAATACTATAAATATAATATATATTAAATATATTATATTCTCTTATAAACTCTTTAATTAAAACATCTCAAAATAAAATAGTTAACTCTTTACCCGAAACGAAGAGAGTAATTATTTTTTTTTCAAACTTTCTTTTTTAGGAAAAACATTTTTACCACGTATCCTTATTTTTTTTATCAACTATAATGATGACCACATACACAATGACATTAAAAAAAATTACACATTATATCAATATTTATAATACAGTCAATTATTTTTTTTAAACGATATGACGGATCAAATAGAACTATTATTTAAAAACATAGGGGATAATAAATAGTAATGCTACGTGCTGACGTGCATCTAATTCTAATTTAATTTATTCAAAATATGATAACACATTCTATGTCACTATGTGTAATCTTATTTGATTTTTTATAGATTTTATTATGATTTAAAAAATGAAGTTGATTCATTATTTGGTACACACAATTAAATATACAACTGCTCATTAAGTAACTCTAACACTACTCATTAATAAAGGAACATAATAGTAACAATCGGTGTGAAAATGTTCATTTATAATGCTAGTTCTGTGATGTAGTTTATACAGTTCTATACTGCAGTTCTGTTGAGAAATGTTCAAGTAGATATGTGTTTTTATTTATCTTCAACATGACTTTGTTTCAATTCTTATAGACGATATTTCGTTGTTTGATGTGTTGGAGGTATATTTTATTTATATACGAATGATTTAAAGTTCAAATGGGTTCACATGTCTTAACCCAACCTATTAAACCCGTTTATTATTTTTTGGTTGTACCATGTCGCATCATGATCCTGATGAGAAATATCTTAAATATATATTTTTTATTTTTGACATGAACATTTTCTACAGCTTTGATTAAATTCTTATGGACGATGTTTCGTTGTTTAATGTGTTGTAGGTATATTTTATTTATCTATAAAAAATTAAAATAAATTAAAATAAAATAAAAACGGGTTAAAGTGGGTCGATCCGCTTTAACCTAACTCATTTACGACCCGACCCATCCGACCCATTTAATATTTTGATCGGGACAAGTCATGACACATTACCCACTCGGCCACTCCAACCCAACCAAACTCAATTGACACCCCTAACTATAACTCTAACACTACTCATTAATAAAGGAACATGATGTTACATAGTTGTTTCTTTTCGGAAACATCTTAATTAAAAAAATTCATTAATCTCTTTTATTTATCCAATCTTATTTTGAAATGATTTCTCGTGGTAAGAGCTATTTGATTATTTTTTTCAAAAATATATCCGTTGGATAGTGACGTCATATCAATAGTGAGTTTTTGAAGGAAGAGGGAGGCATACGGTTAGTGACGTTATACCCATAAGCCCCTAGTTATTTGTATTAACTAGTTTTACACCCGTGCGTTAAACACACGTGTATATATATCTTTTAATTAAATTATACACAAATAAAATGAAGATAATAAACCAAATTAAAAAATAAAGAAAAAACATGATGAAGGGAAGAAATTATATCAGTATAATTGATATCATTTAATCAAATATTTTATGAATTGTTTAAATCATTTTCCCGTTCATAATTTTATAGAGTTTAATAGTTAATATTTTTGTTATTAAAATTTAGGATGTTAAGTAGTATAAATAGTAATTCAGATGTATATTATTTTCTATATAACATATAGATTTATTAAATATTTAAAATTTGTGGTTGGTATCTACTACTATAATTTAATCGTATATATTCATATTATTTGCCAATAAGTTATAATTAAATGTGGTTACTTGCAAAAATAAATTTTGTTTTGATATTATAATTTCGGATGCGATGAAAGAGACACAAAAGTTTCAAATACAGATAAGTCATATATGAAGATTTTCATAGCAGACTTTTTATAATTAATTGTGGTTATATTTTATTTTGTAATCACATGTATTCAATGAATATGTTTTTTATCGCACATTTGTTCTTATTCCATTGTTATATTTGCTCATTTTAATTAATCAGTAAATTAAGTATACACCAAAAGAGATTTGTATTTACATATTTTCACATGAGTGGCTAATCATATTAAATACTATTACATAGAAACTTGATATTTTCTACAACATGTGCATATGTGCACATTTTCAATAAATCTTGAGAATTGTGTAATCAATTAATCAGATTTGTGTTCCCAATGCATGCTAACTACTATATAATAATACTCAAAGATGACTTTCTTTTTTTAGCAAGTGCATTTTGGCGGGATTTTACCTCTTTTAGACTACCTAGCTTTTATATATATAAAGATCCCTCTGTTTCCAAATAATTATCTTCTTTTCTTTTTTCTTTTTTTTTGTCGGTTCTCAAATACTCCTCTCGTTTGGATCAAATTGTTTTCGTTTGAAAGTTAACTTTTTTTTTTTAAGAAAATGACATTTTTAGTAGTTTATTAGTAATAAAATGACAATTTTATACCTTGATTTTTTTAAAAAGAACTTTTTAAGTAAAACATCTCAAAATGAAATAAGGGACTATTTACCCGGAACGAAGATAGTAATTATTTTTTTTCAAACTTTCTTTTTTAGGAAAAATATTTTTACCATGTATCCTTAACAAGTGCAATGGACAATTAACAAGTGCCAAAATCAATAAGAAAATTTTCATTACTTGTATCATATGCAATGACAATTAAAAAGTGTCAAAGTCAATAATTATTAATTACGTGTCGGTCTCTTTTTTGAAAAAACCAGTATTTAGCCATGTACAGTTATATGTCGTCATTTCTACAGTAACAAATTATTTTGGTTTGAATATATTGATATGCGGTGAAGATGAAAAACCAATTAATAAGACAACAAATGTTGTGTATTAGGAATTTTTTTAGAATCTATAATGATTAATGATATTCTTATGTGTAAATTGTTAATAAACCGATCTTCCTTATTTTGTTTATGTAGGATTTAATTGACGTACATTTAATGCACGAGTTAAAAAAACTAGTTTGTATTAATCCCTCTGTTTCCAAAGAATTATCTTCTTTTCTTTTTTTTTTTGTTTGTTCTCGAATACTCCCTCCATTCCGATCAAGTAGTCTTCTTTTGAAGTTAAATTTTTTTTAAGAAAATGACATTTTTAATAGCTTATTAGTAATAAAATAACACTTTTATACCTTAATTTTTTTAAAGTGTACTCTTTAAGTGAAACATCACAAAATGAAATACTATACTTTTTTTACCCGAAACGAAGAGAGTAATTATTTTTTTTCAAAGTTTCTTTTTTAGGAAAATCATTTGTACAACGTATCCTTATTTTTTTCTACCAACTATAATGATGATCACATATACAAGGACATTAAAAAAATTTACACATTACACAAATATTTAAAATACAGTCAATTATTTTTTTAAACGTTATGACGGATCAAATAAGACAATTATTTAAAAACAGAGGGGGTAATAAATAGTAATGCTATGTACTGACGTGCATCTAATTCTAATTTAATTTATTCAAAATATGATGTGACATTCTATGCATAATCTTATTTGATTTTTTTATAGATTTTATTGTGATTTAAAAAATGAAGTTGATTCATTATTTTGTACACAATTAAATGTACAACCGCTCATATTCAACTTATTACCCATGAACCCACCCAATCTAACTCACTAATTATTCAACCCAATCCATCTCATTAATAAATTTAAATTGGTTATCCAGCTTAATCTATTTAATTTTATGGGTTAAATTGGGTAGAACCCACTAATTTGAATAAATCCGACAATTGAAACCTACAAATACAATGGTTTTCTCCCCATGACTTAAAAACAGTGATATAGTTATAGCTGTTGCTGCTGCTGAATGGTCTCCCAACTATATTTGCAACAACACAAGTGCATTAATACATGGCAAGGGCAACGAAGAGCCCCCCCCCGGGCCCCTTCTCCACCCTCGCAGCAAACATATATAAACAATTACTTCCTTTTCAAGTTTTGGATAACCATCAACGCTCCAACGAATCAATCTGATGTTACCTTCTTCCCTAAAATGTCTTTTATCACACACACACACACACACACATATATATATATATATATATAGATAGATAGATAAATGTTAACAAGTGTAAAAAACTCGAGAATAAAAAATATTTTAGATTTTAGGTACATGATAATAACAATCGGTATGGAAATATTCATTTGTAGTGCTAGTTCTGTGATATAATTTGTACTGTTCTATACTGCAATCCTGTTGAGAAATGTTCAAGTAGATATATGTTTTTGTTTATCTTTTACATGACTTTGTTTTAATTCTTATGGACAATATTTTGTTGTTTGATATGTTGGATGTATATTTTATTTATATACGAATAACTTAAAGTTCAAATGAGTTCACCTGTCTTAACCCGACCTATTTGACCCGTTTATTATTTTTGGGTTGTACCGTGTCGCATCGCGACCCTGATGAGAAATGTTTGAAATATAATTTTTTTATTTTTGATATGAACATTTTCTGCACTTTGATTAATTCTTATGGACGATGTTTCGTTGTTTAATGTGTCAGTGGTATATTTTATTTATCTATTAAAAAAAAGTGGTTAAAGTGGGTCGATCCACTTTAACCCGACCCATTTAATATTTGGGTTAGGGCAGGTTATGACATATTTCAACTAATTATCCACTCCAACCCAACTCAACTCAATACAATTGACACCCTGAGTAACTCTAACACTACTCATTAATAAATGAACATGATGTTACATAGTTGTTTTTTATCCTAAACATCGTAATTAAAAAAATTCATTAATCTCTTTTATTTATCCAATCTTTTTCATGGTCAATTCATTGTTTTCTTAAAAAATATTTTTCTTTTAGAAAATGTTTGTAACTTTGTATTGAGAATAATCATATGTGTTCGATAGTACTCCTTCTGTTTTGGGCAAAGATTTCCTTTGTAAAAGTCAATTTTTTTTTAAAAATAATATTTTTAATAATTCATTAGTAATAAAATGATACTTTTATGCTTTAATTTATAAAAGTAAATTCTTTAAATTAAATATTCTAAAATAAAATAATAAACTCTTTGCTCGAAACGGAGAGAGTATATAGGAAAGTGTCATCTAACCCATAGATGATGTTCTTAATTAATACAAAAAGATTCAACAAAAGTATATCTAGACCATGTGTCCAGAAAACACTAGTTAATATTTTTCTTAAAGCAATACTCTTCTTTTAATCTATGGCAAGTTGGAAAGTCTAAATTAATATAAAAGTCGTTCTCTACACCATCAGATATAATTCTTTAATATAAACTAGCCAATATTTTATATTTTGAAATATTTGAAGGCAAATCAATTAACTTGTTTTGTTGGTCGTATGTCCATTGTTCATGGAACAATTTGACAATTTTATATAATTGAAGATGTCAACAACTATACAATTTGGCATTTATATAGTTGAAGATGCCAACAACTACAAGTGCATTATAACGCTTTGATCCCGCCGATTGTTACATGTAACTCATATCTTGGTCCACTAAATACGTAACATATGTATCATCTATGTCTACTATAAGTCGACTTAAAAGTCAATAGATAATGGTGTCTTGAAATAATGTGCGGCTACCATATAAAAAAAATTTCATGTCTCACATCTACCCGATAATGTTGGTATCTTTTCCTATTTGATTGGTAGAGCCCAAGGTTGGGGTAATGCTAGGGCCACTCTAATAGCACTTAATTTTGGGTACCAAATGATGTGGCATCTTATGTGTTATATTATTAACATAACTTTTTAACTTATAGTGGAGCCCATAAAATGTCAAATAAGATGACACATTGGAAACCACATCATTTGGTACCCAAAATTAAGATTAGAAATACTAAGATACCCCAAGTTGTATGTAGTAGACAATTCCTTCGTATACCGAATTGGTTTGTCGTTCCTAAGCTGTGAACCTAATTGTACCGTACACAATTCACTGTAAAAAGAGTTGAGATTGTTCCTTCTGTGTTTGTTCAAAGCCAAAATATATATATATATATATATATATATATATATATATATATATATATATATATATAGTTTTTCAAAAGAGTCCAAAGGTTGAAAGCCCTAAACTAATCATCTAATGCGGGTGGATATTAGGGATGGGGGAGGGATAAAATAAAATAGAAATCAGGGACATAACAAAAGGAAAGTCAGATAAAGGCGGTCAAGCTCAAGTGCTCAACCACATTGCTAATACATTAAAATACTACGAATTAACTCTTTTTTAAACGAAATTACCTTAAGATTACCTACCAATTATAATAAAAATAAATTGTCCAAATTACCCTTCAAGTTTATTTTTTATTTTTATGAATGCTTATCCACTACATTATTAAAAAAAAATTTGATTAACTCTTTTGTTTGAACAAAATTGCCCTAAAATTACATACTAGTTATAATAAGAAAAGAGATTGCCCAATTTATCTTTCAAGCTTGTTTTTAAATTTTTTATTGGAGTAAAATACAACTATGGTTAGTGCAATTTTTTATTAGTTTTTATCACACACACACACACACATATATATATATATATATAGATAGATAGATAAATGTTAACAAGTGTAAAAAACTCGAGAATAAAAAATATTTTAGATTTTAGGTACATGATAATAACAATCGGTATGGAAATATTTATTTGTAGTGCTAGTTCTGTGATATAATTTGTACTGTTCTATACTGCAATCCTGTTGAGAAATGTTCAAGTAGATATATGTTTTTGTTTATCTTTTACATGACTTTGTTTTAATTCTTATGGACAATATTTTGTTGTTTGATATGTTGGATGTATATTTTATTTATATACGAATAACTTAAAGTTCAAATGAGTTCACCTGTCTTAACCTGACCTATTTGACCCGTTTATTATTTTTGGGTTGTACCGTGTCGCATCGCGACCCTGATGAGAAATGTTTGAAATATAATTTTTTTATTTTTGATATGAACATTTTCTGCACTTTGATTAATTCTTATGGACGATGTTTCGTTGTTTAATGTGTCAGTGATATATTTTATTTATCTATTAAAAAAAAGTGGTTAAAGTGGGTCGATCCACTTTAACCCGACCCATTTAATATTTGGGTTAGGGCAGGTTATGACATATTTCAACTAATTATCCACTCCAACCCAACTCAACTCAATACAATTGACACCCTGAGTAACTCTAACACTACTCATTAATAAATGAACATGATGTTACATAGTTGTTTTTTATCCTAAACATCGTAATTAAAAAAATTCATTAATCTCTTTTATTTATCCAATCTTTTTCATGGTCAATTCATTGTTTTCTTAAAAAATATTTTTCTTTTAGAAAATGTTTGTAACTTTGTATTGAGAATAATCATATGTGTTCGATAGTACTCCTTCTGTTTTGGGCAAAGATTTCCTTTGTAAAAGTCAATTTTTTTAAAAAAATAATATTTTTAATAATTCATTAATAATAAAATGATACTTTTATGCTTTAATTTATAAAAGTAAATTCTTTAAACTAAATATTCTAAAATAAAATAATAAACTCTTTGCTCGAAACGGAGAGAGTATATAGGAAAGTGTCATCTAACCCATAGATGATGTTCTTAATTAATACAAAAAGATTCAACAAAAGTATATCTAGACCATGTGTCCAGAAAACACTAGTTAATATTTTTCTTAAAGCAATACTCTTCTTTTAATCTATGGCAAGTTGGAAAGTCTAAATTAATATAAAAGTCGTTATCTCCACCATCAGATATAATTCTTTAATATAAACTAGCCTATATTTTATATTTTGAAATATTTGAAGGCAAATCAATTAACTTGTTTTGTTGGTCGTATGTCCATTGTTCATGGAACAATTTGACAATTTTATATAATTGAAGATGTCAACAACTATACAATTTGGCATTTATATAGTTGAAGATGCCAACAACTACAAGTGCATTATAACGCTTTGATCCCGAAAACTGATTCGTTACATGTAACTCATATACTGGTCCACTAAATACGTAACATATGTATCATCTATGTCTACTATAAGTCGACTTAAAAGTCAATAGATAATGGTGTCTTGAAATAATGTGCGGCTACCATATAAAAAAAATTTCATGTCTCACATCTACCCGATAATGTTGGTATCTTTTCCTATTTGATTGGTAGAGCCCAGGTTGTAATCTTAATCATAGGACTTAATTTTGGAGTGCCAAATGATGTGGCATCTTATGTGTTATATTATTAACATAACTTTTTAACTTATAGTGGAGCCCATAAAATGTCAAATAAGATGACACATTGGAAACCACATCATTTGGTACCCAAAATTAAGTGCTATTAGAGTGGCCCTAGCATTACCCCCAAGTTGTATGTAGTAGACAATTCCTTCGTATACCGAATTGGTTTGTCGTTCCTAAGCTGTGAACCTAATTGTACCGTACACAATTCACTGTAAAAGAGTTGAGATTGTTCCTTCTGTGTTTGTTCAAAGCCAAAATATATATATATATATATATATATATATATATATATATATATATATATATATATATATAGTTTTTCAAAAGAGTCCAAAGGTTGAAAGCCCTAAACTAATCATCTAATGCGGGTGGATATTAGGGATGGGGGAGGGATAAAATAAAATAGAAATCAGGGACATAACAAAAGGAAAGTCAGATAAAGGCGGTCAAGCTCAAGTGCTCAACCACATTGCTAATACATTAAAATACTACGAATTAACTCTTTTTTAAACGAAATTACCTTAAGATTACCTACCAATTATAATAAAAATAAATTGTCCAAATTACCCTTCAAGTTTATTTTTTATTTTTATGAATGCTTATCCACTACATTATTAAAAAAAAATTTGATTAACTCTTTTGTTTGAACAAAATTGCCCTAAAATTACATACTAGTTATAATAAGAAAAGAGATTGCCCAATTTATCTTTCAAGCTTGTTTTTTAATTTTTTATTGGAGTAAAATACAACTATGGTTAGTGCAATTTTTTATTAGTTTTTATTTTACTATGTACAACGGATTTAACAAATGAAAATAAACAACTAAGCTAATCACTCTTACATATCTAAAAATATTGATTTGGGTTTTAAATTGATTCAAATCAAAACAAATCAAATAAGTTTTGAATTTGATTTTTCTTTGATTTACCATTGCAAGCTTGATTCACGGATGATTTGAAGTTTGAGTCTCTGTTAACCGTGCTCTTAAGCTACCCATAAGTTACTCAAACAAATGTCACAAGCCCCAATAGATTTATATTGATAAATAATTTTACTAATGTAATTGTCAAAATTTAATCCGGTGTCCAAATGAAACAAACCAACCCTCTATTTATAGATAAAAATATCTACTATGTAAAAAGAAAAAAATATAAAGAAAACTTTTTTGTCTGTGTGAAAATGGCCTAAATTAGAAAAAAAAAAAATTAACCAGAAAAGTTTGCTAAGCTCCTCCTAAAGATCAAGCAGCTTACCAAAGCTTCTCAATCACCTTTTGCCCAATTAAGCTCCCACCATGCTCCCTCTAATTAGAAATCTATGGTTTCCTATACTCTCAATTTAATATTTTACTTATATCAACAAATAAAATAGTTAGAAATTTCAAAAAATTATAGAATGTTTTTCTGATATCCGCATAAAACAAACCAAGTCTTTACTTAAAGATAAAAATATGCACTTTAAATCAAGAAAAAAAAATTTAAAAATTTTAAAAAATTTATGCCTCAAAATTGACCAAGAATAGCAATGGAAGAAAAGAAATTTCCTACCACTTGCGCAATGACACGTTGAAAGTAAAAGTAAAGAAATACATTTCATAAAAAATCCATCCTTTGACTTTCGAGCTCTTGAGAATGACTTCTTCCCCTTCTTTCATCCTACCGAGAAACATGGCCCTCTCTCTCTCCAAAAGGTTTAACACTGGGCCGTGCTTCTGTACAGCATCAAAGATTAGTAGAAGAACAAAATAATATAGGATTATTTCGTGGATAATTTGTATAAATTAAAAATTATAAAAAATAAAAAAAGAGATGGAAATAGAAGAGATTTAGCTAAATTAAACTTGTATAAATAACATAGGATAAAATCTATGAGCACTGGTAAAATCTATCTGTAAAAAACATTCTATCATGAAAATTTGAAGTCCTAATCAACTTAAACGCGTCTAAATCAAATGTGATAAAATCTATCTCTTACTAACCGATTTTGACAGCAAAAAATAATAAAAAATGTTTACCATATATAAATGAGTCACCCTTTTAAAATCTATTCGATTTTAATTTTTGATTGAAAAAAAAAAAAGAAAAGATTTTTTTAGAACTTCACAAGAAGGTGACACATGGAAGCACATAAATCATTTAAAACTTTAAGCATTCAATGGGAAGTCGCTATGTAGCAGGAACGGTTTATGTTCTAACAATAGTTAATAGATAATTAATAGATTGGTAATTAATAGGATTAATATATAATTTGATCTCTAAAGTTACCAATTCTGATTTATATGATAACTGATGTTGAACTTTCTTATGGTGGCTCTTTAATCCAACTTTGGGCTTCATGTGGGGAAAATTATATTTTTGACCATCGTACTCTTTTCTGCTACCCAATTTGACCAATCACATTTCATAACTCTCAAATTGGCTAATGTACTAAATAAGTTGGTATGTTGTGGTCCATGCCACTAACAACTCATCCAATTTCGAACAGAGGTGTTAATGTCGACTAACGGAGGGATTTTATGAGGGTATTTTTGTCCATCTATAAAGACAGAGCTGGGTAACTGACAATAGTACGATGGTCAAAAAGATAATTTTCATTTAGATGGACAAAAATACCCCACATAAAATCTCTCCGTTAGTCGACATTAACACCTCTGTTACGAAAATTGGATGAGATGGTAGCGTCATGGACCATAACGTACCAACTTATATAGTACATTGGTCAATTTGAAAGTTATGAAATGTAGTTGATCAAATCGGATAGCTGACAATAGTATGGTGGTCAAAAAGATAATTTACTCGCTTCATGTGAGTCTAACAAAAATCGTGAAACCTAACCAAATACCAAAACCTCTCACAAGACTATAAAGTTTGAAAAGGAAATTCACAAAAACAAGAGTAAAGCAAAGTGAAATAAAAAAATAAGTTTCCCAACAACTAGGAAAACAAACAGCAAAACGATCAATGTAGCTTGTGATGTTACTGCATCCACATACTCTGAATAAAATAAAATAGAAAGTCCCTATTTTACCCTTACAGAATGAAAGATGTAATTCTTGTGTGTTTAATGGTGAAGTGTGGACTATGATCGGGTGACGAATCCGTGAGTGATGGTTATTAATATACTCTTGGACACTCTATGATTAGAGACTAAAGAGATAGTCTTGGGTTATAATTACAATAAGCAATGATGTTATGGTTGAGATACTTGAGTCTATGATGATTGATATAAAAATATCGATTAATTTATGATTTGATGAATTTTGTGATTTAAGTCAATAATGATCTAATAGATGAAACATAAAGTTAAAGCTCAACAGAGTCGAATAGAGATTGATAATACATTAAATAAAGTAGTGCCTGAGAAGGACCTCTCTCCGATTGATTGTCTTTGTGTAGCATTTCTCTCTCTAGGTTGGTGGCTTCCTAGACTTCTTACATTCTGCCTTATTAAGGGCTCGTTTGTGGTAGCTAGTGAATGGTGGCTTATAGCTTATAGCTTAGGTTGTTGGCTAAATGACTTATGTCTGATTTGATGATAGACTGTTTGTTACAGCTGATGAAAAACGGCTTATGCGTATATTTGTTAAATAAGTTAGAAATTATTTACTTACTACAAATTAATCATAAACCCTAAATATTCAAATCAGCTAGTCCATTATTAAAGAAAAAATCTCACCTTTATCTTTAAAAACCCAACATGGGATAATATTTAATTAATATTTATTTGCTTAATCTTACTTAAAACAATAAATAAATACGTAGCTATTTTTCTAAACCATTAGTATGTGAAGTCTTTTACGTTTAACTTTTATTATTTCCTTGCCAATTTTTAATATGAGTAGTCAAATATGCGAAGGTTAAAAAGGTTTACTCTATAACAAAATGAATAAATATTTTATAATATTCCTTATCCCGCATTAAATGTTTATTTTTTTAAAAATCTAGAAATTAATATTCCTAGCTCTTTTTATGTATTTATGAGAAAATGATAAGATTTAATAATTAAAAGCTTAAAATTTTGGCATTTTGGCATTAGCTTTTTAATGCATTAATGATATTGTATCTAACTTATTAATTTTTACCTTATAAGCTGAAAAAAAATACTTTAAATATGACTTATTTTAAGCTAAAAGTCAAAAGTCATTTAAAAAAAGCTATAACAAACTCCCACTAAAACTCCCACATCGCCAGAAATACAAAAAAAAATAAAAAAGGATATATATATATATATATATATATATATATATATATATATATATATATATAGCAAGTGGCTTATTTCAAAGATTGTACTCCGTTTATGACATTGATCAGCATGATTAACATGATCCTTCCATTACATTGATCCGAATGATGATTTAGTGCAAACTTAGATTCTGGTAAGAAAAATAAAATGTCAGCATGGCCGCTCAATCTACCAAATTCATTAATTTTTTTAAATAAAAGGATAAAAAAACAAAAAAAGACAATAGGGCATCAATTCAGTTATCAAACTCATGTACACAACTCATTTTCCATTACATTGCAATTTCTATCTAAAATTCAAAAATATTAATTAACCAACAAAAAATGGATAATTTTTTTTTATATAAAAAATCATAAAAATAAGGTAAAACGCATATTTGGAACAACCAACTTTCAAGAAGTTGCAATGTGGTCACCGAAATTTTAAATTGTTATTCTTGACCGTTGAAACCAACAATGCAAACCAATACAAAAATAATATATTATGAATCCTACTAACTATACATGCATGTGCATGGAATTAAATACAATTTACACAAGAGACAATCTAGGAGATAAGTATACATTAGATTGCATGAGCTAGGGATATACATCTGATAGGAAAATAACAAGGCTAAGGTTGAGTGTTCAGTTTGGATTCTTTTGGCTTGTTGGATGACCGAGTCTTACTCGGTGCAGTTGCATAGTTCAATATTCTCAGCAAAATGAGGTTGGTCGGTAGAACATGAGTAGCTTGTCCCGAAGAAATTTGAAGCGAGTTGACGACAGTGACTTTGTCAAAATGTCAGCGAGATGGTCTTGTGTAGAAATAAATTGAACAGTAAGATCACGGCGAACAACTTGTTCCCGGACAAAATGAAAATCAATCTCCACATGTTTTGTGCGAGCATGGAAAACTGGGTTTGCCGAGAGGTAGGGGTGTGCATGGGCTCTAAACACACGGGCTTTGGCATAGTCCAGTATGCGCCCATCTAGCCATGGGCTTCAGTTTTCAATGCCCAGTATAGTGGGTTTCATACGGGCATAAAATTGATGGGCTTTGACGGGCATTATACGGGCACAAGCTTTGATGTGCTAATGGATTGAATTATATGTTTTGATATTTTTATACCTATCAAACCTTGGGCTTTAAAATAATTTCAATCAAACCTTGGGCTTTAAAATATTTTTATACCTATCAGTTTTCTCGCATCCAGTTCTCACTTTTGCAGTCCACTGTCTGCAACAATGAAGCGAATGAATGAACATACAAAGTGATTATTGATTACTTTAGTGATCTAGTGAACTAAAGAAATATTGAGAAGTAGCCTAGTAGTGTTTTTAACTTTTTAATTAATGAAGTAATGAACTAAAGAAATATTGAGAAGTGAACTAACATTTTTTTACTTTTTATTTGTTTAAGTAAATAGTTAAGTAAAGTAAAGTAGACACAAGTAGTAGTATTATATTTATATATTATATATAATTATTAAAAATGTAAGTATTGTAAATAGATGGGCTGGACTGGGCACAACGGGCATTAAAAAAATAAGAGCTCAATCTTGCCCGAGCCCATGGGCATCCCTCACTTTAAAGCCCAGAACTGATGGGCACTTTATGGGCATGGGCATGGGCATTGCGGGCAGTGCGGGCTTTATGGGCTGATGGGCGAGTTTGCTCACCCCTACCGAGAGGTAAGTGGCGCCAAGGTTGTCACACCAAAGAATCGGTGGTGAGGAAGCTGGAACCTTAAGTTCATGCAAAAGAGACCGCTGCCAAGTTAACTCAATAGCAAAGATCGGCAAGGGCTTTATACTGGATTCTGTGGAGGAACGAGCGACGCTCGTTGTTTGCGAGATGACCAAGAGATGAGATTGGCTCCTAGAAAGATGACAAACCCGTCGGTGGATTTATTTATCATCAACACACCCCGCCCAATTGGCATCCGAAAAGGCTTGTAATCGAGAGGATGAATTTTTGGTAAGAAAAAACCATAATCAACAAAGGTGCTTAAGATACCTAGAGAATTCTTTTGACAAGAGTCTAGTGGGATTCGTTCGAGGATGCATGAATTGACACTTTATTAATCGGGTAGGCCAAATCTGGGCGAGTGAGGGTAAGATATTGAAAGGCACCAACAGTCTGTCGAAATTTTGTTGGATCAGAGAAGGGTCAGCCATGATGCTTGGAAAGTTTTTTCGTGGTAGAAAGGGGAGTGAGGCATGGTTTAGCTCCAAGAATCTCGGTGCGGTGAGAAGATCAAGAATATATTGGCGCCGCGATAAAAACAATCTAGATGTATGTTTATGAACCGGAATACCAAGAAAGAAGTGAAGAGGACCCAAGTCCTCGAGGGAAAACTCACGAGCCAATGACTCGATCGGTGTATATATGAGGAGGGGGATTACCATGACTAGAATGTCATCGACGAGACGAGAATGTAAACAAGAAAACCGTTATGAGAGAGAATAAACAAAGAAAGATCGGTTTTGGGGGGAACAAAGCCAAGTGTAATGAGAAATGTTGTGAGGCATTGAAACCAAGCACGAGGGGCTACAGACATGGTCATGAAGACGTTGTTCATGTCAAGTTGGCGAAATGAGCAACCACGGAGAGAAGAGAGAGGACTGCATTTAATTGTGATTGGTTTGACAACAGGGCTCAACGTCTCAGAGTAGTCGATGTTGGGTTGTTGATGGAAGCCTTTGGCAACAAGGCATGTTTTATAGCGATCTAGAGTGCCGTTGGCACAACACTTAACACGATACACCCACTTACCAAAAACTAGATTCATTGTAAGACCCTGAATCCTTAAGTATTTGACTCGGTAGAACGTTTACGTACTTTGTTCTTGCTCGCGACCTTTGAAAGATCCTAGGTCTTCATGTACTTGCTTGGAGGAATTTACATTCATAATAATCATGTTAATAAGTTTACATGTGGCCACGACGTTCATAGTAGTTTTCGTCGTAAGTTTGATTACCCGATTCGCAATTTTAGTTATCGTGTTGTCGTAAGAGTTTGTATCGTTGTGTTTATTGTCGTATTACTCGGTTAGTATTATTTTGACCCTAGGTTTTTCCCTGGATGACTAGTGGGACCTTGGGGATTAACTTGGTATTATTTTGGTTTGGTTGTGTTAAAGTTTGCACACGCTTGTGTTTAATTTTCAGTGTGACTTGTGCATTTCCCTAGGCCATGATAGGTCTATAGTAATTTGGCCATAGTTTTCTATAAGCAACTCAGACTTGAGATCTGTTTGAAGCGTTATAAACTAAACTTCGAGGTTTTCTAACCATACCTCTTGCATAATTTTTGGAATTCTATTTCAGTACAAGCGTATTTTTAAAGTTGACTAAATAACTTATTCTCGGTATTTCCAGAAATTTGAGTTTTGCCTTGCTTATTGGATTTACTTGCAGACCCTTTATGAATTTCACCAAACTTAAACCTAAGACCTTAATTAGATCTTAATTAAAGTGGATTAATCTTAAGTAAAATTTTTAGCACTAAGTCATCAATTAGGGTCATAATCTCACTTAAAAATTGACCTATAGAGACTTGACACTTGCCCCATTCACTCTCTCATCTCTTATAGTGTACCATGACTTTAGAACTCCACTCATTACACCTCCTAACATCAGATATTTGTGTTCAGCAATGGTGGAGCTTGAGTGTGGGGGATTGGTGGTGAGATTAGTGTGTATTTCTTGATTTCCCGGAGATCCGACCACCCGATTTGAGATTTGAGACCACCCAATCATAACTATCGACGAGGAGACTATTAATCCTTGATTTATTTTACTTTCCTCCTGCTTTTAATAGGCTTAAGGTAAGCTTCCATTTCCTAGATATTATGTTTGCTAGGTTGCTTTGCATGCTATTTTCATTAAAGTTGTCTATGTCATGTTAGGGAAGACTTCTATCATAACATCTTTTGATTCACTTTCAAAATCTGTAAATTTTGGGCCTTGAACCTAAACTTCAGTAATTTTTCATTAGTCACGAATCATTGCTGCGACAGTGGGACTGGTAACATGGAAACTGGTTAGTAACATGATCTTGAAGTGATTATAAATTGATGAATACAAATCCAAATGGAGTTTTTTAAAATGTTAAACTATATATCAAAGAGTCTAGTTTCAGGGGATGTAAATTTTGTGTCATTTGGAGCAATGAGGAATATTTGGTGAATTTTTTATGATAGACATGCAGAATAAGTCATAACAGAAAATCATATTTTTAACATGAACTTGGAGGGGCTGTATTTTGATGAATAGAAGTCCTAATGGAGTTATTTAAAATTCTAAAATATATTTTAAAGAGTATAGTTTCATACTAATCCATAATGACCTCAATTGGAGTTGTGAGAAATTTATGGTTGAACTTACAATTTGACTGGGCAGAATGTGACATAATAGAAAATCAGTTTTTTAACATGAACTTGAGGTGACCATAATATGAAGAATACAAGTCCGAATTTAGTGCTTTAAGTGCTAAATTATAGTTTCAAGAATCTAGTTTCAGAATATGTAAGAGTCATGAAATTTAGAGTTATGATGAATTATTGGTTGAATTTACAAAATGGCTGCGCAGAATGAGTTATAACAGAGAATCAGGAAATTAACTTGTCTTGGGAATAATCATAAATTGATTTTTATTGATCTGAACTGAATGATTCAAAATGGTAAATAATACCTTAAAATGTCTAGTTTCTAATTATGTATGGATCACAATAATTGAACTTGATAAGGTTTGTTTGTGGACGATGCATGAACTTCTATGTCTACTTGATATTGTGACTAAATGCATAATTGTTATATTTGTTTAGAATTGATTCTTCCATGTTGATTGATAATGTGACTTATAAAGCATGTTGTGTATCTTTGATTAATGCATGATTTTCTCTTGAGAGCCTTGATGTTTCAATGATGTATGGTTTGTGTACTTGTGAACTTTGGTATGACGGGCTATGGTTAACCTATAGTATCACTAATAGGTGGAACTACGAACTTTATGATCTAGGGTTTCTAATGAAACAAGAACCTAGCGATGCCTAAAAGAAGAACATGGAAGAGATAGAAATGCATAAAACATTTGTAGCCTATTTGGAATGAATTATAGTTAAGACTCAACAGAGTCGAGTTTAAGGAACGAATAAACCTTAAGAGGATTGTGGTGCGATCCTACGATATCTAGAATCCATTTGACTATATTACTAGTTTATTGGAAATGGGTTGATTTAAGTGTACATTCATGGTACTTGGGATTTTGAGATTCATTATGAGCTCCTTGTGTGATTTAGTTATTTTAGCACTACATGCATAAATGTGTGAATTGTAGTAGAGTAATACCTTACTTGGCATTGGACGAGTTCACTCGGTCCCTATTTGATTTCATGGCAAGTAAACATCTACTTATGCATTGCATATAAGCCCACCTGATATTACATGAGTTAATTTATAAGTTGATAGTGGGACGATGCATCGTCTTCATGAGTTCTGGGATTCATGACTGCGATGTATCGTCGTACTGGAGACAGAACACACCCTACATTGTTGGCCTCAGTGAGGAAGTTAGCCCATTTTCATAACAAATAGAACGCGCAGATTATGCTAAATTGGTCTAAGTATCCCTCAGTATGTCGATGTATCAATCATGTGCATCTGACAGCACGAATACAATTTAAAATTTTTTATTGCAGGAGCAACACAACGATACAAAATCGGTATTTTCTCTATCTCTCTCTTATGTAGCTTACTATGTGCACTTATGTGACAACAAAGTGTTAGTTGAATATGAGATCTTATTGACCATGTTTGTGTTAGTTAATATTATTGAAAGACTTGATGTGTATACATATATATATATATATATATATATATATATATATATATATAGATATACATTCTTATGCATGATGTTCTTATGATATGCTTGACGTGTGTATATTTTGATATGCATACTTGTAGATGAGAATGCTTATGAAAGTATATTCTAACGGATTTGATTGGTTTATGGGCAGGGAAATCCACCCTGGTTTGTTTGGACAGTATAGTAAGTGGAAACGAAAGGTTATCTTGTGGATTATGTAAAGCATACGAAACATCTTCATGGGTCTTCGTCGTAGTAATGGATGACATGCTTATTGATAACAATGTTTCATATTAGGTCATATTGTTGTTTGTAGTAGTGTACTGGATCTTTATGACTCACTCCGTACTTTATTTTCTATTGCACAGATTTCGTTAGCTGCGTTGAGGTCAAGTAGATCCTGACGGTAGTAGTGTACCGTAGATCGATAGTTGAGTTGGGCCATGTGGTTCGTGTAGCGTTTGTCGTTTCCCGGTATGTTTTAGGTCATTGTAGGTCTTGTATCTATCGTGGTTGGTTCTCTCGTTGAAACGCCGGCAAAGAGTGCCGATAGTTTGCTCGGTGTCTACAATGTTGTGGCAGCGACTTTGGTTTTCCCTTTATTGAGACAATAGTCTCTCTTGGTTTCATTTGGTTTTGGTTTTGAGTTATAGCTCGGGGCTTCATTTCATTATTACTTCCGCAGATTCGATTTTTGTTGAACTATATTTTTAGTAGGGCTTCGCTATCTTATTTAGAGCTTGATAGCTCAACCGTTCGACTTGCTCTACTGTTTAACAAGTGTTTGTCCTCTTCTTATGTTAGTTCCAGCGGCACGACCTTGGGATTTTGTGTTGAAATATGGCTCGGGTCGTCACAGTTGGTATCAGAGTTTAAGTTAGCTATAAGCCAGGATAGGTTCCATGGCCTATGTTGGGTTGGGTGTATCGTCGAGTATTTACCGTCGAGTGTTGTGTGTATTGCGTTATTGGCATGTTTGTTTATACAAGTATAGGGCTTGGAGTACTAAGTTCATTTTGGTCTAGATTGTCGTGAGTGCAAGTTTGTGTCTAGGAGTATTAAATTCTCCTATATCGTTTCTGAGCTGCAGTTATACCAAAAGTGGGTGCTGCATTTCGGTAGAGATATTGTTCTTAGTCCGATACTTATGGTTGGATAAGATATGATTGTTGGTCCCGAGAGTGATCGTCATGATATATATTAGAGTGAATGTTCGTTGTAGTACGTTTCGAGAGCGGAGTGGCTAAGCCTCCCGTGATGCCTAGTGGTATTTCATAGATTGATATATGAGTATATCTAGGTATAGTATTACTTAATAATGGGTTTTTGCGTTACTTGAGTGGGGAATTTGAGTACTCCTTCCCGATGGTTATGCTTTGGTATAGAGGGGACTACCCCGATCAAGGAAAAATTTCTTTTATATATGTTGAGACTTGGTGATTGGCCGGTAGGTGATCACGTGATGATGGTTGAATTGGTTGTTGACCATATACGGTTTGACTTATGAGGATCTAGTACACTAGCTAGTAAGTATATGCTATCTAGTGACTCGAGAGACGTTGTTTTGCCTTGATTATTAGTCTAATGTGTTAGTAAAGGTATTGGCATTGTGTAATGTGCTTTATCTACCCTTGATAGATTGTTTATAGTATGAATATTTCATACTTTGTGTACTTGCATAGTAGATCAATATACTATGTTTCATGAGAATGATGCCATGCTTATATGTGTATATGTTATGTGTTTATGAGACTGAGATGAAGGATGCCTTTATGTGATTCATGAACACCCCGCATCCTATACGACGAAAGCTTTTGAAGTCACTTCAGTAGGTACCCTGACTTGATTATCAAGAGGTCTTCGTCGGAGAACTAGAATGTTATAATATGAGATAGGAATTGACTGAACCCGTTATCAAAATGGAGTGGAACAGAAATTGGTGTATATTTATACTTGTGCAATTTGTATATGAATATCATGCTAGAATATGGTGTCTTGTTGTATGTTTCATTTATGTCCATATTGTTTGAAAGATTGAGACATGCTATGCTTGCTTAGTAGAGCAATCCTGAAATATATAATTTAGGGTATGACCCGAAGGATTTGTGATATAACCGAAGTACTATGTTTAAGCTCGGAAAACCTTGGTTTGAGAATTGATTGGTTTTGGTGCAACTATTGCACATAAAAATGACCTTCAAGCATGAGAATGAATTGTGTAATTATTTGGTAGTGAGGTATTAAACCTTGATATCCACGTTTTAACCGGGACATAGTAAATTACCCTTGAGAAGGTCTAATTTTGTCGAGAGTCATGCCTGACTCGACATTGATTTTTTATTGAGATAACATTTGAAAGTTACACCCAAGAGAGGAGACACACCATAGATGTCGCCTCGATTGCGATAGTAGGTCGAGTGTCGACCTTGTCACTCGATTTACGAAATATTGAATTCGAGGACGAATTCTTTTATGGAGTTGAGGATGTAAAACCCTGAATCTTTAAGTATTTGACTCGGTAGAACATTTACGTACTTTGTTCTTGCTCGCGACCTTTGAGAGATCTTAGGTCTCCATGTACTTTTTTGGAGGAATTTACGTTCATAATAATCATGTTTATAAGTTTACATGTGGCCACGACGTTCATAGTAGTTGTCGTCGTAAGTCCTCACTCAATTAGGGTCTTAATCTCACTTAAAAATTGACCTATAGAGACTTGACACTTGCCTCACTCACTCTCTCACCTCTTATAGTGTACCATGGCTATAGAAATCCACTCATTACACCTCCTAACATCAGATATTTGTGTTCAGCAATGGTGGAGCTTGAGTGTGGGTGATTGGTGGTGAGATTAGTGCGTATTTCCTGATTTCCCGGAGATCCGGCCACCCGATTTGAGATTCGAGACCACCCAATTGTAGCTATCGACGAGGAGACTATTAATCCTTGCTTTATATTACTTTCCTCCAGCTTTTAATAGGCTTAAGGTAAGCTTCCAATTCCCAGATATTATGTATGCTAGGTTGCTTTGCATGCTAGCTTCATTAAAGTTGTCTATGCCATGTTAGGGAAGACTTCTATCATGTCAAAAATATATTTTGATTCACTTTCAAAATCTGTAATTTTTGGGTCTTGAACTTAAACTTCAGTATTTGGTTTTGTGTTGAGTTTTAAGGTTGTTCAAGCCTTGATTTGGAACAAGTGTTGTTCATGAATTTGTTTAGAAACAAAATATACAAATTCAGCTCTCTTTTGAACTAAATTCTGGAAAATACTGGTACAAATAAACTAAAGGATATTTTCTAAAAATGAAGTATGTTATACCTATACATGTTAGGTAACTCTCTGTAAATTTTCATATAATATGGAGTTGAGGAAGTATTTTTCATTAGTCACGAATCATTGCTTCGACAGTGGGACTGGTAAAAGGGAAACTGGTTAGTAACACGATCTTGAAGTGATTATAAATTGATGAATACAAATCCAAATGAAGATTTTTAAAATGTTAAACTATAGCTCAAAGAGTTTAGTTTCAGGGGATGTAAATTTTGTGTCATTTGGAGCAATGGAGAATATTTGGTGAATTTTGTATGATAGACATGCAGAATAAGTCATAACAGAAAATCAGATTTTTAACATGAACTTGGAGGGGCTGTATTTTGATGAATACAAGTCCTAATGGAGTAATTTAAAATTCTAAAATATATTTTAAAGATTCTAGTTTTATACTAATCCATAATGACCTCAATTGAAATTGTGAGCAATTTATGGTTGAACTTACAAGTTGACTGGGCAGAATGTGTCATAACAGAAAATCAGATTTTTAACATGAATTTGAGGTGACTATAATCTAAAGAATACAAGTCCGAATTGAGTACTTTAAAGTTCTAAATTATAGTTTCAAGAATCTAGTTTCAGAATATGTAAGAGTCATGAAGTTTAGTGTAACTGTCAAGTTTGGTGAATGATGGGTAGTTGAAGAAGCTTGGTTGGTTGCCGGACCACCACCATTGACGGTGGTGGCCGGAGGCGAGGGAAGATGAAGCTCTCGTACACAGGCAAAGAAAGAGAGAGAAATAGAAAAACTAAATTTTGTTATTGATTGAATTGAATTGTTTGAATTGATATCCTAAAAGAACTATTACATCTATATATATATCTAAAAACTAATGTAAATGGGCTACTAGCCTACTAACAAAGTAATTGGGCCCAAATAAGCTAACAAGGATTGGGCCTATATTTCTAACACGCCCCCTCAACTCGAACATGCAACTTTGTGAAATGATCGAGTTGGAGAAGTGCAAACAAATGAGCCTATACGGCAAATGGGCCTTTACGGCAAATGGGCCTTTATGGGCCAGATTAGGGTTGATGTGCCACTATGGGCCTGAGTATTGTTGATGTGCCACTTTGGGCCTGAATTTTGCTGATGTGCCACTTTGGGCTTGAATTTGTTGATGTGCCACTTTGGGCCTGAATATTACTGATGTGCCACTTTGGGCCTAATTTTGTTGATGTGCCACTTTGGGCCTGAATAGCCACTCTGGGCTTGAATCAATTTGCTATGCCACTGTGGGCCTTGAATGCCACTTTGGGCCCGAAATGCCACTTGGGCTTGAACCAATTTGTATTTGGTCTGAATGTTGTTGAATGTTGTTGTGCCAAGATCCATCTAGTTTGGTGAAGGATGTGAGACTGTTGGTGCTGCGTTGGCAACCTACAACCACTGCGCATAATGTCGCTGAGGACAGCAAGTACATGAGTTTTCTTGAAGATATTGGCTGACCATTTCTTGAAACATGTCGATTGCTTCTTGAAGTTTTCCATTTCTGCAGAGACCATCCATCAGCGTCGAGTAGGTATTCAAATTTGGGGAAGAAATGTTTGATTTCTTCATCTCTTTCACCACCTCATAAGCGGAATCAAGATCCTCATTCTCGCTGGTTGAGTTTAACGGCAGCGCCGATGGATCCGCCGGCGGAGGCCAGAAGACAAGAGCGGAAGCAGATTTTGGTATTTCTAAAGAAAGTGGAACCAGGGGTCTGAATTTTACCTTCCGCATCCGAACTCGAAGCTTTGCCGGCATGCCGCTCCAAGATTTTCAACTGTGCATCACGAATTAGGATTGGGTCGCCGATTCTGACAGCTTCGAGCCAGTCGAGGCGGTCACGGAGCTTGGGGATTTCGGGGAAGAAGTCGCGCTCGATGATCTTCTCGATTGCGGCGACGTATGTGTCCTCGTCGAGGACCGTATTGGAGCGCCTTCTGGGGTTTTGTAAATTGGGGAAGATAGGTATTGTTGGGGGGGTTGATCTTGTTGCAAATTCTTGATGAAATTGAGATATGGAATGGGAGAGATGAAGGAGATGGTGGGTTTGGTGCTGGGACGGCTGTTTACGGTTCAGGTAGTTTCGAATTATTTGCAGCAAGCGTTTCTTTGGAACGTCGCGCTCGGATCTGTGTATAAGATTCGGGTTGATGTGTTTGAGAGGGTTTTGGTGAGGGATTGATTATCAGAATCTTTGCTCTGATACCATGTCAAGTTTGGTGAATGATGGGTAGTTGAAGAAGCTTGGTTGGTTGCCGGACCACCACCATTGACGGTGGTGGCCGGAGGTGAGGGAAGATGAAGCTCTCGTACACAGGCAAAGAAAGAGAGAGAAATAGAAAAACTAAATTTTGTTATTGATTGAATTGAATTGTTTGAATTGATATCCTAAAAGAACTATTACATCTATATATATCTAAAAACTAATGTAAATGGGCTACTAGCCTACTAACAAAGTAATTGGGCCCAAATAAGCTAACAAGGATTGGGCCTATATTTCTAACAGTTACGATGAATTATTGGTTGAATTTACAAAATGGCTGCGCAGAATGAGTTATAACAGAGAATCAGGAAATTAACTTGTCATGGGAATAATCATAAATTGATGTTTATAGATCTGAATTGAATGATTCAAAATGGTAAATAATACCTTAAAATGTCTAGTTTCTAATTATATATCAATCACAATAATTGAACTTGATAAGTTTTGTTTGGGGACGATACATGAACTTCTATGTCTACTTGATATTGTGACTAAATGCATAATTGTTATATTTGTTTAGAATTGTTCTTCTTTGTTGATTGATAACGTGACTTATAAAGCATGTTGTGTATCTTTGATTAATGCATGATTTACTCTTCAAATCCATGAGGTTTCAATGATGTATGGTTTGTGTACTTGTGAACTTTGGTGTGACGGGTTATGGTTAACCTATAGTATCACTAATAGGTGGAATTACGAACTTTATGAACTAGGGTTTCTAATAAAACAAGAACCTAGTGATGCCTAAAAGGAGAACATAGAAGGGCTAGAAATGCATATAGTATTTGTAGCCTATTTGAAATAAATTATAGTGAAGACTCAATGGAGTCGAGTTTAAGGAACGATTAAACCTTAAAAGGATCGTGGTGCGATCCTACGATATCTAGAATCCATTTGATCATATTACTAGTTTATTGGAAATGGGTTGATTTAAGTGTACATTCATGGTACTTGGGATTTTGAGATTCATTATGAGCTCCTTGTGTGATTTAGTTATTATAGCACTACATGCATAAACGTGTGAATTGTAGTAGAGTAATACCCTACTTGGCATTTGACGAGTTCACTTGGTCCCTATTTGATTTTATGGCAAGTAAACATCTACTTGTGCATTGCATATAAGTCCAGCTGACATTACTTAAGTTTATACGTTAGTGGGACGATGCATCGTCTTCATGAGTTATGGGATTCATGACTGCGATGTATCGTCGTACTGGAGATAGCACACACCCTACTACCTAATAAGCGGTCGCGTCATGCGTTGCAAGGTGACTGCGTTGTATCGGCTAGCTATTTTGTCTGGTTTCCTTAATTAAGGGTTTTTAGAGTTTGGTATTATATCCTTATATATAGTTGTAATCATAGAACGTTTTCAAGAGTTGACATAATAAAATTTCGATAGTCCGTTGGACTTAATCTATCTCTATTCTATGTGATTGATCTTGATATTACTCTATTAATTGTTTGCAAAGTCTTCTGCTGTGCACAATAGATGAGGATGATGGCAGTGATGATGAGATAACTTGATAACTTTGGTTTCTTTTCTTTTCTTCTTCCCCAATTTGGGTTCTTCCTCAATTTGGGTTCTTCCCCAAATTCATCTGCCTTTGCCTCATGAGAGAGATAGGCTTGGGTTAATCAAAGTAAGATTTTACATTACTACTGTTGATGTAGAACAGGCAGCCGATACGTATTTGAGCAAGACATTAAGGAAGAGTTCAAAGTTCAGGGGGTCCAGCGACAGTTTTTGAAAGTTGGGTCACCGGGTTGTTATCACAGTTTTCCGTTAGTTTCCGTTATGCACTAGTAGAAATCATTTAACGTTCGGTAGAACTTTAACGGAGCATAACTTTCGCGTCCGGATGAACTACGGGGCCCGCCACATATCAAATTGAAGCTCTCAACGAGATCTACAAGACTTATTAAGCTTACCCTTTGAACAATTTGTTTTTAGCCCAAAAAACACTGTTTAAGCACTGTTACGGGCTTTGGAAGTTTTCGGATTTTTTCGTTTAATTTGTTTAGTTCTTTTCCTTTTAGGGTTTGGTTTGTAAATACTTGCTTAAACATTATTTCGGCAGCTTTTTGATTAAAAAATTTGAGTTTCTCTTATTTTCTTGCTTTGTGCTTGAAACCCTAAAACCGTCATAGGCTTTGTTAAGGAATTTCTTGTGGAAAGAGTTCTTATTGATTATTTCCACTGCGTCAACTGTATATCTCTTCTTTTATACGACAGTAATTATTAAAGGATACTTTAATCAAACTTATACGGTTATACCGATAAAAAACCAATCAGATTTTACATTACTTATACTCGTATATATATACTTCCTCCGTTTTTAAATTAGTCCCTTTTGACTTGACACACGGTTTAAGAAAAAATGTAATTGAATATATTATAAATATTGGTGAAATGTGTGGTTTTCATTAATACCCTTGAATACGTTGCTATAATTAAAATATGTTGAAAAAGTAAGGACAAAGTAGTAAAAGTGTTCATAAAATGTACTCCCTCCGTCCCTAAATTATCGTCCTCCTTTCCTTTTTCGTCCGTCCCAAAATAATTGTCCACTTTGAAACTTACCTTTTTAGAACATCACTTTTACCATTTTATCCTTACTTTTTCACCTTACTTTAATTATGAGCCACATACACATGTGCTTTAAAGGAAACTACACATTAAACCAATATAAATAATCAAGTCAATTGTTTTTTCTTAATCTGTGCACCGGATCAAGCAGGACAATAAATTAGGGACGGAGGGAGTATGTTTTAAAAGAGGACAATTATTTTAGAACTGACGAAAAATGAAAGGATAACGCTAATTTGAAAACTGATGAAATACTTATTATATAACATAACTATCATACCAAACAACCACAAATTTACATATACTGACAATATTTAATAATGATATTTTTTTTATAAAATTATACTCTTGAAATATATCAATTAATCTCAAAAGCAAATTGTAGCCGTGCAAGGCACGGGCTACCTACCTTGTATCTATAAAGATATTGATCAATTAATTTATTTTGTTGGTTGTCCATCAATTCATGCTGGAACAATTTGGCAATTTTTTATTGTAGTGATTCTTTCTTCCTACACCGTTTGTTCATCATCTGTTTGCGAGAAGTTGGTTCGTCACTTTTGCAAGTTTCTTTTTCTGATATTTAGTGGATGAAAATTGTAATTGAGACTTTGGTTTTGAGTATTTGTAAGCCACAATAGTGAATAACTATTGTTTTTATATCTCGGTTTTGATTAGTGCAAATCTTTAAGCAAAAACTTAGGAACATTGATGCATCGTGGGTTGGTTTGCTAAATTGTAAAATAGTATGGTTTAGTATACGTAGACGTAGACTTATAATCTTTGTCTCATAAAACACGACTCTGATATCTTTTCAAATGGCATTCACTCATCATGCTCGAGCCATCTCTGGGTGCATCGATAAAGTCCAGACCTACCTCGATCTTTTCAAGTAGGTTCCAGTTCCAGTGTCATCGTTCTTTCCGTGTCTATAGTAGTTTGCAATATCTAGAGGTTCAACGAGTCGTCTGTGTTGAGTTCCCAACTCTATCCATTCCTTATGTCCCTCCAATTCGTCTGGAAGTTCAAAAAATTTCAGCTTTACCATCACCTCATCCCACATTCCTGTTAGCTCGAGCCTTGCCACGTTAGCTTCCAAGTCTCTTTCTTTATTTTGATATTTGAAGGAATCGTAATACCATCACTTTCAATCGTTCACAACCTATTTGGTATTCTTGCATCTTTCTTCGTCCTTCCCTAATGTTGTCCTTCTTTAGACTTTCCCGACTCTTTTTTTTTTTAGCTTTTCTACATCTTCTGCAGCACCAAGACAGAGCTTTGCTTTTCTGCCCTCCAATTTCAAGATCAAAAAATGAGCAAATTGCAGTTTTACCCGAACTCTTTCTTTCTTTTGGTTACTGTTTTCCCCAAATTATGAAAAAGGAAAGCAAAAAACACCTAAAACTCACCAAGCCAAGGCCATTCAAGGCCCAGTTTGTCTCATCTGGCCGGATGGTCCAAGTAAATACAGTCTTGCATGTTTGCTCCACCCTTGAGTACTTCTTCATAGACCATATGTTCATTTAATCTTGTATAAGCAACTTCTGCAAAATCTACTTCATTGCTTAACTTAGAAAAGTAGAACGACAATTGCAGAACAGCATCCGAGTTCTCCGGCCACCAAAACCAATTTATCATTTGCATTGCAAAAGATGTATGTGCCAAAAGGTCTATATAAGGGCTAAGTTCAATGAAGCTAGAAAACGTTTCCACTTGCAAATCTGTGCCTCCCATGAGTTTAGATGTAGCATGGCTTGCAACAGATGACGCATTTAGCATTACAGTTGTAAGAAAAGTTGAGGCCTCACTTGATGTTAAAACTGATTCGTCTTGTGTCAGTTGTGTGGATTTTGGGTTGAAAATTTCGAGAACTCTAGGGAGTTCTTGTTCAACAGATGAGAATGGAGACAACATTATAAGAGGGACAACGTAATGTTTCATGACAAAATGAACAAAACTACGAGCCCAATTTTCTTGTCTAAGAGCATGTGGGAAAATTCGATCACCAACAAGAGGGGAACCAAAAGTCACACATCGAGGAGTTGTACTGCCTTCACATTTTCTTGTGTATTTATTCAAGAACCAAAGTGTGGCGAGGATAGCCATAGGACCACCAGAGGAGTGCCCAGCAAACACCATTTGCTTTCCATCTTTAACTGCTTTCTTCACCTGAAATTTGAATCTAATGTACCATTTGAGTTCACTATTCCAACTTAATATGTGATTACTAATGTAAATTATGTAGTAATAAGCAATTTCCTTGAAGCATTGGCTGCTTCAAGTCATCCTAATCTTGTAATTTGGAATAAGAGAACCATTTCTATTTTTCAATGCATATGATCATGAGCAAAATCGATATTCTGAGTATATTAGAGAAGCAAAATATTCATGAAAGATCAAACCTGTTAAAATTTGTACCTGACTAAGAAGCCATGTTGTTTCTAGTTTTGTTTTGAATCTACGAGCAAATGCATCATTCACACTCGCAATATCCTTGGTACTAGTACTTAATTATGCTTTTGAGACAGGGAAAGAGGGAGAGATCGATCTTTGATTCTCCGAAAGGAATTAATCCACTAAACCAATCGCTTCCGGACCAAGATTGAGCAAAGGCAAACACGACCTCCGACGATGAGTCCGGACTTTGATAGTAAAGGTAGTGCTCTTGTCCATTAGATTTGTGAGCTTTCATGGATAATTCACAAGCTTTCATTATAACTTCTTCTTTCATCCCTATTCTATCTCCAAGCCTTCTTTCGCTCATCATCTTTGATTTCTCTGGAAGCCTTTGTTTATTTTCTTCTTTTCCTCCCTTTTGTGTATGTGTTCTTTACTATTTTATTCGTTTGGTCTTACTTTTCATATTTCTTTTGTTAGATTCTGCCTTCTTGACGTTACCGTTATATTACCGTCTAAATGTTTATGAAAGGGCAAAAGTACCCTTACCATTAACACATGACATTACCACTGCGGAAAATTTCTTGAATGTCGTTGGCCTTGTTTCTACTAAATTCCTTAATTTTCCGATTACCTCGTACCATCTCCATTCCCATTTGCACTCAAATTACACAACAACTAACCCCAATTTCACAATGTTATTTGAATAGAAAGTATAAAAATTCGTTAAATACTAATCTTAAAAATTATAAGGCAAAGCATGCATCATTTTTTTATTTTTAGATTTAGGGTCCTTTGTCCGGCAAAGGACAAAGTTAAGAAGGGTTAATGGGTTTAATTCCTCCGGACTAACACTATGTGACATGGAAGGTCCTAGTTTAGAAAGTCAAAACATGGGTTTAATTTAGGAATAATTGCGAGGCTGATCCACTTTCCAAAGTTTACAATCGCTTTATGTTTTTTTTTCAAAACGGAAAATGACACTTTTGAGAGAAAAAAACTATGATACCCTTAATGAGCATGATGTGTGATCGATGTATTTTATACGTCGATTTTATATACTTCTATGACTTAAATTATGCTATTTCACGAGTCTTTTGAGTAGTAATATATGTTTTCGGTGAGTTTTGTAAGTTTCAGGATTATTGTGAAAATACGCGAAACTCCAGGGTTTTAAGTGCAAATTACAAGGAAGAGAAAAATGGAAGAAAAATAAAGACCGCACAAACTGGACACCTTGCGGACGCAAGGTGCCTCGGACCTGCGACCGCAAGGTAGGCGACGGTCCTCGAAGCCGCCCGGCAATCAAAGAAATCAAAAGCCACCCACATCGGAGACCTTGCGGACGCAAGGTATCCAGCACCTTGCGACCGCAAGGTAGGCAGAATGCGACCTTTTCAGATTTTCACACAGTCATTCGATTCAATCGCAACTCCCGAGTATATATAGAAGTCAGATGCCGAGCCTAAGCATAAGGAGGACGGTTGGAAGCTCTCTTTACATAGATTTTAGGTAGTTTTAGATTGTATAACATAGTTAGGTTTTGTAATTTCAAGTATTGAAGATCAAATCATGTCTTCCATCATCTTCATGTGATGTTCATCGTCTATGATGAACTAAATCATCCCTAATCTAGGAGGTGGGAGGTAACTTGTATCGAATTTATGTTTTAATTCATATATATATGTCTATTCAATGCTTGTTGATTGTGTTGTTTATCAATCCCTATATTATTTTGCTTTGAACAAATGAATGTAATCGCAAATAATAAAGGCTTAGAGGTGCGGATAACTGCATGACCAAGTGCATATGTCGTACACTGGCTCACCAACACAATAAATTGGACCTATCGATGCACGAGAGTGATAAGTTAGGACCAGGTTCTTACATGATCTAGGTGACAGATAGATCATAAATCTAGGTGACAACTAGATTGACAGTTCATGTGCTTAGGATATGGAATGGATGAATTTTGCGGGGATGGAGGCTGAACCAATTGAAAAACAGACCATATCTATTTTTAGTGAACGAACCCAAGACATTGAATGACATTTTTATGAATTGAACATAAAGGAGATATAAGTGAAACCCAGAATCCTAGATTTCCACTCACCATAAGATCTTCATATCTGTTATTACTGTCTAATTAGTTAAACATCTATAACTAGTAGATTAGAGTAGAATTAAACATAAAAACCCCCTTAGGTTAATAATTTGCTATCAATAATTGCAGCTTCGTGATCACTTGTCTCTGTGGGTTCGACCCTTGCTTCAGAGTCTATTCTATAATAGTCTTGTCCACTTGCAAGGAAATAGATAATGTGACGACCCGACCCGGACCCCAATGCGAGATCCCGAGTCGTGCCGTCCAAATCATCAATAACACAAGCATGCATAGTAGGATCATAAAATTCATGTGGCGCAACATCGCTGCATAAACAACAACTTCGGCTACACTTGGCGGGAAAAGCAACCTAATTTAAACAAGTCTTCGGCGTTACGTTGGCAGGAACCCAACAACTACTCCTACAATTATTAACACATGCTTATAATAACCTCAACGGCCACAACATGCCTGAGACAATAACAACAACAAGAATAACGAGCTTTAGCGGAAGAAAACCGTAGTGAACCATACACATATAAACAAAGGCTCGACATATAAGTCGCTTACCAAAAGATTACAAGTTTTAAGTAGTTAAGTTACATCAACATCAAAAACAACATAAACCCCGAGCCAAGTCTACATGACTTGCTTCCCAACGCCTTACCAAAATAAAAGGCTAACAACAAGTCCAAAATATCAACCTTTAGAATACAATAACCAAACAGAATAAGGCGAGTCTATCCGGACCGTCTCCTCGGATCTAAGGAAAGACAAAGCAACAAATAGGGTAAGTCGAAAGACTTAGTAAGTTACAAAAATGCATGTTCATGTTATAGCATGACATTTATCTCACTTATAGCACATGATCATCATATAGCACTTAGCACATAGTTCACGTAAGTGCGGGAAAGTAAATCATACAAGTAGGATATGATAGTCACGGCCGCTTCGTAGTTCCTGCAATAAACTTTATTATACTTTATCGTGCAACATTGATGCTCGTGAATGCATCAACTTTTATCAAGTACCACTCGATCTAGATAGCAAGCCAATGCGGCACTTAACCGATACTAAAGGGGCTACTTCCCATTATGCCAACAATGGAGGTGTGTGTGAAGTCCTAGGTGCGGCGATCCATAGCGAGCACGAATCCCATAATTCGTGAAGGCGATGCATCGTCCCCACCTTGACCCGATAAACAAACCAAATAATGCCAGCTGGACTCAATGTGATGCACAAGTAGATATTTACTTGATTAAACCAATCAAAGACCGAATTCGACAAGAGCGAATTCGACCAACCAAGTAGGGTATTAATCTCTACTATAAAGTCATATCAAGGCAAATAAATTGCACAAACCAACCTTTCATAAAACTTGCATAAACAATCAAACTAAGCTCATACTTGAGTAAACCAATCAAACGGCGGTTCAAACTTCAGAGGGATTGAAACTAGAGTTCAACACGCTCAAATATTCCCTAGAGTCGACTCGCTGAGTCTTTGCTCTAAATTCCCAAATTTGGAGAAATTGAAGCTATATGCTTCATAACCCAACCTAGGTCATTTCTAGGTTCAACAAGGTATTAAATTCACCAAGGCAATGCAAAGTGATTCATGTTCAACATAGAGTTCATTTCATAGGTAGAACACATACAACATATCAACATTTAATGTAGCTCCATTTAGGGCATTCTCATGTGAACAAACTTCCAACAACAAATAATGTACATGTCTCTAACATGTTTAAAACTTTAAATAGGCAAGATGAAAGAAGAATAATATAGGCTTTCACAAGCAAGAATTCAACCTATACATGCTCCTAACAAGATCAAAATCTCAACATACAAAAAAAGATAGCATGAAAGGCATACATGTGTCCTCATTGACCTCAACCACCATAGGCTTTGCTTCCTTAGGATCAATGAGAACTTAAAAGAAGAAGATGAAGAAAGCAACTTACTTGATACACACCAAAGAAAGCAATAAAGGAAACCAATCGGATAGAAATGCTCCTCTTCTTGAGCTCTACAACTTTAATGAAAGGCTCTTGGGCAATGGATGAATGGATGGTTGAAGATGATGAAGAAGACCTCAAGGAACCATGGAAGAGTTAGAGAAGATGATGGAAATTGTTTTTGGAAAAAGGCTCTCAAAGAAATGGAGAGAGAGGGAAGAGACCCTCGACAGGTTTATATTGGTCAAAATGGTGAGTGGGACAAGTGTCAATCACTTGTG
>CM028382.1:11953514-12092635 GCA_013146195.2 Codonopsis lanceolata
TTTTGCTTCTCATCCGTGATGGCCAGATCACGATCACGATTGACATTCATGGCGTCGTGAGCAGAGTTGCGAGCGAGGTTGTTAAGTTCCAGAACGGGAGGACGACCGTGGCCGAGATGGAGAGTGATGGCATGGAATAACTCGTAGAAAATGGAGGACACGATACGGACACCTTCGTCACGTTGAGCTTCGATGTTGATCTTGACATCGGTGAAGTCGTGCCGCATCTGCCCAAATCGAGTCCATACGTCCTCCTGAAACTGTCGAAGATTAGCGGCAGTCCGGTCGTTGGCCTTGGCCGCAAAGAATGGCTATTTCGGGCAGAGCTGTAGTTATGCTTGAAAGCTCGCCTAGCCGGTAGATGGCATCTAGCTGATGACAAAACTTCATCATTGGTAGTGATGGGAAGTAGTAGCTTGGCCAATGTGAATGGTGCCTAGAGGAGTCTGCAGTGATCAAGCATTGGAGAAGAGGAGTGATGGAGGCGAAGAGGATGAATCTTGGGTAGGTATGGTGTTGGTGGAGGAGGATATGTTTATAGGTGGAGGGGGAGGTGGTTTTGGAGGGGAATCAATCTCAATGTCAGTGTCTGAGTTGTCACTGATATGAGATGATCTGCAAGTGGTCGGTAGAAAACCGTAAGGCAAAAGGGTAGAAGAGGGATTTTGGTTTTCTAGGAGAGGTTGAGAAGGTTGAGGAGGTGGAGGAGGTTGAGTAGTAGGGGGTGAATAGATCCGCTACCGATAAAGCTCGAAGAGGAACCAGCGCCAGCCAGAGTCTAATGGCTCGGGTAGGGATTTGAGATGTCTGTGGTGTGGTGGATGAAGTTGGTTGGGATTGGTGAGGTGGGAAGTGATGGGTCGTGAGTTGAAGGGTGAAAGAGGAGGAGGAGTTGGGGTTCCGCCTGCTCCTCCCGATTTTGAAGCCTCCCGAGGGATGACTCTTCCGGTAGGAATTCCTCAGTAGATGACTCGTGAGGAATAGATGAAGGGTTGGATGTGTATAGATGAAGGTTTGACAGTAAGGTTTGGGCCAGAAGGTAAGATGAAGGGTTGACAGCTGAGTGTTGACGCCGGTATAGGTAGTCAGTTGGCCGGTCAAGCGGTAAGGTTCTGGGACCCGTAGCTCTCCTTTTTCCTCGCCGCAACGCCGAATAGAGACTCACCGCTTCACCTCGTAGAGGTTGGAGGAACGCCGGTATCAATGGTCTTCAAAGGTTTTACGAAGTCTCCTTCGCTTTTGGTTTGGGAGTGGGTGCAGGAGATGGTGAAGGTGTTTGGCCGATTGGGTAGAGGCCGAGAGGATGGCCGGGCTTCAGGGTGGAGGTGAAGAATGGCTGGTTTGGCCTGGTGCCTTCTTTTGGCCTTCCTTCATCTCTCTCCTAATCCACTTGGCTGCTCTCTTCGCTGGAGTGGCCTCTTCCGAGCCTTGTCTTCTTTGCTTTGCCCTGGCTGCCATCTTGGACCTTAGCAATGCTCTGCCTCATCGCCCAAGTCTTTGGCCTTTGATGGAGGTCCGTACACTGATCGCCAAATTTTGCAGAGGCCTTTGTAGGTCCCGCTACCGCCTACGCTTCCATGTGAAGCGGGTGACCAAGATAGGTGCAAGGTGCAGATTGGCCACTTTGTCAAGGGTAACTGCGGTAGACCCTTCTCGGCAATTGCGCTTGTTCTCGTGATTCTGTACTTACCGAAGAACGGCGTGAGTTGCTTCTCCTGGCCACATAAACAACTCATCTTCTTTCAAAGAAGAGTTGACATTTGCATCATCCCTAGAAGGGCATTGATCACTCGACGAAGGGCGCTTGCAAGTGGGTTGTTCTTAGCTTTCTCCACCCACGCTTTAGCTCGTTGAAAATGATGAGCCTCCGCTTGAGACGAGCTTGAAGGAATACAAAGAATGGTCGTTGATTTGTCGGGTCAGAACATGTCATGTGCTCCACTCTTGAATAGAGCCCTTGTCTATAAGGTGGCCGTGCAAGAGACGCCAAGAGGGAACAAATTTCGAGCATTTTCCTTGTGGCTCCCTGAGGGTGTCTACTCCCTCATGGCTTCCCTGCATGAAAAGCATCACCAGTTGCTGCAAGAGCTCCACCAGTAATGCACCGATGATAGTGGAGATTGATTTAGCGGTAACGGAGATGGGACGGCCTCGAATCCATCCTCGAATAGCAGTCTTGTTCATGAGCTCCATTATTTGATAAAATTCTTCTGCCAGGAAGATACTGTAATTTTTGTCGTTGAGGCAGAAGAGGGAGAATCCTGCAGGCGCCCATATCCTCGCAAGCTTTGACGCCGGCAACTATAGAGTTGATTGAATGAAGGTCAATGCACATTCTTGGAATGTATATCTTAGGGTCCGAGCGACAATAATGTCATGAGAGGCGGAAAGGTGGGTATCTGGAAGGTTGACATCCGCATCGGGAGGAATGTCGCCTCGGTTCAAACCCTTTCCGCTGTCGCGTTTTGATTTTGAAGTTCTTGCCTGAAAGAAAAGCAAAATAAAAATTAGGGCTTTTCATCTAGACAACTAAACAAGTAGGAATTTCAAAGTTTTCTAAAATAATTGAAATTTTCGAAACGAAAACTTAAAACCCTAGAATGTTTAGAGAAACTACACTCGAGAAAAGCATAACAGAAGTTTTCATAAGAATAAACGATGAATATATAAAAAACGACTGTTAGTATTCAAGTTTGTAAGAACAACAATGGCGAATCACTGTATAAACTCGAAAAATGACCGTTTGAATTCCAAAACAATTTTAGGTTGGAAATGAAATGCAGAACAGTACATAGTAAGTTGAGTAGAGAAGAGAGGAGCATACCATTGTCGAAGATGAGAAGAAGAAACAAGAAGAATTTTGAATTTGCAGAAAGCAGTTACACAGAAAGAGAGAGAGAGAGAGAGAAATATCTTGTCAAAGGGTTTCGTAAAGTTTTGCAAGTGACGGTTCAAGGACTATTTAAAGGCGAGAAAATTTTAGTTGAAAAAGCGGGAACTTAAGATATTTTCTTAAGTACCAAATTTTATCCTTGACCCCCTTTATTGCTATAGAAACCTCTTTAGCAAAAAAATAGACTAAGTAAGTGTACTAACCTTTAAGTCTTCTGGTAAAGGAGAACTTACGTCTTCCGATTAGTCTTAAAACAAGTCTACCGGTATGAAAGAAACATTAACAAAATATTAAAGTTAGGCAGTAGGATCAATCATACCAAGATTTCTCCTTAAATAAGCAAACCTGGTGGCATCCAGTGGTTTTGTGAGAATGTCTGCCAATTGATGCTCAGTTGGAACATATTCCAAACTGATGTTACCTTTTTCCACATGATCTTTTAGGAAGTGATAACGAATATCAATGTGCTTTGTCTTGGAGTGCATTAATGGATTTTTGGAGACTGAAATTGCTGATGTTTTGTCACACATGATTGGGCAGTTTTCAGTCTTGATGTTGTAGTCCACTAGTTGTTGCTTCATCCATAGCAGTTGAGAGCAAATGCTTGCAAAGAATGTATTACGCTTCGTGGTTGAGTTTGCAACCGATCCTTGTTTTTGCAAGACCATGAGACAAGTCTATTTCCAAGGAATTGACAAGTCCCACCGGTGCTTCTTACGCTCACTTTGCGGTCGCATAATGCATCTGAGTATCTAACTAGATTGAAATTATTGGATTTGGGATACCAGATGCCTAGATTTGTTGTTTTTGAAACATATCTGATGATACGTTTGGCAGCAAGCAAATGTGATTCCTTTGGATCTGTCTGAAATCTAGCACAAACACAAACAACAAACATAATGTCAGGTCTACTAGCAGTAAGGTAAAGAAGAGAACCTATGATTCCTCGGTACTTGGTTATGTTCTCTTGCTTTTCCTTTTCATCTTTGTCAAGATGGCAGTCGGTAGACATTGGAGTTTCGAATCCTTTGGCTGAATCAAGACCGAACTTCTTGATTAGTTCCTTTGCATATTTGGTTTGGCTGATAAAGATTCCGTCAGAAGTCTGTTGTATCTGCAGTCCTAGAAAGTAGGTAAGTTCACCCATCATGCTCATTTCGAACTTGCTCGCACGCTTCTCGAATCTCTTACACGGGCTTTGGTTAGTTGATCCAAAGATGATGTCGCCCACATAGATTTGTACCGTAAGAGAATGGCCTTTGTGCTTGAGGATGAATAAAGTAGTGTCTATTCTTCCTCTCACGAATCCTTGTTCAATTAAGAACTTGGATAGAGTTTCATACCAAGCTCTAGGAGCTTGCTTCAGGTCGTAGAGAGCTTTCTTGAGTCGGTAGACGTGATCCAGTTTGTCTGAGATAATAAATCCTGGAGGCTGTTCCACGTATACCGTTTCTTGAAGATCACCATTCAGAAAGGCACTCTTAACATCCATCTGATACACTTTGAAGTCCATGAACGAGGCATAGGCTAGAAAGATTCTGATTGCCTCTAGTCTAGCAACAGGAGCAAAAGTTTCATCAAAGTCAATTCCTTCTTCCCCTGCGGTAGCCCCTGCAACCAGCCTAGCTTTATTTTCGGTGACATTTCCTTCTTCATCTCTTTTGTTTCTGAAAACCCACTTGGTGCCGATGACTGGATGATCAGTTGGTCTTTGAACTAAGCTCCACACTTTACATCTTTCAAACTGGTTCAGCTCTTCTTGCATAGCTTCAATCCAGTTATGATATTCGACAGCTTCATCAATTTTCTTTGGTTTGAGTTCCGATACAAATGCATAAGTAAACATAGTTTCTTCTCGAACTTTATTTCTCGTACGAACTCCTGTGTTGAGATCACCAATGATTTGAGAAATAGGGTGATTTCTTGCTTCAATAACAGTTGGAGGAAGATCACTTCTGGTGTATTCTTCCCTTAAGAATTCCGGAGTAGGTTGAGAAGGAGATTCACCAAAATCTAGTTCAAGAGATAGATCTTCAAAACCTTCATTTTCTCGGTGAACAAGAAGGATGAGTGATATGTAAAGGTGTTTGGGGTAAAACAAGAGATGGGTTCGAGGTCAACGAAGAGTTGTTATCGGTATAAGCGAGTTATCGTCTCAGGTGGAGGGTTAGCGGTACTTGATGGTTCTCAGCTTGCCGTTTTCGATGAGGAGTGGAAGTTGATGCTGAGTTAGTACCTGTCTCATCATTATCAGAATCATTAGCAACGTTCGGAGCCTTTCTAGGCTCTAACAAGTCATATTCATCAAAAGAAATATGCACAGATTCTAAGATTTTTAAATTAGATTTACTGAAAATGCGAAATGCTTTTGAATGTTTGGAATACCCCAGAAAAATTCCTTCGTCTGATTTTGCATCAAATTTTCCTCGATATTCTTTTCCATTATAAAGAATAAAACATTTACAGCCGAAGATTTTAAGAAATCCTATGTTTGGGGATCTTCCTCTCCATATTTCATATGAAGTTTTATTATGAAACTTGTTTACCAGGGATCTATTTTGGGTAAAACATGCAATGTTGCTTCTACCTAAATACTTGAAGTTTAGCTTCTCGCGGCAAAGATTGTTCTAGCCGCTTCAATCGTTGTTCTGTTCTTCCGTTCAGCTACACCATTTTTTTGAGGAGTACCCGGCAGAGAAGTTGTGGCCGATCCCATGGTCATCGCAGCACTTTTCTACACCATTGTTTTTGAATTCGGTGCCATTGTCCGATCTTATGTCACAAATGTCTTCAAGCTTTTGAGTTTGAAGTCTTCTCGAAAAGTGCAAAGTGACTAGATCATACGTTTCATCTTTAGATGTCATAGTTTCAATCCAAGTGAATCTAGAGTAGTCATCAACTACTACAAGTGTGTACTTGTCTCCCGAAATCGGCGTTGTAATAGGTCCAAAGAGATCCATATGCGAAGTTGAAGAGGTCCTGCTTGTTGATAAAACAGACTTTCTTTTGAAGGAAGACTTGGAAAGTTTTCCTAGTTGGCAAGCTTTACAACTTCGTCATGATCGGCAGACAATCGTAGGTAGACCTTGACAAGCCCATTTTTGGAGAGCTTGGAGAGGTGCTTGAAGTTGAGGTGATTGAGACGCTTGTGCCATAGCCACCTGTTGTCACAAACATTGTTGGCTACTAGACACAGGTTTGAGAATCTCCCTAGAAGATTTAAGTCCACGACATAGACGTTTCCTTATCTATTGCCGGTCAGTATTGTAGAGCAGGATTCACTGTCTTTGATGAGGCACTGGTTGGAATTGAATTGGCATAGAATTCCATTGTCGCAGAATTGAGATATGCTTAGAAGATTGTGCTTTAAACCACTTACTAGAGAAAATTTGTTGATGGAGAGACTTCCTCTAGTAATTGAGCCATATCCAATTGTTTTTCCTCTTGCATTATCTCCGAAGATAACGGTGGGTCCTTTTGCTTCAGCTATATATGTAAGAAGACTTCTGTTCCCAGTCATGTGTCTTGAGCAGCCACTGTCTAGGTACCAGATGTCTTTGTTTTCTGATTCTATAGCCATGAAGCATTCCTGAAATAAATTAAAGTAAACAAGGTACCCTTTATTTTCTTTCGGGTCCTAAGGATTAGCAACCTTTTGCAACCCATACCTGCTTGACCTTGAGAGAACTGGGTCTCTCAGATCTTGGGGTGAACCTTAGCAGGCATTCTGGTGCCAGATGGCCTAGGCAATTGCAAGAATGACATAAATGGAAAGTCCACAGAGAACTGTTAGAGTCTTCAACTGAAGAGTGCTTATGATTATTCCTTTTCTTGACATCCATTTTTGGTTCAGCTTGCTTGTTGATGGTAGGCTTAATTGGTTTCTTTCGAATCTTCCTAGGTAGGTTACCAACAGTCTTAGCTTTAGCTTTTCTGTTGATTACCTTTTCAGGAGGATTAGGTAGAATACCTTTAAGTTTATCTTCAACAGGTAACGGAGCCTTGCATGTTTCATAGACAAACTTGATAGTTACCGGTAGAGGTTTAGTAGGTCTACCATCAGCAGACTTTGCCTTGGCATAGTTGTTGCCGGTAGACTTCACTTTCTCTACCGTTACCTTTTCAGGTTTCTCATTTGAGTCAGTCATTTTGGCTTTTCCTTTCTGAGCTTTAGGGTAAACGTAAGGGACACTTGAATAACCAAGGCCTTGTTTCCCTATATTTCCAAATGTCTGTTTAGAGAAAGATATATCTTTAGCAGTCTCGAAGGATTCACCTTTCTCTATGACTGAAGAGATTGTCTGAAGAGGAACATATGAATATCCTATACCAGTTTTATCATTGCTAGATTTTTGGTTTGAAAGGATTTCTTCGAATGCATCCTTGGAGCTGTTCCAGGAGTCAATTGTCTTTTGCAAGGCAATTTTCTCTAGGTCAAGTCCTTTGATTTGCTCAGATAGACAATCAATTTTGTCATGAAGAAATTTGTTTTCTTTCTTCAGTTTGATACTCTCTTGTTGATAGCTATTGAGAGTTTGAATCTCAACTGCCATCAAATATTTCTCAGATGTAAGTTTCTCACAGTTCTTGGCCAGTTTAACATAGGCTACTCTAAAGGAATTAAATTCTTCAAGCATATCCTGATTATCCTTGAGAAGTTCTTTCCATCGAAGCTATCACTGTTGGTTTCATTTTTGTCCAAAGGACTTGGTGAAACTACAACTTCATTTTCAGAGTCATAGGTAGGACCTGAATCATGAGCTATTAAGCATATATTAGCTTGCTCACAATCCTCTTTCTCCACTTCTGAATCAGTCTCAAACCATGTAGCAACATGTTTGTCTTCTATGTCTTCAGCCAACATACCCTTTTGCTTTTGAAATTTTCTAAAAGAGGGTTTTCGGTATGCTTCAAATTTTGGCGTAGGACATTTTGAGGCAAAATGACCAGGTTTTCTACAGTTATAACACACAAGCTCTTCCTTAGATGAGCTTTCACCATTCTTCCTGAAAGGTTGTTGGTGAGTGTTCTTCCTTCCATATTTTGCAAATTTTTGAAAACGTTTAACAAACATAGCAAATTGTTCATCAGATAAAAAATCATTTTCACAGGAGGAAGTAGAAGGTTTGTTTTCAACAATGATTTCTTCTTGGACCATGGTCGGCGAGACACGCTTCGAACTGCTTGTCTTGCTCTAGAGCTTGATTAACTTCAAGTTCATAAACCTTTAAACTTGCGTAGAGACTACGAAGAGTCATCTCGTTTAAGTTCTTAGATTCTTTCATAGCCGTGGTCTTCACATGCCATAAGCTACCTAGAGAGCCTAGAAACCTCATGTTCATTTCCTTTTTGTCATACGTTTTACCTAAAGAAAAGCAACTATTAATTATCTCACTGAAGCGATCATATGCTTGTCTCAAGGTTTCCTTAGGATCCTTTTTGAAAGAATCAAACTGCTGGATGTATGTATATTTTCTGTTGTCTCTCGTGTCTTGGTCTCCCTCCAAGTATTCTACAAGAGCTTCCCACATCTCTTTTGCAGTTGTACATCGAATCACTTGCTGGTATGTGCTAGTGTCTAGAGAGCTGGTGATTATGTTGATTTCTTTGCTGTCAAGTTCTACCAGCTTTCTATCATCCTCTGTCCATTCAGATTCTTCTTAGGTACTTCTGCAGGATTCCCAGCAATGGAGGCTAGAAGATTTGCCTTCATTGATACATGTTGACCTGCAGTAACACATTTCCATAATTTGTTGTCAATAGAGTTCATGAATCTCATTACTTTATCCTTCCATACATCAAAATGACCTTCGTCCAATATTGGGACGTGGTTAGCATTAGATGTAGGCAGCATGTAGTGTGTTTGTGCCATTATATCGTATCTCTCAAGAGTTTAATCTTGGAAAAATTAGTTTTCAAAGAGTAAGGCTCTGATACCAATTGTGGGTCCCAATGAGCACAATAATAAGCTAGAAGGGGGGTTGAATAGCTTATTACAACACTTAAAAACTTTTAAGTAAGTTCCTTGAAAGTTACTTGCAATCTATAGAAAAGAATCAAGTAGCGGAAGACCTTCAAGAAAGTAGTTCCAGGTCTGCCGATAAGGACTACCGGTAGACCTTTGACAGTTTACTTAAGTTCTGCTGTAAATGGATAAATATAAACAAGAATAGGTGGACACGAGGTCTACCGATCTTAACCTTTTGAGCAGGTCTTCCGGTGAAGCTGTGAAGGGGTCTTCCGCTGAACCTGAAAAGTTCCTACAAAAACTATACAAGGCAAAGTTCTATACATAGTTGCCACGCTAATCGATACGCAGCCCGATTAGCCACTGAAGTATAAAACTAATGTAATGAACTGATCAGATATAAATCTAACATAAGAATCAACATCAACATAAACCACTACAAACCTTTCACACTATTTATCAAGGGTAGCCACTTAACTTATTGATCAGCCCATGAAATCCGAGGATTCACAGTTCCAAAAGAAAGATGCCACTACCTTGTCCATAGATAGCTCTTTTCCGTTAGGTAGCTTTCACACTTTGTCAATTAAAGGGAGTCAATTTAGTCAAGATCAACCCATGAAAGCCTAAGCTCCATAGTACATTGACAAATTGCAGCATCCCAAAAATTTCTAAAGGTAGCTCTTTCCTTTGTGGTTTAAAAATTTCCAAGTTCAATACAACATTTTAGGGAGATGGTGAGCAAAATTTGAACAAGAAAATCATAGTACATATTGAATGTATAACCAAAACATCAAACAAAGGTACTAAAGCATATAGAATGAAACTAGTGTGCCCCCCCCCTATAAACAATGCAAGATGCCTAAATTTTTTATTTTTATTTTTATTTTATTATTTAATACTAACACGTGAGGGATTACATGACACACATACCGAGAGATTTCCTAAGATTTATGAATCTCTCAAAATCTAGACTCTTTGTGAAAATATCAGCCAATTGGTTTTTTGTTCCCACATGTTCAATGCAGACAATGCCTTGTTCAACCAAGTCTCTAATGAAATGGTGTCTTATGTCTATGTGCTTAATTCTAGAGTGTTGAACAGGATTTTTAGCTATGCTTATAGCACTTGTGTTGTCACAATACATGGTTAGTATATTACTGTGTAAACCATAATCTTTGATCATTTGTTTCATCCACAAAAGTTGTGTACATCCACTACCAGCAGCTATATACTCAGATTCAGCTGTTGATAGGGCTACACAATTTTGTTTCTTACTAAACCATGAAATCAAATTATTTCCCAGATAAAAACATCCACCAGATGTGCTTCTCATGTCATCTACACTGCCAGCCCAGTCAGCATCACTAAACCCAACAAGATTGGTGTTAGTGTGTTTAGTATACCACAAACTCATGCCATAAGTATCACCAACATATCGAATTATTCTTTTTACTGCTTTCAAGTGAGAGACTTTGGGGTTTGCTTGATACCTAGCACACAAACACACACTGTACATAATATCTGGACGGGTGGCAGTTATGTACAACAGACTTCCAATCATGCTTCTATATAAGGTAGGGTCAACACTTTCAGATTTTTCATCTTTATTGAGTTTATTGGATGTACCCATAGGGGTTTTCTTATGTTTTCCATTCTCAAGATTGAATTTCTTCACCAAGTTAAGAGCATACTTGGCTTGAGATATGAACATCCCTTCATGTGATTGTTTAATCTGAATTCCTAAAAATTAGGTCAACTCCCCAACCATACTCATCTCAAATGTGGAAGTCATGCAGTTAACAAACTCCTTTTCCATGGACTTGGAGGTGGATCCAAATACAATGTCATCAACATAGATTTGAGCTATCAAAATGTGTTTGTCTTGATTTTGAATGAAAAGTGTTTTATCCACCTCTCCCCTTCTAAACCCACTTTTTAAAAGGTGGTTTGTAAGCTTCCCATACCAAGCTCTAGGAGCTTGTTTGAGACCATACAAGGCCTTTTTCAGTTTAAACACATGACTGAGTTTTTGGGGGTCCTCAAAGCCTTTTGGTTGTTAAACGAAAACTTCTTCTTCAAGAATGCCATTTAAGAATGCACTCTTCACGTCCATTTGTTGAAGAGTTATGTCAAGAAAACAAGCAATGGCAAGAAGCAGACGAATGGACTCAATGCGGGCTACAGGAGCAAAGGTTTCATCAAAATCCACCCCCTCAACCTGCGTAGACCCTTGAGCCACAAGTCTAGCTTTATTTCTTATTATTTCTCCCACTTCATTTGTTTTGTTTTTGAAAATCCATTTTGTTCCAATAACATTTATTGAAGTGGGTCTGGGAACTAAATACCAAACATCATTTTTTGTGAATTGATCTAGTTCCTCTTGCATGACATTTATCCAGCTTTCATCCTTGAGAGCCTCTTGCACATTTTTAGGTTAAATAGAGGAAACAAAACAGGAAGCATGAATTTCATCAAATTCAAGTGTGGACATGCATACGAGTTTCTTGTAATCCACTTTACCTTTCCTTCTTGTTGACATACCATACTGTACATTACCTATGATTTGAGAAAAAGGATGGATTTTCTGGATCTTGCTTGGAATATCAATTTCCTGTTCAGTCGACCTGGACTGAATGTCTTCTTGATTCGAATCTGTTACAGCAGTTTCACCTTCTGCCTGGTTTCTGTCCAATGTGACTTCCGATGTAGCTACATTCAGAATCACATTGGGTGGTACATCCTGAATCTCATCATTGCATTGCCGCCGAACCCGCTTGATCACTCATCGGATTATCGGATTCAGCCGATGTTTCTGGATCAGAATCTCCAAAATCTAGGATTCTTGAAACATCTTCTTCAACAGTTTTGTGGCCAAGATCGGTTAGATCATCAAAAACAATGTTCATGGATTCCATAATAGTCTTAGTCTGTAGATAAAAAACTCTGTAAGCCCGATCATTTGTAGAATAACCCATGAAAACACACTTATCACTCTTGGAATCAAACTTGGAAAGTTGGTCTCTATCATTGAGAAGGTAGCAAACACAACCAAAAACATGAAAGTATTTTAGTGTTGGTTTCTTTCCAAGAAAAATTTCATATGGAGTCATTGTGTTACCTGGTCTTAAGAAAACCCTATTTCCAATGTGACAAGCAGTATTTAAGGCTTCAGCCCAAAATCTTTTAGCCAAATTTTTTGAGGTTAACATTACCCTAGCCATTTCTTGCAATGTCCTATTCTTTCTTTCCACCACTCCATTTTGTTATGGAGTTTTGGGAGCAGAAAATTCATGTGAGATACCATTGGAGGCACAATAATTAGAAAAGGATGAGTTTTCATATTCCGTGCCATGATCTGATCTAATTCTAATAAGCTTTAGATCATACAAGTTCATCACACGAGTGTACCAGATTTTGAATGACTCAAAAGTTCAGACTTCTCTCTTAAAAATATCACCCCAAGTGTATCTAGAGAAGTCATCCACATATACAAAGGTGTATTTTTTTCTACCTAAACTCTCTACCTCAATGGGACCCATGAGGTCAGTGTGGATCATCTCTAGACACCTAGATGCGGAGCATTGTGTTATGGGAAGATGAGAGGCCTTGGTTTGTTTACCTTTTTGGCAGGGGCCACATACATTTGAATAATTCTTTTCCAGATTTGGTAACCCTTTAACAGCATCATGCTTCACAAGCTCATGGAGCTTACAAAAACTCATGTGTCCAAGTTTCTGATGCCAAAGATCTGTAACATCAAGACTAGCTTTTTGGCATGATTGGCTATCGTTGAACATGTAACAATTATCAAATGACCTTGTACCTGTCAGAAGACATTTGTTAGTTTGATCAAAAACATCACAAGAATTTTTGTCAAACCTTACCTGAAGGTCATCATCACACAATTGACTTATGCTGATCAAATTTGTTTTATGTCCTTCCACATGGTAAACATTTGTGAGACTTGGAAGGCCTTCAACATTCAATGTTCCTTTGCCAATAATTTTCCCTTTGGCACCACCACCATAGGTCACCGACCCACCATTGATGCTCACATATTCTTTCAAATTCTCAACTGAACCTGTCATATGTCTAGAACACCCACTGTCAAAGTACCAAGATCCAACAATATGAGATTTTAATGAAGTGAAAGTAACATTGCACACTTCATCATCTAACATTGTAGCACCAGGACATATATCAAACGACTCACAATATTTGGCTTTACACTTGTCATTACAAGTTTTGGGAACCCACATTTGTTTAACACTTTTAGGTTGGTGGTTTTGAAAACGATTTTTCTGATGAGTCTTCGGATGAGACTTCCACTTCCAATGTATTTGCCGCATTGGTCGTCGCATTTTATGCGATTCTGCATCTTAGTTTTTCCCAAGAAAGCCTGTCTTGTTTCATCCTCATACATAGCCTTTTTCAGAAAACAAAAGGGTTGTATGTGACCAGACTTATGGCAGAAGTGACAAACAAAATTTTTCTTTCTTATTCTCGGTTTTTCGAAAAAAACAGTTTCTTGAAAATTTTGATCAGTCTGTTTAGTTCCAGACGTTCTTTCTCCTTCTCTTACAAATACCTTAGGAACAAAACCAATACCTGCCTTGGATGTGCTGCTTAAATTCAGCATTTCATCCACTTTTTGTTTACTTGAATTCCATTTGGCAATGGTTTCTTTTGTTTGAGCAAGCTGCTCCTTCAACCCTTCAATTTCAACATCCTTTCTGGTTAGCAAGCTTTCCAGCCTTACTATGCATTCTTTTTTATCCTCATTTGCCTTTTTTAACAGCTCATTTGCCTTACCAAGTAGTGTAACTTGGTGAGCTCGTTTCTCCCAATCCTTGTAAAGCTCCTTATAACCTTCCAGGAAGTCTGACTCTGTGTCTCCACCATCTTCTGGAATTGTGGAATTAAAACAGAAGAGTTCATCCCTGTTTCTGCTCACTGTATCTGCCGATGTGACTCCGGATGTAGCTGCGTTGGGTGTCACATTGGCTGAAAAATCTGCACGTTCAGATTCAAAGTCATAAACAGCAGTAAGAGTGATAAGATCACCTGGATCTTCTCCATCACTATCACTCAGGGTCGCTGAAAAATTCAAACCCTTTTTACTTAAAGTGTTTACACATTGGTTAGCATAGTGACCATAACCTTGACATTCTCTACATTGTACAGAATCAATGTTCTTACCATTGTAGGATGATTTTGATGCAAAGGGGTTTGTGAAGGATTTTTCTGGAGTTTGGAAAGAATTTTCTTTGGGAACAAATTTTCCAGAATCAGGTTTAAAATTGTTTTTCGAGCTTGATGATGGAGTTCTATTTTGACTCTTATTTTTCAATTTTTTTTGAATTTGGTAGTCAATAGAGCAATAGATTCTTCTCCAACATCAGACTCATCAATATCTTTTTGAATTTCGAGCAAATCACATGAGATATCAATAGGAGCAGGCATGACAATATTTTTTACAATGGGTGTAGAGGATGATGAAGCCCCTTTGCCTTTTTGTTTTATTTGATCATTTAGGTTTAGTTCAAAGTTTTGAAGAATACCAGCCAATCTTTCAAAACTCATCTTGTCAATATCATGTGCTTCTTCAATTGCACATATCTTGACATTGAACCTTTCATGCAAAGTTCTCATCATCTTGCTAACAAGACGCTCATTAGTAATATGGTCTCCTAAAGCAAGTGCAGAATTAGATAAGTCAAGAAGTCTACCATAATATGTCATGATATCCTCAGACTCATGCATTCTAGTATTCTCAAATTGAGTGGTGAGCATTCTTAACTTAGAAGCACGAACACTGGCAAGTCCTTCACATAAGGTCTGAAGGGCCTCCCAAACATCTTTGGCAGATTCATAATTTGTTATCACCCTAAAAGTATTAGCATCTAAGGCTTTATAGATAGCAGACAAGGCTTTTGAATTAAAGGATGCAGTGTTCCTATCTTCATTGGTCCATTCAAATTCTTTGGTGACCTTGACATCACCATCCGAATATGTTGTTTTGGGAGGACTCCATCCATTCAAAACAGCAAGCCACGTTCTCTCATCAATTGATTTGATGAAGATGCGCATCTTGACTTTCCAAATAGAGTAATTAGCATTAGTAAGAGTAGGAGGGCGAACAACGTTCTCATACTGAGAATCCATCCCGACTTTAACTAGAATCAACTCTTAGTGATATCAAGAGAAGGCTTTGATACCAATTGAAAGAACGTGATAGCACAGATTCTCAAGAAAGATCAATGTGATTACCAATGTAGTTGTGATTGTAGCTACAATGGGAATCATAATGAATCAACAAATAATAGCAGCGGAAGATTGATTTTGTCACAGCATCAAACAGTAAGATAGAACTCAAGTTTTTACCAAAAACAATCTACAAGTTTAATACTTGTAGACCAAGCCTCAAGGCCACACAAATTTCACTAAAAATAATAATGTTTTACATGGAAAAACTTAGTGAAATCACTAGCGAAAATTCTCACAAGACAATGTATCTTGGAGAATAAAAACCCCACATAAAACAGTTAAATAAAACGTGGGAATAAACAAATGCAGCTTCCTTAAAAACAAAAACAGGAAAAGCAAAACAATTTTTCCAGAAAATTGTTGTTATTGTCAATGTTGTAACATTGACAGCCTTCAGCGATGGATCTTCTGTTCTGAAAAACTGATTCTGTATGTTATGCTTTCGGCTCTCAGATGTCTTGCCTTGATTCTCTCTCAAGCTCTCTACAAAACCCGTACTCCAGCCCTCAATATATATACGACAGTCGCTACAATCACACGGCAAAAGATACCACATTCTACAAGGAAAATGATTAGCTTTTTAATGGTAAAATCAACAACTTTTCAAAATTGTAAGATTTTCTTACCAATGATGAAGAAAGTCAAGAGACTTGGTTTGACTAGTATTTTTGCCAAGATTTAGTTACCAAAAATAATGTAGCCGAAACCTACAAAAAGATCTTGCTACCAAAAATTAACTAAACTAAATCTAACACAATATACTAAGTCCTAAATTAACACTAACTAATTTAAAACCCTATTTTGACCAAGAAAGGTGAAAACAAGTAAAAATAGGCCTTGCCTATTTTACCCTTACATACTCCTTTTCACTTTTAGTTGACGTTCCACCTTGAGTGCCAACTTGAGAACATCATTATAAGTCAAAAAAGGTTGTAATTTGACAACCTAATAAACTTCAGACCGCAATCCACCCAAATATCGAGTAATGGTTTTCTCTTTCGGCTCCGCAACATCACAACGCATCATGAGATGCTCAAATTCAACAGTGTACTCTTCAACGGATAACTCCCCTTGCTTGAATTTGTGAAATTGAAGGAAAGAATCTTGTCGAAAGTTCTCCGATAAGTACTTTCGCTTGAGTAGTTTCTTCATCTTTTCCCAAGTCACAATTCGAATCTTCCCATCACGAGCTCGTTGATTCTTGTGGTGTTCCCACCAAATAGATGTGTGCTTCTTCAACTTGATGGCAATAAGCTTGACCTTTCGATCTTCCGCTGCATCCTTGTAATCAAAAACTTTTTCAGCAGTGTTCAACCAATCCATAAAATCATCGGGATTGTTCTTACCTTCAAATTCTGGAATTTCAACTTCGATGTCATCGCGTTGGAAATGACGGTTTCTTCGGTCTTGATGACGGGGAAAAACCTCTTCACTCGACGTTGTATTTCGAGCGCGATGGAAGGGGTTAACATTCTCCTCTTCATTTATAGAATCAGTATCCGAACCATGACGTGAATCTTCTTGATTAGGAGGTTCATACTGCTCCAATTGCTGCTTGAGTTGTTCCACTTGTCTCTTAAGATCATCCATTTCAACATCTCGTAGGTTTCTTTCACGAGCAACTCGACGCCGGGGAGGCATGGCAACCTGGCTTTGATACCAAACTTGATGTCGGAAAAGGAGTATAAGTGAAATTGATATTGGAAAAACTTAATTGTATTATTGATGTAGTATTGTATATATACAAGAGGAATCCTAACCTAACTTGGAGACCAAGATTATTACAATATGGAAAGGATTACATCACTAAGTAGGAAAGGAAATCATATACAAATAAAAGTAATATTCTAGTAATCTTCTATATCTTCTATGTATTTCTATCAAGGAGAAGTAAAGAGGAAAACACAAGTGAAGATTATGAAAAGGATAAACACTCAAATACACTTTGAAATCCACCAAAGGAATTAAGTAAGAAAAGAAGAAATCCTTCTTCTATAAATTGCCAATGGCTCAAAATTACAATCAAGTCTGCCCTCCCTATTAGATATGAGGCTATTTATAGGCTAGAATGGGACATCCCACCATTTATGAAGTAAAGATACATGAACTATATGAACCTAGGGAGTACATGAATTGAAAAATACAAACATTCATGGCCAAGTACAAATGATTTATCCAAAACTAAGAGATAATCTGAATCTATAACACACCTAGGGATGATGAACTTCCAATCTTGATCATTGGAGAAGAATCCAAGAAGAAAGATTAAAAAGAAGATGAAAAACGTCTGTTGAAGTTGTGTGCAAACAACCTAGACACCTTGTACACAAAATGCATTTTCTCGCTCCACAGGGCTCGAAACGATGAACCGTTCCCCCCCCCCCTAAAGTAGACTCGTATACCTTTCCAATGAGTATAGCCATTATTATGGGTCCTCCCGAGTCAGTACAGTTTAATTGTTAAATTTACTGAAATTTCGGTTCTGCACATTTTGGACAACAGCTACCTTTAGTCCCATGTCTTGACCATCATATTGCCACTTTGTGGATTTATTTTCATAAGACACTCCGGTGTCAAACATTGAAAGAGAATCATTATTGAACTCAAAAGCTAACATCTAGTTTCTAAAGTTGGAGAGTCATCCTTATTTGGAAATGTGATTGTATAAGAATTGGTCATAGATATGAGAATAAAAAGGCAGACTTGTCACTCTTGATTATATGTGGTCCTCCCTCACTCAAAGGTACAAAATTAATTTTGATTGAACTGAAAGTCTGCAACCTTTATTTCGTGGAAATGCACAGCAAGTTTTATGGTTTTCGGTCCTACCATGGTCTAACATTAGTGCTCTGTACGCAAGACTTTTCCATGATTGAAATCTATAGCTTGACTCTTGCCTCTGGAAGTCTTTCAGTTGACTTAACAAAAATATGAGACTGTTTAATTTATAGTGCTGAATATTTTTCATTGTTACGATCAAAATCATTTCAGCAATGGCTTACACCTTTCTTCCTCTCCTATCAATAATATTTTTCCTTTCAGTTTCAGCCTTGGCACAAACTAATGGCACGATAGATGTAGGTTCAATACTTACAGCAACAAACAATGCTACCCCATGGCTCTCCTCATCCCGTGATTTTGCATTTGGGTTTCAACAAATCCAAGGCAATGATAACTTCCTTCTTTCTATATGGTATGACAAGATACCTGACAAAACCATCGTCTGGTTTCCAAATGACGCAACTGCACCAGTGCCAAGGGGGTCGACAGTGGAGCTAACCTCAGATCGCGGATTAGTCCTCACCGACCCTCAAGGAACAGAACTGTGGAGTTCTCAGCCTGTTCGTAATCAAGTTGCCTATGGTGTCATGAATGATACCGGAAGTTTCGAGCTTGTACGGATCAGTGACTCCATCAGGATATGGTCGACCTTTGAACATCCATCAGATACCATGTTGCCAGGACAGATAATGGAAACAGAGGGGGTGCTTTATTCGCGAACAACTGAAGGAAACTTCTCCAGGGGAAGGTTCCAATTCCGTTTGCTTGGTGATGGAAATCTTGTTCTCAATACCCGAGATGTACGCTCCAATTTCGCTTACAATGCTTACTACACCAGTGGCACGAATGATCCTTCTGATTCTTCAAATTCTGGATCACAAGTGATCTTCAATGACACAGGGTACATGTACATCTTGAGAAGAAATGGACAAATATCTGGTCTTACCCCGCGAATGGAAGTCCGAGCTGAAGAAAATTATTTTAGAGCGACTCTCAATTTTGATGGGGTTTTCACCCAATACTACCACCCGAGGACTTTCACTGGCAGCCCAGTCTGGACTCCAGTATGGTGGAAGCCGGATAACATATGTGTTAACACTCTTGCAGGTGAAGGCAGAGGGGTTTGCGGGTTCAACAGTGTTTGCAGGCTTGAGGACCGTAGGCCAATTTGTGAATGCCCACAAGGGTATTCGTTAATTGATCCAAATGACACGTATGGAAGCTGCAAGCCGAATTTCAGTCCAAGTTGTGATGAGGATGTGCCAAGTACTTCAGGGAGAAATTTATACGATGCTGAGGAGCTAATTGATACTGATTGGCCATTATCGGACTATGAGCATATGGACCCAATTAGTGAGGAGGAATGCAAGAGCTCTTGCTTAACTGATTGTTTGTGCGCCGTAGCCATTTATCGGGGTAGTAGTTGTTGGAAGAAGAAATTGCCACTTTCAAATGGAAGAAAGGACCGTACAGTTAATGGGAAGGCTTTCCTCAAATATAGAGTAGGTGATCTACCTCCAGGAAGCCCTCGCCCTCGTCTACCTGCCCCATCCATGAACAAGGATAGAGAGTCTTTGGTCCTTGTGGGATCAGTGCTCTTGGGTAGTTCTGTTTTTGTCAATTTCATATTCATTTTTGCAGCTTGTTTGGGTTTCTTCCTTATCTACCGAAAGAAAATCGTCAAGCTTCCCCCTGGTACGAACGTTGTTGAAACTAATTTGCGTTGTTTTAGCTATAAAGAGCTCGCTGAAGCAACCAAGGGGTTCACGAAAGAATTGGGAAGAGGTGGTTTCGGCATAGTCTATAAAGGGGAGATAAACACGACAACTTCTACAAATGTTGTAGCTGTGAAAAAATTGGTGAATGTTGTACAAAATGGAGAGAAGGAATTCAAAACTGAGGTTGATGTAATTGCCCAAACTCATCAGAAGAATTTGGTCAGGATACTCGGATTTTGCAACGAAGGAGAGCACCGTCTATTGGTTTACGAGTACATGAGTAATGGCACTCTATCCAGCTTCCTTTTTGCTGATAAGAAGCCAAGTTGGAAACAGAGGATCCATATTGCCTTGGGGATTGCAAGGGGACTTTCTTACCTTCATGAAGAGTGCAGCACTCAGATTATCCATTGCGACATAAAGCCTCAGAACATACTTCTAGATGAGTATTACAATGCTCGGATATCCGACTTTGGTTTGGCCAAGATTTTGATGATCAATAAGAGTCGAACAAATACTGCAATCCAAGGAACAAAAGGGTATGTTGCGCCCGAGTGGTTCAGGAACACTCCGATCACAATAAAGGTTGATGTTTACAGCTTTGGAGTGCTTTTAATGGAGATCATTTCGTGCCGAAAGAGCGTGGAGAATTTGGAGATTGGTGAAGAGAGAGCAATATTAACTGATTGGGTATGGGATTGCTTTCAAGATAGGAAATTGGAAGAAATTGTTGAAAATGATTTGGAAGCCTTATGTGAGAGAGAAAAACTTGAAATGTTTGTGAAGGTTGGTATTTGGTGCATACAAGAAGATCCATCTTTGAGACCAACCATGAGGAAGGTTACCCAAATGCTAGAAGGTGTTATTCAAGTTACTGAGCCTCCATCTCCCTCCCCTTTCTCTGTCTGTGGGTAAGATGACTCACTGCAGATATTATACTGCATGTGGCCAGTTCTACGTAAATTTCTCTTTTTTTCCTTCCCTTGTAATTCATCTAGTCTTGCTCAGGATAGTTACTTAAATGGGCTATGTATGCATTTCCTTGTATGTAGGACTCACGATATTTATTATTGCACTTAAATAATTTAGGTTTAAATATCAATTCCGTTACTGTACTTTCACCAAAAATTCAATAAGCTCACTTTCCTTTTTATTGGTGAACGTAGAGTCACAAAGATAATGGATAATGGATGGTTTATTGTTTGAATTAGTTCGATTTCATTAGCAGTTGTCCCTTTTGTCCAATTCTGTCATTCTCCCATATATCTTTGTTGAATAAAGTTAGTATTTTTCTATTTGTCCTAGTATGTAGGAGTCTGTTTATTGTTTATCTAGTCTTTGTGTACCTAGTCTTTAGAAGTTGTTGCTTTCTAAACTCATGTGCCTTGATTTTAGGAACCACTTCTAATTAGTTGCTATTATTTCTGCATTTGTTAAGTTTTGTACTGCCTATTTAAAGGCTATTGCTTAATGGAAGTAAATTATCAGCAAATACTTATCTGTGCCATCTTCTGCATTTCTTTTGGTTTTTTTAACATATGGTATCAGAGCCTGGTTGTAAAACACAAAGTGAGTTGTGAGATTTTTCTCTTAGCCAAGAGAAGTGTTTGAGTGGAAAGGAAAACACAGTAGTTGTTTTTCTTCTTGCAGCAGCAACAAACACAATGTCGGATAACTTTGTGCAACCAGCAATTCCACGCTTCGATGGTCACTATGACCACTGGAGCATGCTCATGGAGAACTTCTTGAGATCCAAGGAGTATTGGCAGGTTGTTGAATCTGGAGTAGCAGTTCCAGCAGCCGGAGCAACGGTGTCGGACACGCAGAGGACATAAATTGAAGCATTGAAGCTGAAGGATCTCAAAGCCAAGAACTATTTTTTCCAAGCAATTGATAGAGCAATACTGGAGACGATTCTTAGCAAAGAATCCTCCAAGCAGATTTGGGACTCTATGAAGAAGAAGTATCAAGGAAACGCGAAGGCAAAACGGGTGCAACTTCAAGGATTGCGGACTGATTTTGAGACTCTGCGAATGAAGTCAGGTGAGTCGGTTAAAGATTTCTTTGGAAGAACGTTGATGATTGCCAATAAGATGAGGATCCATGGAGAAAATCTGGAAGACATCAGTATTATTGAAAAAATTCTTCGATCATTGATAGCAAAGTTTAATTTTGTTGTATGCTCAATTGAAGAATCAAATAATATTGATACTCTTTCACTTGATGAATTGGAGAGCTCTTTGGTGATTCACGAGAAGAAAATAAACAAGCAGGAGCAGCAGGACAAAGAGGAACAAGCATTGAAAGTCTCTACAGAAAGTTACTCATCACAAAGAGATAGGGAGGCGGCGGGACGAGGTCGAGGTAGAGGCCGAGGAGGAAGTGATCGTGGCAATCAACATCAGCACCACCAACCCCGAGAGAATCAGTATAATGGCAGAGGAAGAGGAAGAACAAGAGGAGGCTACCACCCAACAACTCATAGACCACCTTCAGACAAGTCTAGCATTGAGTGTTACAAATGTCACGGGTATGGCCATTACCGATCGGAGTGCCCTTCGCTATCGCGAAAGAACAAGGTGAGAAGTCTAATTTTATTGAAAAAGAAGAGGATGAAGAAGTGTCCCTGTTGATGGCTTGTGATTCAAAGGAGGTAACTCATAAAGATTTATGGTATTTAGACACAGGTTGTAGTAATCATATGTGTGGAGATAAGTCTGCATTTTCTTGGTTAGATGAGTCATATCGTGATAATGTGAAGTTTGGCGATAATTCTAGAGTCTCAGTAATGGGAAAAGGAAGGGTAGCAATCAAAACTAAAGAGAATGCTAGAGATTATCTCTAATGTGTTGTTTGTTCCGATTTGAAAACCAACTTGCTAAGCATTGGCCAACTTCAAGAGAAGGGATATGAAATCTCTATTAAAGATGGGGTGTGTCGAATTCAAGATGAGAAATTTGGATTGATTCTTGAAGTCAAAATGACAAATCGCATGTTTCCGCTTCACATTGACAGCTTTTCTCATTCTTGTTTCTTCGCAAAATTAAAGGATTCAGCATGGTTGTGGCACTTTCGCTATGGGCATTTGAGTTTTGGAGGATTGAAGACATTAACGGATAAAGGTATGGTCACAGGACTCCCTCAAATTACAGCCCCTACTGATGTTTGCGAAGAGTGTGTTGTTAGCAAACAACACCGTAATCCATTTCGAAAGGCAATTCATGGAGAGCGACAAAGGCACCTTTGGAGTTGGTTCATTCGGATCTTTGTGGACCAATAAAACCATATTCAAATGGAGGTAAAAGATATTTGATCACCTTCATTGACGATTTTAGTCGAAAAACATGGGTTTATTTCTTGCAGGAGAAAGCTGATTCTTTTGCGGCGTTTAAAAGCTTTAAAGCTCTTGTTGAAAAGAAGTTGGTAGCTTGATAAAGGTTCTCATGATCGTGGAGGAGAGTACAACTCACGAGAATTTGCAGATTTTTGTGAAGCTCATGGAATCAAAAGACAACTCACAGCAGCCTATCAAAAGAATCGTACAATCATTAATATGGTGAGAAGCATTCTTTCAAGAAGTGGAGTTCCAAAGAATTTTTGGCCTGAAGCTGTAAACTGGAGCATCTATATTTTGAACAGAAGCCCTACACTTGCTGTTCGAAATATGACAGGAGGAAGCTTGGAAGCGGACGAAGACCGGATGTAGATCATTTCGAATTTTTGGTTGCATAGCTTATGCCCACATTCCAGATCAGAAGAGAACAAAGTTGGATGACAAGGGAGAAAAGTGCATTTTTCTTGGTGTTAGTGATCACTCAAAAGCTTATAAGCTTTATAATCCTATCATAAAGAAAATTGTCATCAGTCGCGATGTGGTCTTTGATGAAGAAAGAACATATTCATGGAGTGATACTGAAGCTACAACTCAGATTCTAGCAGATTTTGATGACGATAAGAGAAGGGAGCGACCTATAACTAATGGGCGGGAGGTTCTGAAGAAGTTACTTTGTTCTAAGCCCAATTGCTTGAAGGCGATGAAATGCGAAGATCAGCACGTAATAGAAGGAGGCCAACATGGATGGCTGATTATGATGTCACCGGAGTTAACGAATCTGAAACACACTTTGCATTGTTTTCAGATTGTGATTGTAACGCCCCGTATTCTTGCATGTGCATTGTATGCCTGTCTTCTTACTTTCTTGGTTGATTGTTAGCATGTTTACTTGTTATATAAATGTTTTATAATCATTCATAGATCATTTTAGAAGTCCATAACATGTTTAGAATCATATAAACTTGTTTGTTGAATCGCCGGTTTGATCGCGTTGAATTTGGCCTTAGCGATTCCTCTCGTTGCTCGTATTTGCTTCTATTTCGACGTACGAAATGTTCGTTGAGTTCTTGGCTTTTTATTCAGGTCTTAATCATGTTGAAACAAACCTTTTCATGCCCAAGATATCCTAGTTTGATTGGTGTTTGATTGTAGTTTGATCAGTTGTTCATTAAATCGCGTGGTTTGAACCTTGTTCTATCTTGTTCGGGGTTGTTCGGTGCGTTTCCGACTTGTTTTGAGTAGGGTTAGACCTTAGAATGGTTGCCCAAAAGTTTGGGACCATTTAGATGAAGTTTAGATCAAGTTTTAGAGGTTACGGGCCGAGGCGGCATGGCACTTGTGAGGCGCCCGCCTCAAATGCGGGAGCAATTGGAGAATGGTCGAACTTTGGAGTGTCCTCGGTAGTTGAGGCGGCCGCATGATCTAGGGTGAGGCGCCCGCCTCACTGCTGTCTGTTACGGGATGATTTTCTCTGATTGCGAAATTGGTCGACTTGTACACTTCAAACCCCTATCTAAACCTATCCTAAACCTCCCTAACCCTTCCTACTTAAGTCCTAATATCCCTAACTAGTTTTTTAATGATAGATTAAGATCACCTTAGTGACCAATTAAGTCACAAATCAGATTAGAAAAGGGACCACAAGTGGTTGACACTTGTCCCACTCAACTTTGACCACTTATAAGCCACAAATCGGCTCATTTCCTCTTCATTTCGATAGCTCTTTCAAAAAACGAATTTCATCTTCTCTCAAGGTTCTTCCATGGTTTCTTGAGGTCTCATCTTCATCTTCCCTCATCCATTCATCCTTTGCCCAAGAGTCCTTCATTAAAGGTGTAGAGCTCAAGAAGAGGAGCCTTTCCATCCGATTGGTTTCTTCCATTGCTTTCTTTGGTGTATAACTTGTAAGTTACCTTCTTCATCTTCTTCTTCTTTTAGTTCTCATTGACCCTAAGGAAGCAAAGCCTATGTTGGTTGAGGTCAATGAGGGCACATGTATGCTTCATATGCTATATTCTTATATGTTGAAATTGTGAGCTTGTTAGGAGCATGTATAGGTTGAATTCTTGCTTGTGAAAGCCTATATTATTCTTTCATCTTGCCTATTTAAAGTTTTAAACATGTTAGAGACATGTATAATGTTTGTTGTTGGAAGTTTGTTCATACGAGAATGCCCTAAATGGAGCCTACATTATATGTTGTTATGTTGTATGTGTTCTATCTTATGAAATGAACTCTATGATGAACATGAAACACTTTGCATTGCCTTGGTGAATTTAATACCTTGTTGAACCTAGAAATGACCTAGGTTGGGTTATGAGGCATATAGCTTCAATTTCTCCAAATTTGGGAATTTAGAGCAAAGACTCAGCAGTCGACTCTAGGGAATATTTGAACGTGTTGAACCCTAATTTCAATCCCTACGAAGTTTGAACACCGTTTGACTTGGGTTACTCAAGTATGAGCTTGGTTTGATTGTTTATATCAAGTTTATATGAAAGGTTGGTTTTGTGCAATTTAATTGCCTTGATATGATTTTATAGTAGAGATTGATACCCTACTTGGTTGGTCGAGTTCGCTCTTGTCGAATTCGGTCTTTGATTGGTAGTCAAGTAAATATCTACTTGTGCATCACATTGAGTCCAGCTGGCATTATTTGGTTTGTTTATTGGGTCAAGGTGGGACGATGCATCGCCTTCACGAATTATGGGATTCGTGCTCGCTATGGATCGCCGCACCTAGGACTTCACACACACCTCCATTGTTGGCCACAATGGGGAAGTAGCCCCGTATCGGTTAAGTGCCGCATTGGCTTGCTATCTAGATCGAGTGGTACTTGATAAAAGTTGATGCATTCACGAGCATCAATGTTGCACGATAAAGTATAATAAAGTTTTATTGCGGGAACTCTGAGCGGCCGTGACTATATCATATCCTACTTGTATGATTTACTTTCGCACTTATGTGAACGATGTGCTAAGTGCTATATGAGGATTATGTTATATAATTGAGATAAATGTCATGCTATAACATGAACATGCATTGTAGTAACTTACTAAGTCTTTCGACTTACCCTATTTGTTTGCTTTGTCTTTCCTTAGATCCGAGCCGAGGAGACGGTCGGGGATAGACTCGTTTGTACTCGTTGGTTGTTGTGTTAGCAGGTTGCTCTTTTGGACATCTATTAGTTAACCTTTTATTTTGGAAAGGGCGTTGGGAAGCAAGTCATGTAGACTTGGCTTGGGGTTTTGTGGTTGTTGTAACTTAACTACTTAACACTTGTAATCTTTTGGTATCTTGGCTTACATGTCGAGCAGCTTTTATATGTGTATGGTTCACTACGGTTTTCTTCGCTAAAGCTCGTTTAATTGTTGTTGTTGTTGTCTCAGGCATGTTGTGGCGTTGAGGTTATTATAAGCATGTGTTAATAATTGTAGGAGTAGTTGTTGGGTTCATTATGCGTCGCCGATGACTTGTTTATTTTAGGTTGCTTTTAGGCCAAGTGTAGCCGAGTTGTTGTTTGTATGCGATGTTGCGCCACATGAATTTTATAATCCTACTTATGCATGCTTGTGTAATTTGTCTATTTGGACTGACACGACTCGGGATCTCGCATTGGGATTAAGATTAGAATTAAATCGAGATCGTCATTAATATCGAGCTATAGGTTAGGTGTCGGCGGGATAGGTTCCATGGCCTAGTTGGGTTGGTTAATTGTGTGTGTTGATTCTAACGTCGAGTGAATTCTTGTAGGAGTCCAGATGGTTAATCCAGGGAGAGGTAGACCTAGGAGAGTCAGGTTGAACTTGGTGAGGTACCACCGGAATCAGGTAGTTCGGATATGGTGAACTACATCGCGATTATTAGCTTTTATTTGGGCCGGGGCGGGCCGGGGAGTAAAAGAGCGGGCGGGGAGGAGTACCACCAGTACCACCGCCACCTCCTACCCAGAGACTTGGGCCGAGGCACACTACTCTTTAGAGATTTCTTCAAGTTAAAGCCTAGTTCGTTTCTTGGAGAACCAAAACCGAGAGAATTGAGTTATGGATGGAGGAAATGATCAAGGTATTGTCCATGTTGGGGTGTACTGAAGCGAAGAAAGAGTTATGTTAGCAACCTTTAAGTTTAAAGGGAAGCCAGAACATTGGTGGACCAGGTGTTGAAGGAGAGTTGGGAGATGCAACAAGTTCCCATTACATGGGCCAATTTCAAAGAGAGTTTAAGAATGAATATGTGCCGGATGTAGTGCGCAACCAAAAGAGAAGGAGTTCTATGATCTTGAGCAAGGTAGCATGGCCAGGTGGCGAGTGATACCGCAAAGTACCTGAATTGAGTCGATATTATGCGTGTCGATTCCCACGGAGGCACGGAGAACACACAAGTTTGTGAAGGGTTAAGAACTGAGTTTAGAAAACAGATTTTAGCGCTTAAGCTCACCGATTACCGGAGTGCGGTTGATCGAGCGTATGAGGTGGAACAAGACATTGAGGAACACCGAGTCAAGAATAATGCTAGTAGTGCACGGCAGACTACTCAGACCAATAATCAGGGAAGTAATTCGGGTAACAGAAGGGGTTATCAAGGGAACCGTGATCGGAGAAGTGGAGGCCAAGGTAGGCCACGATCGGGAAACAAGGTAATAATACTTCTTCATCTAAGAGGCGGAGGGTCGCGTAGTGAGGTTATGATTTGTTCGTTCGCAGGACTGCGGTGATAGGTCTTTGGGAAAAGAATGGGAAGTGTTTCTATTGCGGAGATGGAACTCACATGAAGAAGGACTGTCCGAAGTTTAAGGCTAGTCAGTCGGGTAGCGCCGGACAACAATCTGGGGCTAAGAGAGATGGGGACGGTAAACCCAAGGTTCAAGGCCGTGTGTTTGCGCTTGATCAGCGCGAGGTTCAGGGGTCTACGGCCGTGATAGGAGGTACTCTTTCTATATTCGATCATAAGGCCCGAGTTATCATAGATCCAGGGTCTTCGCATTCATATGTTGCTTCGCACTTTATTGAGAATCTATGCGTATTTCCTCAATCCTTGCCATATTTGCTTGAAGTGTCTACCCCGCTCGGGGAATATATGCTCGCGTCTGAAGTATTTAAATCTTGTGATGTTTTGGTGGGTGACCACACTTTGCATGCGGACTTGGTAGTTCTCCCAATACGTGATTTTGATGTGATTCTTGGCATGGACTGGTTATGTGCTTATCATGCTATAGTTGACTGCCATAGAAAGAGGGTTACCTTTTATATGCCGGGTGTGCCTGAGTTTACTTTTGTGGGTGATCATGCTTCGAGTGACGTGCATTTCATTTCTGCATTAAGGGCTAGGAAATTACTGTCTCAAGGGTGTACGGGTTATCTTGCATGCGTAGTTGATAAGAGGAAGCCTTCGCCTAACTTAGAAGAGGTTCCGGTAGTGTGTGAATTTCCTGATGTGTTTTCTACCGATCATGCTATGCCACCCGATAGAGAACTAGAATTCTGTATTGAGCTTATTCCGGGGACTTCACCGATTTCTAAGGCACCGTATAGGATGGCACCCGCGGAGCTTAGGGAGTTGAAAACCCAGTTGCAAGAACTTCTAGAAATTGGTTTTGTTAAACCAAGTGTGTCGCCTTGGGGCGCACCGGTCTTGTTTGTGAGGAAGAAAGATGGGAGTTTGCGGTTATGTATAGATTACCGAGAATTGAATAAGGTGACTATTAAGAATAAGTATCCTCTACCCCACATCGATGATCTTTTTGACCAGTTGCAAGGGTCTATTGTCTACTCTAAGCTTGATTTGAGATGGGGTTACTACCAATTGAAGGTTAGAGAGGAAGACATTCCGAAGACGGCTTTTCGCACTAGATATGGGCATTTTGAATTTGTAGTGATGCCGTTTGGGTTGACGAATGCGCCAGCGGTGTTTATGGATTTGATGAACCGTGTTTTTCACAGTTATCTTGATTGTTTCGTAGTGGTCTTCATTGATGATATTTTAGTATATTCGAAGTCTCGGGAGGAGCATGAGAAACATTTGAGGATTGTGTTGTCTATTCTTCGAGAGAAGCAGCTTTACGCCAAGTTTAGCAAATGTGCCTTTTGGCTCGAGGAAGTATCTTTCTTAGGGCATATCGTTTCTAGCGCCGGGATAGCCGTTGATCCTTCTAAGGTTGAAGTGGTGATGAATTGGAAGAGGCCTAGTTCAGTTACCGAGGTTCAGAGTTTCTTGGGGTTAGCGGGTTATTACCGGAGGTTTATTGAGGGTTTCTCTAGGATTGTGACTCCTATGACGAGATTGACGCAGAAGAATGTGTCGTTTGTTTGGAGCGAGAAATGTGAGTCTAGTTTCCAAGAGCTTAAGAAGCGGTTGACATCGGCACCTATTTTGGCTTTGCCTAGTGGAGGAGATAATTTCGTGATCTATAGTGATGCTTCTAAGGAAGGTTTGGGTTGTGTTTTGATGCAGAATGGAAGGGTGATCGCCTATGCATCGAGGAAGTTGTCTATTCACGAACAGAATTACCCGACACACGACATGGAGTTGGCTGCGATTATTTTCGCGTTGCATAAGTGGAAACACTACTTGTATGGGTCTAAGTTTGAGATCTTCACCGACCATAAGAGTTTGAAATACTTGTTTTCTCAAAAAGAATTGAACATGAGACAACGAAGGTGGATGGAAAAGTTAAAGGACCACGATTGTACTATCTTGTATCACCCGGGGAAGGCGAATGTGGTAGCGGATGCCTTGAGTAGGAAAGTTCATATGTCTTGCATGATGGTTAAAGAATGGAAGATGTTAGAAGATTTGCGAGATTGGAGTCCTAGTATTTATGATAGAGGTGTGATTTTTGCAAATGTTCGTGCTACGCCTGTTTTATTTGGGAAAATTAGAGAAGAGCAAGGGAAGGATCCGGAGTTGAAGAAAATTATTGATGGGTTGGCTGAGAATGTATCGCCTGATTTCGTGGTTAATAGTGATGGTACTCTGACATTTCGAGGAAGGATTTGTGTTCCTTCTAACACTGAATTGAAGAGGTTGGTTCTTGATGAGGCTCATAAGACGAAGTATACCATTCATCCGGGGAGCACGAAGATGTACTTAGATTTGAAAAGACAATTTTGGTGGAAAGGTATGAAGAGGGAAATTGCGGAGTACGTGTCAAAGTGTCTGACTTGTCAGCAAGTTAAGGCAGAACATCAGAGACCTGCGGGATTTCTACAACCATTGGAGATTCCTGAGTGGAAATGGGAGTTCATTACCATGGATTTTGTGACAGGGTTACCGCGCACGCGGAGAGGTTTTAATGCAGTTTGGGTTATAGTCGACAGGTTGACTAAGTCTGCACACTTCATTCCTATAGCTATCACTTATTCGTTGACTCAGTTAGCAGCTTTGTATATTCAGGAGATTGTGAGACTTCATGGCGTACCTGTTAGTATTGTGTCCGATAGAGATCCGAGGTTCACATCTAGATTTTGGAAGTCATTGCAGGAAGCTTTGGGGACTAGATTGGACTTCAAGATTTTTTCATCCGCAAACGGATGGTCACCCGAGCGATTCAGATTTTGGAGGATATCTTTGCGAGCTTGTGCCGTGGATTTCAAGGGAACCTGGGATTCTCATTTACCTTTGGCCGAGTTTGCGTATAATAACAGTTATCAGTCGAGTATCAAGATGGCGCCGTATGAAGCTTTGTATGGGCGTAAGTGTAGATCGCCAATTTGTTGGGATGAAGTTGGAGAGGCGAAACTTTGGGGTTCCGAGTTAGTACAACAGTCGGTTGAGAGCGTGAAGTTGATTAGAGATCGTTTGCGCACCGCTCAAAGTCGACAAAAGAGTTATGCGGATAATCGAAGACGAGATCTTGAGTTCCAAGTGGGTGATTACGTGTTCTTGAAGATAACACCGAGGAGAGGTACTAAGAGGTTCGGCAAGAAAGGGAAGCTTACACCGAGATACATTGGTCCATTTGAGGTTCTTGAGAGAGTTGGGACCTTAGCGTATCGAATAGCATTGCCACCTTCACTTTCGGAGACTCATAACGTATTCCATGTTTCCATGTTGCGAAAGTATTTGAAGGATGAGTCCCATGTACTTGAGTATGAAGAGATCACGTTTGAGCCGGATATGTCTTACGTGGAAAAGCCCGTGAAGATTTTGGATACCAAGGAGCAAGTTCTACGAACCAAAAGAATTCCCTTAGTCAAAGTTCTTTGGAGGAATCATAACATTGAGGAAGCGACTTGGGAGACGGAAGCAGAGATGCGGGAGAAGCATCCACATTTATTCGACGAACTTGGTAAGAATTTAGGGACTAAATTCCTAAAGGAGGGGAGAGTGTAACGCCCCGTATTCTTGCATGTGCATTGTATGCCTGTCTTCTTACTTTCTTGGTTGATTGTTAGCATGTTTACTTGTTATATAAATGTTTTATAATCATTCATAGATCATTTTAGAAGTCCATAACATGTTTAGAATCATATAAACTTGTTTGTTGAATCGCCGGTTTGATCGCGTTGAATTTGGCCTTAGCGATTCCTCTCGTTGCTCGTATTTGCTTCTATTTCGACGTACGAAATGTTCGTTGAGTTCTTGGCTTTTTATTCAGGTCTTAATCATGTTGAAACAAACCTTTTTCATGCCCAAGATATCCTAGTTTGATTGGTGTTTGATTGTAGTTTGATCCGTTGTTCATTCGTCGCGTGGTTTGAACCTTGTTCTATCTTGTTCCGGGGGTTGTTCGGGTGCGTTTCCGACTTGTTTTGAGTAGGGTTAGACCTTAGAATGGTTGCCCAAAAGTTTGGGACCATTTAGATGAAGTTTAGATCAAGTTTTAGAGGTTCTGGAGCCGAGGCGGCCGCATGGCACCTTGTGAGGCGCCCGCCTCAAATGCAGGGAGCAATTGGAGAATGGTCTGAACTTTGGAGTGTCCTCAGTAGTTGAGGCGGCCGCATGGCCTAGGGTGAGGCGCCCGCCTCACCTGCTGTCCTGTTACGGGATGATTTTCTCCTGTTCTGAAATTGGTCGACTTGTACACTTCAAACCCCTATCTAAACCTATCCTAAACCTCCCTAACCCTTCCTACTTAAGTCCTAATATCCCTAACTAGTTTTTAATGATAGATTAAGATCACCTTAGTGACCAATTAAGTCACAAATCAGATTAGAAAAGGGACCACAAGTGGTTGACACTTGTCCCACTCAACTTTTGACCACTTATAAGCCACAAATCAGCTCATTTCCTCTTCATTTGCTGATAGCTCTTTCAAAAAACGAATTTCATCTTCTCTCAAGGTTCTTCCATGGTTTCTTGAGGTCTCATCTTCATCTTCCCTCATCCATTCATCCTTTGCCCAAGAGTCCTTCATTAAAGGTGTAGAGCTCAAGAAGAGGAGCATTTCCATCCGATTGGTTTCTTCCATTGCTTTCTTTGGTGTATAACTTGTAAGTTACCTTCTTCATCTTCTTCTTCTTTTAGTTCTCATTGAACCTAAGGAAGCAAAGCCTATGTTGGTTGAGGTCAATGAGGGCACATGTATGCTTCATATGCTATATTCTTATATGTTGAAATTGTGAGCTTTTTAGGAGCATGTATAGGTTGAATTCTTGCTTGTGAAAGCCTATATTATTCTTTCATCTTGCCTATTTAAAGTTTTAAACATGTTAGAGACATGTATAATGTTTGTTGTTGGAAGTTTGTTCATATGAGAATGCCCTAAATGGAGCCTACATTATATGTTGTTATGTTGTATGTGTTCTATCTTATGAAATGAACTCTATGATGAACATGAAACACTTTGCATTGCCTTGGTGAATTTAATACCTTGTTGAACCTAGAAATGACCTAGGTTGGGTTATGAGGCATATAGCTTCAATTTCTCCAAATTTGGGAATTTAGAGCAAAGACTCAACGGAGTCGACTCTAGGGAATATTTGAACGTGTTGAACCCTAATTTCAATCCCTACGAAGTTTGAACACCGTTTGACTTGGGTTACTCAAGTATGAGCTTGGTTTGATTGTTTATATCAAGTTTATATGAAAGGTTGGTTTTGTGCAATTTAATTGCCTTGATATGATTTTATAGTAGAGATTGATAACCTACTTGGTTGGTCGAGTTCTCTCTTGTCGAATTCGGTCTTTGATTGGTAGTCAAGTAAATATCTACTTGTGCATCGCATTGAGTCCAGCTGGCATTATTTAGTTTGTTTATTGGGTCAAGGTGGGACGATGCATCGCCTTCACGAATTATGGGATTCGTGCTCGCTATGGATCGCCGCACCTAGGACTTCACATACACCTCCATTGTTGGCCACAATGGGGAAGTAGCCCCTTTGCCGTATCAGTTAAGTGCCGCATTGGCTTGCTATCTAGATCGAGTGGTACTTGATAAAAGTTGATGCATTCACAGAGCATCAATGTTGCACGATAAAGTATAATAAAGTTTTATTGCAGGAACTACGAAGCGGCCGTGACTATATCATATCCTACTTGTATGATTTACTTTCCCGCACTTATGTGAACGATGTGCTAAGTGCTATATGAGGATTATGTTATATAATTGAGATAAATGTCATGCTATAACATGAACATGCATTGTAGTAACTTACTAAGTCTTTCGACTTACCCTATTTGTTTGCTTTGTCTTTCCTTAGATCCGAGCCGAGGAGACGGTCCGGGATAGACTCGCTTGTACTCGTTGGTTGTTGTGTTAGCAGGTTGCTCTTTTGGACATCTATTAGTTAACCTTTTATTTTGGAAAGGACGTTGGGAAGCAAGTCATGTAGACTTGGCTTGGGGTTTTGTGGTTGTTGTAACTTAACTACTTAACACTTGTAATCTTTTGGTATGCCGACTTACATGTCGAGCCTGCTTATATGTGTATGGTTCACTACGGTTTTCTTCCGCTAAAGCTCGTTTAATTGTTGTTGTTGTTGTCTCCGGCATGTTGTGGCCGTTGAGGTTATTATAAGCATGTGTTAATAATTGTAGGAGTAGTTGTTGGGTTCCGGCTGTAACGTCGCCGATGACTTGTTTATTTTAGGTTGCTTTTCCGGCCAAGTGTAGCCGAGTTGTTGTTTGTATGCGATGTTGCGCCACATGAATTTTATAATCCTACTTATGCATGCTTGTGTAATTTGTCTATTTGGACGGCACGACTCGGGATCTCGCATTGGGGTCCGGGTCGGGTCGTCACAGTGATCCTAAAGTTTTTGAAGAAGCTGTGAAAGAATCGAAATGGTGCAAGGCAATGGATGAAGAAATTGATGCAATTGAAAGGAATAACACTTGGGTGTTAACTGAGCTTCCAAAAGGGTATAAAACGATTGGTGTCAAGTGGATTTACAAGACAAAGTCGAAGAAAATGGCGGTTGATAAGTACAAGGCGCGCTTGGTAGCTAAAGGTTATAAGCAAGAATTTGGTGTGGATTATAAAGAAGTCTTTGCCCCTGTTGCTCGTCATGATACAATCAGAATGGTGATTGCAGTGGCAGCTCAAAACTCTTGGCCTATTTTCCAGTTGGACGTGAAATCTGCCTTCTTACATGGAGACTTGGAAGAAGAGGTATTTGTTGATCAACCTCTCGGTTATATTAAGATTGGAGATGAGCATAAAGTGTATAAATTAAAAAAGGCATTATATGGACTAAAACAAGCTCCGAGAGCTTGGTATAGTCGTATAGATGCTTATTTTTCTAAGGAGGGATTTCGAAAATGTCCTTATGAACATACACTTTATGTTAAATCTGGTGATGGAGGAAAGATGCTCATTGTGTGTTTATATGTCGATGACCTTATTTTTACCTAAACAATAGTGCCATGTTTGAAAATTTCAAAGAAGTCCATGATGGATGAGTTCGACATGTCGATCTTGGGATGATGCACTATTTTCTTGGTATTGAGGTAACACAATCACCGGGTATATTTATCTCGCAAAGGAAGTATGTGCGGGAAGTTTTGAGCAGGGTTCAAGATGAATAATTGCAACTCTGTGAGTACTCCAGCTGATTTTGGACTGAAGCTAAACAAGGATCACGAAGGAAACAAGGTGGACAACACTCTTTACAAACAAATTGTGGGGAGCTTGATGTATTTATCTGCAACGAGGCCAGATATAATGCATTCTATGAGCTTGATTAGTAGATACATGGAGAATCCAACAGAGATGCATCTTTCGGCTGCGAAGAGAATTTTTCGGTACTTGCAAGGAACTAAAGATTATGGGTTGTTCTACGAGAAGGGCATAAGGTCGATTTGATTGGCTTTACGGACGATGATTATGCGGGGATCGGGATGACAGGAAAAGTACTTCGGGTTATGCTTTTTTGTTGGGTTCAGGAGAAGTGTCATGGTCGTCTACAAAGCAACCCATTGTTACTTTATCTACGACTGAAGCTGAGTTTGTAGCAGCTACTTCATGCGCTTGTCAAGCAATTTGGTTGAAGAAGATTCTTGAAGAACTAGATTTCAAGCAAGACTCAACCACTGTTATTTATTGTGATAATACTTCTGCAATAAAACTCTCTAAAAATCCTGTTCTACATGGAAGAAGCAAACATATCGACGTAAAGTATCACTATCTGCGGGATCTCAGCAAAGAAGGAGTCATTGAACTCATTTACTGCAGAAGTGAGGATCAGGTTGCGGAACATATTTACCAAACCCCTCAAATTTCCAAGGTTTTTAAAGCTAAGAAGGCGCTTGGTGTTTGTTCAAAGGATACTCAAATTTGAGGGAGGGTAATCTAATCTTTGAACCGAATGTCCACACATCGGTTCAAGGGAGAATGTTGAATAAAGTTAGTATTTTTCTATTTGTCCTAGTATGTAGGAGTCTGTTTATTGTTTATCTAGTCTTTGTGTACCTAGTCTTTAGAAGTTGTTGCTTTCTAAACTCATGTGCCTTGATTTTAGGAACCACTTCTAATTAGTTGCTATTATTTCTGCATTTGTTAAGTTTTGTACTGCCTATTTAAAGGCTATTGCTTAATGGAAGTAAATTATCAGCAAATACTTATATGTGCCATCTTCTGCATTTCTTTTGGTTTTTTTAACAATCTTAACCATAATCACCAATTATATGTTTTGTTTGTAAGCTTCTTTATGCCGAGTTTGCTCTTCCATTGATGTCCATTCGGATCTTGAAAAATAAAGCGATTGACAAAGAACTTCCAACCGGTGCCTTCAAGAGATCCATCGGGACCATCACCATCGAGCTCTCAAATGGATACCACACAAAGAGACGACGTACTCTCTAAACTTCAACTAGAGACACTAAACTGCACGAGTACGACTAAGATTGTTAAGGATGAACGAAAAAAGAACAATAGGATGAGAGGTGCACAAGAACTAAATTTGGAAGAACATACTAGAAAATTCCACCTCTGATTTATCCAAGCATCTAGGTACAATATTTATGGTTGATGATTTTCACAATCTATTGTTTTTAGCAGCCTATTTTGATAAACTTGACAATCACATCCTCTAAACAGAAATTTTGTAGCAATTCTAACCTTTACCTTGGGTAATTGGGAGTGTTGTGATTTGCCTGCGTTCTATTGAAGGAGTGGCTTTCTATTACTCGACTTGTTGCAAAGGCCCTACTTTTTTAACATCCGGACCATATAAGTTGTCTGTTTAGCCTTGTGTTGATGATCCTTGGTTGTCTCTTCATTAGAGGTCTCTTAGATCGAGGGTTGTCGAAAATGTCACTCCCAATCTTTGGAGATGGGCTCATACCACTCATGGTCGATTGGCATTGACTCAGACGTAGCTAGACTGTTATGGGACTCCCAATCAACCCACTTGCAGCAACGTCGTTTTGAGTTAAACTAGCCAGTGCTAGGGGAATTTGTATTTCTCGACTACGTTAGGAAATATCCACTAGCTCCAAATTTTATTTGGGAAACAAAAAGTTAGCCCCTCAGATAGAGACCACATTTTCTAGTCAAGTCACCCCAAAATCAGACATTTTGAGAAATCCACTGCAAGTTTTATGGTCTCAAATGAATTGAATGTTACTACACATTACGTTCAACATTGTCAAATCAAAGCAGTTCAATTGCTGGCGATAAATCTTCCCTGATTAGTTGAATTGACTAGAAAAATTAGGATGTGAGTTGCCATGATTTAGGAACTTGGCCCCTCATCAAACAATTATTGAAACCAAAGCATCTTCACCGTCTCCACAAGACTTGACTCTTCCGCTGACTTAACAAAATACTTCTTCAGTTCCAACGAAAAAAGGTTTCATTTCACTAATCAAACTCTTAAAATTTGTAACTTTACTTGCTTTTTACCTAAGCCCGTCAATGTATCGGATTTTAATCTGAATCCGATCCAATTCCGAAGTTACTTTTAGGATATAGATTAGGTTTTTCAATCTGTTTACCCATTTATGATCCGAATCTGATAATCCGATAGCGTAACAAATTGTATCTGTTCCCTCGGTTGAAAGACAAGTATTTCAATCAACGTTTGCTGATATAATCTTTTTTCTTGGAAGTGCTAGCATACCCTTCATAAACTTTTAAACGGCGGATCTTCTTGATATCTCCAAGTTGCCCGCTTTTGTGACAACTCACTTTCTCACTGTATTGTTTGAGTCTTCACCTTGTCTTTTCTGTTTCTGGTCACTAGAATGTTATCAACTTCTTATTGTAATCCTTCCTTCTATTTACAGAAAACTCTTACTATTTACCTGAATAGTAGTACCCTTCATTTGCATAGCTAGAGACTCTTGATTAGTGAGAAGGTTCTCCAGTTCATCAATACTAGGCTGGTTTGGGCTTGTTAGAAATTGTGGAGGCCCAAAATCAGTTATTGTGGCAGCCTTTCTTTTATGGGCAAATTTCAAGTGGGTACAATTTTAGAAACATGTTTTCATCTAAGACTATCAATTTTTTTGGACATTTCATGTAACTACAAGGAATAATTACAAGTCGGTACATTTTTTAAAACATGTTTTCAAATTAATCCAGTCATTTTTTAGACATATCATTTAGATACATTTTTGGAGTAAAAATACATCACTACCCTTGTGTATCGTAAAAATCGTCCACGTCCTGTGTCAATCAATTTAATGGAGGGGGAGAGTACACAATTTGTGTTGGAAACCACAAAACATTAATTCCACAGCTGTTGTATCAGTGACCCGCTTCAATCTTTAACAATGGAGATGAAGAGTTTTGAAATCATCTCCATTCCCTCTTCTGCTCACCATCTCTCTCCTTCGCCCAGGTCTGTACCTCCCTCTCTCTCTCTCTCTCTCTCTCTCTCTCTCATCGTTCTCCTTAATCTTGAATTTTTAATTGATCCGATCCGTTACAGCCCTTTTATACGGAGTGAAAGGAGGTCGTATATTCCGATTCTCGATCTTCCCACCATTGACGACGATGCCACCGATCTCTGCTTAGATCTTCGGAGCTCGAGGTTCGAACTGCGACGGCGACGGCGACGGCGATTCCAGCGAGCCATTTATGTCTCAGAACATGGAAATGATCTTGGGCAAAGTGTAGCTCCAAAGCTCTGGAGACTTGAAGGCATTTCCAGCAAATGATCCTTCTTCAGCTTCGTTCTCCTCTGGCTCGGTTAAATCTTCATCCACATTACTCGTGTTATCTTCACCTGTCGAAGAGTTGCTGTAAAAGCCTGAAAGACTATCTGCAAGCCTGTCCAAAGATGTTGCAACGTGGAGAAGTTGATTGGAGAACTTAGAAAGTTTTTTTGAGTCGGAACTTTCGGTATGAAGCTGTTGTAGCAGGATCCTAAGTTGGGTTTGCAAGTGAGAGATCTGGTGGTGGAGGGAATATGGTAAAACAGTTGGGAAGTGTGAATTGTATAATGCTTTTTAGTTCCCATGTACTTTGCGAATTACATAATTCTTCATTTGAATGATTGAGGAAATGAAAAAGAGATCTGAGATCTGGGTGATCAGGAGGAGAAAGATTTGAGACTGTAATGGCATCAGCTTTCACCTGATGTCAAGCCTTGGCATCAGGTTGATTTTTTTTTTGGATTTTTTTTTGGATTTTTTCACCTGATGCCAAGATTTGGCATCAGCATTTCACCTGATGCCAAGATTATGTTTGCTAGGCATCAGCAATAGGCATCAGCATTTCACCTGATGCCAAGATTTGGCATCAGCAACAATTGTAGGCATCAGCATTTCACCTGATGCCAAAATTTGGCATCAACATTTTTGGCATCAGCAATATTTTTGGCATCATCAACAATTGTAGGCATCAGCATTTCACCTGATGCCAAGATTTGGCATCAGCATTTTTGGCATCAACAATATTTTTGACATCAGAGTTTTGACATCAGAGTTCTGATGCTTGGAATTAATTATCCTGATGCCTGGAATTAATCATCCTGATGTCAAGGCTTGGCATCAGAGTTTTCATTAATGGCATTTTTGTCATTTGGCAAGCAATTTATAGTTATATGAAATGTCCAAAAAATTGATGGTCCTAGATGAAAAGATGTTTTCAAAATTGTACCCACTTGAAATTCCCCCTAACTACAAATTGGTTGCCAAATGACAAAAATGTCATTAATGAAGATCCGACCTAAAAAAATTCAAAAAAGCTGATGCCAAAAAAAAATTGATGTCAAGGCTTGGCATCAGGTGAAAAAAATTCAAAAAAACAGATGCCAAAACTTGGCATCAGCATTGATTTGACAGTTTATTCAAACAAAAAAAAATTCAAAAAAGCTAATGCCAAGGTTTGACATCAGATGAAAAAAAAATCCAATAATCCAGGCATCAGGTTGCTGATGCCAAATGCTCCTGACATCAGGTTGACAAACCCATTCTTCATATTTTCTGGCATCAGGTTGCTGATGCCATAAATTATAACAAATACAGAGCCTATTGACACATAAAAAAAGAGAAAAATAAGTCATAAAACATTGGATCCGCATCAAACCAGCATGCAAATCATAAATTCTTTAAATATCTTACATTTAATAATCTAGAGTTAGAGAGAGAAAGAAAAAGTCATTTAATTATGAGTTACAGAGTACCTTATACCATGCCTCTTGGTAGGGAATAGCACAAACAAAAAGCTGCAGAGAAGCCCAAGTCCTATAGGAACTATGTCCAAAACCACCTGAACTTCATGACTAGGTTGTGGATAAAAACAGTTTATTACATTCTTATCCCTTACCATCAAATTGATCAACACAAATGCCGACACAATTGCATGAATCCAATCTATAAACCTCAGCCTGTATTTCTTCAGGTCAGGTAACTCGGACGTCGAAGCCACCGCTGAGTCGTAATCGAAGAGCCACATCCCTTTGAAAGTTGCGAAGCCATAGAAGACATGTCCATTGGATGATTTGAAGCTATCGGTGAAGCTAGCAAGGAAGCAAGAGATAGAGAGAAGGGAGTCTAAAGATCAGGGATGATCGCTGGAGAAGTTGGGGGTTGACTGATTTGGAATAGGGCGAGGCTGGCGGTTGGAAGCTTGTTGAATCGGCCATGGAGGATAACGGTTGAGAGAGCAAATCTGAGATGGCATATCTTTGGTCAGAGCAATGGAAGAAGCGAGAAGAGATCGATCGGATACGTAGACTCTTGAGGAAATCGGTAGAAGATGAAGGTTGGAGAGAGGGAATGAAGATGGTTGAACTTGAAAGTGAAGTGACCGATCACTGTCACTGAGCGCATAATCCAACATTGGATGACATTGGGACTCTGCGAATGGAAAAAGTTGTGTCCTATCCACGCCTTTTCTTCCTGTACGACACAAAGGGGCAGTGATGTACTTTCACCCCAAAATTGTATCTAAAAGATATGTTTAAAAAACTGGATTGATTTGAAAACATGATTTAAAAGATGTACCGAATTGTAATTTTTTCTTCTTTCATCTCCCTAAGCCCAAACAGCTTGGCCCAACTCCCTTGTGCACCCGTCCCTAATTGGTGAAGCCCCTTTGGTTGTATTTTGTGGATGACAGCTCATCCCTCCTTATCCTAATTGTGTAACCGTTTTTCCTTGGCTTTTTTTCATATTTAGCCGCCCTTTAAATTTGCTGCTGCCCTTCGTCATTTAGTAAGGGGATTTAGTGCGAGCAGTGAGTGTATGGGACTGTGAGCAGAAATAGGCCATGGGTTGTGAGCATTGCAGAGAAAACCAAGTAGCAGCCTACCATCCCTTCTCTCTTCTTTGTCCTTCTGTCACCTTAGATTTAGGTTGGTCATCCCCTCTGTCATATAATCCTTGGTGAGATTGTGATGCAGGCAGTCTCACGCTTGATTATCTCGATCGTTTGGACCGAGCGCACGGAAAATGACATAACTTTTGACTCGGGTGGCGTTACGGGGCCCACCGCATATCAAAACAAAGCTCTCGAAAAGAAGAACAAAACTAAACAAGTGAAACTTGGTTATGAGCGTTTATTTAGGCCAAAAAAAACGTCGTTTAGATAGTGTTACAGGCCATTGATGTTTTTTTTTATTAGTTTCAGATTTTTTTGTAATTTCAACTATTTATTACTTTTAGGGTTTTGGTCATATTTAAACACTTTTAGGGTTGTTTGAGAAGCAGTTTTGCCATTTTATGAACAAGTTGTTTTTTTCCTCAATTTCGGTATTCATTGAATCAACGAGAATTGATGCCTAGTTTGTGGTAGGTTTGTGAACCTCAACAGGATTTAGAAGATAAACACTGGTAGTAGTGTGTGATCTCAACAGCTTGATATTTATCGGTTGTTTTAATTACCTTTCGCTACATCAGATTGTGAGTTAGAGGGTTACCAAATCTAGTGGGTGTTACCCGTGAAGGAATGATTCTGTTCTTGCCGTTCTTCCTGTGAGCAGGCTGTGAGTAGAGAGTGTGAGATAGTGAGCTGAGAGTTGTAAGGGTAAAATAGGCAAGGCCTATTTTTACTTGTTTTCACCTTTCTTGATCAAAGTAGGTTTTTAAATTAGTTAGTGTTAATTTAGGACTTAGAATTTTGTGTTAGATTTAGTTTAGTTAATTTTTGGTAGCAAGATCTCTTTGTAGATTTCGGCTACATTATTTTTAGTAACTAAATCTTGGGAAATATCCTAGTCAAACCAAGACTCTTTTCTTTCCTCATAATTGGTAAGAAAATCTTGCAAGATTGGAAAGTTGCTGATTTTACCATTGAAGTGCTAATCCTTTTCCTTGTAGAATGTGGTATCTTTTGTCGTGTGTTTGTAGGGGTTGCCGCATATATATTGAGGGCTGGAATACGGGTTTGACAGAGAGCTTGGAAGAGAGAATCAAGGCAAGGCGTCTGAGAGCAGAAAGCTTAACATCCAGAATCAATTCTTCCAGAACAAAAGCTCCATTGCTGAAGGTTGTCAATGTTGCAACATTGACAGTAACAACAGTTTTCTGAAAAATTGTTTTGTGCTTCCTGTTCTTGTTTATAAGGAAGCTGTGTTTGTTTATTCCCCACATTTTTGTTTAATTGTTTATGTGGGATTTTATTCTCCAAGATATATTGTCTTGTGAGAATTTTTGCTAGTAATTTCACTAAGATTTTTCCGTGTAAAACTTTGATATTATTAGTGAAATTTGTGTGGCCTTGAGGCTTGATCTACAAGTATTAAACTTGTAGATTGTTTTTGGTAAAAACCTGATTTTATTCCTACTGTTTGAAGGTGTGACTTTATCTATCTTCCGTTGCTATTACTTGTTGTCTCATTGTGTTTGCCATTGTAGCTACAATCACAGCTACATTGGTAACCACATTGAATTCTTTTGAGAATCCATACTATCACGTTCTTTCAATTGGTATCAGAGCCTTCTCTTGATATCACTAAGAGTTGATTCTGGTTAAAGTCGTGATGGATTCTCAGTATGAGAATGTTTTTTGCCCTCTTACTCTTACTAATGCTAATTACTCTATTTGGAAAGTCAAGATGCGCATCTTCATCAAATCAATTGATGAGAGAGCATGGCTTGTTGTTTTGAATGGTTGGAGTCCTCCCAAAACAACAGATTCGGATAGTGATGTCAAGGTCACCAAAGAATCTGAGTGGACCAATGATGATAGGAACACTGCATCCTTTACCTCAAAAGCCTTGTCTGCTATTTATAAAGCCTTAGATGCTAATACTTTTAGGGTGATAGCAAATTATGAATTTGCTAAGGATGTTTGGGAGGCCCTTCAGAACTTGTGTGAAGGACCTGCCAGTGTTCGTGCTTCTAAGTTAAGAATGCTCACCACTCAATTTGAAAACACTAGAATGCATGAGTCTGAGGATATCATGACATATTATGGTAGAATTCTTGATTTATCTAATTCTGCACTTGCTTTAGGAGATCCTATTACTAATGAGCGTCTTGTTAGCAAGATGATGAGAACTTTGCCTAAAAGGTTCAATGTCAAAATATGTGCAATCGAAGAAGCACATGATATTGACAAGATGAGTTTTGAAAGACTGGCTGGAATTCTTCAAAACTTTGAACTGAACCTAAACGATCAAATAAAACAAAAAGGCAAAGGGGCTTCATCATCTTCTACACCCATTGTGAAAAATATTGCTATGCCTGCTCCTATTGATCTCTCACGTGATTTGCTTGAAATTCAAAAGGATATTGATGAGTCTGATTTTGGAGAAGAATCTATTGCTCTATTGACTACCAAATTCAAAATTTTTTTGAAAAATAAGAGTCAAAATAGAACTCCATCATCAAGCTCGAAAAATAATTTCAAACCTGATTCTGGAAAATTTGTTCCCAAAGAAAATTCTTTCCAAACTCCAGAAAAACCCTTCACAAACCACTTTGCATCAAAATCATCCTACAATGGTAAGAACATTGATTCTATACAATGTAGAGAATGTCAAGGTTATGGTCACTATGCTAACCAATGTGCAAACACTTTAAGAAAAAAGGGCTTGAATTTTTCAGCAACCTTGAGTGATAGTGATGGAGAAGATCCAGGTGATCTTATCACTCTTAACGCTGTTTATGACTCTGAATCTGAAAGTGCAGATTTTTCAGCCAATGTGACACCTAATGCAGCTACATCCGGAGTCACATTGGCAGAAACAGTGAGCAGAAACAGAGACTAATTCTTCTGTTTTAATTCCATAATTCCAGAAGATGGTGGAGACACAGAGTCAGACTTGCTGGAAGGGTACAAGGAGTTGTACAAGGACTGGGAGAAACGAGCTCACCAAGTTACACTACTTGGTAAGGCAAATGAGCTGTTAAAAAAGGTAAATGAGGATAAAAAAGAATGCATAGTAAGGCTGGAAAGTTTGCTAAGCAGAAAGGATGTTGAGATTGAAGGGTTGAAGGAGTAGCTAGCTCAAGCAAAAGAAACCATTACCAAATGGAATTCAAGCAAACAAAAAGTGGATGAAATGCTGAATTCAGGCAGCACATCCAGGTCAGGTATTGGTTTTGTTCCTAAGGTATTTGTAAGAGAAGGAGAAGGAACGTTTGGAACTAAACAGACTGATCAAAGTTTTCAAGAAACTGTTTTCTTTGAAAAACCGAGAATAAGAAAGAAAAATTTTGTTTGTCATTTCTGTCATAAGCCTGGTCACATACAACCCTTTTGTTTTCTAAAAAAAGCTATATATGAGGATGAAATAAGACAAGCCTTCTTGGGAAAAACTCAGATGCAGAATCGTATGAAGCAGCCAATGCGTCAGCCAATGCAGCAACATTGGCAGTCACATTGGAAGTCTCATCCGAAGGCACATCAGAAAAAAAAAATTCAAAACCACCAACCCAAAACTGTTAAACAAATGTGGGTTCCCAAAACTTGTGATGATAAGTGTAAAGCCAAATATTGTGAGCCGTTTGATATATGTCCTGGTGCTACAATGTCACATGATGAAGTGTGCAATGTTACTTTCACTTCATTAAAATCTCATATTGCTGGATCTTGGTATTTTGACAGTGGGTGTTCTAGACATATGACAGGTTCAGTTGAGAATTTGAAAGAATATGTGAGTATCAATGGTGGGTCAGTGGCCTATAGTGGTGGTGCCAAGGGGAAAATAGTTGGCAAAGGAACATTTGAAGGCCTTCCAAGTCTCACGAATGTTTACCATGTGGAAGGACTTAAAACAAACTTGATCAGTATAAGTCAGTTGTGTGATGATGATCTTCAGGTAAGGTTTGACAATAATTCTTGTGAAGTTTTTGATCATACTAACAAATGTCTTCTGATAGGTACAAGATCATCTGATAATTGTTACATGTTCAACAATAACCAATCATGTCAAAAAGCTAGCCTTGATGTTACAGATCTTTGGCATCAGAAACTTGGTCACATGAGTTTTCGTAAGCTCCATGAACTTGTGAAACATGATGCTGTTAATGGTTTACCAAATTTGGAAAAGAATTATTCAAAGGTATGTGGCCCCTGCCAAAAAGGTAAACAAACCAAGGCTTCACATCTTCCCATAACACAATGCACCACATCTAGATGCCTAGAGATGATCCACACTGACCTTATGGGTCCCATTGAGGTAGAGAGCCTAGGTAGAAAAAAATACACCTTTGTATGTGTGGATGACTTCTCTAGATACACTTGGGTGATATTCTTAAGAGAGAAGTCTGAAACTTTTGAGGCATTCAAAATTTGGTACACCCGTGTGATGAACTTGTATGATCTAAAGCTTATTAGAATTAGATCAGATCATGGCACGGAATATGAAAACTCATCCTTTTCTAATTATTGTGCCTCCAATGGCATCTCACATGAATTTTTTGCTCCTAAAACTCCACAACAAAATGGAGTGGCGGAAAGAAAGAATAGGACATTACAAGAGATGGCTAGGGTGATGTTAACCTCAAAAAAATTGGCTAAACGTTTTTGGGCTGAAGCCTTAAATACTGCTTGTCACATTGGAAATAGGGTTTTCTTAAGACCAGGTAGCACAATGACTCCTTAAGAAATTTTTCTTGGAAAGAAACCAACCTTGAAATACTTTCATGTTTTTGGTTGTGTATGCTACCTTCTCAATGATAGAGACCAACTTTCCAAGTTTGATTCTAAGAGTGATAAGTGTGTTTTCATGGGATATTCTACAAATAGTCGGGCTTCTGAGTTTTTAATCTACGAACTAAGACTATTATGGAATCCATGAACATTGTTTTTGATGATCTAACCGATCTTGGTCACAAAAGCTGTTGAAGAAGATGTTTCGGAGGATCCTAGATTTTGGAGATTTTGATCCGAAGCCGGTGAATCTAGCAATCCAGCGGTGTCGAGCAGGTTCGGCGGTCAGCGATGCAGATGATGAGATTCAGGATGTATCACCCAATGTGCTTCCAAATGCAGCTACATCGGAAGTCACATTGGACGAAGAGCGAGAAGGTGAAAGCTGCTGTAACATATTCGAATCTGGAAGACATTCGGTCGAGGTCGGTGAGCAGGGAAATTGATATTCCAAGCAAGATCGGAAAGAACCATCCTTTCACTCAAATCATAGGTAACGTCTGAGGATGGTGTGTCAACAAGAAGGAAAGGTAAAGTGGATTACAAGAAACTTGCATGCATGTCCACACTTGAATTTGATGAAATACATGCTTCATGTTTTGTTTCCACTATTGAACCTAAAAATGTGCAAGAGGCTCTCAAGGATGAAAGCTGGATAAATGCCATGCAAGAGGAACTAGATCAATTCACAAAAAATGATGTTTGGTATCTAGTTCCCAGACCCACTTCAATAAATGTTATTGGAACAAAATGGATTTTCAAAAACAAAACAAATGAAGTGGGAGAAATAATAAGAAATAAAGCTAGACTTGTGGCTCAAGGGTATACATAGGTTGAGGGGGTGGACTTTGATGAAACCTTTGCTCTGTAGCCGCATTGAGTCCATTAAATGCGCTTCTTGCCATTGCGTGTTTTCTTGACATAACTCTTCAACAAATGGATGTGAAGAGTGCATTCTTAAATGGCATTCTTAAAGAAGAAGTTTTCGTTGAACAACCAAAAGGCTTTGAGGACCCTCAAAAACCCAGTCATGTGTTTAAATTAAAAAAGGCCTTGTATGGTCTCAAACAAGCTCCTAGAGCTTGGTATGGGAGGCTTACAGACCACCTTTTACAAAGTGGGTTTAGAAGGGGAGAGGTGGATAAAACACTTTTCATTCAAAATCAAGACAAACACATTTTGATAGCTCAAATCTATGTTGATGATATTGTGTTTGGATCCACCTCCAAGTCCCTGGAAAAAGAATTTGTAAATTGCATGACTTCCACGTTTGAGATGAGTATGGTTAGGGTGACCTATTTTTTAGGAATTCAGATAAAACAATCACATAAAGGGATGTTCATATCTCAATCCAAGTATGCTCTTAACTTGGTGAAGAAATTCAATCTTGAGAATGGAAAACATAAGAAAACCCCTATGGGTACATCCAATAAACTCAATAAAGATGAAAAATCTGAAAGTGTTGACCCTACCTTATATATAGAAGCATGATTGGAAGTCTGTTGTATTTAACTGCCACCCGTCCAGATATTATGTACAGTGTGTGTTTATGTGCTAGGTATCAAGCAAACCCCAAAGTCTCTCACTTGAAAGAAGTAAAAAGAATAATTCGATATGTTGGTGAGACTTATGACATGGGTTTGTGGTATACTAAACACACTAACACCAATCTTGTTGGGTTTAGTGATGCTGACTGGGCTGGGAGTGTTGATGACATGAGAAGTACATCTGGTGGATGTTTTTATCTGGGAAATAATCTGATTTTATGGTTTAGTAAGAAACAAAATTGTGTAGCCCTATCAACGGTGAATCGAGTATATAGGCTGGCTGGTAGTGGATGTACACAACTTTTGTGGATGAAACAAATGATCAAAGATTATGGTTTACACAGTAATATATTAACCATGTATTGTGACAACACAAGTGTGATAAGAATAGCTAAAAATCCTGTTCAACACTCTAGAACAAAGCACATAGACATAAGACACCATTTCATTAGAGACTTGGTTGAACAAGGCATTGTTTGCATTGAACATGTGGGAACAGAAAACCAATTGGCTGATATTTTCACAAAGAGTCTAGATTTTGAGAGATTCATAAATCTTAGGAAATCTCTCGGTATGTGTGCCATGTAATCCCTCACTTGTCTGTAGTAAAAATAAAATAAATAAATAAATAGGCATCTTGCATTGTTTTTAGGGGGGCACACTAGTTTCACTCTGTATGCTTTAGTACCTTTGTTTGATAGTCTTGGTTATGCATTCAATATGTATTGTGATCTTCTTGCTCAAATTCTCTCTCCAATCTCACTAAGAAAAATTGTGCTGAACTTGAAATTTATTTTAACCACAAAGGAAAGAGCTACCTTTTGAAATTTTTGGGATGTTGCAATTTGTCAATGTACTATGGAGTTTAGACTTTCATGGGTTGATCTTGACTAAATTGACTCCCTTTAATTGACAAAGTGTGAAAGCTACCTAACGGAAAAGAGCTACCTATGGACAAGGTTGTGGCATCTTTCTTTTGGAACTGTGAATCCTCGGATTTCATGGGTTGATCAATAAGTTAAGTTACCACCCTTGATAAATAGTGTGAAAGGTTCCTAGTGGTGTATGTTGAATTAGCTTGAAATAAAGTAAAGCTGTTCTCATAGGGAAATAAAGTACCTATTGTGTTTATGGGAGTATTTGTGCTAATTTGGTGAAGAAAATATGAGAATTTGGACATAAAATCACAATTTTGGCGAATGTGTTTTCCAATGCAGCTACATTGGGAACTACATTCAGATGATCTAGACATATCACATGTGTGTGTTTGCATTCTTTCATTTGTTTATTTCTTCTGCACATGTTAGGCATGTATTCTAGGTCATATTGTTGTTGAATATCAGCCTCTTAAGTTTCTGATTCAGCTCATTAGTGCACTTTTGCTTCATTGTTCATCATGTCAATATCTTATGTGGATGTCTAATCTGTTGTGCTCATCATGAGGATCTGGACTGGTAATATTGACTGTGTTTTGGCAGACTTGTGTGATTACAATTTTGGTTAAGTATGTATTATGCATTCTTAAAATACTTGATCGATTTTGTACAATTCAAAATTTTTGAAATCAGATATTAGTTGTTGGTTTATTTCATTAAATACTCCACATATTTCTCATGATCATAACAACAGATTTTTATCATATTTCTATTGGAGGTTAGCATTTGATTTTTATCCAAATCTTTGAAATTTGATTTTCTGTTTAAGTCTCCCCACCTTCTCTCATATTAATGACTCAACGGCTAATTGAGTTTAGTGGAGTATTAGCGGTAATTTTGCAGAGAAACAGGTCACTCTTCACAAAAGCTATCTTCTTCATATTTCGGCGATAAAATCCAGTTTACCTCATCTTCCGAATCCAGTTTCTCTCTTCATCTCATTTGTTTCCTTCTTTATCCAATGGCCTCTTCTTCGTCAATTCCTAAATCTCCAAGAACCGACTCATCCGCTGATGTAGCTTTCAATGAAGCTACATCCAGCCCCCTTTCATCACCAGAAAATCCAACCACCGCAATGATAGTGGCTCAGTCTTTCCTCGGACCTCTGACAATAATCCTTCCAGGCGAAAAGGGTAATGCAATCGATGTAGACAATCCTGGGGATCTATCTGGGTTACCTAAAATCGCTAACCCTAGCACGCGGAGATCAAAGAGGCTTCGTGGAATCCCATCCAATTATGAGAATCCAAGTGCGGCTGATGTTCTAGCTGCCAAGAAACACATGATTGAGAAAGGTATTTTTGAAGAATCGATGGTAATAGAAAGCGACCCAGAAGATGAAGATTTCATCCCGCCGAGTGGCTCAACTCCTTCTGTTCAAGAGCCCTCATCTCCACCGGCTTCACCTAAAATTACTCCAGCTCAGGCAGAAATCAGGGATGATGATTATCCTATCCCTTCTCCCCGCGTGCTATTTCCAACAGATTCATCTCCACAACCACAAAAATCCTCCAATGTTGAAGTTAGTTCCCCCTCTGCCTCACATGATGATATCACTATTTCTGATGAAGACGATACACTGGCTGAGTATCTGGTCAAGCTGAAGAATGTGTCTTCTTCCCTGTCTGGTCCATCTCAACAGCCTCAGCCAGAAGCTATGCCCAGACAACCCAGTTCATCAGACTTTGATGACAGTTCTGATAAGAACTTTGAAAGCAAAGAGGCAACTCCTGAAGCCAGTGAAGATTCAGAAGAAATACATGTTCGGTTTACCCGAAGTAGGCTTGATGGTACCAATGTTGCAAAAACTGCTGCAACATCCAAACGTTCTAAGTCAATGGGTACTCCTTTCTCTCTAAAATTTGTCTCTAAACCTGCTTCAGTTAGGTATAATACTTCTAAAAATATTGTAGATGAACGAAATATTTTTTCCTCTGAACTGCATACACATAATCTTACCTCTTTTTTCACTGATAGAGGATTACTGGGCACTATTTCGTCAGCTACACCTTATTTTAGAGAGTTAATCTATGAATTTTATGCAAACATTGAGAAACGAATCTGCTCCCCTTCTGATGCACGTTTTGAGAAAGTATTTGTTAGAGGAAAGTGGTATAATTTTTCTCCTTCTATCATCATCACTATCCTAAACACACCAGCATCTGGCCCTTTTGAAATAGATATTGATTTGGACTCTTGTGCTTTTGAGATGACCAGTGGCAAGTTGTCCAAATGGCCTGTTAAAGGCACCTCTCTTGGCACCTCCCAACTCTCCTCTCTTTATGCCTTCCTTCATAAAGTTTGTTGTGCCAACTGGTCTCCCACAACCAATTCCAATACCATTACTAAGGAACATGCTAAGGTTCTTTACCTAATTGGAACTAATGCCCCGTTTGATTTTGGATATTATGTTTTTCGAAAAATCTCATCCATGGCTGAATCTGAGGGAGACAAAAGGTCCTTAATTTTTCCATCTTTGATTTATAAAATTCTAGTGTCTTAGGGCTACTCTCCTCTTCCTTCTACGCGATTGTCACCCCTTCTTGAACCTCTTCATATTTCTGCAAAATTATTAAGGGGTGATAGGGTTGTTAACTTGCCTCTTATCCATCCTTATGTCCCTGCAACTTCTGCTTCTGGTCCTTCCCAACAACCTGTCTCACCTTCAGTGCATGTTCCATCCAATGTTTCATCCAATGTTACAACATCAGCCATGACTGCACATCCAACATCCCCAATGTCTGTTGCCTTTGTATCTGCACAACTGAAAATGGTTCAATCTCAGCTAGCTCTTCTGACTGCTCAGTCTTCTCTTCTCAACACTTTAGCTGCTCAGTATACAGCTTGGTTAGCTCTTAATTCTGGTCAAATAGGGGGTGAAGGTGCAAGTGTTCCAGAAGTTGTTTCTGATGCACCTGATGCTGCAGCTGCTGAAGCTAATCCTGAAGAAGCTGAAGCTCAGCAAATTTGAATTTGTGTAATCAGTGGTTCTCAAATTTTTCATGGTTGTCAACTTATGACTTTGAACTCTTGGGATGTTGGTTGTTCAGAATATTCACATTGATCCTTGGTTTGTAATCTGTAACTATAAACAATGCTTATTGTTGGTTATGTTTGGATAATCATGTAATCATGCCTTAATGTGTGTTTAGTATTCATGTTTAGGGGGTGATTATTTGGTTATTAACTCTAACCTTTGCAGGAAATTATATGATGTTTTGGTAACACTTGATTTGGATTTGACCAGAAATGTTCAACGAAGGGGGTGATTGTAAGGGTAAAATAGGCAACGCCTATTTTTACTTGTTTTCACCTTTCTTGGTCAAAGTAGGTTTTTAAATTAGTTAGTGTTAATTTAGGACTTAGAATTTTGTGTTAGATTTAGTTTAGTTAATTTTTGGTAGCAATATCTCTTTGTAGATTTCGGCTACATTATTTTTAGTAACTAAATCTTGGGAAATATCCTAGTCAAACCAAGACTCTTTTCTTTCCTCATAATTGGTAAGAAAATCTTGCAAGATTGGAAAGTTGCTGATTTTACCATTGAAGTGCTAATCCTTTTCCTTGTAGAATGTGGTATCTTTTGCCGTGTGTTTGTAGGGGTTGTCGCATATATATTGAGGGCTGGAATACGGGTTTGACAGAGAGCTTGGAAGAGAGAATCAAGGCAAGGCGTCTGAGAGCAGAAAGCTTAACATACATAATCAGTTCTTCCAGAACAAAAGCTCCATTGCTGAAGGCTGTCAATGTTGCAACATTGACAGTAACAACAGTTTTCTGAAAAAACTGTTTTGTGCTTCCTGTTCTTGTTTATAAGGAAGCTGTGTTTGTTTATTCCCCATGTTTTTGTTTAATTATTTATGTGGGGTTTTATTCTCCAAGATATATTGTCTTGTGAGAATTTTTGCTAGTAATTTCACTAAGATTTTTCGTGTAAACTTTTGATATTATTAGTGAAATTTGTATGGCCTTGAGGCTTGATCTACAAGTATTAAACTTGTAGATTGTTTTTGGTAAAAACCAGATTTTATTCCTACAGTTTGAAGGTGTGACTTTATCTATCTTCCGCTGCTATTACTTGTTGTTTCATTGTGTTTGCCATTGTTGCTACAATCACAGCTACATTGGTAACCACATTGAATTCTTTTGAGAATCCATACTATCACGTTCTTTCAAGAGTGCTTGGGTTTTGGGATAACGGTGGTTGGGCTGGTGAGTTATCCGTTCCATCTTCCTCTCTTGTTGTCTTCTTGCTTGGTTTCCGGAGCTTGTGGTCAAGTCTGTTCTGTGTGGCTTTGACCTTGGTTCACGGTGTGTTGGTTCTGTTTGGACTCGTTGGTGGATATGGCCGGTGAAAGAGTGTTTGAGCCGACGAGAGCCTAACCAAGGTCTTCGACCGATTACGGCGAGTCGTGTTTTGGTACACGACAACGTAGTGCTCTCATCTGTGGCTTTAGTTTCTTATTCAGTTGTTATTCTGTTTAGAAATTATAACTGTTTAATATACTGGCCTTGCTTTCGTTTATGTCCTATTACTAATCAGCCTTCTGATTGTGCTATTTATTTCAGTTTATACTCCATAGTGTATCTTCACTCTCTATTCTTCCATAACAGTTAGTGAAGATACACGAGGCTATGTTAACCAGATTATTCAGTATTATTATTTACTGTTGTGACCCCTGTGATTAAATGTTATCGCTACCCCGGTTTGTAATCGATAGGTGGTTATTTAGTTATTCTGTAATAACTAGTGTTATCAGCTATTTAATCTTGGGTTTGTAATTAATCTGGTTACTCCGATTCTGTACAGGACTGTACCTGGCTATTAGTGTGGTACATTCACACAACAGTGGTATCAGAGCCACCCGCGTCCTCATACCGTGAGTCGGTAGAGTCCCCTTTAATCCAAAATATATTAGAAACTCTCTCCTAGAGTTTCTTGGTGAGTTTTGGTTACCCTTGCTTGTCTTTTACTTTTAGTATTAGATTGGTAGAAATATTTTTGTTATTTCTTAGCTTGGGTTTGGTGCTCTGTTATATGTTTTGGTTGTTTCGTTCGTGTTATTTATTCTCCTGTTTAATTGGTGTTTTTTTCCTTAAATCCCGTTTAATGTTGTTTTAGATCTGTTTGCTACTTGCTTGTTTTCTTGAGTTTTAAAAATCTGTTTTTTGAAACTTGGATATTCTGTGGCTGTTCTATGGAACTTTGATTGTTCTAGTGTTTATGTGATAATTTTTCAAAATGGCTTCATCGTCTAATGGTTTGGAACTCTTTAATGGTAAAAGTGACTTTTCGATTTGGCAACAAAAAATGAAAAGTATTTTAATTAAAGAAAAAGTTTTCAAGGCCATAACTCATGAGTTTTGTGGCGACCCGACCCTGATCCCAAGACGAGACCCCGAGGTCGTGTCGCTTCCAAAAAGACACATAACAAAAACAAATAGCAAATAGTGGGTAGGGCCATAACGGCGATACACCAAAATCTTTAACACATGCGGAAGCGTAATATAATTAAACAGTGGCGCCCGAGCTAACAAGCTCAAACTAATACAACCTTAGAGATAATGAATCTCTTGGTCCAAAAATAAAATTATGTGACACAACAATAGGCACATATAACAATTTATAGCAATTATATATCAAGTCATCGGCGACCTTACAGCCGGAACCCAACATTAAACTAAGTCTACAACTCTAATCTAACATGCTTAACGACTAAAAACATGCCAGATAACAAACATAATAAGCAAACAAATACATGGTTAAAATAACTAAAGCATGAGCATCATAAATACATAAGGCATGACTAACACATGTCGGCTCTCAAAAGATTAAGTACTAATTAACATAAGTACTAAAAGTCAAACACATAAAGTCTTGCTACCCCACATAAAGTTTATATAACTTTATGTTCCCATCGTCCTTGCCAAAAGAAAAGGTACTAAAATTACAAGGCAGCAACCTCGTCACAAGCTTCACCGACGTAACTTGTCAATCACTTCGAACCGCTCACTCGGCTCGAATCTAGGGAAAACGATCAAAACAAATAGGAGTAAGTCATAAAGACTTAGCAAGTTACTAACATAACTTCCTGTCATGGCATCATGCTCAACAATAATAGTTCATGCAATTGACATAATATACATTTCATAAATAATTATGTCAATGTACTCATACTTATGAATTTCAAGTATCATGTTATCAACAAGTATAACATTTCATTAATTCATTCAACCATCATTTCATATCATATCATATTCACGTAGCACATTATTCACATATAAGCACTCGTGAGTCAATTCATATAAAAAGGGATATGATATCGTTACCCTTTTTCCGCCGTGTCGCTCCTGCAAAAACACGTGCAAAACCTTTATGTGTCCTCGATATCCCTTTCGTGGATATCGACGTCCCCGAGACATTTCCCCGCTCGAGTTCCGATAGTTATCAAAGTCATGTTTCCATACTACAACTGAGATCAACTACTTCCCTACCGTGGCCATCGATAGAGGGTGTGTGCAATCCGGCGCGGCGATCCATCAAAATCACGAATCTCACAATTCGTGAAGATGATGAATCGTCTCGCCCCAAAGACTCAACAAACCGACTCCAGCTGGACTCAAACTTCAAGCACACGTAATACATTATCATATGCTCAAATAAGTAGGCATGTACTCTACAATCATCTAGTCATGCTTTTACTTCACAACTAGCACATAATCACATTAGAGATAAAAATCAAGGCTCTAATCATCAAGTGTTCTTCATACACTTTAAAATGCTTGGAGGCTTAACCTCCATTAATACTACCCCCAAAATTCGTAGGACTTAGGCATATTACTCCTTAATGTCATACTAACCCAATGGTCAACTCCGTTGAGTCATAATCAATCTTTCAAAAATTAGGGTATAGAAGCCGTTGGCCTCAATACTCTCCTATGTCCATACTAACATGAATCAATAGGTTACTAAGGTCATTAAACCCATAAGATCCCAAATCAAACATTTAAGTAGGCAACATAGAATCAAAGTCACAACTTAGGCATATATATTCATTCACAAGCCATCAAACATGCTCCCAACACTTAAACAAACAAGATAGAATGATTTATCATATATCTCTACCCTTGAATATCATCATAAACATACTTTACAATCTTTTACTAAGGTTATTAAACCCATAAAAATCCACTCAAACAATTAACTAGTCAACATAGAATAGAAGTCACAAACAAGGCATATATATTCATTCTTTCTATTTCATCAAATATGAGTCTAACCATTTCATCAAATATGCTCCCAACACTTAAACAAACAAGACAGAATTATTCATCATCTATCTCTACACATGAATATCATCATAAACATACTTTACAACATGTTCATCCAACCAAAATTTCATCATCTAGCATATAGTGAAACATGACATCTCTACAAGCCTAACCATTTCATCAAACATGCTCCCAACACTTAAACAACAAGATAGGGTTATTTATAATACATCAATACACATAAATAACATCATAATCATGGTTTATAATCTGTTCATCCAACCCAAAATGCATCATTTAGCATATACGAGAACATAGCATCTCTACAAGCCTAACTATTTCATCAAACATGCTTCCAACACTTGAACAACAAGATAGGGTGATTTATCATACATTAAAACACCTAAATAACATCATAAACATGGCTTATAATCTGATCATAATCTGTTTATGCAACCAAAAATTCATCATATAGCATATACGAGAACATGGCATCTCTACAAGCCTAACCATTTCATCAAACATGCTCCCAACACTTAAACAACAGGGTAGAATGATTTATCATACATTACTACACATAAATGACATCATAATAAGGGTTTATAATCTGTTCATAATCTGTTCATACAACCGAAAATGCAACATTTAGCATATACGAGAACATAGCATCTCTACAAGCCTAACTATTTCATCAAACATGCTCCCAATGCTTAAACAACAAGATGGAATGATTTATCATACGTTATCACACATAAATAACATCATAAACATGGTTTATAATCTGTTTATAATCTGATCATACAACCAAAAATGCAACATTTAGCATATTCGAGAACATAACATCTCTACAAGCCTAACTATCTCATTAAACATGCTCCCAATGCTTAAACAACAAGATGGAATGATTTATCATACATTATCACACCTAAATAACATCAAAATCATGATTTACAATCTGATCATAATCTGTTTATACAACCAAAAATGCATCATTTAGCATATACGAGAACATGACATCTCTTCAAGCCTAACTATCTCATCCAATATGCTCCCAACACTTAAACAACAAGGTAGAATGATTTATCATACATTACTACACCTAAATGACATCATAATCATGGTTTATAATATGTTTATAATCTGTTCATACAACCAAAATTCATCATATAGCATATACTAGAACATGGCATCTCTACAAAGTCCTAAGTGCTCTCATTGACCTCATATAGCAAGATTGTTTTCCCTAGGGTCAATGAGGCTAAAATAAATAGAAAGAGATGTTGTAAATCACCTTAAATAATCCCTAAAAGATGTACAAAACGTCCATGCAAAGGTGGGTATGTGATCTCCTTGCCCTCCTCTTCTCTTCTATGGTTGGGTTTTGGAAATGGCTTCCTCAAGACTTGGCCACCATTGTTGAACACTCAAGAACCTTGAAGAAACTCTCTATAACTTGTATGAAGTGATCAGCCACGAATTTGGAAGATGATGGCTGAATAGGATGGGTTTAGTGGAGGTAATGGCCACTCTATGGTTGAAGTGGGGTGGGAGGAAGTGTCCAAGTGTTGTACATGCACTTAAATCTCCCAAAACTTGTCAAGCATGCAAGAGAGGATAGGTAGGACGAACTAGGGTTGTTTAGGGTGGGTTAGGTTGGGTTTGGGTAGGGTTAAGTTGGACAAATAGAAAGTCTAACACACAATGAGTGGTCAACTATAGTAGACCAGAATTTGGGTCATTTTACAAAATGTTCCTGTACCGAAATATACGTCCTAAAATTACACAAAAGATATGTTTAGAAATCTCTATGAGTCTAGTTTCTAACACATCAAACGGATGCGAAATTTGAGTTTCGTACACAAAGTTATGGCCAAAATACTACAGACCTATCGTGGCCATCGGAAATATGCGAAATTCCGAAAATCAAACTCGAGCGTGTGTAAACGTTTACACGACCACTCAAAAATAATTCTAAGTTAATTCCCCAAGGTCCCATAGTCATCTAGGGTCAAAATAATACCAACCGAAAAAGTCGTACAAAGAAGAAGAATGACAAGAAGTAAAGTAGCAATCAAACCGTCGATTCGACAAGCATTCAAACAAGATTTAAATCATGTTAAGGATATTATGAATGATATCTAATACTTACATATATGCATCCATCTAGAAGTCTAACACATCTAAACATGTTATTTAATCATCATGTAAAGATCTATGACCAAATCGAGGTCAGGAACACAAAAACCCGAGTAAACTCTCAATCGCGTCGCATTTCGATTATCGTCGAGTTACGACTTGTGACTTTAGCAAGTTAACAACTAAATGACATATCTTAAAAGTATTTTGGTCTTAATGTGATGTCTCATACACATCTAGACTCTCTCAGAAATCAAATAAGCGATCAACAAGGGAAGAAGTGCGAGCATTACACGCAATTCAAGCTAACCGGGAATCGGGGTCTTACAAGTTTGCTAAACACCTCGGAAGAAGCTATACCTGAAATGGATGAAAGTGCCTACTCGTCTCTCTTATCTTGAACTTGTCTGGTCCGGTTATGCGAAAATATGGTAAACATAGACATGCCAAAAGTCTTTGGGAAAAATTGGAAGAACATTACTTTGAGAAAACTCTGCCAAATAAAATTCATCTTTTGGAAAAAAAATTCAGTTTTAAATTGGATTTAAACAAAGACATGGAAGACAACATTGACGTGTTTACCAAGTAAGTTGAAGATATTAAACAAACCGGTGATGAACACATAGACGATTATACCTCGATTTTGCTTTTGAATGCGATACATGAATCCTATGCCGACATGAAATTTGCTATTAAGTATGGTAGAGATAAGATTACGCTTGATACGGTGATTTCGAGTCTGAAAGGCAAAGAGTTAGATTTAAAAGCTGCTAGAAAAGCTAAATCGGATTCTGGTGAGGTTAATATGGTTAGAGGTAGGACGTTTGAAAGAAACAATGAACGAGAAAACAATCAAAATAAGAACAAAGGCATAAATCAGAATTCTGGAAATGGAAGAAATAGAAGCAAAAGTAGGTCTGAATGGAGAACAAAAGGTCGGAAATGTTACAACTGTGGAGAAATGGGACACTTTAGGAAAGATTGCCCTAATCCTAAAAATAAAAACATGAATCAAAGTCAATATCAAAAACAGCAAAACGAATGTAATGTGGCTTCTTGTTGTGAGAACAATGCTGATATTTTTGTGGTAACTGAATTATGTGATGATGCATTAAATTCTATGCATTCCATATTTTCTTGCAAAAATGAATGGTTAGTTGATTCTGGTTGCTCCTATCACATGTCACCTTTTAAAAATATTTTTTGCTCTTACAAAGAATTAGAAATTGGTTTTGTTGATGTGGTCAGTGGGAAAACTTGTCCTATTGCTGGAATCAGTGATATTTGCTTGAAATTTGATTCAGGAAATGTTTTTACTTTGAAGAATGTGAGACATGTGCCTGATTTGTGCAATAATTTGATGTCTTGTGCTGCTCTTGAAGATGATGGGTTAGAGGGTAGATGGGGTAAGGTATGATGAAAGTTACTTAGGGCAATTTGATAATTTTTAAAGTTGAAAAACAAAAGAGTTTGTATGTTTGCAATGCTGTCCCGGTGTCTTTTACTGGAAATCAAACAAATGATTTTAAGAATGGAAATTCTTATTTATTGCATAAAAGACTTGGACATCTGAGTAGTAAAGGCTTAGAAATTATTCACAAAAATGAATCTTTTGTTGATGATGTGATTTCTTGTGTGCCTTTATGTGATACTTCTGTGACTTGTAAACATCAAAGGGTTAGTTTTTCGCCTCCCCCTTTGGAAAAATTCTCTTTTAAAAATCATCTTGAATTAATCTATGCGGATGTGTGGGGTCCTATGTGTGAGCCCTCGCATGGTAGGAATAAATATTGGTTATCTATTGTTGATGACTTTCTAAGGAAAGTTTGGGTTTTTCCTATGCAAGATAAAAGTGATGTTTTTGGAAAATTTAAAACATGGAAACTTTTGATCAAAAATCAAACCGGTAAGAAAATCATGAAACTTAGGACGGATAAGGGGTTAGAGTTCTGTAACGATGAGTTCGAGAGATTCTGCGTTGAGAGTAGGATTGATTATGAAATGTCTTTCCCTTGCAATTTGACCGAGCGTATGAATAGAACTATGTTAGAACGGGTGAGGAATATGCTTGCTTCAACGGGTCTTCCCATAGGTTTTTGGGGAAAGGTGGTTGTGTCTGCCGCCTATGTGCACAATAGGTCCCCTTCTATCCCGCTTGGTAATAGTTGTCCTGAAGTTGTGTTTTTCGGTTGTGATATTGATTTTTCGAACTTGCATGTTTTCAGTTGTGCTGCTTACATTCATCGAGATGATAACAAACTTGAACCTCGGTCGGTTCGTTGTGTTTTCTTAGGGTACTCGGAGAGGGTGGGAGAGTATAGATTGTGGATGAGAGATGAGAACGATGAGAGACTTGTCATGTGTAGGGACGCAGTGTTTGACAAAACTGAATTTCCTTACTTGTTGCATGCTCAACCTTTTAATGCTATTGTTGTGCCCCCTCCCCCGGCTCCAATTGTGGTGGAGCAACCCTATGTGTGGAATTCTCTTGATGTGAAACCATGTATGCAAACTGAAATTATGGAAAATTGTGAAATTGTGCTTGCTAATCCTTAAATTGTTGATAAAGAATTTGAACAAAATGAGGAGGAAGAAAATGTGATGGTGTTGGAATATGCTTCTTGATAATTTAGTTATCACCTCGCATATTCTATATATGTTGATTTGCTTGCCCCCATTACAAGTGAGTCATCACGAGTGACTAAACGGTCTGGGTACCGGTTAGCGTGGCAACTCGTGTGACATCACATAGGTCATAGATTATGTGCAACCTGATCAAGTCCTACCTTCCTACATGATGATTGAAACAGACGAGCACTTCAAAAGCACTCAGCACTGGAAGACTTGCAGCTATGTCAAAAGCCTTCAGTGATAAAGATCAGAACATCTTGAAGACTCACCACCGGCAGACATGCTACAACTTAAACTGTTCGCATCAGCAGACATCAGTGTTCCTGAATCGGAAGACTTGTTTCCACTGGCTTGAAGCATTCCACCGGCAGACCTAAAATCTGCACGTGCTACAGAGAAAAGTCTAGAAGCAGCTCAAATCAAGACAAATATGTTCAAGCCTCAGAAAGCCTGACATACTTAAGGCTACAACTTTTTCTCACTCAAGTAGTTTGATAAAGTCAAAAAGCAATTACTTTATTGAACAGACCACCTGACAGTACAACAGACATCAGACCTACTCTTCAAAGACTTATAAACACAGTCTGACAGACAACAAGTTCCAAGATCTACAAGACTAAATCTCTGCTCCAAATAGTCAAAGATCTTATGGACAAAGATCCCTCTCCGATAGACTTCAACCACTACATCTCTAAACGAATAAAAACTTCAAATCTTCATCTCTCAACGATCATATTGACTCCCGCCTATATAAATCTTCTCTCGTACCCAAGACAAAACACAGATCATCGAAAAATAACTCACCCCGATGAGATAACAGATGATGAGCAATGAGTAACTCTACTTACTCAAGAGCCTCAAAGAAAAGAGATCTACAACGAGATCGTCTTCACCAACGTATCTCAGATCTCTAAACAGATTGCAGTGAACTCATCCAGATCTTAGCAAAACACTTTCAGTGGATTGCTAGGAAGAAAAAGCTTGGAGAAGAGAAGAGATTGATCAGAAACTTCAATAGACAGAGATCAAGATCTGAAGATTGATGTTAGATTATGTCTGAAGAAAATGAAGAGTTGTCTATAGATATTGCATTCATATCTTCAAATTTGTATTCCAATACAAATGTTGTTGATTGTGCAATAATCATTCATCATGGAAGGTCGAGTGCTTTGCACTCAATTTTTTAGATAATTTTTATCTGGACAACCTTGAAAATCTCTTCCTTCTCATAACAGTTTCTGGTTCTGGTCTCCTATTGCCCTTTGCTGCTTAAAGATTCTTGAGTGGATAATTAAGTAAGGATTGAGGCTTGGATGGACAAAACCAGAAACTGTACATAGAATATTTAGACTAATGTAATATGTAATTTATCTTTGAATAAATTCATATGTTCTTACAAATACCTTATTTATCAGTCCTTATATATCTATGAGCTTTTGACAAATGAATTTATCTTTAAAAAAGCTATTCTCAATTGATTTACTTAATTTGCATTTGAAAGAAGTATTAAGAGTGCTGTTGTTATGAACATATATTCGTGTACAACCACTTAAGATTTCTCCAAATAATAGCCTCTTTACTTTTCGCTTTTCAAACTCTTTTTAACAGGCTTTTGATTTGAACTAGCAATTTACCGACAGAGTTGATACTTCTGCTTAGAGCAAGTCTACCGATAGCCTCTACCGGCAGACATGCTCAACTCGATAAACTGCAATTGCCACTTAAACTATGCTTAACAAATATATCCAAAGAAAAGTTTTTAAATTGGCATCATAGGCTATTCACCCCCCCCCATAGCCTATTTGAGTATTATTGTGGACCAACAGATGGAAATTTCTAGACTTGAAAATTTAGGTGTGTATCAACTTGCTAGTGGTAGGCCTATATCTTTTGTTAGGAAGCCGTCTAGTTTTGATAACAATTTTCACATTCCCTCATTTGTGTTTTGTATGCTCAATTCTTTTAACAATTTGAATGATCCCATAATTTACAACAATGGTGCTTTAAAATTTGGAAATCCTAGTGATTGGTTGAATGCTTTAATGGATAATGTTAATGCTTTGCATGTGAACCATTCTTGGACTTTGGTGCCCCTTCGTGTGGCTGAACTTACTTATTTTAAAGCTAGGTTGGTTGTAAAAGGGTTTTCTTAAAAACAAAGGATTGTGATTAAGCTTGCTCTAGTTGCCCAATTCGATTGGGAGGTTAACCCTTTGGTGGTAAAAAAAATTCAATATTGTTTTAAAATGCTTGATTTTGATTCTTGTGATTGATGTTTTGTTTTGGTTACCCGAAAATCCTCGACATTACTTGGTGTGTGTCGTGGTATCTTTCTTGTTCTTACTGTGGTGTTAGAATAAGTTAGATTCGCTTACTTTGTGTTGGCGGTGGTGATTTCCTTGAAATCCATGGGCAGTTCTTTGTGAACAGCCATGGTGTCTTGACTAATTCTGCTTTATGTTTAATTAGTTAAGTGTTTTCCCTATTTTGGTCCTGCTTTGTGTTGGATCAAGTGCAGGGATAAGGCGATGATGAACCTTTTCTGTTTATATATCCTCGAGTCCAATGGTGTGAACCGACACTTGCTCCAAGGTGGAGATTGTTAGAAATTGTGGAGGCCCAAAATCAGTTATTGTGGTAGCGTTTCTTTTATCTCCCTAAGCCCAAACAGCTTGGCCCAACTCCCTTGTGTATCCCATCCCTAAATGGTGAAGCCCCTTTGGTTGTATTTTGTGGATTATGGATGACAGCTCATCCCTCCTTATCCCAATTGTGTAACCGTTTTTCCTTGGCTTTTTTTATATTCAGCCGCCCTTTAAATTTGTTGCTGCCCTTCGTCATTTAGTAAGGGGATTTAGTGTGAGCAGTGAATGTGTGGGACTGTGAGCAGAAATAGGTCGTGGGTTGTGAACATTGCAGAGAAAACCCAGTAGCAGCCTACCCTCCCTTCTCTCTTCTATGTCCTTCTGTCACCTTAGATTTAGGTTGGTCATCCCCTCCGTCATATAATCCTTGGTGAGATTGTGAGTTAGAAGGTTACCAAATCTAGTAGGTGTTACCCGTGAAGGACTGATTGTGTTCTTTTGTTCTTCATGTGAGCGGGCTGTGAGCAGTGAGTGTGAGATAGTGAGCTAAGAGTCCTTGGGTTTTTGGGTCACGGTGGTTGGGCTGGTGAGCTGTCTGTTCCGTCTTCCTCTCTTGCTCTCTTCTTGCTCAGTTGCCGGAGCTTGTGGTCAAGTTTGTTCCAGGTGGCTTTAACCTTGGTTCGCGGTGTGTTGGTACTGTTTGGACTCGTTGGTGGATATGGTCGGTGAAAGGGTGTCTAAGCCGACGAAAGCCTAGCCGAGGTCTTCGACCGATTACGGTGAGTCATGTTTTGGTACACGGCAACGTAGTTCTCTCATTTGTGGCTTCAGTTTCTTATTCAGTTGTTATTCTGTTTAGATATTATAACTGCTTAATATACTGCCCTTGCTTTCGTTTATGTCCTGTTACTAATCAGCCTTCTGATTCAGCTCTGTATTTCAGTTTATACTAGACAGTGTGTCTTCACTCTCTATTCTTCGATAACAGTTAGTGAAGATACACGAGACAGTGTTAACCAGATTATTCAGTATTGTTATTTACTGTTGTGACCCCTGTGATTAAATGTTATCCCCACCCCGATTTGTAATCAATAGGTGGTTATTTAGTTATTTTGAAATAACTAGTGTTATCTGTTATTTAATCTTGGGTCTGTAATTAATCTGGTTACTCTGATTCTGTACGGGATTGTACCTGGATATTAGGGCTTTCTTGGAAAGAGGTCAAGAACGGCATATAATCCTTATGCCTCAAATAAGATATCAGCGCCATCTTGATTCTCTAATAGCCTCTTGTGGCTCCAACCCGAAAGTATTTTTTATCATAACTTCTTTACATTTAGGAATATTGAGCCATTGTCATGTTCCCTTGATTAGCTGATTCGTTCTCAAGTAACTAAAGCCTAGTAGTTTTCTTCTAGGTGAAAAGCTTCTCTAACTCCCAACACATATCCGTGCGTGATTCTTTGTCCTGAATTTATGAATTAAAACCTTGGGGAAGAGAGGTTCGTAATGCAAACAAGGCTTTCCCACATTTCATCTTCCATTTTCTTCTAGACTTGGCATTTTCTCGATGTCTGCTAGCATCTCAGTATCTGCTCGATCAAAAAACTCCCAGATATCTTGTCCCTGGAGCAAAATCACCATACTGATAATTGTTGTTCGTAAGCTTCTCTACGGCGGAACTGGTTCGATGTTCATCCATTGATGTCCATTCTGGTTACCCAAAAACAATCAGCAATTTCCAACTTCTGGGCCCTCCTAAGATATCACCATCTACTATCTAGCTCTCAAATAGACAAGTCTTATAGTAAGTGGAGAGACCATGCACTCTATAAAGAGCTACTAGAGATACTAAACTGAACGACTAAGGTTGTTAAGGAAGAACCAACAAAAAATAGGAAAGAAGAAAAGGATGAGTGGTACACAAGAACTTGATTTGAGTGAAGATACAATATTTATGGTTGCATGAGAATTTTCTAGGCTAAGTACTGACCACTAAAATAAGATAAATAGGACAAATTCATGTAGTACTAAATACATGACCCTAATATATGCATGATTATATCGCCCCGCAGATTCTGAACTACCCATCCAGATAAACTTAAGGAAGCAACATTGATGCCGGAAAAGGAGAAGTAAAGAGGAAAACACAAGTGAAGAATATGAAAGGGATAAACACCCAAATATGAACCTAGGGAGTACATGAATTGAAAAATACGAACAGTCATGGCCAAATACAAATGATTTATCCAAAACTAAGAGATAATCTGAATCTATAACACACCTAGGGATGATGAACTTCCAATCTTGACCATTGGAGAAGAATCCAAGAAGAAAGATTAAAAAGAAGATGAAAAACGCCTGCTAAAGCTGTGTCCAGATAGCATGGACACCTTGTATGGAAAATGCATTTTCTCGCTCCACAGGGCTCGAAACGATGAACCGCTTTTCCCCACTTTAAGTAGACTCGTATACCTTTCCAACGAGTATAGCCATGTATTCTGGATCCTCCCGAGTCAGTACATTTTAATAGTTAAAGTTGTACTGAAATTTCGGTTCTGCACATTTTGGACAGCAGCTACCTTTAGTCCCATGTCTTGACCATCACATTGCCACTTTGCGGATTTATTTTCATAAGACACTCTGGTGTCATTCTCCCCTGGTTGAAGAAGACTCTTCTTCGAGTCAAAATCATTGTTTTCTCCATGATATGGAGAGAGATCCGCCACATTAAAAGTTGATGAAACACCATAGCTGGCAGGAAGCTCAATCATGTAGGCATTTTCACCAATGCGTTTAAGCACCTTGAATGGACCATCTGCTCTAGGCTTAAGTTTTCCATGACGAACCCTAGGGAAACATTCTTTACGCAAGTGAATCCAAACCAAATCTCCTTCTTTAAAGGATGCGAACTTCCGATGATTATTAAGACCCACCTTGTACTTCTCATTATGCTTGATTATCCTGTCTCGAATCTGCTCATGCAACTGCTTTATGTACTTGGCACATTCCTCCGCATCAAAATGATTAGTAATAGGAAGTGGAGCCAAGTCCAAAGGGCTATGAGGGTTCTGACCATAAACTACTTCAAATGGGCTAGAACTAGTAGTTTGACTTGTCGACCGGTTGTAAGCAAACTCAGCATGAGCTAAAATTAGATCCCATTGGCGAGGTTTGCTACCTACCAAGCTTCTTAATAAATTCCTCGAAGTCCTATTAACAACCTCTGTTTGTCCATCAGTTTGAGGATGGTACGAAGAACTAAACTAAAGAGTAGTCCCCAACTTCCTCCAAAGTGTACGCCAAAAATGACTCATGAACTTTGAATCACGATCGGAAGTCATGGTCTTTGGAATGCCATGAAGTTTTACTATCTCCTTGACATAAAGATCTGCCACATGACTTGCATCCAATGTATTGTTGCAAGAAACGAAATGTGCCATTTTTGAGAACCTATCAACAACTACCATGATAGAATCTTTGTTCCTTTATGTCCGAGGCAACCCAACAACAAAGTCTAAACTCACATCCTCCCAAGGTGCAATTGGTACTGGTAAGGGAGTATACAAACCTATATTTTGAGCATGAGACTTGGCTATATGACAAACTTTGCACCGCCCCACATGTCGTATGACATCTCGCTCCATCCTTGGCCAATAATATTTTTCCTTTAGAAGAGCAAGTGTTTTATCTCTTCCAAATTGGCCAGCCAATCCACCTCCATGAGCTTCAATGATTATAGCCTCCCTTAAAAAAAATTAGGGATACATAATCGATTGTCCTTGAAAAGAAAACCCTCTTGCACCAAAAAATGATCACTCGGTCCTTCGGAACATTGCTGCCAAATTCTACCAAAATAAGGATCATCCTTATAGAGTTCCTTGAGAATTTCAAAACCCAACCCTTTTACTTCCATAGTTGCTAGCAAGGAATGTCTACGACTTAGTGCATCCGCCACTTGATTAAGAACCCCTGACTTATGCTTGATATGAAATGAGAAAGCTTAAATAAATTCGACCCATTTTGCATGCCGGTTATTTAGCTTATGTTGTGTATTTATGAACTTCAATGCCTCATGATCAGAAAAAAGTATGAATTCCTTACCCAAAAGATAATGTTGCCAATGATCTAAACTTCTAACAATTGCATAGAACTCTTTATCATAAGTAGAGTAGTTCTTGCGAGAGTTATTAAGCTTTTCGCTAAAAAAAGTAATGGGCCTGCCTTCTTGGCTAAGAACAACACCAATTCCAACATTTGAAACAGCACAATCTACTTCAAAACCTTTTTCAAAATCAGGAAATGCAAGAATAGGAGCTTCGGTTACCTTTCTTTTGAGAACTTCAAAGCTCGTTGATGCCTCCTTTGTCCATAAAAAGTTGCATCCCTTTAGACATTTGGTAATTGGAGCAATGACGGAGCTGAAATTCTTGATGAAATGCCGATAAAAAGACGCCAAGCCATGGAAACTACGCACATCATGAATTGACCTCGCAGTCGGCCATCTTGTAATTGCATCTACCTTGCTTGGATCCATCTTGATTCCTTCCTTAGAAACAACATAGCCTAGAAACACCAGACTAGTTGTAAAGAAATTGCACTTCTTCAAGTTAGCATACAACTTTTGCTCTCTTAAAACTTCAAAGACTTGATGAAGATGCTCCAAATGTTGTTTTTCATCCTTGCTATAGACAAGAATATCGTCAAAATAAACCACAACAAAGCTGCCAATAAAAGGTTTAAAAATGTGATTCATAACCAACGAGCTCTAGCTCAACTGGTACTGCTCACTTCTCCTAACGGAGAGGTTGGGTGTTCGAGTCTCACTAGAGACACCCTGGACTTTACAACTCTCAGTAGAGAGGTCGGGTGTTCAAGCCTCTTCAGAGGCATCGTTGTTGTTAAAGCTTTATCCAAAGTCCCCATTTAGCTACTCACTTATCTTCAAAGTCTCCCCAGAGGCACCAATTGTTCGAGCCATACCAAAGGCATCATATATATATAATTGTAGCCTCTCAAGGCATTGAAAAAAATAAAAAATTAAGGGTTGGGGTACGGTCTATGTCCCCTCCAACCTTTAAAAAAAAAATGTGATTCATAAGATGCATAAATGTACTAGGATCATTAGAGAGGCCAAAAGGCATAGCCATCCATTCGTAGATCCCATCCCTTGTCTTGAAAGTTGTTTTCCATTCATCTCCCGGTCTCGTTCAAATCTGATGAAAGCCACTTCAAGGTCTATCTTGGAAAAGATAACCGCACCATGCAATTGGTCTAGAAGATTGTTGAATCTTGCATAGAATTAAATATGCTTAAAATCATTCCACTTGATTGTCAGCCAAGAATTTGCAATTATTTTAGTTAGCTTGAAATTATTTGTCAGTCATTTAAACTGACCATAGCGTTTTTAGTGTCAGCTTGCTTTCCTTATTTGATTGATCAAATACTTGTACGGACACTTTCTTACTTGTATGTTTTTGGTAGATATTCTACTAGATATTTCTTCCCAGGATCCTTTGAGATCTTGCATCTGCCAAACACATTTTCAAATTCAAAATGTGTTCCTAACGGGTTACTCCTGAAGTTCATCTATAAATACCCACTGGAAGCATTCTTGAAGATACATACATACACAGAAGTCTAAAGCCTCATACTTTCAAGAAATTTTGCTCTGTGCCTTAGTCTTCATAAAACTTTAGCTAGATAATCTTCCTTGTATACATCTTTCTAGTTATTGTTTAGGCAAACACTGAGTGATTACTTTTCATATCTTTTGAATTAAGTCAGTTTGTCTCACGAGTTTGATTCATTCTCAATCATTCTCCACAAACACCTGTCTTTTGTTGTACACTGATCCATTAGAGATCAAATAGATTTTTAATAAAATTAGTGCACTTCAAAAATCCAAGCCTGACCAGCTTGGTAATGGACGTAGCAGTTTATCTGTGAACCACTTCAACTGATTTGTCATCCATTATTCACACTCTTGTAAACTAACATAACACTTAAGAAGTTTTACAACCTGTTAAGTGTCAGCCAGTTACTAACGATTGCTTGTTTGGTTGTTCAGATAGTTTGTTCTTCAATTTCTTCTTCATATTCAGTGATCTACTTTAAAAGCCAATTCTTTTTAAACTGTTGTGTCAGCTAGCTGACCAACTTTCATCAGCTTAAGGCATTTTCAAAGTGTCGCCACCGACCAACTTCACCGATCGACCAAACCAAGCCTCACGCCAACTTTAAAAGTTTTACAAATCAACCTCAAAGTTTTAAAGGTTATTCACCCCCCCCTCTAGCCTTAATTGTTGCCTACTGGACTTACAATTGGTATCAGAGCCAGCTTTCTGAAAAACTATTTTTCCAAGCCTAACAGCTTGAAAGCTCGATCATGGCAGCTCTAAAAGCTTTTCAATCAAACAATGTCACTCAAGTACCCATCTTTGATGAAGATCACTTTGATATTTGGAAGGAAAGGATTACAAGATATATGAACAACATAGATAAACGATTGATGGAGTGTGTAAGAGGTGGTCCTATGCAACCTATGAAAATTAATACTAAAGTTTGTAAATCTTCTACTGCAGATGATGATACCATAAACCCTCTTGCTCCTGTAGAAGAAGAATATGTCCTCAAACCTCGATTAGAATGGACTGAGGAAGATAAAATTACTGATGGACTGGATGCCAGAGCTGTACACATTCTGTCAAGTGCTGTACCTGATGAAAACTACAAACAAATCTATGACTGTGTAACTGCCAAAGAAATTTGGGATGCTCTTGTTGAATATGTGGAAGGAGATCAAAACACCAAGGACAACAAACTCTATGATTGCATACAAGAGTTTGATGCCTTCATGAAGGACCCAAAAGAATCCTTAAAGAATGCCTACGACAGATTTCTCGAGGTAAGTAATAGATGTTCTTCTCTTGGTAAAAACTATACCATGAAAGATTTAAATATGCGTTTTCTTAGTAGCCTGGGAAGTAGATGGCATGTTAAGGCCACTGCCATTAAGGAATCAAGAGACTTGAACAAAACTCATATACGTAGTCTTGTTGCAAGTCTAAAAATCTATGAAAAAGAAGTTCTCAAAACTCAAGAAATTGAGAAAAAATTTAAGGGTTATATCTCTTCAAGCTGAAGAAGAGACACCCAAAACTTCTACATCTCTGTCAGATGATGACTTTGATGAAGATGAATTTGCTGCTTTTGCTAGACAATTTAGAAAGTATAAATCTTTTAAAAAGAACTTTCAAAGACCTTCAGCAAACTTTCAAAAGTCTTCATCAAATCCTCAAAAACCTTCCCCAAGCTTCCAAAAACCATCTACTTCAAACTTTCAAAAGCCTTACTTCAAAACAAATGAAGACAAGGTTGAGAAAAAAAATTGTTGTGCTTTAACAGTAGAAAGCCTGGTCATTTTGCTTCAAATTGTCCATTTACAAAAAATGAGTATTATAAAAGAACTCCCATAAATTTGAAAAACAAAAGGGTTTAGTTGCTGAAGATCAAAATCTTGCAACATGGATTGAAACATATTCTGAAGACGAATCTGCTGATTTTGAGCAAGAAGCAAATCTGTGTCTTGTTGCAGAATCAACAATATATGATTCAGAAAATGAGTTTCCTAGTCCAAAATATTCAAAAGAGTATGAAAATGAGATGCCAAGCTCACCTATTACAAACTCCAAGCTGACCAAGGTCATCAAACCTGATCAGTTTGTGGTTAAGAAAATAAGAAATGGATTTTATGGATAAAGAATCATAAGTCATCCAGAAAGAAAAGTCAAGTCAACTTCTCCAAGGACTGCTAACACCAAAGTAAGCAATGAGTCAAAAAGGCAGGAGGAGAAGGTTACTAACTCAAGTGTTGATGATTTGCTGGAACAAATGCAAAAAATGTATTCCAAGTTTGAAACACTTAAAAGAATCCATGTTTCTTTATCTAAAGATTTTAAAAGGATTTCTGAAAAAAAACTGTGAGCTTCAAAAGATCAATGAGCTTTACAAAGTTCAGCAAAAAGAATTGCTGCAACTTAAAAGTCTCAATGAAAAACATGAGATTCAAGTAAAAATCTCAGATGCCCAGATTGCTGACCTTGTTGAAAGAAATCTTCGACTGACCAATGTTGTTGATACTTACTCAAAGTCAAAAGTCTGAGAAACAATCATCACCAACGAAAGTCATGAAGACCAACATGGTCTTGGATACTCAAAGGATGATGAAGACCGTGAGATCGCATACCAAATGGTGAACCTAAGATTCTGCTGAAAAGGACAAGGGATCAGTCTATAATGTTGTGCCATTCACTTATCCAAAAAATATGAATCAGCTCAAGAGGTCCATTAACAAAAAGGGTAAGCTGAACAATGACAGTTGTCAGTCTTCTAGTCACAAGCCTCAAAATTAGTCAGCTAACTCAACAACTGACAAATGTCAGTCAACTGACAAATGTCAGCTAGTTGACAAAAGAGGAGGATTCAGAAGAAAGGCAACTAACAAGTTCAAGCCATTAAATTTTGTTGTTGCTAAGACCTCTAAGCTGAGTCATAAGGAATCAAAGAATTCACCTCAAATGACTGATAAACCTGGTTATCACAAGTGTAATATTCGTTCTACTTTTGGTCATCAGTCACATGAATGCTTGTATAGATTTAAACCTATTGACAGAATCAAGTGCCTAATTTCAGGCAGGTTTGGTTACCTAAGAAAACTAACCCTTTGGACCCAAAAGTATAAAGGGTACCATGATTTAAATATTCATATTTCAGGTATGCTTAATGGCAGATGATCAATCAACTGACATATGGATATTAGATGGATGCTCCGCACACATGACCGATCACCGAACTCCTTACTAACATTATTGCAAAGAAAAGGACCTTCTGTCATTTTTGGAGACAACTCAAAAGGAAAAACTATTGGCTATGGATCCATTATCAGAGGGTCTATAATAATTGAAAATGCCTCATTAGTACAAGGTTTGAAACACAATCTTTTAAATATCTCACAATTTTGTGATAAAGGTATGAACTGCTCTTTCTCCTCCACACACTGTTTTATCAAAAATAGCATCACAAATGAAATTTTTCTCACTGGTTCTAGAAAAAGAAATGTTTTTGCTATTGATCTATTTTCTTTAAATAACAGTACTCAAATTTGTTTGGTAACAAATAATACTTCAAAAAACTCATGGCTTTGGCACAAAAAAGACTTTCACACTTGAACTTTAAATATCTTTCAAAACTTTCAAAAGGAGACTTGGTGAAAGGTCTGTCATCCATAAATTTTCCTACTGACAAAAAATGTGATGCTTGTATTTTAGGAAATATAACAAAAACCACTTTCAAACCAAAACCATGTCTTTCGACCAAAAGAATTCTTAAGCTTCTACATATGGATTTATTTGGTCCTGTTACAACTGCAAGCTTAGGAGGAAACAGGTATACTTTGGTTGTTGTGGATGATTACTCCAGGTATACATGGGTTGAAATGATGCAATCCAAGGATGAAACTTACAGCATTCTCACTTCCCTATTCAGAAATCTTCAAACTCAAAAGGAATGTGCGATTATAAGTGTTAGATCTGACAATGGTACATAATTCAAGAATCTTGGGATGGACACATACTGTGATGATCATGGGATTGATCATAATTTTTCAGCAGTTAGAACCCCTCAACAAAATGGTATAGCCGAAGAGAAAAACAGACATCGATTGAAGCAGTAAAACAATGTTAGTAAGCAAAATTGCCAAAATATTTTTGGGCGTGTCGCCAACACAACATGTTTTACACAAAATAGATCTCACATAAACAAGTTTCATGGTAAGACTCCCTATGAAATATGGAGAGGTAGAACCCCTAACATTACTTTCTTTAAAATCTTTGGGTGCAAATGCTTCATTCACTACAATGGTGGTGATTACAGAGGTAAATTTGATGAAAAATTAGATGAAGGTATTTTTGTTGGTTATGCTAAGCATAGTAGAGCTTATAGAGTTTATAATAGAAAAACTCAAGTAATTGTTGAATCTATGCATATTACTTTTGATGAATCCAATTTATTTGAGTCTTCTAAGACTCCTGATGTTACTAAAAATTTTGAAATATTTAAGACAGGAAACAATGTTGGTTCTACTCAAAATAATCCCTCACCTTCAAGTCCTACAGTAACCTCACACATTCAGAATGAACTTCAAAGTCGACAACCTTCACCACCGACAATCCTAATCCTCGTCACAATTGATCACCACCGACACACCGACTCGAAACTAATCACCACCGACATTCATTCTTCTCCACCTTTACAAACTGAACCTCCTGCAGATCTTCCTAAAGAAATTAGGGAAGCTAGACATCATCCAGTTTCAAACATCATTGGAGATCCCTTTGCTGGCTTAAGAACTAGAAGTAGCTCCAGAATTAAAACTCTTGATTCACATGCCTTTGTCTCTTCCATTGAACCCAAAAAGATTGATGAAGCTTTGGAAGACCCTCAATGGATTAAGGCAATGCAAGAAGAGCTAAACCAGTTTGAAAGATGTAATGTGTGGGAACTTGTACCTAGACCCTCAGATCAACAAGTCATTGGAACTAAATGGGTGTTCAGAAACAAGTTGGATGAAGATGGAAATGTTACAAGAAACAAAGCAAGATTAGTAGCCCAAGGCTATAGAAAGGAGGAGGGCATTGACTATGATCAAACATTTGCTCCTGTGGCAAGACTGGAAGCCATCAGACTATTTCTTGCTTATGCAACCTTAAGGACTTCATGGTATATAAAATGGATGTAAAAAGTGCATTTTTGAATGGAGATCTACAAGAACAAGTATTTGTTGAGCAACCTCCTGGTGTTCTTGATCTCAAAAAGAAGGACCATGTTTACAAGCTAAGGAAGGCTCTTTATGGTCTTAAGCAAGCCCCAAGAGCATGGTATGAAACTCTATCCAAATTCCTCATGGAAAAAGGGTTTCAAAGAGGTAAAATCGATACTACTCTTTTCACTTTAAAGCATAAAGGTAATATATTACTAGTTCAAATTTATGTTGATGATATAATTTTTGGATCTACTAATGAAGTTTTGTGTAAGAGATTTGAACATCTTATGAATGGAAAATTTGAAATGAGCATGATGGGAGAACTAACTTACTTTCTAGGTTTGCAAATTAAGCAAACTGAAGAAGGAATTTTTATCCATCAATCTAAATACATAAGAGAACTGATCAAGAAATACAATCTTCAAGAAGCTAATTCAGCAAACACTCCAATGGGAGTTGAATGTCACTTGGTCACTGATGAAAAAGGTAAACCAGTTAATACAACTGAGTACAGAGGTATAGTTGGATCTCTTCTATATTTAACTGCTAGCAGACCAGACATCATGTTTGTTGTGTGTATATGTGCTCGTTTTCAATCTAATCCAAAGGAATCCCATATGATTGCTGCAAAAAGAATCATTAGATATTTGATTGATACTGAAAAATTTGGTATTTGGTATCCCAGAGATTCCTCTTTTAATTTGATTGGATATTCAGATGCTGACCTTGCAGCCTGCAGAGTCAACAGAAAAAGCACCAGTGGAACATGTCAGTTCCTTGGAAACAGACTGATATCATGGGCATGCAAAAAAGCAAGCTTCAGTTTCCACTTCAACTACTGAAGCTGAATATATTGCTGCTGGAAGTTGTTGCTCTCAAATCCTTTGGATGAAACAGCAACTATTGGATTATGAAATGCCAATGGGAACTTGTCCTATTTTTTGTGATAATACTTCTGCTATATCAGTTTCTAAGAATCTTGTTATGCATTCTAAAACCAAACACATAGACATTATATATCACTTCTTGAAAGATCATGTTGAAAAAGGCAATGTTCAGCTAGAATATGTTCCTACTGAATTTCAATTAGTTGACATTTTCACAAAAGCCTTAAAATCTGATAGGTTTGAATTCTTAAGAGGAGAATTAGGAATGCTTATTATGTCATAAAAAGATATATTTTTTTGGATTGCCTAATATTTGCAGGGTATTCTTCTGTTTGTCAGTCAATGCTCATCTAGCTGACAAATTATATCAGCTGATACTATGAAGAAATGTGGTCAGCCATTAGCTGACAATCTATATCAACTAACATTGTAAGCATAGCAAAAGTTTGTCAGCCAGTAGCTGACATATGAAGTTCTTAAGCAACGAAATTCAAAATCAAAATGTTCCCTCATTCCTGGTTGGAACCATACTGAAAATCAAAATCATGTCAGCCGGTAGTTGACACACATTCACAACTGACATTTTTTGGCTAACGATTGTTCAGCTAACATCTCATTTACTCTCTATTTATCAGCTGACAACATAGTGACTAACAGTCACTGTCCAGGTAGCCTCTGAGCCTTAAGTGAAAGCTGATCGTATCTCACCTAAGACTTACTCTAAAATTTATTAAAAATTCTTTATTTATTTCCCGCCTTTTATTTTCCCTTGGAACTCGTGAAGCTTTTTGAAAAGCCAAAATGACCTTTCCACTATCCCACCAACTCTGGCTGTTGAAATGACGTGTTTTCACAAAAACGACTCATCATTGTGATAATAACACTCTGTCATAAATTGCTATTTTTATCACAAAAACCAAAATCATGTGTACTTTATCACTACACTCCATATCTTCACTTTTAAAACCCACTAACTCATATAAGTATCCGTACGTATCTCTTCTTTATTTAAAACCCACTTAACTTACTTTTCACATATTTCTCTCAAAGAATCTCTTATTCTTCAAACTCTTTTTTCTTTAAAAACCCTAACCCTAGATTTTCTGGTACTTTCTCTTCCTACTCCTTTTTTATCTCTCTATTCCATTTGCTTTCTTAACTTATCTGTTGTTATTTCAGGAAAATGGCTTTGAACACTGCAGTAGGATGCATCTTGGATGTTGTTTCTCTGAATGAAGAACCTTTAGGGCTTGAACTCATTCATCTCGTCATTGCATCTGGGTTGATGCCACTTCTCTCCTTCAACATTCGGACCTTCAGTTGCCAGCTAACTGAAGAATTCTTCATGGGTATGGAGGAAAACCCAGCCGACCCTTTCTCTCTTATCGGCACTATCAGAGGGGTCCTGATTGTTTTTGACTCCGAAACCATCTCTGCTGCCTTCCCCAACCTCTATGACGATGGCTCAACCACCTATACCATTCCAGAAGAAACTCAACAAGCAGGATGATTAACCATGAGAGGAAAGGTACCTGTAGAACTGGCTTTTGAAAGGCATAAGCATCGGTTTGCCCCACTTCACTATGCCCTGGCTACGGTATTGGACAAGTGCCTCATCATTAAATCCGGAGGGCATGACAAGATTACAGAAGCCCAGCTGTTTCTCATGGAAGGCATTGTGGAGAATTGTGAGATGAACTGGGGAGCAGTCTTAGTTGAGTGTGTAAAAGTCAACATTGCCAAGTACAAGGAAAACATGGCTACTGGGAACCCAAGACTCACCCACCATCTGATCATAAATCAGTTTCTTCATTCTCTCCCTGCTCTTCAACATCAACTCATCAAGATTGGTGACCTTGAAGCTGTTAAGGTCAAGAAATATGCTGCAGCTGACATCAGGAGGGCAAGTGTGTCAAGCGGATTTGGTCAAGAAGTTCCCCCAGTCCAGACAAGCAGACGTCCAAGAAGAACTAGGACATAAGCTCTTATGGCTGTTTCCTCTAGTCAACCAGCTGATGATGGTCAACAACCAGAAATTGCTCAGCCAAGGAGTTAGTCAGATGGTTAGTCAACTAAAGGTCAGTCAAGAACTGGTCAGCCAGCTGAAGTTGATCTACCAACTGATGTTGGTCAGCCAGCTGATGAACAAGCTGCTGAAGTTCCTGAAAGAAGGCAAACCAGAAGGAGACGACTGATATTAGCAGCTGACACTGCTCCAAAGAGACAGAGAAGAAATCCGGAACTAAATCCAGGTACCTTTGTTCCTTTCTCCCCAACTCCTTCTATCTCTGATCCTACACCTGTGACAGCCCGACCCGGACCCCAATGCGAGATCCCGAATCGTGCCGTCCAAATAGATAATAACACAAGCATGCGCAAGTAGATTTATGAAATTCATGTGGCGCAACATCGCATACGAATAACATCTCGGCTACACTTGGCCGGAAAAACAACTTAATATAAACAAGTCATCGGCGACGTTACAGCCGGAACCCAACAACTACTCCTACAATTAACACATGCTTATAAAACCTCAACGGCCACAACATGCCAGAGACAAAAACAACAATAATACTTTAAACGAGCTTTAGCGGAAGAAACTGTAATGAACCATTAACATATAAACAAGCACGACATATAAGCTGGCATACAAAAGATATTAAGTATCAAGTTTACTACAACAACAAAACCCAAAGTCAAGTCTAGATGACTTGCTTCCCAACGTCCTTGCCAAAAACAAAAGACTAACTACTAAACCCAAAAGGACAACCTCTAGCTCGCAAGCAACCAAGCGTGAGTATGGCGAGTCTAGCGTGGAACGTCTCCTCGGCTCTGATCTAAGGAAAACAAAGCAAACAAATAGGGTAAGTCGAAAGACTTAGTAAGTTACCAATTATGCATGTTCATGTTATATCATGGCATTTATCTCAATTATGGTACATGATCATCATATAGCACTTAGCACATTATTCACGTACGTGCGGGAAAATAAATCATACAAGTAGGATATGATATAGTCACGGCCGCTTCGTAGCTCCTGCAATAAACTCTGTTACTAGTTCGTGCCATCGATGTTTTGTGAATTCATCGACTCATACCGAGAACCTACTCGATTTCATTAGCAAGCCAATGCAGCACGTATTGATACGGCAAGGGGGCTACTTCCCCACTGCGGCCCACAGTGGAGGTGTGTGTGAAGTCCCAGGTGCGGCGATCCATAGCGAGCACGAATCCCATAATTCGTGAAGGCAATGCATCGTCCCACCCTGACTTAATAAACAAACCAAATAATGCCAGCTGGACTCAATGTGATGCACAAGTAGATGTTTACTTGACTTAAACCAATTAAGGACCGAATTCGACAAGAGCGAACTCATCCGACAAAGTAGGTTATGAATCTCTACCATAAAACATGTCAAGGCAATTAATTGCTCAAAACCAATACTTCATAACAACTTGTTGCAAACAGTTAAACCAAGCTCATATTTGAGTAAACCCAATCAAACGGTGTCCAAACTTCGTAGGGATTGAAATTAGGGTTCAACATGTTCAAATCTTCCCTAGAGTCGACTCCGTTGAGTCTTTTCTCTAAATTCCCAATTTTTGAGAGATTGAAGCTATGTGCTTCATAACCCAACCTAGGTCATTTCTAAGTTCAACAAGGTTGTAAATTCACCAAGGCATTGCAATGTGATTCATATACATCATAGAGTTCAACTTTGAGGATAGAACACATAACAACTTAACAACATACAATGTAGGCTCAAATTAGGGCATTCTCATATAGCACTTGTTCAAGCAACACATGTAATACATGTTTCTAACATGTTCAAGACCTTAAATAGACAAGATGAAAGAGTATTATAAACTTCCATAGGCAAGAAATCATCCTATACATGCTCCTAGAATGTTCATACTTTTAAAATACAAGTAGAAGGCATAGGAAGCAATTATGTGTCCTCATTGACCTCATACATCATAAACTTTGTTTCCTTAGGGTCAATGAGAACTAGAACAAGGAAGAAAGGAGGTAACTTACCTAGCTTGAGTGAAAACTCAAGAGAATCAAAATCCTAACGGTGAAGTCGTTCCACCCGTCGCATACGTCAAGAATCCGAAGTTTGGCGGCAATCGGACGGTGGGATCTTCGTAGATCGGAGGAAGAAGAAGCTAGGGCTCAAAACTTCAAGCCCCCAACTCTCTCTCTCTAATATGTAAGAAGGAGGAGAAGAAATGAGAAGATTTACTGAAGAATGCAAAGGGCTTGGGTATTTATACCCCCAGAATGAGGAGGGCACAAAAGACATTTCTCAAGTACAATTAGTAGAGATTAGGGGTAATCAAACACTAATCTAACCTTAATTAACTTCCAACAAATGTTACGACATGATTAGGGCTAAGTATGGGTGGTTAGGAAGGGTTTAGAGGGGGTTTAATGAGGGTAGGATAGGTATTACACGTCAAAACACAAAACAGGGGAAAATCCCGTAAGTGTGTATCTGATGTTGAGGCGGGCGCCTCAACATTCTCCAGGCGGGCGCCTCATCTTCTGAGCCCATCTCCAGATTTTGTTCATTTTGTAATTGCTCCCAGAACTTGAGGCGGGCGCCTCACAAGATGCCAGGCGGGCGCCTGGGCTTCTAGACCTTCTTTATGTCCTCAAAACTTGGTCTAAACATGTCCTAAATGGTCCCAATTTATGGGCAACCATTCTAAGGTCTAACCCAACCCAAAACAAGTCGGAAACGCACCCGAACAACAACCGGAACAAGGTAGAACAAGGCTCGAATCATGCGACGAATGATTAACGAATCAAACACCAATCAAACTAGGATAACTTGGACATGAAAAAGGCTTGTTTCAACATGGTTATGACCTGAATACAAAGCCAAGAACTCAACGAACACATCGCACGACGAAATAGAAGCAATACGAGCAACGAGGGGAAAATCGCTAAGGCCAAAACTAGCAATCGAACCAGCGATTCAACAAGCAAGCATACATGATTCTAAACATGTTAAGAGCTTCATGAATGACTTATGAATGTTTCTAAAACATTTATAACTAAGTGAACATGCTCACAAACAACAAGAAAACAAGAAGACAAGCATACAATGCACATGTAAGAATACGGGGTGTTACAACACCAAACTCTCCCCCTTCAAATCCTAGGTCTCCAAACACTTCTCCAATCAAGTTTTTCCCACCTATTAGGAATCCAACTTTTCATCCTAGGCATTCCTACTACCAGGCCAATCCAGTTCCTATTCCCCCAAACTGGGTATTCCCTATAGACCATCTACCTTATTTTGTTCAGTTTCTTCTTTCTTTCCATGAGGAGAAGAAGTCTGAAAAAACCCACTGTCAATCCAATCAAGTACATTGACCTCAACTTAAAGAGAAGACCTTATGTGTTGTATCATGTCACCCCCAACCTAAGTCAAGAAGACCTAGTGGCCAATTATGGTAAGTATTTTGATCCTCTACCCGTGCTCTGGAATAGATTATATCTCTCAAATGATAGATTTGTTCAAGATGAGCTTGTTTTTCTGGCCTGGACAATATACAACAAAGTACATGATCTACCAGCCCTTCCCCACAATGATCCCTTCTTGGTAGGCAGACTTGCCCTGCCTGAAGATGATGAAGTAAACCAGGACTGGGAACAACCTACTGTAGATCCCGCCAAGTTAGCCAGAATCCAAAGAGCCACCAATAAATATGTTCAAGATGCAGTTAATGCTGCCAACCAAGCTTATATAGAACTTCACAGACAGATGGCCTCCATGTAAGGAGGAGCTTCTATGAGTACTGCCTTCCCAGAGGCTATGTCTAGTCATCCAGCCCCCTTGATCACTGAGTCCATTCCTACCATTCCTCATGTCACTCCTTCTCCTGTACCTTTTGTTGTGTCATCCACAATCTTACCAGTTTCTACCACAGTAGAACCAACACCACCTTCAACATGTACTTTGCAACCCATCTCTCTACCTTCCTTCAATCCCACTGTTGATGCTTCCACCTCCATACTCCCAGTTACTGTTCCTCTCTCCACACCAACTATACCAATGTCAGTTCCTCAATCATCAATCCCTGTGTCCACTATTCCTATGTCAGTCATACCAACAACAGCCATACCAGTGTCAGTTACTCCATCATCCATTCCAGACATAGTCATTCCTGTGTCGGGCCACTCCAACTTCGCCCACCATGTCACCATCCCCACTCCAGCTTCAGTTATGTCAGTTCTTCCTATCATTCCTCATCCCTCTTTGCCTGATATTATTCATACCCCTATCCTCCCTGTGTCAGCTGCACCTGTCCCTCTAGCTGATCCTTCAACTGCTATACTTATCTCTTCAGCTGACACTGCAGCTGCTTCTCCCCCTCTTCTAGCAGCTGACATACCTTCTCATCCAAACCAGGCATCCCCTCTGTTTGTCCTTCCTGACCTATCCCTTCATACCTCTCTCCATCTATCTGTCAGCCCTCTATCTACACACCAACCTACCCAACCTGATTCTTCTTCCACAGCTGCCTCTGATTCATCTTCTAAGGAATCCGTGGATCAATCCTCCTTAGACTCCTCATCTGATTCTTCCAAGTCAACTTCTGAGGATGAGTCCCTTCTCAGCCCTTCCCAATTGGCCAGTAGAAAAGCCAGACACCAAAGACAAATTGTTTCCAAAGCTCTCCTTAACCCCACAGGCACCAAAAGTATTTTTTCTGATGACATGCATATCCATGAACCTGCACCTGTGCCTGAACCTGAAGCACAAATCCCAGCCTACCCTATGGATGTCTTTTTCCCTCCTGACCCTGAGGATGCTGATATCCATACCTTTCAGCTGTTCTCTAGTGACCCTGGCACTTTTCAGCCTCCTGCTCCAGAACCTACACCACCCGAATCTTTTTTTTGTCAGCCAAACTGGACCTTCTGTATGTACACCATCTCCAAATGAAGTCAGCATCTACTCATCACACCAACCAGCTTGTTACCCTTCAACAACAAGTAGCTTCTCTACTTCCCAACCTTACCCAGATCATCACAACCGAGGTCCAAGCTGCCATTGCTGCTGGTGCTCCTCGTGAAGCTAATATGGATGATATTAGGACCATCTTACTTTATCAGCAAGAATGGGCCAACATGGCTTTCAATGCTGAAGCTACACTGCTTCAAACCATTCAAGAGGAGAAGAAGTAGAAAGTAAGGGCTGATGCTTATCTGGCTGAAAACAGAATCCTTAGGCAAAGATTGAAACTTATGCCTGATCAGCCAGTGACTGAAGCTGACAAGGAAACTGAAACTGAAGGAGGACTACAAGCTGAACATGAAACTGAAGGTGAACATGATAAGGAAGCTGAACCACAAACAAGACACTAAGTTTCAAGCCGACAACAAGTCGAACCGAGACGTAACATGAGGTCGAAATTGGTCCATCGCTTGCGGCCAAGTGGAAAAGCCAATCAAGGATCTCGTGATCAAGAAATTGAATTTCTCACTCTCACAAACTTTGAACTTTTTAGAACTCCTGTTTTACTTGTAGCTTACAATTACATTATTTTAAGTTTTTAAGCTACTTTCCTTCATATGTTATCTGCTTGCTGTTCTAACATCTCTTTTGCAGGAACTTAAGCATTTTTGGCTTTCTGCTTTCAAGTGAATGGTTTTAAGCAAATAGGAGGAGATTGTTGAATCTTGCATAGAATTAAATTTGCTTAAAATCATTCCACTTGATTGTCAGCCAAGAATTTGCAATTATTTTAGTCAGCTTGAAATTATTTGTCAGTCATTTAAACTGACCATAGCGTTTTTAGTGTCAGCTTGCTTTCCTTATTTGATTGATCAAATACTTGTACGGACAATTTCTTACTTGTATGTTTTTGGTAGATATTCTGCTAGATATTTCTTCCCAGGATCTTTTGAGATCTTGCATCTGCCAAACACATTTTCAAATTCAAAATGTGTTCCCTACGGGTTACTCCTGAAGTTCATCTATAAATACCCACTAGAAGCATTCTTGAAAATACAAACATACACAGAAGTCTAAAGCCTCATACTTTCAAGAAATTTTGCTATGTGCCTTAGTCTTCATAAAACTTTAGCTAGATAATCTTCCTTGTATACATCTTTCTAGTTATTGTTTAGGAAAACACTGAGTGATTACTTTTCATATCTTTTGAATTCAGTCAGTTTGTCTCACGAGTTTGATTGATTCTCAATCATTCTCCACAAACACCGGTCTTTTGTTGTACACTGATTCATTAGAGATCAAATAGATTTTTAATAAAATTAGTGAACTTCAAAAATCCAAGCCTGACCAGCTTGGTAGTGGATGTAGCAGTTTATCTGTGAACCACTTCAACTGATTTGTCAGCCATTATTCACACTCTTGTAAACTGACATAACACATAAGAAGTTTTACAACCTGTTAAGTGTCAGCCAGTTACTAACGATTGTTTGCTTGGTTGTTCAGATAGTTTGTTCTTCAATTTCTTCTTCATATTCAGTGATCTACTTTAAAAGCCAATTCTTTTTAAACTGTTGTGTCAGCTAGCTGACCAACTTTCATCAGCTTAAGGCATTTTCAAAGTGTCAGCCAGCTGACCAACTTCAGCCAACTGACCAAACTAGTTTTCCGCTGCCAACTTTACAAGTTTTACAAATCAACCCTCAAAGTTTTAAAGGTTATTCACCCCCCCTTCTAGCCTTAATTGTTGCCTACTGGACTTACAAAGATCATCAAGGCGGGGAATAGGAAATCGATACTTGATAGTAATCTTGTTTACAGCTCTACTATAAATACACATACGCCAAGTTTGATCCTTCTTAGGCACCAGAAGAGCTGGAACTGCGTAAGGACTCATACTCTCCTTCAAAATTCCCTTAGCCAAAAGTTCGTCCACTTGTCGATGAAGCTCCTCATACTCCTTTGGGCTCATTCTACAGGTTGCCTTGTTTGGAATGACTGATCCAGGAACAAAATCAATGCAATGTTGTATATCTCTCATGGGAGGAAGGCCTGGTGGAATTTCCTCCGGAATCACATCTTGAAATTCTTCAAGAAGAGGTTTTATTTGTGGAGGAATTACAAATACTTCTTCGTTCCCTTCTAACACCACAAGAGCATAGACCTCCATAGCTTCTTCCATAGCCTTATTAACCTTACATTTGGAAAGGAAGTTATTTCCTTCCCCTTTAGAAGGTTTGGGAGAACTTTCCATCTTAGAAGGCCCCAAAGTGATTTTGACACCATCCTTCTCAAAAGTGTTGGTGTTCTTGTAACCATCATGCTTTGTTTTTCTATCATACTGCCAAGGCCTCCTAAGAAGCAAATGACAAGCATCCATAGGAATAACATCACACCAAACTTCATCCTTTTACTTATCACCGATGGAAAATTGAACAAGACATCTTTTATTAACCTTTACCTCATTTCCTTTACAAAGCCATGAAAGCTTGTATGGTTGTGGATGAGTCTCCGTCTTGAGTTCCAACTTTCCTACCATCGTTGTTACTACCACATTTTCGCAACTCCCACCATCAATAATAACTTTGCATACCTTTCCATAAGAAGTGCACCTAGTGTGAAAGATGTTGCGCAACCATTGATCATCTTCTACACAAGTTGCATTTAAACTTCGACGAACAACTAGAGATTCCCCTTTATCTTCATAGACTACTTCAACATCTTCCTCCGATTCATCCTCTTCGGTAGCGGGATGTTCGGGCTGCTCCTCTTTATCATCTTCTTCAACTAAAGATATTATCCTTCAATTAGGACAATCAGAAGCTATATGACCAAAACCATGGCATTTGAAACATTGGCGAGAATTAGAATTAGAAGATGTATTAGGCTTAGCTACAACTTCACGATTAGGGGCTGATTTGGAAGTAGATCCCTTTACAAATGAAGTCGACTTGGTCATAGAGGGACTACCTCGGTTGGACAAGCCACCATACTTTGTCAACCGGTAATTACTCCTTTTCACTTTTAGTTTACGTTCCACCTTGAGTGCCAACTTGAGAACATCATTATAAGTCCAAAAAGGTTGTAATTTGACAACCTCACAAACTTCAGACCGCAATCCACCCAAATATCGAGCAATGGTTTTCTCTTTCGGCTCCGCAACATCACAACGCATCATGAGATGCTCAAATTCAGCAGTGTACTCTTCAACGGATAACTCCCCTTGCTTGAATTTGTGAAATTGAAGGAAAGAATCTTGTCGAAAGTTCTCCGACAAGTACTTTCGCTTGAGTAGTTTCTTCATCTTTTCCCAAGTCACAATCTGAATCTTCCCATCACGAGCTCGTTGATTCTTGTGGTGTTCTCACCAAATAGATGCGTGCTTCTTCAACTTGATGGCAATAAGATTGACCTTTCGATCTTCTGCTGCATCCTTGTAATCAAAAACTTTTTCAGCAGTGTTCAACCAATCCATAAAATCATCAGGATTGTTCTTACCTTCAAATTCTGGAATTTCAACTTTGATGTCATCACGTTGGAAATGACGGTTTCTTCGGTCTTGATGACGGGGAAGAACCTCTTCACTCGTCGTTGCATTTCGAGCGCGATGGAAGGGGTTAACATTCTCCTCTTCATTCACAGATTCAGTATCCGAACCATGACGTGAATCATCTTGATTAGGAGGTTCGCATCGCTCCAATTCTTGAGTTGTTCCACTTGTCTCTTAAGATCATCCATTTCAACATCTCGTAGGTTTCTTTCACGAGCAGCTCGACGCCGGGGAGGCATGGTAACCTGGCTTTGATACCAAACTTGATGTTGGAAAAGGAGTATAAGTGAAATTGATATTGGAAAAACTTAATTGTATTATTGATGTAGTATTGTATATATACAAGAGGAATCCTAACCTAACTTGGAGACCAAGATAATTACAATATGGAAAGGATTACACCACTAAGTAGGAAAGGAAATCATATACAAATAAAAGTAATATTCTAGTAATCTTCTATATCTTCTATGTATTTCTATCAAGGAGAAGTAAAGAGGAAAACACAAGTGAAGATTATGAAAAGGATAAACACTCAAATACACTTCAGAATCCACCAAAGGAATTGAGTAAGAAAAGAAGAAATCCTTCTTCTATAAATTGTCAATGGCTCAAAATTACAATCAAGTCTGCCCTCCCCTTTAGATATGAGGCTATTTATAGGCTAGAATGGGACATCCCACCATTTATGAAGTAAAGATACATGAACTATATGAGCCTAGGGAGTACATGAATTGAAAAATACAAACATTCATGGCCAAGTACAAATGATTTATCCAAAACTAAGAGATAATCTGAATCTATAACACACCTAGGGATGATGAACTTCCAATCTTAATCATTGGAGAAGAATCCAAGAAGAAAGATTAAAAAGAAGATGAAAACGTCTGTTGAAGTTGTGTGCAAACAGCCTAGACACCTTGTACGAAAAATGTATTTTCTCGCTCCATAGGGCTCGAAACGATGAACCGTTTCCCCCCCCCCCTTAAAGTAGACTCGTATACCTTTCCAACGAGTATAGCCATTATTCTGGGTCCTCTCGAGTCAGTACAGTTTAATAGTTAAATTTACTGAAATTTCAGTGCTGCACATTTGGACAGCAGCTACCTTTAGTCCCATATCTTGACCATCACGTTGCCACTTTGCGGATTTATTTTCATAAGACACTGAGTGTCAAACATTGAAAGAGAATCATTATTGAACTCAAAAGCTAACATCCAGTTTCTAAAGTTGGAGAGTCATCCTTATTCAGAAAAAACCTTGTATAAGAAAATAGAAAGGCATTACAATTGACTGAGAAAATGTGATTGTGTAAGAATTGGTCATAGATATGAGAATAAAAGGGCAGACTTGTCACTCTTGATTATATGTGGTCCTCCCTCGCTCAAAGGTACATAATTAATTTTGATTGAACTGCAAGTCTGCAACCTTTATTTCGTGGAAATACACAGCAAGTTTTATGGTCTTCGGTTCTACCACATATGGATGTCATTTGAACTGCAAGACTAGTCATTCCAAATGCATGTCATTTGAACTGTCATAAACGAAATTTACACTCAATTGTACAGACTGGAATGCCTATTTATGCGTAACAGACAGACACATTGGGTATGTTTGGCATCGTGATTTAGTGACCAGGTTTTGAGATTAATTTTTCTTAGTAATAATCAAAGAAAAAGTGAAATAAATAGAGAGAAAGCACTGGTATTATCTACCCTTTTGTGTTGGCAAATCAAACACTTCAATTGCTAGCGATATGAATCTTCCGTTGTCTTGACTTGTCAAAACAGGAACATTGAATGGCCAGGATTTAGAAACCAAAGCATGTTCACCTTGGCCACAAGATTTTTCCATGATTGAAATCTATAGCTTGACTCTTGCCTCTGGAAGTCTTTCAGTTGACTAACCAAAAATATGAGACTGTCTAATTTATAGTGCTGAAGATTTTTCATTGTTATGATCAAAATCATTTCAGCAATGGCTTACACCTTTCTTCCTCTCCTTTCAATAATATTTTTCCTTCCCGTTTCAGCCTTGGCACAAACTAATGGCACGATAGATGTAGGTTCAATACTTACAGCAACAAACAATGCTACCCCATGGCTCTCCTCATCCGGTGATTTTGCTTTTGGGTTTCAACAAATCCAAGGCAATGATAACTTCCTTCTTTCTATATGGTATGACAAGATACCTAACAAAACCATCGTCTGGTTTCCAAATGACGCAACTGCACCAGTGCCAAGGGGGTCGAGAGTGGAGCTAACCGCGGATCGTGGATTAGTCCTTACAGACCCTCGTGGAACACCACTGTGGAGTTCTCAGCCTGTTCGTAATCAAGTTGCCTATGGTGTCATGAATGATACCGGAAGTTTCGAGCTTGTACGGATCAGTGACTCCATCAGGATATGGTCGACCTTCGAACATCCATCAGATACCATGTTGCCAGGACAGATAATGGAAACAGAGGGGGTGCTTTATTCGCGAACAACTGAAGGAAACTTCTCCAGGGGAAGGTTCCAATTCCGTTTGCTTAGTGATGGAAATCTTGTTCTCAATACCCGAGATGTACGCTCCAATTTCGCTTACGATGCCTACTACATCAGTGGCACGTATGATCCTTCTAATTCTTCAAATTCTGGATCACGAGTGATCTTCAATGACACAGGGTACATGTACATATTGAGAAGAAATGGACAAATATCTGGTCTTACCCCGCGAATGGAAGTCCAAGCTGAAGAAAATTATTTTAGAGCGACTCTCAATTTTGATGGGGTTTTCACCCAATACTACCACCCAAGGACTTTCACTGGCAGCCCAGTCTGGACTCCAGTATGGTGGGAGCCGGATAATATATGTGTTGACACTCGTGGAGGTGAAGGCAGCGGGGTTTGCGGGTTCAACAGTGTTTGCAGGCTTGAGGACCGTAGGCCAATTTGTGAATGCCCACAAGGGTATTCGTTAATTGATCCAAATGACATGTACGGAAGCTGCAAGCCGAATTTCAGTCCAAGTTGTGATGAGGATGTGCCAAGTACTTCAGGGAGAAATTTATACGATGCTGAGGAGCTAATTGATACTGATTGGCCAACATCGGACTATGAGCATATGGACCCAATTAGCGAGGAGGAATGCAAGAGCTCTTGCTTAACTGATTGTTTGTGCGCCGTAGCCATTTACCGGGGTAGTAGTTGTTGGAAGAAGAAATTGCCACTTTCAAATGGAAGAAAGGACCGTACAGTTAATGGGAAGGCTTTCCTCAAATATAGAGTAGGTGATCTACCTCCAGGAAGCCCTCGCCCTCGTCTACCTGCCCCATCCATGAACAAGGATAGGGAGTCTTTGGTCCTTGTGGGATCAGTGCTCTTGGGTTGTTCTGTTTTTGTCAATTTCATATTCATTTTTGCAGCTTGTTTGGGTTTCTTCCTTATCTACCGAAAGAAAATCGTCAAGCTTCCCCCTGGTACGAACGTTGTTGAAACTAATTTGCGTTGTTTTAGCTATAAAGAGCTCGCTGAAGCAACCAAGGGGTTCACGGAAGAATTGGGAAGAGGTGGTTTCGGCATAGTCTATAAAGGGGAGATAAACACGACAACTTCTACAAATGTTGTAGCTGTGAAAAAATTGGTGAATGTTGTACAAAATGGAGAGAAGGAATTCAAAACTGAGGTTGATGTAATTGCCCAAACTCATCAGAAGAATTTGGTCAGGATGCTCGGATTTTGCAACGAAGGAGAGCACCGTCTATTGGTTTACGAGTACATGAGTAATGGCACTCTATCCAGCTTCCTTTTTGCTGATGAGAAGCCAAGTTGGAAACGGAGGATCCATATTGCCTTGGGGATTGCAAGGGGACTTTCTTACCTTCATGAAGAGTGCAGCACTCAGATTATCCATTGCGACATAAAGCCTCAAAACATACTTCTTGATGAGTATTACAATGCTCGGATATCCGACTTTGGTTTGGCCAAGCTTTTGATGATCAATCAGAGTCGAACAAATACTGCAATCCGAGGAACAAAAGGGTATGTTGCGCCCGAGTGGTTCAGGAACACTCCGATCACAATAAAGGTTGATGTATATAGCTTTGGAGTGCTTTTACTGGAGATCATTTCGTGCCGAAGGAATGTGGAGAATTTGGAGATTGGAGAAGAGAGAGCAATATTAACTGATTGGGTATGGGACTGCTTTCAAGAAGGGAAATTGGAAGAACTTGTTGGGAATGATTTGGAGGCCTTAAGTGAGAGAGAGAAACTTGAAATGTTTGTGAAGGTTGGTATTTGGTGCATACAAGAAGATCCATCTTTGAGACCAACCATGAGGAATGTTACCCAAATGTTAGAAGGTGTTATTCAAGTTAGTGAGCCTCCATCACCCTCCCCATTCTCTGTTTGTGCCTAAGACTACGATGTCTCACTGCAGAAACTATGCACTGCATTTGTTTGGTCTAGTTATAGTTATGGTTTTTGACCATTCTACTTAGATTTCGATATCAGTTTAACTACTATACTTTTGTATTATTATTTTTGTCATCTTATTGAAATTTTTCTATTTATTTTGTCATAAATGCTGACGTGTCACTAACTATATCATGCCATATGATTGAATTAACGCATATTTGGTCCACTTTTGTTCCACAAACAAAAAGTGAAAACTAAGTATCGACTGAATTTAAAATAAAAAAGTGCAATGGCTAAAGTGGTATCCGAATTCCAAAACATACAATGGTAAAAAATAGCTTTAGGCCTAATGATTTTATCAAACTTAGATGAAAATTACTATCATGATTGTTTTCAACTACAACACTCCATGGTAGTACAATATGTGTAGAATTTCGTACAAGCAAAATAAAGGATTGATGAAATGCCCAAGGCTACCCTACCATTATTCTGGGCAACTGCTGAAATTGGTAGGAGAAAGGTTAAGATGAAGAGATTGATAAGAGCAAACTCATAGGTTCAAGGAGCTAAGACTTTCACTCCCCCTATCATTTTCAGTTAGCAATAGAAAAGATTTTAAACCATATATAGTTATTAAATTAGTTGGTGACCATGACTAATTCAAATCAGATTATTATAGGTTTAAATGGCTAAAAATCACTAAAATGGTTGCTTTCAAATGATATCACTGACAACTAGTAGTAATATGGAGGGAAAAGAATGTCTAATTCATCCATTGTAAGAAGTTTTACTATCACGCGCTACAATTCCTCTTATAAAATGTCAATTACGTTGACAAATATTTTATAGTTTAGTTAGTGACTCTAGCAATGCTCATACTAAAAAGACTCAAACTTAAGGAACAACAAGATGACACCCACGCCACGACCCATGGAATGATAACAAGGGTTTTTCATAACTCGTGATTAGAACTAACGAGCATCAAGTGAGTATTAAATACGTATCAAATATAATTTCCTTGCTTGTGAATAGAACTAACGAGTGAGACCAAAAAACTAATGGGTGACAATGTGACACCAAATATGATTTCATGACTCGTGATTAGAATTAACAAGCATGCCAATTACCCTTTTGTCCACCAGGTTAAAACTACTGAAACACTCTATCCTAACATTTTTGGAGTGAGACCAAAAAACTAATGGGTGACAATGTGACACCAAATACGATTTCATGACTCGTGATTAGAATTAACGAGCATGGCCAATTACCCTTTTGTCCTCCAAGTTAAAACTACTGAAACACTCTGTCCTAACATTTTTGGCGCAAACATACGGGAAACAAATGTAAACGCTAGGCTGCATGTTAAATCTGAAGATGTAATTCTCTTTTTTTCCAACCAAGAACTTGTCTCCATCCCATTTTACCTTATTATTGCAGAAAAGCACCAAAACGAAAGCACTAAAGACCATCAAAGTAGGTCCATGCTTTACTAATCGCTTTAGGTATTGACATGCACCCTTTCTCTCTAAATTCAAAGCTCGTGGGTGCATACGCAAGTTGTGGTGATCTAATATCTGCTAAGTTACTCTTTCAAAAATCTCAAAACCCAAATGTGTTTGCACTTAATTGGATGATTCTCTTGCATTTCATGGGTACTGTTAAGATATTTACTACATTTTTAATAAGTTAATTAGAGTTTGTTATCTTAGTGGTTTCAGCTTGTTTGAGTTTTACCATGTCTTTAGGAGCAATTGTAGCTCCAACTAGTTTTGTTATAGATGTTGTTGTTTATTAGGAGTTGGTGGTTCCACTCCCTTTCTTTTAGCACTTAGTTGTTACTATTAGCTCTATATATAGAGCATCTTTCATTAATGAAATAATCAGTTCTTGAGTCCTAAATACATTGTTCTCTATTATGTGCTCTGTACTTTAATTCTAACATTTGGTATCAGAGCTTGGTTCGTAAAACCAAGGAGTGTTTGTGAGATTCCTTCCCAAAAAAAAAGTGAGAGTAAAAACACAGCAATTGTTTTTTTTTCTTTGCAGGTGCAGCAATGTCTACTATGGCGACAGACAACTTCGTATAACCAGCAATTCCTCGATTCGATGGTCACTATGATCATTGGAGCATGTTGATGGAAAACTTCTTGAGGTCCAAGGAGTATTGGCAGGTTGTTGAATCTGGAGTAGTAGTTCCAGCAGAGGGAACAACGCTATCGGAGACTCAGAAAGCAGGGAATGAAGCCTTGAAGCTGAAGGATCTCAAAGCCAAGAACTATCTCTTCCAAGCAATTGATCGAGCAATCCTGGAAACAATTCTTCACAAAGATACTGCCAAGCAAATTTGGGACTCGATGAAAAAGAAGTATCAAGGTAATGTGAAGGCAAAGCGGGTACAACTCCAAGGATTAAGGACAGAATTTGAGACTTTGAGCATGAAGTCGGGTGAGTCAGTTACAAGTTTCTTTGGGAGAACAATGGCGACCGCTAATAAGATGAAGATCCATGGAGAAAATTTGGAGGACGTCACGATCATCGAAAAAATTCTTCAATCATTGACCCCAAAGTTTAACTTTATGGTATGCTCGATTAAAGAATCAAATAAAATTGATGATCTTTCACTTGATGAATTGGAAAGCTCTTTAATGGTCCATGAGCAGAAAATCAATAAGGAGGAGAAACATGAGAAAGAGGAGCAAGCATTGAAAATTTCCGTGGAAGGTTACTCAGGTTCACATGGAGATAGAGGTTAAGGTCGAGGTAGAGGTCGAGGAGGCAATGATCGGGGCAGTCAATATCAACCCCATGAGCGTCAGTTTAATGGAAGAGGAAGAGGAAGAGCACGAGGAGGCTACCCGTCAACTAATCACAAACCAATGTCCGCAGACAAGTCCAGTATTGAGTGTTACAGATGTCATGGTTACGGCCATTACAAATCTGAATGTCCTTCCAGTTCATTGAAAGAACAAGGTGAGAAATCTAATTTTGTTGAAAGAGAAGAGGAGGAGGAAGTGTCTTTGTTGATGGCGTGTCATGTGAAGGAGGAAATTAAACAAAACATGTGGTATTTAGACACCAGATGTAACAGCCATATGTATGGAGATAAGAAGGCATTTTCTGAAATTGATGAATCATTTTGCAACAATGTCAAGTTTGGAGACAACTCCACTGTTTGTGTTATGGGAAGGGGAGTAATAAATATCCAAACCAAGGACAACACAGCCCATACAATTTCCAATGTGCTATTTGTTCCAGATTTGAAGATGAACTTGCTTAGTGTTGGTCAATTGCAAGAGAAGGGTTACACGATTTCAATCAAAGATGGAGTGTGTCGAGTTAAAGATGCAAAGTTGGGATTAATTGCTCAAGTTAAAATGACTGCGAACCGCATGTTCCCACTTCAGCTCCATAACACCAATTATTCATGCTTCTCTGCGAAAGTGAAGGATGCAGCCTGGTTATGGTATTTTCGCTATGGCCACCTACAATTTGGCGGATTGAAAACTCTACAGCAGAAAAGTATGGTAACTGGTCTTCCTCTGATTCCTATTCCGTCACAAGTATGTGAAGAATGTGTTGTTAGTAAACAAAACTGTACTCAGTTTCCACAGGGGAAGTCATGGAAAGCAAAGAAAGCCTTGGAGTTGGTACATTCTGATCTTTGTGGCCCGATTAAACCATCATCAAATGGAGGTAAACGATATATAATTACTTTTATTGATGATTTTAGTCGGAAAACCTGGGTATATTTTTTGCACAAAAAATCTGACGATTTTGCAGCCTTTAAAAACTATAAATTGCTGGTTGAGAAAGAAGAAGGGTGCCCAATCAAGATTCTTCGCACAGATCGCGGTGGAGAATATATCCCGCAAGAATTTGCAATTTTTTTGCAAAAACCATGGAATTAGGAGTCAACTTACAGCTGTATATTCGCCTCAACATAATGGAGTTTGTGAGCGTAAAAATCGCACTATTATGAATATGGTGCGAAGTCTTTTAAGGATGAGCAGTGTTCCGAGGAATTTTTGGCCCAAAGCAGTCAACTGGAGCATTCATATTTTGAATAGAAGTCCTACACTTGTTGTTCAAAATATGACACCGGAGGAAGCATGGAGCGGACGAAGACCAACGGTTGAGCATTTCAGAATTTTTTGGTGCATTGCATATGCACATGTTCCGGACCAAAAGAGGACAAAGCTAGATGACAAGGGAGAGAAATGCATGTTTCTTGGTATAAGTGATCAATCAAAATCTTATAAATTGTACAATCCTTACACTAAGAAAGTTATTATCAGCCGTGATGTAATCTTTGACGAAGAAAATGTTTGGTCATGGAACAACAACTCTGTTAAACAACAAATTCATGTTAGCTTTGATGAAGACGAGAGGCAGCAACCAACTACAAGTGGGCAACTAATTACACCAGATGTTCCAGCAAATAATTCAAGTTCAGTGGTAGCAACAATAGAGAATGAAGGAAGATCTCAACGTACTAGAAGAAGACCAGTTTGGATGTCTGATTATGAGGTTACGGGTGTTGACCAAACTGAAGATCCACTTATACATTTTGCTCTATTCTCTGACTGTGATCCTACAAGCTTTAAAGATGTTATTAGAGAGTCAAAATGGCAAAAGGCGATGGACGGAGAAATTGCAGCAATTGAACTGAACAACACATGGGACTTGACTGATCTTCCAAAAGGATACAAGACAATCGGTGTAAAGTGGGTATTTAAAACGAAGTTGAAGGAGAATGGAGAAGTCGATAAGTACAAAGCGCGCTTAGTAGCTAAAGGCTATAAGCAGGAGTATGGTGTGGATTATAAAGAGATTTTTGCACCTGTTGCAAGGCATGACACCATCAGACTAGTGATTGTGTTGACTGCGCAACACTCATGGCCCATCTTCCAATTGGACCTGAAGTCAGCCTTTTTATATGGTGATCTCCATGAACAGGTATACATTGATCAATCTCCTGGATATATAAAATTAAGATGTGAAAATAAGGTTTATAAACTGAAAAGGCATTATACGGACTAAAGCAAGCTCCTCGTTCTTGGTATAGTCGTTTAGATGCATATTTTTCTAAGGAGGGATTTGAGAAATGTCCTTATGAGCACACTCTTTATATAAAGACCAGAGCGGATGGAAAATTTCTCATTGTTTGTGTTTATGTGGATGACCTAATTTTCACCGGAAAGGATAGTGCCATGTTTGAGAAATTTAAAAATTCCATGATGATGGAATTTGAGATGTCTGATCTTGGGAAGTTGCATTATTTTTTGGGTATTAAAGTGATTCAATCTGCAGCTGGAATCTTTCTTACCCAACAATAGTATGCACATGAAATATGTTGGAAAACTAGTGTTTTTAAGTGAAGTAAATTGGGACTTTGAGGCACTAATTTATTTGTGAGTTATTTATGTAATGACTATGGTAATTGTGGAATTATGTTCTTCTCTGTGAGTACATAAGAATACTATATTTATTTGTCCAATTCGGATATCGGATGAATAAATTATAGACGTTTAAAGTAGGACATTTGAAATGTTGGAAGTGGGTTATCCCACATTGGAAAAATATGAAAGGCTTGAAGGGTTTATATACAAAGGCTCAAAACCGAAGTTTGGATTTGAGTGGAATACACACAAACACACATAGTAACGATGCGATTTATTACAGCTGTTTTGTTTTAGGGTTTCGCTAGGGTTTGGCCCATGCCGCCTGATCCCTCCACCTCGGAGGGAACCCCTCCGATGGACAACCATTCTGATCCTCCCACGGTATTGCCAACAGCGGGTGTGCCACGCTCATATGCTACCATTGTCGGACAACCGGCTCCAGTATTGGGCGTTGCGTCTTCTAAGGCTCCGGTTCTAAGTGATATACCACTAGCCCCTAGGCAGGCGATCAATATTATGGATGAACCTGGGTGTTTATTTACGCCTTTGGAGATGGAAAAGGTTGAAAAACAATTAGCTAATACCCTCATTCTCAAGTTTTCGATGGGGCGTCCATCGTTGAAGGTTATTCAAGATCATATTGCCTCTTCTTGGAAGCCTACAGGTAATTTTGTGGTTGGGCTTTTGGATCCAAGACATGTGATGGTGCACTTATCATCGGATGAAGACATGGTTAGGGCTCTTTCCAAGGAGTCCCATATGATTAACACGTGCATGTATCGTTCGTTCCGATGGACCTCGAATTTTGCATTCAAAAAAGATAATACGAAACTTGCGGTTTGGGTGAGATTACACCATCTTCCTTTACATCTGTTTACGCCTTCTTATTTACAGCGTATTGGTAACACGCTAGGCTTCTACCTTCGGGCGGATGAGAAAAATTTATCTTTAGTTCGGCCTATGTTTACGCATATTTGTGTAGAAGTTGACGTTTCAATGCCGCTACCATCGAGAATGTGGATTGGCACAACTAAAGAGGATGGATTTTGGCAATCATTGGAGTTTGAAGGGAATATAGCTTTTTGTGATGGCTGTGGATTGCTTGGACATTACAAGGCTCAGTGTCGCAAAGGTAAGCATAACATTCATTCGCATATGGAGGCTACGCCTGATATTGGAGTCGTTGGACACAAAGAGGTACCTCGCAATGGGGAGGGGGGGTAATAATAATGTAGGGCGGGATGATACAAAGAAGAATGCTAACACGGATAGGGGTGATAAACGATGGACTCCAGTAATTTTAAAAGGTGGCGAGCAGCCTGGTTTTACTTCAACCGCTCAACCTGAAATGGTTACGGGTGCTGTTGGAGTGTCTGTGGCAGTTAATAATAAAAGTCCATCCAATACTCCATCGACTCAGCCAGCTAGTAAGCAGGATGCCACGATTGTTAACACTATGGCTACGGAGACGACTGAGGTTGGTGTTACTGATCAGGTTGATACTCGGGGGAAAGGTAAACAGAAATTGTCATCTACAACTAATGTCGAGCAAGATACTGGTGGAGTGGAAATTAATAATCCTTTTGATGTCTTGGGTGGTGATGTCGATGTAGAAGAACCGGTAGGCTGTTCTGCTAACTGCGATGATGCTGCTAATTTAACCAATGGGATGAGTTCTGAAGCTGGGATAGACAAACAACGTAAAATATGGGAGGCTATTTTACGTACTATACCTCATCACTTGGGTAAAGCGCACTCTACAGGAGGTGATTTTGAACAAGACCCTCTCTAATTGCCTCGTTCATTTTCTATGGATGATAACAATGTGCTACCTATTTCGGATGAGTTTTGGGAATTTTGCACATTGAAGATTCAGGAGCTTCAAAAGGCTAAGAGTGTTAAGCCGAGTACTCGCAAAACTAGGACTAGGTCCAAGGAACAAAAATCTTCCAATTAGTTTTATGACGATCGTTATATGGAATGCCCGTGGGGTCGGGAACAAGGATACCATAGATTATTTAAAGGTTTTAAAGTCGCAACACAAGCCGAGTTTGTTTGCTATTCTTGAACCTAAGCTTGGTGGCGATAGGATTCAAAGAATTGTTCGACGGCTTCGGTATGCTCATTGCTTGCACAAGAATCCTACTAATATGCATGTATGGCTTTTTTGGGAGGAAGGAGTAGATGTTAGTTTTATCAGTAATTCATCTCAGCATTTAACGGTTAGAGTTGGTATAAATGGTATGGTTTTTATGATATCTATTGTTTATGCCTTGTGTTCTCGTGAAGGTCGTCAGTTGTTGTGGCGGGATCTTGCGGATATTGCTTCTAATCAGTTCGAGCCTTGGCTCGTAGGTGGGGACTTTAATACGATCATGAATACTTCTGAAAAGCTTGGAGGAAATGGCTAGGACTTGAATAGTATGCAAGATTTTGTAGATTTCACTCAGGCAGTAGGGTTAGAGGATGCGGGTTTTGAAGGAAACATTTCACTTGGTGTAACGATCATCAGATTGGATCCAGGATTTGGCAGCGGCTGGATCGAGTTTTAATAAATGGTGCTTATAAGGCAAGATGTCCAGCTATTCGAGTTACTCATTTAACTCGTTCTCATTCTGATTATGCTCCGCTCCTTATAGATTTTCCTGTTATTCATAAAGGTAAGAGTATATTTTGTTTCCATAGAATGTGGATGGGTCACCCGGATTTCTTGAGTTTTGTGAATCAACAGTGGTACCGGCAAGTGTCGGGCAGTCCAATGGAAATTTGGCATAAAAAGTTCCATTTTCTTCAGCAGGCCCTAAAGAGTTGGAATTGGTCTGTGTTTGGTCATGTTCAGAGAATGATCTCTCATCATCAGGATAATATTCTGAGACTTGAATTTGAGCTGCAAAGTGCGGGGACTGATGCGTTGGTAGATGCTTTGCAGATGGAAAAGCAGGCCCTTTCTCGTTGTGTTAAATGGGATGCAGAGATGCTTCAACAGAAGGCTCGGTTAAACTGGCTGAAAGTTGGGGATCGAAATACAGCCTTTTTCCATGCTTGTGTCAAAGATCGTCAGAAGGCGAATATTATTCGCATCAAGAATGCGGATGGGTCTTGGTGTGACGATGATAATAGTATTGGGTTACAGGTAGTTGATTTTTTCTCTTCCCTTCTCTTTCATTCTGATCGTGTTATTCGGGAAGATTTATTTACTCATTTTACAGGAGGTTTACAAGCGGATGATAATGAGTTTCTCTGTAAAATTCCTATGGAGGAGGAGATTTGGAAAGCGATTGTTGATATGAATCCTGACAGTGCTCGGGTAATGATGGTTTTACGAGCTAGTTTTATCGTGGGTGTTGGGATATCATAAAAGGGGATGTCATTGCTGCAGTTCAAGATTTCTTTCACGGAGCCAATGTGCACAGGGACCTCACAGCTACTACTTTAATTCTTCTCCCGAAGGTTAAACATCCGAGTGATTTTGGAGACTATCGCCCTATCAGTCTTTGTAATTCTTCTAGTAAAATTCTGTCTAAGATTATGGCTAGTAGAATTGCGACGTTTCTGCCGAGATTAATTTCTAAGGAACAGGCGGGTTTTTCTCAAGGCCGTAGTATTCAGGAGAATGTAATGTTGGCCCATGAGATGGTTCATCAGATTAATTATAAAACTCGAGGAGGAAATGTGATTTTTAAATTCGACATGTCCAAGGCATATGACAGAGTAGAGTGGGACTTTCTTCTCAGAACTCTCCGATCTTTGGGTTTCAGCCCTTCTAGTTGTTCGTTGATTGACCGGCTTATTAATAATAATTGGTACTCTCTTAGAATTAATGGCAATAGTTATGGTTTCTTTCACTCTTCGCGGGGAGTTCGTCAAGGGGATCCGTTATCGCCTCTTTTGTTTGTGATGGTGCACGAAGTATTGTCTCGTAACATTAATATGGCTATTCAGGCTGGAAGGATTATCCCGTACAATCATGGTCGTGGCGGGGTAGTTATATCCCATCTCTTGTACGCGGACGATATGCTTTTGTTCTGCAATGCTGGGAAGAAGTCTATTTAGGCTCTTCGGGGTATTGTGCATGAGTACGAGGCTGCTTCAGGTCAACTCATTAATTTGGCGAAAAGTGGGTTCTATGTATCTCGGAGTTTTTCTATTCAGCGTCAGAGAGACATTGCAACTTGGGCGGGTTGCTCTTATAAATCTTTTCCTTTTCAGTACCTCGGCGTCCCTCTCTTCCATGGCAGATCTAAACGTGTTTATTTTGAGAATTTGCTGGAACGGGTCATTCATAAAATAGATGGATGGAAGGCTAGATTGTTATCTTTTGGAGGGAAATTAACTCTTCTTAAATCAGTGTTGTGTAGTATTCCAGTTTATACTCTCGCTGCCATCAAAGTGCCGAAGTCTTTTCTCCACCAGATCGAAAGAGCTTTTGCATCCTTCTTATGGAGTTCGAAGGGTGAAAGAAGGATCCATTGGGTTGCTTGGGATAGTATCTGTCGGCCTTTAGCAGAAGGGGGTCTGGGCATTCGTAGTTTACATCATGTCATGGCTGCTCTTCATGCTAAATTAGCTTGGGCTGCCTTGCAAGGTACTGGTCTTTGGGCAAACTTTGTGCAGTCCAAATACATGAATATACATAGAAGTTTTAATCCCAGCTTGGCTTCTAAGGATTGGAAAGCAGTGATGTCCCAGATGGCGTTGATTAAGGAAAACTCTCAATGGCTTATAGGGTCAGGCGATATCTCTTTCTAGGCGGATAACTGGTGTGGCGCTACTCTTCACGGTCCGTTGCCTACGGATGCTTTGTTAAAGGTGAAAGATGCATGGCCTTTACTTGATGATTTGTTACATCTCATCCCGGATCAGTATCATCGGGCAGTGCATAGAGTGTCTATTCGGCCTGGTTTTAAAGACCAACTAGTTTTTATCCCCACAAGTTCGGGTAACTTTGAAAGTGCGGCTTTTTACAATCTGATTCGTAATAGGGGTCCCCAAGTTTCTTGGGCAACGAAGATTTGGCAGCCTTGGATTCCGCCGAAAATTAGTGGATTCATTTGGAAACTGTTTCATGGAGCAGTCCCGGTTGATGAAAATCTGAAATGTAAAGGGGTATATGTGGTATCAAAGTGCGTCTGTTGTTCTAATAGCCCGGGTATTGAGTCTTTATCTCATTTGTTTCTTCAGTCAGAGGTTGCTAGGGAGGTTTGGTACAAGTTATCGAGGCTGCTTCAGTTCTCTTTGGATCAGATATCTATGACTCATTTATTTCACTCTTAGACAGTTCATGGCATTAGAAATCAGCTTGGAGCTTGTGGTTTAAGAGCTTTTGTTTTCGGGTGTTGGGAAATCTGGAAGTCTCGTTGTAGCGCTGCCTATGATGCACGTCCTATGGTGGCAGTGAACTTTTTTAAAAAGTTTCGCTTACATTTTCAAGAGTTGAGTTGTGTTTATCACTCATTTTCCTCGTTGGGGCTTTATAGTCGACTTCGGCTTGAGTTGTCTCATATTCCTATTCGTCCGGTTAAGTGTAAACGTGGTCAATGGCTTCGATGGGAAAGACCTACGATTGGCTTCAAGTTGAATACTGATGGTTCTTCAAGGCATGGGGAATGTTCGGGGGGAGGAATTATTCGAGATACTAACGGGAATTTAATTGTTGCTTTTTCCGTATTTTTTGGTCCAGATTCCAATACATTTGCGGAAGTTATGGCTTTTCGTTATGGTCTCCAGCTGTGCATAGCTCGTGGTTTCTCTCAGATGGTGGTGGAGACTGACTCTAAAGTGGCAGTTATGGGCATTAGAGGGGATAGTGCTTTTCCTTGGCGTTACAAATACGAGTTGGAGGATTGTAAGCGTTTTAGTAATGGTATGGTTTTGCATCATGTGCATAGGGAGTGGAACAAAGTGGCTGATATTCTTGCTGCGGAAGCTCATAGTCATCGTAGTACTCATTCTTATTCTTCTATTCCCAAGCAAATTTTATCGCTCTTTCGACATGATTTGCTTGGCTTGTATACTTATCGGAAAGGGTGATAAGTTTGTTTTTCTTGTCTCTTTTTTCGGTTTGGTTTTGGTAGAGGTCAGGCTCCTTTGTCCCCCTCTTGTTTTTTATTTTGTTTTTATTAATAAAATGTCCATAGGTGCCGCCCTGCTTCCCTAAAAAAATATAAATAAATAAATATATATATATATATATATATATATATATATATATACACACACACACACACAAAGGCTCCCTTATGTTTGGGTAAGCTTGTATAGAAAGAACTATCCCTCCTGTGCCCGCAGGGGGGTGCAAATCAAGGTCCAATTTGGCTTGGACTGACGTAATCGTGTGCCTGCACATGCGGACACGAATGTCGGACCAAATTGTGCTATCTAGACAAACCTGTCTTTTGCACATTAATTATGTCATAATGTCTGCTTTAATTGAGTGGTTAGTGGGCATAATTAAAGTGTGTTGATTTTCTGGCCTATATAAAGGAACCATTCTCCACAACAGAGGATACGCTCATAGAAAACATAAAGTTTCTCTTCCTCTTATACACTTGCATTTGCATTGCATATTGAACATCGATTCTTCTTGGCCTCCTGTTTTGGTGATAGATTTCTGACATTATTCAGTTCGCCGGACCTTAAGTGCAAAGTCATCCAGTACTACCGTTGTATCCTGGGAGACGATCGTCTTGAGTAAGAACTCCACGCACTTATAGGGAGTGGGACGAATAACGTTTCAAGGAAACTGTGTGTTACACAGGCCTCGGTCACGCTTTCCTTCCACCAGCAGACATTAGTCTTCCACCGGCAGACATCAGTTCTTCCTCCAGTAGACCTATAGTACTTCCGTCAGCAGACCTTCACCAGAAGACTTAGTTCAAAGCTACCAGCAAACTTTGGTTCAAGTCACCAACAGACTTAGAACTAAGCCACCAGTAGACTTCGACGCAAGTCATCAGCAGACATTTTTCCTAAGTGACCAGCAGACTTCACAAATCTTCCTCTGCCAGCAGTACTAACGGTTTTTGTTCCTTTTTACATTTTTATTCTATAAGATTGTATAGGGTTCTACCCAACAATCTTGAAACGTTATTTTTCCTTCTGGTTATTATCGTTATTTCAGATAACAATAATCTCTTCTATAGAGAACTCTGTAATCTTACATATTATTGTCGTATTTCATATATGACTAACGAGAACAATACCTTACCTCCTACTACTGGAACTGGAACTGAAAAGACTGTGACTGGAGATCCTTCGAACTCGAACTCTACTATGACCAATTTAGCAGCCATGGCTCAAATGGTGACTGTTCCACATCTGCCGGTGAACCATAGTGAGAAATCAGAGAAATTCAAAGCACTGAATTTCAAGCGCTGGCAGCAGAAGATGCTGTTTTACTTGACCACGCTTCATTTGGCGAGGTTTCTGAAAGAATATCCTCCAAATGTTGGTGAATATGGTGATTTCCAAGCCGTTAGTGCTTTGGATGCATGGAATCAAGCTGATTTCCTTTGCAAGAACTATGTACTGAACGGGTTGGAAGACTCGTTGTACGAAGTTTATCGTTTTAAGAAAACGGCAAAAGAAGTATGGAACTCTCTTGACCACAAGTACACCTCCGAGGATGCTGGGGTCAAGAAGTTCATAGTTGGTAGATTCCTGGACTACAAAATGACATATTCTAAATCTGTGTATAATCAAGTACAAGAGTTGCAAGTGCTTTACTTTGAAATTGAGACAGAGGGGATGGAAATTAGTGAAACCTTCAAGGTGGCTGCAATTATTGAAAAATTACCTCCAGCTTGGAAGGATTTCAAGAGTTACCTAAAGCATAAACGAAAGGAGATGATTGTTGAACAGCTTGTTGTTCGTCTTCGCATAGAAGAGGACAACATAGGCAATGATAAGAAAACGGTCACTTCTATGGCTGCCAAAGCCAATGTTGTGGAGCATTGTCAAAACTCCAAAGGCAAAGGAAAGTTTGCTAGAGCTGGAAAGGAGACAAACTTAGGTCCTAAGGGAGGAGTTTCTAAGAAGAAGAAGTTTCTTTGAAACTGCTACAACTGTGGAGGCATGGGTCACAAGTCCACGGTTTGCAAGAAACCAAAGAGGGAGCGTGAAGCCAATCTGTGGATGGAATTGCTCAAGATGTGTCAGATATTAACCTTGTTGCGGTGATCTCTGAAGTTAATTTGGTAGGTTCAAACCCAAATCAGTGGTGGATTGATACCGGTGCCACTAGGCACGTCTGCTCCAACAAGGAGATGTTCAGCACCTTTGAAGCTGCTGAAAATGGGGAAAAGCTCTATATGGGTAATTCTGCCACCTCTGATATCAAAGGTCAAGGGAAAGTGGTCCTGAAGATGACTTTTGGGAAGGAACTGACTCTCAACAACGTGCTCTATGTGCCAGAAATCCGGAAGAATTTAGTGTCCGGATCTTTGCTTGTGAAGCATGGCTTTCGTGTTGTTTTTGAGTCTGACGTTGTAACTTTGACTAAAAGTGGAATGTCTGTAGGCAAAGGGTATGTTAATGATGGGCTGTTTAAGCTATCTGTAATGGTTGTTAAGCCTAAGAGCAGTAATAATAAGAACAAATATTCTGTTTACTTGCTTGAGTCTTCCAATTTATGGCAAGGTAGACTAGGACATGTTAATTATGGTACTTTACATAGACTAATTAACATGGATTGCATACCAAAATTCCAAATTGATAAAAATCACAAGTGTGAACTTGTGTAGAAGCAAAGTTAACGAGAACGTCCTTCCATTCTATTGAAAGAAATAGTGAACCACTTGGATTAATTCACACTGATATGTGTGATTTTAAATCAACACAATCACGTGGTGGGAACAAGTACTTCATAACTTTTGTTGATGATAGCACAAGATTTTGTTATGTGTATCTTCTTAAAAGTAAAGATGAAGCAATGGAGAAGTTTATTCTCTACAAAACTGAAGTTGAGAATCAACTTAACAAGAAGATTAAGATGTTAAGAAGTGATCGTGGAGGTGAATATGAATCACCATTCGCTGAATTTTGCGCTAAGCATAGAATAATTCACGAAACCACTACTCCTTATGCATCTCAACAGAATGGCATTGCAGAACGCAAAAATTGAACTCTTAAAAAGATGATGAATGTCATGTTGTTAAGTTCTGGATTACCACAGAACATGTGGAGAGAAGCTGTTTTGTCAGCTAATTACCTTTTAAATAAAGTACCCCGCAAGAAGCTTGACAAAAGCCCTTACGAGATGTGGCATGGAAGAGTTCCATCCTACAAATACTTGTGAGTCTGGGGGTGTCTTGTGAAGGTTGTTGTTCCTTTACCTAAAAAGGTGAAAGTAGGACCAAAAATTGTTGATTGCATATTCATTGGTTATGCACATAACAACAGTGCTTATCGTTTTCTTGTGCACGAATCTAAAATAGAAGACATACACAAGAATACAATAATAGAATCTCGAAATGTTTCTTTCTTCGAAAATGTATTTCCTTGTAAGAGAAGTGATGAGTCTAACTCATCTAAACTGTTACATGCTTCAGAAGAAGAAGAACATGAAGAGAATGAGAAAGAAGAGGTGGAACCTCGACGTAGCAAAAGAAGTAGGGTAGAAAAGTCTTTTGGTCCAGATTTTCTTACCTACATGCTAGAAAGTGAACCTCAAAGCTACAAAGAGGCTGTGGGTTCCTCCGAGGGATCTCAATGGAAAGAAGCCATTAAAAGTGAAATTGATTCCATTCTTCAAAATCACACTTGGGAACTAGTGGACCTCCCTCAAGGAAGTAAACCATTAGGGTATAAGTAGATTTTTAAAAAGAAAATGAAAGTAGATGGAACAATTGATAAATATAAGGCCAGACTTGTAATTAAAGGTTACAAACAACGTGAAGGCCTTGATTACTTTGATACTTATTCTCCTATTACGAGAATAACCTCCATTAGATTAGTACTTGCTATTGCCGCATTGCGAAATCTATAAGTACATCAAATGGATGTAAAGACTGCCTTTCTAAATGGTGATTTAGAAGAAGAGATTTACATGGAACAACTAGAGGGGTTTTCTACTCCAGGGCAAGAAAACAAAGTGTGCAAGTTGGTTAAGTCTTTATATGGCTTAAAACAAGTACCAAAACAATGGCATGAGAAATTTGACAATGCCATGTTGGGTTGTGGATTTAAAATCAACGAATGTTATAAATGTGTATATGTAAAGGACACTGAAAATGGCTATGTCATTTTATGTCTTTATGTAGACGACATGCTTATCATTGGTAGCAATGATAATATGATTAAATCCACAAAAGACATGTTAAACTTGAAATTTGACATGAAAGATATGGGGTTAGCTGATATAATCCTTGGTGTTAAAGTTTCTAGAATTTCAAGTGGACTTACTTTAAGTCAGTCATACTACGTGGATAAAATTCTAGAGAAGTTTAGCAAGGATGACATTGCAATAGCTAGAACTCCCATTGACACAAGTCTACATCTATCAAAGAATAGAGGGGAGACTGTTTCTCATGCAGAATACTCGAGAATCATAGGAAGTCTGATGTACTTAATGAGCTGTACAAGGCCAGATATTGCATATGCTGTGAGTAGACTGAGTAGATATACGAGTAATCCTGGGACTAATCATTGGAAAGCGATAGTCAAAGTACTAAGGTACTTAAGATATACTCGTGATTATGGATTGCACTATACAAGAGATCCAGCAGTGATCGAAGGTTATACAAATGCTAATTGGATTTCTGATATTAAAGACTCAAGGTCTACTAGTGGATTTGTATTCACTTTGGCAGGTGTAGTCATATCATGAAAATCTTCTAAACATACTGTAATAGCTAGATCCACGATGGAATCTGAGTTTATAGCTTTAGATAAAAGTGGTGAAGAAGCTGAGTGGCTACACCAATTTATAGAAGATATTCCAAGATGGACAAAACATGTGCCAGCAATTTGCATACATTATGACAATCAATCAACTATTGGCAGGGCACAGAGCAACATGTACAATGGTAAGTCTAGGCACATATGTCGTAGGCATAATACAATTAGACAACTACTCTCAACTGGTACTATCTCTATTGACTACATGAAGTCAAAGGATAATATAGCGGATCCGTTAACCAAAGGGTTAAATCGAGAGTTAGTTGAAAAGTCATCAAGAGGAATGGGTCTCAAACCTCTTGGAAAATAAGTCTATACAATGGACACCCAACCTAGTTGACTGGAGATCCCAAGATCTAGTTTCAAAGGGACAACCTAATTGTAAAAAAGATTTTGAGTCACTGTGGGGGATTCGTCTCTTATCAAGTGATGAGTGTAAGTAAGAGGATAAACATATGGATTTTAATGATTCTTAAGAATCACCTATGCGAGAGAGAAGTAGGGTCGCTTCGAAGAGAATTGTATGAGACTCAATTCTTAGACCCTCTTGCAGAACCAGGCTTATGTTCAGGGCCATGAATGAACATAACTATGAGAACTGAATTGTGTCAGGAAGTTCCTGTGTGAAGTATGTAATCGTTTACTCTTAAGGCAGAATAGTTCAAAGACATCATGTCTACTAATCAGTCGATAAAGTTAACATGCTTTTGCAAGGGAAGATTCAAAGGTTAACACCTACCTATCCTATGCAGGTTTCAACCGTCGAACTCTATCACCGTTATCGTCAATTTCCTTCATGTGGGGGATTGTTGGAAAACTAGTGTTTTTCAGTGAAGTAAATTGGGGCTTTGAGGCACTAATTTATTTGTGAGTCATTTATGTAATGACTATTGTAATTGTGGAATTATGTTCATCTCCGTGAGTACATAAGAATACTATATTTATTTGTCCAATTCGGATATCAGATGAATAAGTTATAGAGGTTTAAAGTAGGACATTGGAAATGTTGGAAGTGGGTTATCTCACATTGGAAAAATATGAAAGGCTTGAAGGGTTTATATACAAAGGCTCCCTTGTGTTTGGGTAAGCTTGAATAGAAAGAACTATCCCTCCCGCGCCCGCAGGGGGGGTGCAAAATCAAGATCCAATTTGGCTTGGACTGACGTACTCGTGTGCCTGCACATGTGGACACGAATGTTGGACCAAATTGTGTTATCTAGACAAACCTGCATTTTTCTTTTGAATTTTAAATTCAATTTTCGTAACTCCAACATTAAAGAGCAGATTAATTCTGTTTTTATCAGCAGATTAATTCTGTCTTAATGTCTGCTTTAATTGAGTGGTTAATGCGCATAATCAAAACGTTTTAGTAATTAAAGCGTGTTGATTTTCTGGCCTATATAAAGGAACCATTAGCCACAACAGAGGACACGCTCACAAAAAACACAAAGTTTCTCTTCCTCTTATACACCTACATTTGCATTGCATATTGAACATCGATTCTTCTTGGCCTCCTGCTTTGGTGATAGATTTCTGGCATTATTCAGTTCGCCGGACCTTAAGTGCAAAGTCATCCGGTACTACCGTTGTATCTTGGGAGACGATCGTCCCGAGTAAGAACTCCACGCACTTATAGGGAGTGGGACGAATAACGTTTCAAGGAAACTATGTGTTACACAGGCCTCGGTCACGCTTTCCTTCCACCAGCAGACATCAGTCTTCCACCGGCAGACATCAGTTCTTCCACCGGTAGACCTGCAGTACTTCCGCCAGCAGACCTTCACCAGAAGACTTAGTTCAAAGCTACCAGTAGACTTTGGTTCAAGTCACCAGCAGACTTAGAACTAAGCCACCAGCAGACTTCGACGCAAGTCACCAGCAGACATTTTTCCTAAGCGACCAGCAGACTTCATAAATCTTCCTCTGCCAGCAGTACTAATGGTTTTTGTTCCTTTTTACATTTTTATTATGTAAGATTGTATAGGGTTCTAACCAACAAAATATTGAGCAGGTTTGGAATGAAAAATTGCAACTCTACTTGTACACCTACAGAAGTTGGTCTGAAACTCATACAAGAGCCTGTAGAAGGGAACAAGAATGCTGATAGCACGCTTTACAAGAAAATAGCAGGGAGCTTGATGTATTTAACATCTACAAGACCCGAACTAATGTATGCAGTAAGTCTTATAAGCAGGTTCATGCATGGAGTGCCCTAAGGAAATTCATCTCTTAGCTGCAAAGAGAATTATGCGTTATGTGCAAGGTACTGCTAGTTTTGGGTTGTTCTACAAGAAAGGCGAAAAATCAAATTTGCTTTGGTTTACAGACAGTGATTACGCTGGAGATCGAGATGATAGAAAGTATAATATCCCTAATTTTGGGCTGGTATTTATGGCTTGACCTAATTTGAATAAAATAGTTAATTGAGCATATTTTAATTTAATAGCAAGCCCACTTAGTTTTAGTAGACATTTGGGTTATTTATTTGTGATCGGTCTTGAGCCAAATTAATGGTTCAATAATAATAACAACAACAATAATGATAATAATAATAACAATAATAATTATAATAATTATAATGATAATAATAATAATAACAATAATAATGATAATAATAATAATAACAATAATGATAATAATAATAATAACAATAATGATAATAATAATGATATCATAATAATAATACGTCTTAATTATTACCTTAAGTTAATTACCGTCACTAATTAGGGGATGTGGAGAGTGGACGTTACTTCCATTGAAAAGAAACGGTGGACGGTTACAGTAGTGGAGGAGCTGAAGAGGTTGCTCACGGTGAGTATAAAGAGAGCTGTGCCTCTTGCTTCAGCATCAGCAATCGAACAAACAGAGAGTTGAGAGAGTCGTTGTGGAGACAAAAAGGTGACAGAGACTCGGAGAGTGACAGCGGGTTGGATCGCGGGTGCACCTCGGCAAGTTTTGAGATTTGGACAAGAGTGGTTAGCTTTCTTCCGAAGTTGGTGATATTTGTTTCGTTGTATACTCGCTAATCAGGTAAGAGATTATACTTCTTAAGTATTTTGATCATCCTATTTTATTCGGTAGGTTTCCATTATAAATTTTATTGCCTTTACGTTTTCTTGTAAACGCATGCTCGGCACTCGTCGATATTTGCTTTGAACTCTGTCGAACCTATTTTGTTCATACTCCAAATTGTGATAACCCATGTTTGACTCCTTTGAAATATCAATCCGTTGGAAAAATGGATTACATATATTTTTAGGCGTTTGAATTTATTTGGAACTCCCCCGTGATCACTAAGTAAAATAAATTGTTACGTGAAATATGTAACATTAGTGAAACGAAGAAATTATTTAACACCACTGGACATGTGGTGAGGTTATCCGGATATACCTTCAGGCCCGTTGGGGCTCAGGCCCGTTGGGGTAGTCAGCTGGGTCGAATTGACCACTTAAGTGATCATGGAATCTACGTGTGTTCCTTGTTTCCAACCGGTATGGGACGGTTGGCGGCAATTGGACATCTCGTATTTGTTGTGAGCCTTATCTTTCACTTGGAATTCCTGATTTACATTTGTATTTGGTTTTATAATCTCTATATCTGGTTGATGCAATTATTGGTCTTGTTAAGACTATTTGACTTTTTGGCGAAATATAATTTTTGTGGTCAACTCCTCCTTAGAAACCGGAGGGGTTGTATATGAACTTGCTGGGCATTTTTCGCTCACCCTTTTCTACTTTTCTTCAGGTCGTAAGTAACTTTTGAGATGCTTTTGGGCTCGGGTGGACCATGTGAAGAGTGACTCGTGCAAGAATAAATTCTTTAGCTTTGACGGTTATTTTAAATGAACAATTATTTGTTTGGGATTAGTGGAGTTAATTACATCTTGGGATTTGTAATAGACAATAATGTATTTTTGTTAGAAAAATTGTAATGTTTTATTTTGGATATTTTGTGGTTTAGTATTTAGTAATGGTGACGTGGCCAAATTGTGGGACCGTGGTGTCGGTACCGAGTTTGGGGCGTTAGAGAAAGAGCACTTCGGGATATGTATTCATGCTTGGTTCAGGAGCCATTTCGTGGTCTTCGAAAAAGCAATCAATTGTCACTTTGTCGACAACTGAAGCAAAGTATGTAGCTGCAACAGCATGTGCTTGCCAAGTAATTTGGTTGAGGAAAATACTTGAAAAGCTGCAGTTCAAGCAAGACGAATCTACTGCAATTTATTTTGATAATAGTTCTGCTATCAAGCTCTCCAAAAATCCTGTTCTACATGGAAGAAGTAAGCACATAGACGTGAAGTTTCATTTTCTGAGGAACCTCACAAGGGATGGAATCATTGATCTTTTCTACTACAAAGGTGAAGATCAGATTGCTGATATAATGACCAAGCCATTGAAGTTGCCTGCATTTCAGAAGTTAAGGAAGTTGCTTGGAGTTTCTGCACTTGACAAATCTTACTAAACTGAATGCTTGAATATTATTGCATTTTTAATAAGTTAATTAAAGTTTGTTATCTTAGTGGTTTCAGCTTGTTTGAGTTTTACCAAGTCTTTAGGAGCAATTGTAGCTCTAACTAGTTTTGTTATAGATGTTGCTGTTTATTAGGAGTTGATGGTTCCACTCCCTTTTTTTTTAGCACTTAGTTGTTACTGTTAGCTATATATATAAAGCAGCTTTCATTAATGAAATACTCAGTTCTTGAGTTCTAAATACATTGTTCTCTATTATGTGCTCTGTACTTTAATTCCAACAGTACTATGAAACAAGCAATTGGGGTACTTTTCTTTTTTGCAAGAATCGACAAATATTTTTCCAAATAGTTATACGTTTTCATTAGTGAGGAAAGCTTATGTTGGTTTAATGGATTTGAAGAAGGGTAAGGAAGTTCATTGTGTGATAAAGAAAATGGGTTTTGATTTGGACGTGTCATTGGGCAATGCTTTGATTGATATGTATGGTAAATGTGGCAAGATATGTTATGCTCGCAAGGTGTTTGATAGAATGGCTAACACAGATGTTATTTCTTGGACATCGATGATTTGTGGGTATTCGAGTGTAGGGAAGCTTCACGTATCATTTGAATTATTTGAGAGGATGAGATTGACAGCATTAGAACCCAATAAATTTACTTGGAATGCATTGATTGCTGGGTATGCAAAGAGTGGAGATTGTGATGGAGCTTTTATTGTATTCTCAAGTATGAGTAGCGCCGAGGGGATGGTTCCGGGTTTGGTTTCTTGGAATGCGATGATTTCTGGGTTTGTTCAAGCCAACAAAGCGTTAAAGCTGTGGAGCTGTTTAGGGACATGTTGGTTAGTGGTTACAGGAATCAAGCCCAATCATGTTACTGTCACAAAGCTGCTCCCTGTGTGTGGGTCTATAGGTTCAATTCAAAGAGGGAAAGAAATTCATGGAGTTATTTATAGAATGGATCTATATGTCAATGTTTTCGTTGCTAGTGCTCTAATTGATTTGTAGTCTAAGTGTGGGTGTGTAAAAGGTGCTGGAACGTGTTTGAGAACATCCCCATGAAGAATGTAGCTTCATGGAATGCCATGATTGGATGTTACGGGAAACACGGGTTGGTTAATGCTGCTATCCAGCTTTTCAAAAGGATGCAAGATGAAGGAGTGCATGTCAATCAAGACACTTTGACTTGCAATCTGTCTTCTTGCAGCCATGGTGGCTTAGTTGAGGACGGTATGATGATATTTAGGTCTATGAAAGAAAGGTATGGGGTTGAGGTCTGTGAAGAGCATTATGCTTCTGTGGTTGATCTTCTTTGCCGACATGGAAGGATAGAAGCAGCTTTCAAATTGGTGAAGGAAATGCACGTACAAGTTACGGATTCAGTTATTGGGGCCTTCCTTAATGGGTGTACAATTCACAAGAGAAGAGACCTGGCTAAACAATTGACGGATGATATGTCGAGGATGGAATTGAAGAGACCTGGCTAATTTTTTTTGCCTGTGTATGGGTGTGGGTATGAATGTAGGGGGTCTCTCCACCCAACAATCATGAGAGTCTTCAAATAAATTGTAGCAGACCTGATCTTGAGAGTCTTCTTTCCCTGGGGATTGGAACGATATTCCATATTTCCATCTGCATGTGTCTGTTAATCGACCACGATGCAGGCCGGATCACAAGGGATGGAGCGTGTTAGAGGCTTGTTGAACACCATATATTTGCATGGGCTCCCAATCTGTGGCTGACTATGGTTTCTAAACCTCAAAGACCGTAGTATTGTTTTCGGAATTGTATTCCGATGCTGACCTTAATTGAGCCAGTAATATATATATATATATATATATATATATATATATAATTGCAAAAAACTTCTCCAGAATCACCTTAGCTGCAACAAATTCTTAAGAATCACTTACAAAGTCAGAAATGGATACGGAACCTCAATTTCTTTAGGACTTGTTTGGTATTCGGACAAGGATAAACAGTATTATTAATGTCAGTACTATTAGTGCCCTCGCTATTAATCCTCACTTGTATATTGGGAGTAGTTTTGAGATTACAAATATTAATCCCAATTTTTTTTAGTGAGGTCGCTAATAATACCATCATCTCCCTTGGTATTAATAGTGAGAGGATAGTGACTTTATCCGGATAACTCGTGTTATTAGTCCCAACCACCTATTGCGTACCAAACATCAGGTAACTCGGCTTATTAATCTTATATGACCTTAATCCTGACTACCAAACGGTACCTTAGAGTAGTTCTCCCGTGAGACCGTATTATAGATTTTAATTCGTAATACAGAGTCAGATTCTCTCACAATCCAACTCATCAATACACACAGTTAGTCGGATCAGGGAGATGGGTTTTATAGAAAATACTCGTAAGACGATTTTTCTTTTAAGTTTTTATCATTTTCTTACTTTGGCAAATTGGTAAATTTCAAAATGGACTTGATACCTCTACAACAAATGTTGTTACCTTGTAATTAGTTTTCATAGAGAAAATAGTACTTCGTATATATGTTTTAGAATATTTGTCTTATTTGACCTGATATATCGTTTAACAAAAACTAAATGATTGTATTATAAATATTGATGTAATGTATAGTTTTATTTAATACCTTTAAATATGTGGTCATAACTAAAGTAGGTAGAAAAAATAATGATAAAGTGATAAAAACGTTTTTTTTTTAAAAGGAAGTTTTGAAATAACACAATTATTATATAACAGAAAAAAAGAAAGGAGGACAATTATTTAAAAACCGAAAGAATATGACCTCCTTCCTAAATTGAGTATCTTCTATTTGAAATTTTTTTGTCAAAAAATGAGTGCATCTTTTTATCAGTGTTCTAAAACTCCCCGCCTAGCTCTGCTTAGGCCCCGCCTAGGCGCTAGGCCCTTCTCTACCGTCGCGACTTTCTTAGTCGCCGCATATTCGATCAAGTCGGTGTCTATGCCAAACCATCGACCTCAATTTATCTTGGTAGCTTTGATTTTGTGGCATGCGGTGATCGAAGAAGGAAGGGGGGGAAACTGGAGAAGGAAGGGGGAGTGGTAATGGTGAGGTAAAGAGGGAGGTAATGGGGGGCAAACTAAAACATTAATTTTTTTTTTAAGTTCTAAACTTGGCTAGTTTATTGCTTTGGAGTTGTTGATGATTGAGATTAGTGGTAGGTTTGTATATTTTTGTTCATTTTACAAATATAGACAAGTGTTTAATAAAATGACAAACATAAAAAAAATTAAATTTGTATTCAATGTGTTTGATCTTTGATGTAAATTATCAAAAAAAATTGGTAATTATATCTTAATTCTAGGCCCCGCCTAGGCCCCGATTACGCCCCAACTAGTCCCTAGGCACTAGGCGTTAATGTGTCGTCTAACGGTTGCCTAACGATTTTTAGAACCTTGCTTTTTATACAAGGCACTAAATTCACTTTCGCTATTTATCATACTAGTGTGTCACCCGTGCTCTCCCACGGGGTTATTTTTTTATTTTTTTCTCACTAAGTTTATTAAATATGGTACATACTTATTTCAAAAGATATATTATATGATATAAATATATTAATTAAAATATGATATGATATTCCAATGTCATTGAATAATAAATTGAATTGTTAAAAACTTACAAATTGATAAAATGAAGTTTAAAAGGTTGGTCAATTAAAAAAAGTAATGGATCATATTCACTTTATTATTATTATTATTATTATTATCATTATTATTATTATTATTATTATTATTATTACTACTATTCAAATAAAAAGTAAATGTTTAATATATAAAATTCTTAAGGTTACATGAATTAGTAGAATTCTTAAAGTTCTCTTAAAGGGTACATATTCAATACCCTAATAAATAAAAAAGAATGAAATTGGTTGTCATTTTAATGTCTCATTAATAACATAATTAGAACCAAACTATTATTTCTCTTTCACCCCTCCTCCTCTATCTAAAGACTTTTTGCATTTTCGTTTTCGTATGATTCATAATTTTTTTTGCAAGTCAACTACTCTGTCGATCTCGACATGATCAATAAACATTTTCATACTTGTGAAATTGTTGTGTTTGCCTTCAGTTATTTTTTCTTGTAATAGTTAAAAAGAAAGTAAGGTAAATACATAAAATACATACATTTTGTAGTAATTCTTGTAAGCAATAGTATTTAAACAAATATGTAGAGATTTTAATTTATTAAAAGTATTTATATGGTTAATACATAATAAATCAAGCTAAAAAAATATATACAAAATTAAAATTGAAATAAAAAACTAAAACAATCAAATACTAAAATCAAGAGCAAAATTATAAAAAAAAAAAAACTAATTTATACCAAGTGACAATTATCAAATTTAAAATTTGAAATCAATACTAAATTGAAGAAATTAACACGAATAAAATCATAACTAAAAAATAAAACATTAATAAAAATAAAATAACCATTAAAAAAAGTAACAATTAAGATTAAAACCAATATAAAAACTCAAACAAAAATCTAAACTAAAACTAAAATCGATGTCAAAACAAAAAATCATAATCAGTCAAAATCACTTTTTTTATTTATCAAAATAGAAGCAAAAGCACAAATTGAAACAAAATTGTTAATCAAAAACTATAAACCAAAATTGAAACATAAAACAAATCTATGAATCAATAACAACAATAAAACATAAATTATATTTAAAATCAAAAATAAATAACAAATTAAACTAATATCAAAATAATCAAATTAAAAAAATTAAAAAGTAAAACAAATTGTGAGGGTCAATGCCAATAGATCATTAAAAATCATGATATTATCTAAAAAAATGAAAATGAAACCGAAATTAAAGCAAATTTTTAATTATCATCCATCAAATCAAAAGTCAATCACCGAAATCGCTTAAATTCTCGTAGATAGTTCTCTAGTTGTGAGGGAATAAAATGTTTCTTTTTGTTTCGCTTTCTAAGAAATAACCGTAAATAAAAACTAAAATAATTATCTAAACAAAAACCAAAACTAAGATAAAAACCTACAAAAAAATTAAAACTAAAACTAAAATCACTATCAAAAGTAAAAAATCTCAATAAGTTGTTATCAATATATTATCATCCAAAAAGAAAATACAAAAACTAAAATCAAAAGTCAAAAGCATAATTATAACAACAAATTTAATCAAGAAATTGAAAAGTCTAACCGTAGTAAAAGGAGCAAGGCGAGAAGGAATAATTCTCTACTAATGTCCAAGAGAATGGAACTCTTCAAAAGAAGGAATTGATGAAAGTTATCGGCGGCGAGAGAAGGATTGAAGGAGAGATAGACTTATCAGAGTTATCTCTCTAGATACAAAGTGAGCTGGGGGGGGGGGAAGCGAGATAAAACCCCAATAGAGAGAAGAGACGGTTTGAAGGCTCTATCTCTATCTTGTTACATAAAAGGCTGGTGAAAGATGGAGAGAGAACCGAGAGGTTTGATCTTTGATAGTTAGAGAAAATCTTTTGGCCTACCCAAGTCTTTTTCCTCCATACCCATTAGCTAGAGTTTTTATCAAATGTTGTTGTGCAGAAACTTTTAGTTAAAATACTTCTCCTAATATATATACCTATATTCTAATATCTCTTATTATAGTAATTATTATTAAGTATTATTGTTAGTCAATGGTTGCAAAACAAAGAGTCTCCATGAATTGAAGAGTCATGTCTTTACAATTGAGATTTAACAAAAGTGGGTGAGATAACACAACCATAATGCTCCTCATTAATTTTAAATATATATATATATATATATATATATATTATTTTTTTTTTTTTCAACATGCATACAGTTTAAACGCCTAGGAAATTCTTGTATATGTAGCACTAAAATTGTCCAAAAGTCAATTTTCTAAATTTTAACTAGATAAAAAAAAAACACTCAATTTCAAATGGAATGAGTACTTTTAAATTTTTTAATTATTTTATCTCAAGACTTTTGCATTATTAAATGAAGTTTTATATTAACATGTTCTAATTTTCAAAAGGTTTAAATAATTAATTGGTCATTCGACTTGCATGTAATTTTTGTTTGGCCTTATAATTTTTTTAAAAAATTAGTTTGATCCTACATGTTGTATTTTAGTGTTAGATTCCCCATTTTCGCCATTAACATTACATTTGTGTCTAATTTTACTTCAAAAAAGTCCAAAGTACCCCTGTGTTAAATGGAGTGGCCAATGGTCTTTTTGATTTGTCTCGGTCTCTTCCTTAGGGAAGATCAATCCTTTGTGGGTACACCCACTCCGTCTTCTTCATATCGTCTTCATCCCCCATCCATTATCCCTATTCTATTTCTATGTCAACCGCTGGCGACCTCTTCCACCTCTGATCTTTTTGTCTCTAAACGTAATGGATCGTCTAACCATCTCAACGGTAAGGCACCTGAATTCATCCCACGCTCTACCTCCTCTCCCGATCTCACTCTACCCAGCAATGCTAGGTTTATTCACGTTTACATCGCCGCAACAACAATTGGGTCATCACAGTCTTCGCCTTCCATCGTGTACATCTCAGCCGCTTTGGCAGAGAGAGCTTGTTTGAGAAAATGGGAGATGGTGAGGGATCCATCGAAATGACGATCCATTTCAAGAAGAAAAGGAAGAAAAGAGGTCACGTCAGTACCGACCAATCGTTGATGTCACTCAGTTTGGGTACTTTAAGGTTTTTGGAAAGGGCATGTTGCCCAGCTCTCAGCCAATCGTTGTGAAGGCCAAGCTCGTGTCGAAGGCTGAGAAGAAGATTAAGGAGGCTGGCGGCACCGTCCTCCTTACTACTTAGGTTTACCGTTTTTAATTTTTTAAAATTGTTAATGATTTTGAAAATTTGAATTGGATCTGTTTGGACCAATTGAAGAAACTCGTTTTTATTATATATGTAACATTTTCATGGTTGATTGTCAAAAATTGTCAAAAAAGAAGAAGCGTGGGTTCCTTGTTGATCATCAACAAGTTGAGCTCTCAACTTCAATTACCAGCTCTTTTTGTTGATTTTCTGACGTCTTCAACAATGCTTCCTAGAAACAACAGTTATACATGAAAGCCTGATTTCTATTTAAATGGGTAAGGGCACCTCCGCCATTTGAACGCTAGTAAGGGTATTTTGGCTATTTTCAAAAAATATTAGACGGAAATTAAAACGTTAATGTGGGAAAGAGGAATTTAACACCAAAACGTAACATATAGAACCAAATAATTTTTAAAAAAAATTGTAAAATTAAACAAAAAAATTAAAGCAAGTCAAATGACCAAATAATTATTTAAACCTTTTCAAAAAGCCCAAATTGAGAAATTGATTACTCCTATTCGTAATAGAAAAACGAAAAGTACTATATTATCCACAAAATGTAGAAACATAATGATTTATCATGCATTAAATATTGTGTATTGTAATTATAACACAGTTATTTAATGCATAATATAAAGTAAATCTGTTGCTAAATTATGTAGATGCATGCTTCAACCAACGTGGCAGATTTTGTGCTTTCCATTTGTGTTTGCTTTTTAATTTATAGTGAAGCTTATAAAATGTCAAAGATGACACAACAAATTGTTTAGTATATATTTCCTTCGTTTCTTAATAATCGTCCTGTTTGATTCGGCATACAGTTTAAGAAAAAATAATTGACTTGATTATTTATATTAGTTTAATGTGTAGTTTTTTTAAAGTTCATGTGTATGTGACCCATAATTAAAGTAGAGTGAAAAAATAAGGGTAAAATGGTAAAAATGATATTCTAAAAAGGTAAGTTTCAAAGTGGATAATTATTTTGGGACGGACGAAAAAGAAAAGGAGACGATAATTTAGGGACGGAGGGAGTAATATAAAGATAAAAACTTAGGAAAGTCAATTTTAGGGATATTTTATGTGAGATATATATCTCTTTGATTCGACCTCTCGTGTATTTAAAGGTTGATTTGTGAGGGACTGAGACTCCGTCTTACCAATTAATATCCATAAAACAGTTTCATAGGAAAACTACTCTAAAATTAAATACTCCCTATATTCCACCAAAAAAGTTCATGTTTGAAAAAATTAATAATTAATGGTGGTGTAACTAATATTAGAGTTAATTATAATTATAATAATGGGTATAATCAATTTATTAGTATCAAATGTGTAGGGCATAAAGTTGTTTTTTTTAGATTTGAGTTATAATTTTTGAAAATTGACTATTTTAAGTGAGAAAAATCTTAAATTAGTATAATGAGCTATTTACCTGGAATGAAGGGAGTACAAAGTACTTAGACATCTACAATGGTAATGTTCATACGAAGTTCATAACTCTATGATCTCGATCATCCATAAACCTTAACATTATGAAGGTTGAAGGGTTCATAGATAATGAGTAGTTCACATAGGGAATTTTTTTTAAAGAATAAAAATGGGGACTAGCATTAATTTTTTATTTTATTATTAAAAAGTTATAAAATTACTATTGTGGAGAAAAATCCATAAAAAGATTAGTTTTTTTTTTTTTTTTGCTTTTGATGAGGGGAATGATGTAACTTATAAAAAACTTTTAAAAAAACTTTTCAAAGTTGATCATTGGAGATGTGCTTAATAGTAGGGGTGACAATGCCTGACACGATACGATAGCACGAACTAGTACGACACGATTATAAAATACGATTACAGAGATAAATGACACGATAAGCCCAGCACGACACGATACAATACGAAACACGATACGAAAGACACGAAATTGTTAATATATCCAAATTAATATTTATTGTTATATATATATGTGTGTGTGTGTGTGTGTGTGTGATGCCTTTGGTGTGGCTCGAACAAATGGTGCCCTCTAGTGAGGCTTTGAACACCCGACTTCTCGATTGAGAGTAGTTAAGTACCAGGGTGCCTCTGGTAGGGCTTGAATACTCAACCTCTTAGTTAAGATAAGTGAGTAGCTCAATGGGGCCTTTGGATAAGGCTTTAACAACAACGATGCCTCTGAAGAGGCTTGAACACCCGACCTCTCTACTGAGAGTTGTAAAGTCCAGGGTTTCTCTAGTGAGACTCGAACACTCAACCTCTCCGTTAAGAGAAGTGAGCAGTACCAGTTGAGCTATAGCTCATTGGTATTTTATTGTTATATTTATGATCAAATAAGATAGATAATATGAAAACATGATAATGAGGCACGAACACGACACGATAACACGAATTACCATCCATACTTAATAGTTGCATGTAGCATTACTAATTACTACCTAAAAAAAGGAAAAAAAATTGAGGGCCGATTCCTCTTTTCAAAGTTGTCAACTGCTTTAACACCCTTGTATTTTTTTATAACTAGAAAAAGACATTCTATGCATCGTGATGTATAAAATCATGTATTGCGATGCATCATTTGTACATTGCAACGCACGAAAATGCCTTATTTTGTGCATTGTAATGCATTATGCAGGATTTTGTGTCTCGCCTAGAGCTGTCAAAACGGGTTGGTGGATTTGGTCAACCCACGGGTCAAGAAAATCCACCATATAACGATGTGGGACGGGTCGATCCATCTAGATGACGGGTCAATAAAACACCAACCCAACCCCAACCCAACATGGGTTGTGGGTCAGATGGGTCAACCCATCAATTTTTCTTACCTAAAGACTACTTCTTTTGATTTTCAATTTTTCATTGTTTTTCCACTTCCCTGTACTATACAACAACTCAAAATCAAGTAACCAATTCAACTGTTGTTGGCTAATATAAAATAAACAAACTAAAACAATTGAATCTTCATTTTAGACTTCTGCCAAACATTTTATGGGCATTCCTCTTACATGACTAAAAAAACCTTAGATGCCAAGACATGACTTCATGTAGGATGACAATATGCATATATCAGTATAATCCAAACTGACTGCTACATAATAATTTAATAAATCTTAGATTTGTTAAATATAAAAAAGTAAAACAAAAAACAAAAAACAAAAAAAGAAAAAAGAAAATGAGAGATTACAGGAAGACTATTCTGCAAAAATGAAAGCATACTAGACATGTATTCTCTAAAAAAAAGAGGTATTCTCTAAACGGGTCAGCCCGTTAAAAACCCGCACCAACCCACTTCAACCCGTGATCCATACGGGTCCAACCCATATGACCCGTATTTTTATGGGTTGTCAATTTCCCAACCCAACCCATTATTTTAAGCAACGATTTGGGTTGATCCAACGGGTCCCGACCCATTTTGACGGCTCTAGACTCTCGCCATGCATGACATGTTTCTTTTCAGTTAAGAAAAAAAATATAGGGGTGTAAAGTGGTTGGAAATTATTCAAAAGGGATTAGCCCGAATTTTCGAAAAACGAGAAGCCAAACAGGGCCTTGGATTGTTTTTCATTTTGTTCACATACAAACCAGTGTCTACTATCTACCCCTTACAGACTTACAACAACCAATCAACAAATATCTCTCCACCCTACTGCCTTCTCAACTCCCTCCCTCCCTCTCTCTCTATCTCTCTATTCTTCTTCTGATGGTTTAATCTGTTTTTATGCCCATTCTTGGGTAGGCAAGGGACCACTTCTATCCAATCACATGCCGATCCTTAATCTATTCAAATCACTCCCCTCTTTCTTTTGATCTGGGTTTTCAGTATTCCCTCTTCCAGTTCCAGTTATAGCTTCTCCGATTTTTTTCTTCATTCACTCTTTAAACCCTTCATTCCATAGAGTATTATTTACAAAACCCACCGGGGGTTTTGATGTTTTCAGCTTTGAATTTTGTTATTCATTCATTCTAATGATAGCTCACCTGGTTAGTTTCATCTCTCTCTCTCTCTCTCTCTCTCTCTCTCTTTCTGATTGTGGATTATGCGTTAAGTTGTAGTCATACTATTTCTTGATTTGATTTGATAGATATTGGGCTCTTGAAAATGATTGCTAATTTGTGATTTTTTGTAAATGGGGATCTTGGTAATGGCTATTCCTGACTTCGTTTGTAGATCTTATAGTTTATCTGAGCTTTATAGATTTTGTGATTTACTTAATGGTGTTATGCTGGTTAGGATTCTGATTTAACTTCAGATTCAACTAGTAATCAGTTTGAGCTGTTTGGGGGTTAAGCTAATTTCGTTTTTATGAGATTTTTTTTAATTAGAAGAAATTGCTCTGGGTTTGAACCTTTTGTTTAATCAAAGAATTACTCTTTACGTCCAAACTGGAGAGTTATGTTTAAAGATCATAATTTCAGGGAACATTTTACTGGGGTCGTCTCAAGTTCAAGATTTTGAAATAGGGGCTTTCTAATGGGGCACCCGAGAAAGGTAAAAGGGAATTTATAAGTGGGATTAAAGGAGTAGTCACTTGGTGCTGCTAAGTTGAAGCTTAATAACTATCTCTGTTTCGTTGGTTTTATCATTACAATTTCTAAGTTCTAGAGCTGATTACTGATCTGTTTTTGGATTTGAATTTGAAATTTCTGTTTCATATGAAAATACGATATGGCGTTGCTATAATTAAATGTTGAGGTCTAATCCTCAATAGATGTGTTGATCAAGTCTATCGGAATGCTATCTAGGGAAACATGATGTGTTTCCTGTACTTTGTTGGAAAAGTCTGGATGATTTCATAATTGATAACATAGAAAGACTTCAAAATATCCCGCAAGTTATTGATGTAGCTAATGATGATTAGTATCCCGATTAACCTAGCTTTTTGAGGATGTTTCCATACTTGATAAGAAATTTCTGTATGTTCTGATCATAAGATAGTGTTTTGTCTTGGGCAGAATTCATCACTACGTTTGTGAGTTTTCATTGCTGCCTTAAGGATGGGTAGAGGTAGAGGGAAAGGAAAGAAATTTACTGTGACAAGTCATGATGATCCTGGAAGTGGTGAGGAAGAAAAAATACCTGCACAAAAGAGAAGGGGTAGGCCGCAGAAACTGTTGATTGATGAAATTGACGAAGATATTGAGAAGATGGAAGAAGAAGATAGTGAGAATGCCGTCTCAAGCAAAGAGATAAAAAGTCTGACTGCAGCAGAGAATGGAAAAAAGAGGAGACGCAACATACAGGCGAAAGAAAAGCCTGATTCAGTTAAAGAGGAAAACAGTAATGGAACCAGATCTAGTGCAGATGACTTGACTAAGCCTAACGGTTTTCGTCATAATGGGAGCAGGAGAAAAAGCACACCTCGTCGAGCTGCTGAAGCAGGTGTTGAGTGCAGGTGAGACTGCATTTGCTGTGCAATGGTAGTGAATGCAACCTGGCAACTTCAACACGTGGGAGGTCTAGTAAATCTTCACTTCTTATTATGTTCTTCGTTTATTTGTCCTCCTTTTTGTTAGTTCCCCATGTTAATTTCCATTTTAATTTGAATGAGAGGCTTTGAACCGATTAGAGAAATCTTAACCTGCCATGTCACTCTCATTTTTGAATATTTTTATCACCTTCCTGTATTAAGTCCATTGCTAGCTGTTTTGCCATGCTATGCCCCTCTTTCGTTCCCTTCCTTACTGTTATCTCTATTTTTTAGATTGTGGTGCTTTCTTTATTTCCTAAAACTCGTGCTCTAGTTAGCATGTAGGGTCTCTTTTCGTCTCTCCAACTCTTCACTGGTTGGGCTATGGGCTATGGGCGAAGGGCAGCACAAATATAATGAATGGTTGACTTATTTTAGCTATCAAGCTCTGCTTAAACTTGAGTGACGTTGGTTTTAGTGTTAGGACTTTGGTCTGTGTATCTACTATCTAGTGCTCATATTACCAGCTAGAGAGTGGGTGGAACTGCTGTTTTCTTTGGCTACATAATTATGGAGTATTGATTATTACCTTGCAGGAGGCCTGGCAAAGTGTGTGGGTCGGGTCGGGTTGGTATGGTATGATTAACATGTCAAAATGGGTCAAACCCCAATTAGAACCTAAATATCAAACGGGTGACGGGTTATAAAGCAAGTCGACCCATCTTAACCCAAGTTTCCCCCCCAAAAGCCATACATCTATAGAGTATAAACTATTGGGTCAAAATTGGTAATGGATTCGTCCCGTTTTAACCTGACGTGTGTTTCGACTAAAAAATATCAATGGGTTGAGTTGGGTCGGGTGTGTTAACGGGTTACCGATTGTAATTCACAGGCCTGCAAGCCGCTTGCAGGATGGTGAAGCATAAAGCATATTTTCGGGTTAGTGCCATTCTCTTGGCATATAAGAGATTTACAAGTTCTTGTTTCATTTAACAAGATACTTTGAGGTTGTATCTTGATATTGACAGAGACCATGGATCGAAGACCGGGGATAGGCATGAGATTTATCCTGTGATCTACAGGGAACACTCATTCATGAAGGCCACAAGACCATAACATTGTAGCTGTATTACACTCGACAAATCAGTTGAAATTAATTAGCTTGTTTTGGCCTAGCTGGAAATCCTAATACTTGGTAGATAATTACCACTCCCTCCGCCTTTAAATTATTGTTGTGTTCGACTCTTTTCGAGTCAAATTGACCTTTTTAAATGAAAATTCGACACACACACACACGCACTCGCGCATATTTCAAAATCATAATACACGTAACTACTCTAACACGACAATAACGTGATAGTCAGATTGGAATATCTTATTGGACTTGCAATCTGTATTTCTCCATTGTCTCATTCATTTCCTCTCTCTAGAACACCTATCATAGTAAACATGATCATTTCTCTATCACCTTCTTCTTCGTCATTCCACCGACCACCACGGCTATGCCACCGTTTATACCGAAAATAACGACGACTATTGTCTATTGAGAAGTGATGTGTTGGCCGGAACAAAGCTTGTTGGAAGAGCATATGAGGTGAAGAGATCAATGTCTATTGGGAATTTCAATCACGAGATCTAATCAAATTAACTTTGATGTACATCCAAATTTTCAAACAAATTACTAATGTCCTAAAAGACCCAAAAAGGGGAGAGAGTGAGAGAGAGAGAGGGAGAGAGTTGGTGGCCCCAATGGATGTTTGTGGCGGTGATTGGCCGTGGAGGAGTGCTATTTTTTTTTTCCTTTGAGATGTATATGTATTGGTCGGTCCTTTACAAAAAGGAAAAGAAAATGAAATGTCATCATATTTGAAGAAATTTGCCGCCTATAATTGTAATTCTTTGAGAATTTTTTTTAAAGGATTAATATATATTTTGGTCTCTGAACTTTACCTTTCTTCCTTAGGTGATAGATGTTTTTCATTTGTCATATGGGTGATTTTAACCACACCCCAATATCCTCTCTTTACACCACATGCACTGCATTGAGATGTTGTACTCTATGTTGTACAATGTAGTACATGGAGTGTATAAAGAGGATATTGGGGTGTGATTAAAATCACCATTGTTATATTAGTTCATGAACTTCACTTTATCTGACATATTAGTCACTCGTACCATTATTTTAAACAGAATCGTTAGAAATAAATAAAAATGACAAAATTACCCTCATTTGAAGCTAAGTGGATGCCTAGGTGGAAAAAAATTATGGTGGGAAGGGTTCATAATCTTTCCCTAATACTCCATCTGTTCCTAAATTATTGTCATATTTTCATTTTTCGTCTGTTTCAATATAATTATCTTGTTTGAAATTTTTTTTAAGACAACACTTTTACCACTTTACCCTTATTTTTTCATCATACTTTAATTATGTGTCACATACACCTGAGTTTTAAAGTAAACTACACATCAAACTAATATTAATAATTCAATCAAATGTGTTTTATCAAATCGTGTGCCAAGTCCATCAAAACGATAATTTAGGGACAGAGGGAGTATATATTATCTATCTATCTCCCCCTCTCTCACACTTATTTTAATTTAAAATTTTCAATCCAAAAAATAAAGAAAATAACTTTATAAAGTTATGACTTTCAAAAAATATAATGAAAGATATTTACTTATTTATTATAAAAAATTGCAAAATACAAGATATTTATCAATTCAATAATAATGAAATTGACATTAAAAAAAATTAAAATATGACTTTTTTTTTGGTAGAGAAAGTAATTAGTTTTAACAACTTTAAATTAAATATAATCAAAAAAATAAACTTAAATATTTTTTTCTCTATTCTATCTCTATCTGCCTTCTTCCTTACTATCTTCATAGTATACTCTTTCTTCCCCCATACATACCCCAGCAACCTCTCCATTCTCCACCCGACCACCAATTTTCACCAAACTCTCTCTCTCTCTCTCTCTCTCTCACACACACACACACACACAAAGGGGGAAGATGACTCGTGTAGTGGGGCATGCGGTGCTACGTGGAAGCATGTGACAGAAAAATGTGGTGAATCCTTATATGAAGGACTCCTATCCCTGGGAAAGTGCCTGACTTTTCTAGATCAATCTTTGTTGGTTGGCTTTGTTTGTTCGCTATCCTTCATCCTATCCGTCTTGTCCGGGCTGGTAAGGAAGGGGGTGACTGGGTGAGATTAAGTAGAATAAATTGAAGTGGATGTTTTAGGAGTGAAGCCACTCGAACGAGTATGAGAGGAGCGAATCCGTGAAGATTCTAATCTTGATCCGGGGAGACCTTTCAACGTTAGCTCTTGTAAGCCTGAGCAAACAAAGGTTGTAGTTGGGACTTCGCATAACATTCTCCTAACTGACGAGATCATGGTGGAAGCTTCTTAAGCTTTGAAAATGGTGATCTGTAACGCCTTCTTCATAATGCTAACACCGTTACCATCATCTCTAACCTACTGCCTCCTGATAGATGTGTTTTATACGCATCTATTGGGTACTTTTATAGCTTAGAAATAGCAATTTCACGAGGCTTTTGACTACTAATATGTGTTTTTGAGCTTTATTGTGAGTTTCAGTGTTTTGGGTGAAATTATGGGATTTACAAGGCTTAAAGTGAAGAATTGAAAGAAAGGTGCAAAGTGCAAAAAAAGAAAAGAAGAATTAATCGAATAAGGAAACCCCTTGCGGACGTAAGGGTAAGAGACCTTGCCCCTGAAGGTTCCAGCGTGCAAGCTAAATTTGTGACAACCCCTTGCGGTCGCATTCCTAGCTACCCTTGCCTTCGCAAGCCCTTCCGAATCAGCCAAATGGTGTTTAACCCCAATTGTATCTCCTTTCCCCGAACACAATAATATAAATACAAGTCATGTAGCCACAAGCGAATGACGATTTTTTACTCTGATTTTAGTGTGTTATACTTAGTTTTTAGTATTGTAATTATAGTTAGAAGATTGTTCATGTATTCTTTCATTCCAATGAGTTGTTCATCATCAAGGATGAACTAACCACTCCATAATCTAGGGATTACAGGTAACTTGTATCGAATCTATTGCTTTGTATATATTTTTATTCAATCAAATATTGATCACATTGTTTATCAATCTCTTTACTATTTCACTTTCTCCTAATGAATGATATCACAAGTAGTAAAGACCAAGAGGTGCGGATAACTGTACGACCATATGCATATGTCGTACACTGGCTCATCACTGTGATAAATTGACCTTATCGATGCACAAGAGTGATAAGTTAGAGTCATATTCATATATATGTTCCTAAGCGACAGTTCTGAAATTCATATGTTCTTGTGATTAAGGGTATAGATTAGATGAATTATTTAGGATGGTGACTGAATTACAATTTGACAATCTATATCAATCTTTAGTGAACGAACCCAAAATTAAATTGATTGATACTTTAGTCAAATGAGCAATAGAGTAGATACAAGTGAATCCACATTCCTAGATTTCCATCCAGCATAAGATCCTCATAACTGTGATTACTACTTTAAACTGTTAATTAGTTTTCTTGCTTTCTAGTAGAATAATTTAATTTAGTAAAACAAAAAAATACCCCTTAGTTTAATTGTTATTAGTTTACTTGCACTTAGATACGTTTTGTCTTTGTGGTTCGACCCTTGCTACCATACAACTATTCTATAATAGTTTTGTGCACTTATAAAGAAAAATTAAGACACATCACCTCCCCCAATCCCATCTCCATTATTCTCACAATTCAAACGACTCTCTCCATCTCTCTTTTCTCTTCATTTGATTAACCAACATTTGTGTTTTCTCTATCACGTTTTAATTGTTCTATTTGAATTTAATTTCGTTTGTGTTTGAATTTCGTTGAATTGACGGTTGGAACATTGATTTTAGATATTTCGTTACTCTTTTTTATTTTTGAATTTTGCCTGTTTAGATTGAAGGAATTGTGACTGGAAGAAATGGCAGAGGTGGTGAAATTGCTCTACATAGTGGTGGAAGAAGACGAGGACGAAGAAAGGAAAAAAACAAACAAATTTACTAGTTTTAAAATCCCAAAATCTTAATTCGGTGTTGATTAATCTTGATTTTTTGTAATGAGTTTGTAGCATGAAGTCATGAAATTGTCCCTCTCTCTCTCTCTCTCTTAAAATTCAAGACTTTCTCTCTTTATATTTGCTCTCACAAAGTTGATCAATCTCTTTGCTCTATCTTTCTAAACTAAGTTTTTCTCAAATAGAGAGAGAGAGAGAGAGAGGCTAGGTGGGGTATGTAAAAATTGGTGGCCGGGAGGAGAAGGGGGATGTTGTTGGTCCTTGTTGGGTATGTATAGGGAGAGAGAGTATACTATGAACAAGACGGTGGGGAAGAAGGCAAAGAAAAGAGAATATTTTTTATTTTAGTTTATTTTTGGATTAAAAGTAAAATAAGGTTGAGAGAGAGAAATGAAAATAGATAAATAATATTATATATTAGGGAATGATATTATCCCTTCTCGTCATAATTCTTCTACCTAGGCATTACACTCAGCTTCAAATAAGAGCAACTTTGTCATTTTAATTTTTTTAACGATTATGTTAAAGATAACAGTATAAGAGACTAATATGCCAGCTAAAGTAAAGTCCAAAGACTAATATAGGAAATGAAAAACATCTATCATCTTTATAGAAAGAAAGGTAAAGCTCAGGGACCAAAATATATATTAATCCTTTTTTTAATAATAAATTTTGTTTTGAATTCTTTATTTATTTAGAAAAGTAAAAACTTTAAGAGATTCAAATAAGCTTTTTGGTCCCTCAACTTAATAAGGATATTTTTATCATATTAAAAAATATTGGACATCGTTTCTAATGGTAAATGTAGAGGGAATCTAACAAAAAAACATCGACATAAGGGACCAAATTAATAGAATTATAAAAGGTTGGACCTCTAGTTTCCTTTTTCGTTCATCACAAAAAAATTTGTCTTGTCTCAAAGTTTTTTTTAGGATAGTATCTTTACCATTTTATCTTTATTTTTTTCTTATTTTAATTATGAATTACATACAAATGAGATTTAAAGTAAACTAAATTTTATACTAACAATAAAAATCAAAAGTCAATTGTTTTTTTATTAATAAACGTGTCGAGTCAAACACAACAATAATTTCAGTGAGAAGGGAGTAGGACATAAATCTTCATAAAATTGATTTAACATATTTCAAATTTACTTATTTGTCTTTAATTCATATTGAATGATATATTAAATGTAGAGTTATTTTTGTATATACATTTATTTTTAAGAAACAAATCTCATAAACTATAAAAATGAAAAAAATTGACTAGAACTATAAGTATACGAAAGAAAAAAACCCCTTTTTGTAATTTTTAATTATCTATGATGCAGTTGGAGTATATCGATCAATATGAATCAATTTAGACCGTCTCCATAAAATTTCAGGGAGAGTACATCTCTCACAAAGAGTAGCCAGTAGGGAATGGTCAAGTCTTGAATTTTGAGAGTAAAAACAAATTTTTGAAGCAGTTTTTGAAGTTTACGGGCCTTACAGATAATTTCATTTCCATTAGGAGTAGTGTGTAAATACAATATTAAAAAAAAAAAAAAAAAAAGAACTTCTGGCTATGGTTAATGAGACACATAGAATGATTAAGCATAAAATACTACTCCCTCCGTCCAAAAATATATAATGTTTTAGGAGAGTTTTTTTGTTTCAAAATAAATAATACTTTGCAATTTTCAAGGAATTTTTTCCTTTTTTTTCAATTATATCCATATTTATTGACTTCGTAATTCGTTTTCGTCAAGAATATCAAGATACCTTATTAATGTTTGAATGAGGCAAAGTCTTTCCAATATGTTTCATTGGTCAGTGTGAAAAGTCTCAAAACGTCATATATTTTTGAACGAAGGGAGTCCTCACTCCGTCCTAGATAAATGTTCTTCACTGACAAAACACAATGATTAAGAAATATAATTAATGATACGCTGTAAAATGTGTTGAAATGATAATACATATCTATTTCAGTGTATATTTTTCTTGGTTTTTAGATAAAAGTAGTTAGGATTAGCATTATTTGAGTCTCCATATGCAATTGATATTAAATGGAGGTTTAAAGGTATATTGGGAAAATGATAGAGCATTTATTATCCAAAAAATCATTAGAAACATTAGTTGAGACTTCTCAAAATAGAAACTATGACTTCCAACAAACGTTTTTCTCATTTTTCGATGTTTGGTTACCCTAGAAAAATATAGCCAATGTAAAAGCTTTTCAGAGTAAACAAAAAATGAAATATTATTTTCAGGAAAATGACTTACGAATTCATTTTATGTAAGTCATTTTCTAAATGTTCGAGTATCATCCGCCTCCTTCCACAGTTATGCATGAACATTATTTCACTCAACAAATAATTTTTTTAGAAATATAAATATAGTTTGTGCATACTATTTATAAATTATAATTTTATACTCACTATGTCCTAAAATTAATATGCATTATATTATTTAAAGACGTTCCAAATATTATTCATTTTCTTTTTAATTTTTTTTTTCATATCAATTATCAATTTTTGTATTTGTATTTGTGAGATTGAAAAAAAAAATGAACCTTATTGATTTGACACCCCTAATAATAAATTGAGGGTTAGTAGGAAAATTACTTAAATTTCAATATTATTTATATTCAGGGCTCGTTTGTTGTGGGTGATGTCTTATGACTTATGACTGATAGTTTAAGCTGGTGGTTGAATAACTTGTGGCTAATTGTATGATAAACAGTTTAAAGCTGCTTATGAGTTGTTATAATTATTTGTTAAAAAAAACTTGAAAATTAGTATTCATATTTTTATGTATATTTCATAAAAAGGTGAAATGAGGATAATCAAATATTTTTTAATGAATAATTTTCTTCATGTTTTTTTTAAAAAAACCAAAAAAAAACTTAAAATTTTAGCTTTGGGTTTTCAATGCATAAAGGGTGTTGTACCTTACTTATTGGCTTTTGGTTTATAAGCTGAAACAAACACTATAAATACGTATGACTTTTCAAAAATCAAAAACCAAAAGTCACTTCAAATAAGCTGCAACAAACGAACACTCAATATGAGCATTAATATTAAAATATATTTTTTATACTTATTCATTTATTGTATTCCATCCAAGTGTAGGGATGGCGAGATCGTTATAGACATCGTAATCGTAAATCCTCTCACCGTCCTTGCGCTCCCCTTTACCGTTACCTCGAAGAATTCTCAGCTCTTTTTCTCTTAGCGATGTTAGCCGCTCGGTGTTTTCAAAGGTGGGTATGACTGTTTCAAAATAAATAATCATTCAAAAATAGAATATTGCATGAATATAGAAAAAATATACATATTTGTGTATATATTCAAAACCGAAAGTTTATGATTAATCTCTGAGTCAGGAAGAAGGACTAGGGACGTAAAACTTTATCTATCAAATTTTAATATAGGTAGGTTTGTGAGTTTCGTAATATATGCATTAAAAACTGACATAATACCTACCCCATGTTATAAAATTCAAAGTGTCACAAATAGTAGACTAGTAGTAGTATTTTAAATCAACAAGTTCATATTCGATAACTACTCGATCCAAAAATTGCAGCAGTCATTCCCCTCTCTTTCGTTTACATTTCTCACCAATTTGTTTAAGTTAATTTGATCAAGTCAAAAATGATATATCATGACTAGTCAAAGTATTTTATTGACAATAACTTTTGTGTGTGTGTGTGTGAGAGAAAGAGAGTTCAAAAATGGCAGACCTTGCTGGTGAAGAAAACTCGCTTCTCAGGGTTGTCATGCTTAATTAGAATGAACAAATGACTCACAGTTGATTGTGAGCAAATCGTCGATAACAATGTCCTTAATGAAAACCTCATCGTTGAGTTTATTCTGCACTAACACGGCTCCGATCTCCCCAAAGCCCACCGGAACTTGAAACTCGCATAGGTACTTAAGCTCTCTAACATTCAAACGCTGGTAATAAAAGATGCTCTTCTACCTGACGACGCTGAACCTGTCGAAGTTCTTGAAAAAAACAGCCCCTATCTTGAAAGAAGGGGAATCGGACCTAACCACCGTGGCTGCTGTCGAGTCATGGAAGCACTCCGACTTTCTTTGCAGGAACTATATCTTAAATGGACTGGATAACTTATTATACGATGTATACAACTTATTTAAGACGGCAAAAGACCTTTGGGAATCATTAGAAAAGAAATACAAAACCGAAGATGCCGGCTCGAAGAAATTCGTAGTTGCTAGGTTTTTAGAATTTTGTATGAATGATTCTAAAAGTGTAATGACACAGGTTCAGCAACTCCAATTGATATTGCATGAGATAGCGGCCGAAGGAATGATTATTTCTGAAGCATTCCAAGTTGCAGCAATGATCGAGAAGCTACCTCCCGCTTGGAAGGACTTCAAGAACTATCTCAAGCACAAGCACAAAGACATGTCATTAGAGGATCTAATTTTCAGGTTAAGGACTGAGCAAAATAACCGGGTGGCCGACAAGAAGCAGCTTCGCCCCATTGAAGGGGCACATGTGGTGGAACAAGACTCCAAGAACGGGAAGCGTAAAAGCTCCGGTGAAGGGACGTCTAAACAACATATGCAGTAAAAGTTTAAAGGGAAATGTCTTAACTAGGACAAGAAAGGTCACAAAGCTGCCGAGTGCCGTGGGAAGAAACGAGTCCGCCGAGAAGCCAACATAGTTAATTAATGACGACATCAGCATGATATGCGTGGTTTCCGAGACAAACATGGTCGACACGGGTCGTGAATGGTACGTGGACACCGGGGCGACACGTCACATATGCGGTGATACGAAGATGTTCTCCTCCTACTTAAAAGTGATGTCCGACGAGAAGCTGTTCATGGGCAATCCTCCACCTCTGGCGTGGAAGGCAAAGAGTAAGTTACATTGAAGATGACCAGCGGACGGGAATTGGTGCTTACCAATGTCCTCCATGTCCCAGATATTAGAAAAAACCTAATCTTTGGTTCCATTTTAATAAAGCATGGGTTCAAGTTAGTCTTTGAGTACGACAAATTTGTACTAAGTAAGAGTAGAATTTTTATGGGCAAGGGTTACCTCAATGAGGTCTTGTTCAAATATAATGTAATGGTGGTAACCCCACCCAACAATAGTAGTATTAATAATACAACGACTACATCTTCTTCTTACTTGCTTGAGCACTCTAATATTTGACATCTTAGATTAGGTCATGTTAACCATGAATCTATAAGAAGATTAATGCAAATGGAATTAATTCCAAAAGCACGAATCAACACTAAGGAAAAATATCAAATATGCGTTGAGGTCAAACAAACAAGAACCTCATTTCAAACAATATAACGAGACACTCGACCATTAGAGCTAGTTCATAGCGACCTATGTGATTTTAAATCCATAGAATTACGTGGCGAGAAAAATTATTTCATCACCTTTATTGATGATAGTACACGTTATTGTCATCTTTACTTGCTAAATAGTAAAGATGAAACGTTCGAGACATTTGAAATGTACAAGAACGAAGTCGAGAATTGATCGATGTCTTATTTTAATTATTTCCTTGCAAGCGGACAAGACTATTATAGAACAGAATTGGAAGCAAGGGTCGAACCCACAGAGACAAGTGATCACGAACAGTGCGATTATTGATAGCAAATTATTAACCTAAGGGGGTTTTTATGTTTAATTCTACTCTAAACTACTAGTTACAGATGTTTAACTAATTAGGACAAGAATAACGATATATGAAGATCTTATGGTGAGTGGAAATCTAGGATTCTGGGTTTCACTTATATCTCCTTTATGTTCAATTCATAATAATGTCATTCAATGTCTTGGGTTCGTTCACTAAAAATAGATATAGTCTCGTTGAACAATTGGTTCGGCCTCCATCCCATAAAATTCACCCATTCTATATCCTAAGCACAGAACTATCAATCTAGTCGTCACCTAGATTTATGATCTATCTGTCACCTAGATCATGTAAGAACACGGTCCTAACTTATCACTCTCGTGCATCGATAGGTCCAATTTATTGTGTTGGTGAGCCGATGTACGACATATGCACTTGGTCATGCATTATCCGCACCTCTAAGCCTTTATTATTTGCGATTACATTCATTTGTTCAAAGCAAAATAATATAGGGGTTGATAAACAACACAATCAACAAGCATTGAATAGACATATATATAAGAATCAAAACATAAATTCGATACAAGTTACCTCCCACCTCCTAGATTATGGATGATTTAGTTCATCATAGACAATGAACAGCACATGGAGATGATTGGATACATGATTTGATCTTCAATACTTGAAATTACACAATCTAACTATGTTATACAATCTAAAACTACCTAAAATCTATGAAAGAGAGCTTCCGTCCTCCTTATGCTTAGGCTCGGATCCGACTTCTATATATACTCGGGAGTTGCGATTGAATCGAATGAATGTGTGAAAATCCGAAAAGGTCGCATTCTGTCTACCTTGCGGTCACAAGGTGCTGGATACCTTGCGTCCGCTAGGTCTCCAAAGATGTCCGGCTTTGATTTCTTTGATTGTTTCTTTTACGGACACGCCTACCTTGCGGTCGCAGAACGAGGCACCTTGCGTCCGCAAGGTGTCCGGCCCTTCATTTTTCTTCAATTTTCCTCTTTTGCCCTTTCTTGTAATTTGCACTTAAAACCCTGGAGTTTCGCGTATTTTCACAATAATCCTGAAACTTACAAAACTCACCGAAAACATATATTAGTACTCAAAAGACTCGTGAAATAGCATAATTTAAGTCATAGAAGTATATAAAATCGACGTATAAAATACATCGATCAAATACCCCCAAACTTGAACTTTGCTCGTCCACGAGTAAACAAATAAACTTATAAATACAAAAGCATATAAATAACAAAAATTAAAATCTTTTTGTGAGGGTGACACTATTTACACTCCTCTATAAACCCACAAACTCAAGGAGACTCTTTCGAGTGACTCGACTATGCAGATAAATACAAAAAACAAATAAATATTAAACTAAAATAAAACTACAAATAAAACATAATTAAAACATAAAATCTTTTTGGTTTCATCCTCAAGTTATAAGTGTATGGCATGCATGTAATCTCGGCTTGGTGCTCACCACATATATGCGTGCTTAGTCATATAAAACCAACTAGTCTTTTCTTAAGACGCTACTACTTTAATTTCTCCGTGTGTGTGTGATCACAGTCTTAAAGAATATCTTAACTAAAACAGTTTTATTAAGCTAAACACCACATTCATATGAAAATCAAAGTTTAATAGAAAATCATGCATTAAGAAGTATGAGATCTACCATCCAAACCCTGGTCACATGCATGTAAAGGTCCCAAGGATTCAAAAGATTTATACATCCATCCCATGCACTTCTATGTATGTCATACAATGCTCTCCTATCCCAATGACTTGTAATAGCTAAGATTATGCTAACACAATGAGCTTTAAGGTGAATAATAATGATTATGAAGTGTGTGATCAATTTCATGTTACTCACTTGACAATTAAAACAACATAAGCATTGGCAAGAAGATCATTAGGACTTTATTAGCTTGTAATGTAAGGCCAAGGTGTTGGGGATATGATGGAAAGGAATTGGAATTCAAAGTGAGAGAGTAAGACTACCCTTTATCCCTCATACTTCCAAGCAAAGGAAGTTTTCCCTATTTAGGCTAGGACTCGCAAAGACCACAAGTGGAGGGTGCTTTTTGTAACTTTTCACTTTTCTTCTCCCCCCAAACTTGTTTTGGGCAATATATTCTTCTAAAAATATCACATCATTCTAATCAAGCATGATTTTTCTAACATATTTTCTCTTGAAAGCTATGCTTCCATTTGAATCTTTGTTTACACTCTTCTTCTTCCGTTTCATTTTTCGTCGATACATGATATATATTATTTTTTTTTTTCGACGGAAAGAAGAAGTCTTCCTAAAAATAGCCTAAGCGAAAAGAAGTGGTCCTCCTACAATCAATTTCCCACCCACATCCTACTCTCTCAAAGGGTAGGCTAAAAGTGTATAGGCTTTTAGGGTTAAGTTAATGTGGGTAATAGAAACGATGGCGAATGGGGTTTAAATAGTGTGCTTAGCACACTCCATTCTTTTCATTAGGCTCAAAGGGGACACTAGGGATATATTTAGTATAGGTCGAGGGAATATTTAGGCTCTAACGATCCAAAGATGGCCTAAGTCATTTCTTAATGCCAAATGCTCACATAGTATTCAAAGCAAGTAAGACAACACAAAATATCATATCAACTATGGGAATTGGGTTGAGTGTTTAGCATCACTGGATTTCACATAAGCATTCGTTAGGACAGATGGTAGGGACAATTGAGACTAATATGCAGACACGGTTTGAAAGTGTGCTTGAGATATATAAATGAGAAAAGTCCAAGGGATCTAACTAACTTGCAATTGACCCTAAGTTACAATTTAATGCAACAATTATGTTCGAATGGCTATGTATCATATTCTTGTGCATATCTTGTTGAAGTGAATTAGGTGTTATAAACTTTATAAAACTATTCTAATCAATCCATAATTATGACTGGTGTGAGTGCATGAAGAATTTGGAGAAAAGTAAAAGTTTCGCAAAATTAAGTAAATTCGGGGATCTACGGACTAATTATATGCGGTTCATTGCACTAATCTCCTCATTGACTACGACTAGCATTACCACACCTAAACTCGAGGATGAATATTTTGAATTTAATATTTTTTTTATATATATTTTTAAGAAAATGGGAAATGATGACGATGACTCTTTTGATAAGAACCTAAAGGTCCTTCCTATTATAGTATTCTGGTCATGACAACAATTCCGAAAATCAGAAAAAATAAAAACAGGAAAAATAGGGTGAAGAGTTAAATGGTCATCAAATAAAGAAATTTTCTTACACCCTAACGACATAGCCCAACTCCATTCCTCGTTAGGCTAGGACCTGCTAAGACTTAAAATTTTAAATCCCCCCCCCAAACTTAATTTCTATTTTGTCCTCAAAATAGAGGAACATATGAGAGGATTGATGGGGTAGGACAAATATCAAAAGGAGATAGCGGGTCCACCTAACGAAAGAGGATGGAATTGGGCCTCGACTCAAGGTGAGTCGGGCGGAGATAACGAATGAGGACGAAACTTCGGGATCGTGCTCGGTGGCGACCCATAATAATTTGAGACATTATGTCTCCACGGTGTTAACTCCAGTAGAAAAATTTACAGCTGGTCAAGACGCATTTGTGCCAACCTAGCCGACTCACCATATCGGGCTTGGAGGACGCAGACTTCCTCCAACCTGTTGGAGATCTCCACGAGTGGGTCCTCTTCTTCCTCTTCGGTTCCTCCTCTTGAGGAACCCTCACTCATTATGGCCGCTGGTGATGTTCAAACAAAATGGCCCTAGTAATGACCGGACTACCCGGCCTTGACTCTCTCTCGCGTGTTTGGGCATTCTCACGCTTGCCTCCCCTACACAAGTCGGTAATCAAATGCGGGAACGCGAACCCGCATTCGCCCTACCTCTAATAAGGGTCTTGATTTGGCCGTTGATCAACGGCCAACATCAATAGACCCACCACCATAATGGTGTAGGTCAAGACGCCCTCTCCCAATTCACCGTGTTTTGGTGACTTGAGGGCATGAGACGTCCAAGCAAACAAATTTATACAGGCTTGGCGGCATGTGCTTGGTGTCTTGGAGGAAGGACTCTCTCTCATGGTGCGTGGTCCATAGGGTGGGTTAGGTTATAGGACCACTCCACACCAGGGAGAGCAATGGTAGCATTGACTACCTCGACAGGGATACGGGGGTGGAGGTGTGTGCTATAATTATCGGCACCAACCGCAAAGTTGGAGGTGCCGAAATGGGTGTTAATGCTTTGGGCGTAAAAAATCAACTACTGATTGCCCTAACATAAACAATGGTCTTGCACATCCATCCATGCCAATGCCATTGGCGTAGAATTCTCGGACAATAGGGACTACGGCGCCCCTAGGAGAATCTAACAAAAGCCCCCACCTACGAGCCATCGATTGGGACGATACTAAAGTCTTGACCAATTCTTGAATCCTCTTTCGGGCACCAAGGACTTGGAGAGCTTGTTTGTGTACCTCTCTCGCCTCGTAGAGACACAACCCGAGTTACGGTTATGTCAAAATTATGCTCTTCCCCTGGCGAGCGGCCTGAGGATGATGAGCCTGTATTTCTACGCCTACTTTAACATTTTTGTTTGATATAAAATTTTAAAAACTAAAAAGTTTAACAGTTAAAATTGTTTTAAAATTAAAAATAAAAATTCTAAAGCATGCAAAATTTATCTATGTTAAAAATTAACTAGCACCCTAGCATGCAAATATTTTACGTATGAAATTAAATAGGGTGTTAGGGTTACTTGTTTGCAACTTAATCCAGTGAATACAACTGGAGTGGAGCTTGATCTTTTGACGACAACAATGGAGGATCTTCCTTCTCTTTCTTCAAAATCTTCAATTTGTGGGTGCAATGGTGGATGAGTGGATGAGGGAGATGAAGAGTTTGGAGGGAGGAGAATCTTGGAGATTAAGGCCGAATTTGGAAGGTCTCGCCGAATTTTGAAGAATTTGGACTGGCCGGCCGCATCAGCTTGCCAGGAGGAAAGGAGTTGTGTGATTTCGCAAATGAAACCCCAGCACCTTAAATAAGTAGGGACCTCGCGGTGCAGTTAACACCGCCACACTAAGGTCCGCAAGGTCGGGCATAAACCGTTTCATTCTGCCGATTCCCCATGACCGATGCAAGACGGGCATCAGATTTATCAGACCTGGCGCCGCAGCAGTCCTCCACACCTTGCGTCCAAGGCGGAAGTGACTTCCTTCTTGTTTTCTTTCGCCTTTCAAGTTTGCAGTTTAGCCCCTCGTTAACTTCCGTTATGTCTTGATATTTCCTTATGCAAAATCTAAACAAAAATTCTAAACTAAAGATTATTAGTAACATATAAATACAACATTAAGATGTTTTTTCTCCTAAACTTGAATTTTGGCATATTTAATTTAAAAAATTAAATGTCCAAAAATAAAATTTAACGAAAAAAACATATTTAAACTAACTAAATAACAAATAACTTTCAAAATAGTGGGTTTGCCTCCCACTTTGTTTAACGGCTCAGCTCGATTGCAAGCCCAATCTCTTGGTGGTCCACCGTCGACCAAACAGATTAATTCAATTGTTCGCTCAACCGACATTGGCTCAAATATGGCTTGAGTCGGTGTCCATTCACTTTAAACACTTCATTATTTTTGGGGTTTTGTATATCAACAAATTCTATGAGGATAAATTTAGGTACAATTCTAAAGGGACCGGACCATTTAGATTTTAACTCACAGGAATAACCTTTAGAGTTAAACGAGTAATACTTTCTGCTGGGTGAAGCATTTTGGCTAATCCCATGTCATGATATTTTTTGGTCTTTCTTTATA
>CM028382.1:12092735-12142735 GCA_013146195.2 Codonopsis lanceolata
CTAAGAACTAACACTTAGAAACTATTCTAAATAAAATGATTCTAAGGCGGTTGCCACACACACTAATACGTGCATGAGACCTTTTAGCCTCTTGTCTGAATAGAATCGGAAGATGACTCAACCAAATCTAATCATAGGAATCAACACCAACCAACTCTACATGGATAGGTTTATGGCCATGGTAGACCGATACCATATATTTCTGAGGAATCGATTAAGATGTGCTTCATCTCCCGCTTACAACAAAGTGGACCGATGAGGCAGAAATGATGTCGCGTCACGACCAAACCTCGGTCGGAGAAATGTATGCCCACGCATTGGGTAATTAATACCGAGATGCGAAGAAAGGAGAAGAGAAGAAAGAGGGGAAGAAGAAGGAGCAAGACCACTTGTGGGCAAAGGTGGCCTGGGATCGAATAACAAGGAGGATGATAACAGAGGAAGAAATGTGTGGGACGATGTTGACTGGACACCACTCAATGCTAGCCGTGAGCACATCATGAATGTCCTGCTCGACCAGGATAAAATCGGTAGACCTTACCCATTGAAGGAAACGCGGTACCCTCGCAACCCCAACAAACGATGTGCCTACCATAAAGATGTCGGCCATACGACCGAGGACTGCATTAATTTGAAAAAGGCCATCCAGAAATTGATAGACAGAGGTGAGCTCAGAAGGTTTGAGCGAAGGTAGAAATGACAAGAAGAAAGGCCGAGAGAGCCGGAAAGACATCAAAAACCCTCGGCCGATAATGGAGGACCGAGAAACGTGATTAATACAATCCTGAAGCTTCACCAAGTGGAACCATTGAAAAACATGATCTATAATTTGAAACATGTGGTTCACATGATGCCGCGACCGATGAAGCGAGGATCACCACCGGCCAGCGAGCTCGCTAGCTTGATCGCTCGGCAACAACCCTTGACCTTGCGAGTGAGGATTCACAATAGCGAGGTAAAACGGGTTCTCATAGATACAGGAGCTGGAAGGGATATCCTGTATTACGCATGCTTTAAGGAAATGGGGCTGGGGAACGCCCACCTCAGACCGAGCGGCGTACAGTTGGAGGGTTTCACAGGGCACAAAGTGGCGGTCAAAGGAATCATCACGCTGTCAGTGATCCTTGGGAAGAGACCAATACTCCTCGAACGGAGGAGATTGATTTCCTAGTGCTCGACTTGCCATCCCCATATAACGCCATACTCGGCTCACCCTCCTGCACAAAATTTCAAATGGTTGCATCCATGGCCCATCAAAGAAGTCAAGTATCCTGCCGAAAAGGGATCGAATGGTCTTGAATGATGCCTCAAGTACTTTAGAGTATATCTACAAGGAAAAAACCCAAAAAGAAAAGGTGGTGATTTCCTTGCCCGAGGGAGAGGTGGTCGAAATAAGTAGGTCGACCAAAAGAAGTCGAGAAACAGAAGAGGAAATGATACCGACATTTCCTGAACCAACCCAAGCATAGCAGTTAAAGCAAGCTGGGAACGCCAGCTCGCACAAGGGGCTTGAGACACAAGCTGGGAACGCCAGTTTGTCGTTTCCATGGAACAAGCGGGCTGGGAACGCCAGCTCGCTCAAAAAAGGGAAGACAGAGACCTCCTAGTCGGCACAATGGCTGCTGAAGAGCACACAAAGAGCTCGGTAGTCACCAAAGTGATCACCATTGAAAGCCTGGACATTGATCACCAACCGGCCATCGAGCCAAACGACGATTTAGACGAAATTGTGATCAACCTCGATTTCCCCGAGCAGAAAGTCCGAGTAGGAAGAGAAATTCCCAAAGAAGAGCGAGCAGCGATCATCAAGCTACTTAAAGAAAGCTTGGATGTGTTCGCCTGGAGGATCGATGATATGGAAGGAATTAGCGAGGACGTCGCTATGCACCAGTTGAGCATCGACCCAGACTTCATCCCAATACAACAAAAGGCACGAATCTTTTCCTCGGAGAAGCAGACAGCTATCAAGGAAGAAGTGTCGAAGTTGTTAAAAGCCAAAATTATTAAAGAAGTCTTGTATGCAACCTGGATAGCAAATGTAGTTATGGTAAAAAAAGTTACGGGGAAATGGCGAATGTGTGTGGATTTTACCGATCTAAATAAAGCTTGCCCAAAAGATTGGTATCCATTACCCCGAATCGACCAACTTGTGGACTCCATATCGGGGCACAAAATTCTGAGTTTTGTAGATGCATATTCAGGATATCATCAGATCCGGATGTGGTTGGCCGACGGATACACAAACATTTTGGCGGGTTGTATTGCTACACAATGATGCCTTTCGGCCTCAAGAACGCGGGGGCTACTTACCAGAGAATGGTGAATAAAGTGTTCGGGGACCAGTTGGGCAGAAATGTGGAGGCTTACATTGATGACATGGTTATCAAAACGAAGCATTCCGACCATGCCAAAGATTTGAGAGAAACCTTCTCGAATCTGCGAAAGAACAAGATGAAGCTCAACCCGGCCAAATGTGCATTTGGTGTGACAGAGGGAAAGTTCCTCGGCTATATGGTGAATGAGAGAGGAATTGAGGCTAATCCAGAAAAGATAAAAGCCCTAGCGACCATGGATGTACCATCCTCGATTAAATATGTCCAACAGCTTAATGGTCGGATCACTGCTCTCAGCCGCTTCATCGCCAAATCCGCTGAAAAGAGCCTGCCCTTCTTTAAAGTATTGAAAGGGGGTAGAAAATTTGAATGGACAAAGGAATGCACGAAAGCTTTCGAAGAGCTTAGGGAATATCTGGGCCGACCACCACTCCTCAGTATTCCGATACCCGAGGAAAAATTATATATGTATCTGGCTGCCTCAGACTCAGCTGTCGCTGCAGTCTTGGTCAGAGAGGAAGACAACATTCAGAGGCCGATCTACTATGTCTCTCATGCACTTACGCGTTCGAAGGGAGGTATTTGCAAATCGAAAAATTGGTTCTTGCTTTGATCATTGCTGCGCGGAAATTAAAAGCTTATTTCCAGGCGCATGCGATTGTAGTATATACTGATTTCCCTTTGAGAAAGATCATGCACAAACCCGACATGGCGGGCAGAATGCTGAAATGGTCAGTAGAGCTTTCCGGGTATGATATCACTTATGAGGCCAGGAAAACAATCCGAGCGCAGGTCCTAGCCGACTTCATAGCTGAGACCTCGTTTACTCGATCAAGAGACGAGGAAGAAAGTGCTCGACAGCTTGTCCCGGCAAGCATAAAAGCGACAACATCGGGCGAGCTGACAAAAACAAGGCCACTGTTATTTTGGACCTTGTTTGTAGATGGATCTGCAGGGGCAGAGAGGAGCGGAGCAGGATTGACGTTGAGTATCCCCGATTCAGGAGAAATCGACATGGCGTTAAGATTCCAGTTCAAGACATCAAATAACCAGGCCGAGTATGAAGCCTTGATCGCTGGAATTGAGCTCGCATTAGCCTTAGGGTCTGAAGATATAGTGATCTACAGTGACTCTCAGTTGGTGGTGAAACAAATATTGGGTGAATATGAAGCAAACCACCCAATATTGGCTAAATACCAACAATTGGCACATAAATTGTTGACTCGCTTCAAGTATTGGGAGTTGGAACAGATCCTTAGAGACGGCAATTCCCGAGCTGATCATCTTTCTAAAATTGCGTCCTCGGAAACCGAAGAGGTCCCTCCTAACATCGAGCTCATGTTCCTCAAGACACCCGCCATTAGCCATGAAGAAGTAATGGTCGTCGCTGATATTCCAAGATGTTGGATCGACGACATTAAAGATTACATCGAAGGGGGTACTTTGCCAGAAGGAAAAGTGAAGCCCAAATTATCAGAAACCGAGCGTGTAGATACTCGGTTATTGGTGACATGCTTTATAAGCGGTCGAATACTAAGCCTCTCCTTCGATGCATACGACCAGAAATGGTGAGTGATTTGCTGGCCGAAGTTCATGAAGGCGAGTGTGGAGGACACCCTGGAGCGAGGACCTTGTCAGACAAGATGAATTTCCACGGTTATTATTGGCCGAGCATGAGGAGGGACGCAGCGGAATATGTAAGGAAATGTGATAAATGTCAAAGATTTGCAAACATTCCTCGTGTACCCTCAGTCTTACAAACTCCAGTAGTGGCAGCATGGCCCTTTGACATGTGGGGAATTGATCTTATTGGTCCCTTTCCTAAGGCAAAATATGGGTGCGAGTATGTGATAGTAGCCGTTGACTATTTCACTAAATGGATAGAAGCAAAGCCACTTGCTAGCATAACCGAGGATCAGGCCATCAAGTTTATTTACGAACAGATTTTTTGCCGATTTGGACTTCCTCGAATGATCGTCTCCGATCATGGCACTCAATTTTCCAAAAAATTTACAGCAAGTTGTGATCGGCTAAATGTTAAGCACAAGATGTCTTCGGTAGCTCATCCACAAGGCAATGGCCAGGCAGAAGCAGGGAACAAGAAGATTATGCACGCCTTGAAGCGAAATTTAGATGCGAAGAAGGGAGGCTGGTTAGAACAGCTACCAATCGTGCTGTGGGGAATTAGAACATCGGTGCGAGGATCTACTGGTGAAACCCCGTTCGCATTGACATACGGCTCGGAGGCAATGGCTCCGGTCGAACTAGCCCTTCCCACCATTCGAGTTACCTTATTCGACCAACAACAGAATGACTTATCCAGACAGCTCGATCTGGATAACCTCGAAGAAAGGCGACTAGAAGCCCGACTCAGAATGATCAATTACAAAAAGCTCACAAAGATCCATCATGATAAAAAAGTTAAAGTGAGAGCCTTTCTAGTCGGAGACCTGGTTATGAGAAAGATTGAAGCTACAGGCAGAAAGGTGGGCAGAAATAAGTTGTCTCCAAACTGGGAGGGTCCGTTCAGAATTACTAGCATTGTTAAAGAAGGAACCTACAGACTAGCCGAGCTAGATGGTACACCGTTTAAGAATCCTTGGCATGCCGATCATCTCAAGGCATACTATCATTGATGTAATTTTTTGCAAGCTTGGTGAAATGATAAGTTTTATCTTCTGAAATATAGTGTAACCACCTATTTTCATTCTCGAACGGAGATGCAATAGGACCTATCCTTGTACGAAGGTGGGAGAAAGACCTTATCCTCGGTATACGAGGAAGGCCAACAAAAACGACAAATGAGTCAAGTACTCATTCCCATCCTCGTACGGAGGTGGGAGAAAGACCTCATCCTCGGTATACGAGGAGGGCCAACAAAAATAATAAATAAGTCAAAGTACTTATTCCCAACCTCGTACGGAGGTGGGAGAGTTCCGAGGATCTTGAAACGAGGAAACATGCTTAGCTTTAACTACCCTCGGCACGCGAGCATAGTTAATAATAAAGCTAATAAAAAATATATATATCAAGACACCATTCATTCATGCATAGCTCAAATTCAATCGATTGAAATAAGTAAACAAAAATTGTTTAAAAACAGGATAAAATTGTTTGAGGCATAGGTACATTCGCCGGGGACCACTCGACACAGCGAGGAAAAACAAAGTTACTCAGGGAGATTGACGACCTCAGTTTCATGGGGGGGTGAGGGAAGACCGTGTTGCTCGGCAGCTATGGAAGCCATCTCAAATTCAGCCCGATTGGAGTGTTCGCCTTCGCCCATAAATTGTCTTAGCTTGAGCTCTGGGTCGAAGTCTACCTCCTCGCCCTGTTCAATTGCCTTTGTGAGGGCCATTACGTCGAGCGACCATGGGGTGGGTGGCACCCATTCCTCCCTCTCATATCGGGCATCCGCTGCCCGCAGCATCTCCATCTCGTCCTCTTTGAACGGAATCATTTCGTGACCTTGCCGGGCAGCCTCGCCAATGAAATTCTCGCTTCCCCACTCAACAATGGTGCCCAGAGTCATCCCCGAGGCAGCAGCTACTCGGAGCATGTGACGAATTGCCCGATCATAGTAGACAACGATCTCTTTGTTGAAGTCGTCGGTCCCCTCAAAAGACTTGAAGGTCACAGCCTTTGCGCCCTCGACCTCTCCCTCTAAACGGGCAACTTTGGCCCTCAGCTCGGCCAACTCCTGCTCGACCGCTGCAGTCCTCTCCTCAGCATCCTTGGCCCTCTTCTCAGCAACAAAGGCACGAGCTTCGGCTGAATCCTTGGCCTCAGTCAGGCGGTTTACCTTGGCCGAAGACTCTTCTAGCTGGGCTTTCCCCTTTGCTTGCTCGCTTGTTAGGGAGGCTACTTGACCCTGCAAGAGCTCCATCTCATCTTTTTGTTCTTCAGCCTGAGCTTTCAGCTTGTCGACCTGGATAGCAGATGCGTCGGCTCGAGTGGCCAGCGAGGATACAAAAGAGCAGATCTACAAGAACACAACGAACATTACCATACAATACAATCGACAAAAATGAACAACAAGGAAAGAGAATAGGCGGATGGCATTACCTCACTTATGCATAGACCAACTCGTCCCATGCCCTCGGCAGGAGGCAAAGAGTTGGCAATACCGACCATGTCCCCAACCTGAGCCCGAACTACCAGCCCTTGGCCAGCTAGAGCCATCGGGGAATCACGACGGCAAACGTCGAAATTTTGGAGGACGGGGATATCCGCGAAGTCTTTCGCGAGCTGGGTCCCCGCAGAACGAGTAGTAGGACCGACGAAGTCATCCTTCAGCCAAGGGACAGTTTCTTCACTTGCCGAGGATGATACAGACTTACCCTTACCCTTCTGTTTTTTCTCGGGTGGGGGATGAGCAGGTCTCTTCTCTACGCTCTCTTCTTCGTCCTCGAAAGCGTCCACGATCAGTTGCCGTTTTCTTTGGGAGGGAGCGTGCCCGGTGGAGACGGGCTGGGCTGGAGCAGGAGCACTGGGCTCAGAGGTTTTCTTGGCCGGGGCAGGGGGCTTACTTCTCCCTCGAGGATTGACTTTGAGCACAGCTCGACGGGGAGCCGTGCTGGGAGCAGCCGAAGACCCCACCCCTTGCTCATCAGCGGGCAGGGTAGGCAGCGGGTAGGCCTTTTTTGGGTCGGCCCTCGCATCCCTCAACGGTTGCCGACGAGTTACCCCTTGTTCGCGCCTGGCCGATTTGCCTGTCAGGGCGTCTATATCGATCATATCTGAAACAAACAAAAAAGTCAGTCAATACAAATCCAAGAGTTATCAAAGAGAAGTTACGAGAAGAAAATTCAAGTAAAAAGCTACAAAGTAATGATATGTACTTCCACAGCCTTCGAGGAAGAAGGTATTTTCTTGGCATTGAGGGCAGTCCGACTGGAAATTGTTTCCCTCGTGAATCGACCATCCGGGATACTGGATGTACTCGGGAACTTCACATCGAACCTCCAGCCCCTTAAACCTTTTGGTCGTCATTCCGACCATCCTCAACAAACTCTCATCCACACTTATTGCGTTCCAATCAAAAACCCGAGCAGGACCCATTCCTCTTACTCCAAGGAAGTCCTCGATAGCCTTACGAGCAGCTTCCTCGTACTCGTCTAAAGTTGTGGTGAGAGAAAGGGACTTAACCTCTTCATTTAAAAGACGAGGCACGGGAAAATTCCACCCATATTTACCCTCTATTAGCAGGATCTTCTCGTCCCAGTGTCCGGTTTTCCCGGGAGGCTTGGCGATTAGGTTAATTCCCCGGTTATGATGTTTGCAATGAAGGCGCTTCATCGACTTGGTCACTGCAAAATAGGTCAGAAAGAGGGGCAGGGTCGGCTCAAATCCGAGCATACGGACACAGGCCGCGAAGGAGATCAAATATCTGATGAGGTTCAGCGAGAGGTCAAGGGGGTGGGCACCGACTTCCTCTAAAAGGTCGCACAAGAGTGGATCGAGGGGCAGGCGAAGTCCGGCATCAAAGAATGAAATATAAAATCCTACCTTATCCGTCCTCGCCCTCAACTCATCCAGGCTACTCGAATTATCGGGGGCAGATCCCCGGAAAATCTTCCGACTGTGATTAAATTGGTCGTCCCAGTTCTCTACGTCCGAAGGATAGATATTGTTCCTCCATTCTCTCAGTGTTCGTCGAGCAGGGGCGTCATCGACCTCACCCGAAATTCCCGCAGCTGACGAGCTCTCTCCTCGCTTCTCGGCAGCCAAGGCCTTATTCGCCTCAACGATGCCCTCGGTGATCGCCTCTCGGTAATATTGGTTAAAGAGGTACCGGAGGGCTGTGGTCGTACTCGAGCATACCAGCATTGGTGCCCCAACCGGAATATCCTCGCTGGCAAATTCTTGGTTGGAAAGAGTAGGTAAATCTTCCCTACTGTAACCACCATTGACCAGCAACGTCACCGCTCGGCTCGGTAAAATCAGCGACCAAGCCGTCTGCTCGCAAATATACCCTTTTGGTTGTAGGGGATCGAGCGTACGCTGGCTCGGGGCTAACGTGTTTAGTCCTCATATTTCTGTGATGGGCAGTCGAAGAGATGGGCGAGGATGAAGAGGAGTGTTCGCTTGGGGCAAAAGCAGAAAAGGCAGATACAGGGCTCATAAAAATCTAACCCTAGAGCCCTAACAGAATAGAGGAGAGAGTAAAAGAAAGAGAAGAAAGTACCTGCTTGAAAGATAAGGTTGAAGACGAGCACAGGAAATGCAGGAATTTGAGCGAGGACTGGGTAGAATTACAGAAACCAAAGAAAGATTCCGGTGTACCGGAAACTGCAAGAATGATCGGAAAAACTGCAAAAATCAGAAAATGCTCAAAACAAAGTCAAAACCTAAGAAATTCGTATCAAACGAAAGAGGAAGAGATGGCGAACCTGGACACTAGGATTTTAGAGCGAAAGAACGGTGGCAAGTGTCAGAAATGAGAGGAGAAGCAGAGGGTTGTTTCGCCTGTTTCAGAGAGTGTAGAAGCGAAAGAGTGTAGAAGAAGAGTGTATGAGAAAACCGGGAAAATCATGATTTTATATTAACCCGACTTACCCGGGTCGACCCGACCAAAAAACACGCGGATCTTTACCAAACCAGCCTCTGGTCGACACGTGGCGGGCACTATGCTCAAAAATACTGCAAACCGACGACGTTTCGGTAACTAGACGCCGTCGCATTTCGGGAAAGGACATGACAAATGATTACCTACGACTCCTCGAATACCGTGCATTTAATGCATACGGCGGATCAATTTCCAAGAAAAATTCCACTAATTACTCAACTATCCTCGGCAATAATGTGGTCGACTATAAGTACTGAGCGACCAAGCGGGCAAGTCAAAGTTAGCGACCATACGAAAATAGGCAAAGAACCGAGGAATCCAAGCGAAGATTAGAAACGAACAAATCGATCATGGTATTCAAGTTCAATTTTCCAAGCTAAGGATAAATCCTCGCACTTGAAAACTCGGGGGCTATTGATGGGACCCGACCTAGGGTCCCCCCACGTGGAACGACCACAGGGATTCCAGCTAGACTTGGGTCGGCCCCACCAAAGGCCGAGGACAATTCCTCGGTCAATCATCATCAACGAATACTGGCCAGCCGAAGATAAACCGGCGACCATAACCTGCCGAGCATAATAGGCAATCACGAGTCAGCATTCGACCATACAACCAAGGATCACCTATGCTCGGTTGACAGCTTCTCTGAGATAAGACAGGTTTAGCCCGTAGCCTGTGCATAGCATCCAGGTGCCTTCACCACAAGAGCCGAGCAAGCCATGCAAGCCGCTATATCTTATCGGCTTACTCAACCGCCTACAATCCTCACTGCATACACAACCTGTTGACCACTCAGGAACTGCCAGCAAGCCGACCAGGGAACAAGTCCCACCAATTGGGACCCTCATACCAATCATGATCCCAAATCTAGGCTACTATAAAAGGAAGTCTTTCCCTTCAAGAAAGGTAAGATAATTCTACATTTGAAAACTTACTATACTACTGGTGATAGACAAAATAGATAAAGAGATCACTCTCTATACACTAACCGGAAGTTAAGGGAACGCCTAGCTCCGGCATACCATATATATACCCTGTTACTGACTCTCACGCCCGAGGGCTGTAGCTGGGAAACCCCCAGCACCCTAACGATAGTCTTGCTTTCAGGTACTTATCAACGAAGTCCATCAACCAAGCCCAGATATCCTTATTAAGTTGGTACCTCCGGTATCCAAGTACACCGACGTGACCATCAAGGGCCGGACACGTCAGCTCAGGTCCATTACGTGGACTGCCAGCTAAGTCACCCCGTCTTCGGACGTGATCACTATATTTGAGGAAAGCCTTCCCATTAACTGTACGGTCCTTTCTTCCATTTGAAAGAGGCAATTTCTTCTTCCAACAACTACTACCCTGATAAATGGCTACGGCGCACAAACAATCAGTTAAGCAAGAGCTCTTGCATTCCTCCTCGCTAATTGGGTCCATATGCTCATAGTCCGATAATGGCCAATCAGTATCAATTAGCTCCTCAGCATCGTATAAATTTCTCCCTGAAGTACTTGGCACATCCTCATCACAACTTGGACTGAAATTCGGCTTGCAGCTTCCGTACATGTCATTTGGATCAATTAACGAATACCCTTGTGGGCATTCACAAATTGGCCTACGGTCCTCAAGCCTGCAAACACTGTTGAACCTGCAAACCCCGCTGCCTACACCTCCAGTAGTGTCAACACATATGTTATCCGGCTCCCACCATACTGGAGTCCAGACTGGGCTGCCAGTGAAAGTCCTCGGGTGGTAGTATTGGGTGAAAACCCCATCAAAATTGAGAGTCCCTCTAAAATAATTTTCTTCAGCTCGGACTTCCATTCGCGGGGTAAGACCAGATATTTGTCCATTTCTTCTCAAGATGTACATGTACCCTGTGTCATTGAAGATCACTTGTGATCCAGAATTTGAAGAATCTGAAGGATCATTCGTGTCACTGATGTAGTAGGCATCGTAAGCGAAATTGGAGATTACATCTCGGGTATTGAGAACAAGATTTCCATCACCACGCAAACGGAATTGGAACCTTCCCCTGGAGAAGTTTCCTTCAGTCCTTCGCGAATAAAGCACCCCCTCTGTTTCCATTTTCTGTCCTGGCAACATGGTATCTGATGGATGTTCGAAGGTCGACCATATCCTGATGGAGTCACTGATCCGTACAAGCTCGAAACTTCCGGTATCATTCATGACACCATAGGCAACTTGATTACGAACAGGCTGAGAACTCCACAGTTCTGTTCCTTGAGGGTCGGTGAGGACTAATCCGCGATCTGAGGTTAGCTCCACTCTCGACCCCCTTGGCACTGGTGCAGTTGCGTCATTTGGAAACCAGACGATGGTTTTGTGAGGTATCTTGTCATACCATATAGAAAGAAGGAAGTTATCATTGCCTTGGATTTGTTGAAACCCAAATGCAAAATCACGGGATGAGGAGAGCCATGGGGTAGCATTGTTTGTTGCTGTAAGTATTGAACCTACATCTATCGTGCCATTAGTTTGTGCCAAGGCTGAAACTGGATGGAAAAATATTATTGAAAGGAGAGGAAGAAAGGTGTAAGCCATTGCTGAAATGATTTTGATCATAACAATGAAAAATCTTCAGCACTATAAATTAAACAGTCTCATATTTTTGTTAAGTCAACTGAAAGACTTCAGCACTATAGATTTCAATCATGGTTTTAGGCCAAGGTGTGCTTTGGTTTCATTACGTGTTTAATGGGGTGGGGGGAGACCATTCAAAGTTCCTATTTTGACAAGTCAAGACAACGGAAGATTCATATCGCCAGCAATTGAAGTGTTTGATTTGCCAACACAAAAGGGTAGATAATACCAGTGCTTTCTCTCTATTTATTTCACTTTTTCTTCGATTATTACTAAGAAAAATTAATCTCAAAACCTGGTCACTAAATCACGATGCCAAACATACCCAATGTGTCTTTCTGTTACGCATAAATAGGCATTCCAGTCTGTACAATTGAGTGTAAATTTCGTTTATGACAGTTCAAATGACATGCATTTGGAATGACTAGTCTTGCGTAAAGAGCACTAATGAGCACTAATGTTAGACCATGCGTGGTAGGACCGAAGACCATAAAACTTGCTGTGCATTTCCACGAAATAAAGGTTACAGACTTGCAGTTCAATCAAAATTAATTATTATGTACCTTTAAGCGAGGGAGGACCACATATAATCAAGAGTGGATACTTTTCAAAAGTTGGTCACCACTTACCACTTTGCTCCTAAATTTTGTAATAAATTATTTATAAAAGTTTCCTAAACATCATTTTCACATTAAATATTTATTCATTATTTAACCTGTTTGAGGTTCTCTCCGTCTCTTATTCCTACTGTTCTACGTTAGGAAATTGTCGGCTAACTGACAAACTCTTGTATGTACAAAGACTAGCCTCAAGTATCTTGCTGTTCGCTAACCAATTAATTAGTAACTAATTCGAATAGTATTAGTCATACATCATTCTTAGTAACAAAATCGATATAACAGAATTAAAAAAGGATGGGATTGGGAGGCAGTTGGGCCGTGCCTTGGGCTCCAAACAAGTTGTTCCAAGTCTAACCAATTAATTTGTCCCCTTATTTAATTTCTTTTGGGCAAATTATTAAAGTATATTTTTTTTAACCGGAAAAAATCGTTTTTGAAGTGAAAAGACTGCAATACCTTTAATGAGTAATAGGCGCGTTATGTCAAGCTTATATATCGCAGTACAAAGTTTATAAAATGCAAGTTTATATCGCGGTGCAAAGTTTTTTTCATCAATATTCATATTTTTACACAGTGATTCAAAGTTTTATTTTTAAATATTTTTTACAACAAGTTTATAAGTCACGGTCCAAAGTTTATAAAATACAAATTTATAGTAAGAGAGATATATATGACCAATTCTTATACAATCACATTTTCTCAGTCAATTGTAATGCCTTTCTATTTTCTTATACAAGGTTTTTTCCGAATAAGGATGACTCTCCAACTTTAGAAATTGGATGTTAGCTTTTGAGTTCAATAATGATTCTCTTTAAATGTTTGACACCGGAGTGTCTTATGAAAATAAATCCGCAAAGTGGCAATGTGATGGTCAAGACATGGGACAAAAGGTAGCTGCTGTCCAAAATGTGCAGAACCGAAATTTCAGTAAATTTAACTATTAAACTGTACTGACTCGGGAGGACCCAGAATAATGGCTATACTCGTTGGAAAGGTATACGAGTCTACTTTAAGGGGGGAACGGTTCATCGTTTCGAGCCCTGTGGAGCGAGAAAATGCATTTTTTGTACAAGGTGTCTAGGCTGTCTGCACACAATTTCAACAGACGTTTTTCATCTTCTTTTTAATCTTTCTTCTTGGATTCTTCTCCAATGGTCAAGATTGGAAGTTCATCATTCCTAGGTGTGTTATAGATTCAGATTATCTCTTAGTTTTGGATAAATCATTTGTACTTGGCCATGAATGTTCGTATTTTTCAATTCATGTACTCCCTAGGTTCATATAGTTCATGTATATTTACTTCATAAATGGTGGGATGTCCCATTCTAGCCTATAAATAGCCTCATATCTAAAGGGGAGGGCAGACTTGATTGTAATTTTGAGCCATTGGCAATTTATAGAAGAAGGATTTCTTCTTTTCTTACTCAATTCCTTTGGTGGATTCCGAAGTGTATTTGAGTGTTTATCCTTTTCATAATCTTCACTTGTGTTTTCCTCTTTACTTCTCCTTGATAGAAATACATAGAAGATATAGAAGATTACTAGAATATTACTTTTATTTGTATATGATTTCCTTTCCTACTTAGTGGTGTAATCCTTTCCATATTGTAATTATCTTGGTCTCCAAGTTAGATTAGGATTCCTCTTGTATATATACAATACTACATCAATAATACAATTAAGTTTTCCCAATATCAATTTCACTTATACTCCTTTTCCGACATCAAGTTTGGTATCAAAGCTAGGTTGCCATGCCTCCCCGGCGTCGAGTTGCTCGTGAAAGAAACCTACGAGATGTTGAAATGGATGATCTTAAGAGACAAGTGGAACAACTCAAGCAAAGAATTGGAGCAAGCATTTAACCTCCTAATCAAGATGATTCACGTCATGGTTCGGATACTGAATCTGTGAATGAAGAGGAGAATGTTAACCCCTTCCATCGCGCTCGAAATGCAACGTCGAGTGAAGAGGTTTTTCCCTGTCATCAAGACCGAAGAAACTGTCATTTCCAACGCGATGACATCAAAGTTGAAATTCCAGAATTTGAAGGTAAGAACAATCCTGATGATTTTATGGATTGGTTGAACACTGTTGAAAAAGTTTTTGATTACAAGGATGCAGCGGAAGATCGAAAGGTCAAGCTTATTGCCATCAAGTTGAAGAAGCACACATCTATTTGGTGGGAACACCACAAGAATCAACGAGCTCGTGATGGGAAGATTTGGATTGTGACTTGGGAAAAGATGAAGAAACTACTCAAGCGAAAGTACTTGTCGGAGAACTTTCGACAAGATTCTTTACTTCAATTTCACAAATTCAAGCAAGGGGAGTTATCCGTTGAAGAGTACACTGCCGAATTTGACCATCTCATGATGTGTTGTGATGTTGCGAAGCCGAAAGAGAAAACCATTGCTCGATATTTGGGTGGATTGCGGTCTGAAGTTTGTGAGGTTGTCAAATTACAACCTTTTTGGACTTATAATGATGTTCTCAAGTTGGCACTCAAGGTGGAACGTCAACTAAAAGTGAAAAGGAGTAATTACCGGTTGACAAAGTATGGTGGCTCATCCAACCGAGGTAGTCCCTCTATGACCAAGTCGACTTCATTTGTAAAGGGATCTACTTCCAAATCAGCCCCTAATCGTGAAGTTGTAGCTAAGCCTAATACATCTTCTAATTCTAATTCTCGCCAATGTTTCAAATGCCATGGTTTTGGCCATATAGCTTCTGATTGTCCTAATCGAAGGATAGTATCTTTAGTTGAAGAAGATGATAAAGAGGAGCAGCCCGAACATGCCGCTACCGAAGAGGATGAATCGGAGGAAGAAGTTGAAGTAGTCTATGAAGATAAAGGGGAATCTCTAGTTGTTCGTCGAAGTTTAAATGCAACTTGTGCAGAAGATGATCAATGGTTGCGCAACATCTTTCACACTAGGTGCACTTCTTATGGAAAGGTATGCAAAGTTATTATTGATGGTGGGAGTTGCGAAAATGTGGTAGTAACAACGATGGTAGAAAAGTTGCAACTCAAGACGGAGACTCGTCCACAACCATACAAGCTTTCATGGCTTTGCAAAGGAAATGAGGTAAAGGTTAATAAAAGATGTCTTGTTCAATTTTCCATTGGTGATAAGTATAAGGATGAAGTTTGGTGTTATGTTATTCCTATGGATGCTTGTCATTTGCTTCTTAGGAGGCCTTGGCAGTATGATAGAAAAACAAAGCATGATGGTTACAAGAACACCTACACTTTTGAGAAGGATGGTGTCAAAATCACTTTGGGGCTTTCTAAGATGGAAAGTTCTCCCAAACCTTCCAAAGGGGAAGGAAATAACTTCCTTTCCAAATGTAAGGTTAATAAGGCTATGGAAGAAGCTATGGAGGTCTATGCTCTTGTGGTGTTAGAAGGGAACGAAGACGTATTTGTAATTCCTCCACAAATAAAACCTCTTCTTGAAGAATTTCAAGATGTGATTCCGGAGGAAATTCCACCAGGCCTTCCTCCCATGAGAGATATACAACATTGCATTGATTTTGTTCCTAGATCAGTCATTCCAAACACGACAACCTGTAGAATGAGCCCAAAGGAGTATGAGGAGCTTCATCAACAAGTGGACGAACTTTTGGCTAAGGGAATTTTGAAGGAGAGTATGAGTCCTTGCGTAGTTCCAGCTCTTCTGGTGCCTAAGAAGGATCAAACTTGGCATATGTGTATTGATAGTAGAGCTGTAAACAAGATTACTATCAAGTATCGATTTCCTATTCCCCGCCTTGATGATCTTCTAGACCAATTGCATGGTGCGGTTATCTTTTCCAAGATAGACCTTCGAAGCAGCTATCATCAGATTCGAACGAGACCGGGAGATGAATGGAAAACAGCTTTCAAGACAAGGGATGGGATCTACGAATGGATGGTTATGCCTTTTGGCCTCTCTAATGCTCCTAGTACATTTATGCGTCTTATGAATCACATTTTTAAACCTTTTATTGGCAGCTTTGTTGTGGTTTATTTTGACGATATTCTTGTCTATAGCAAGGATGAAAAACAACATTTGGAGCATCTTCATCAAGTCTTTGAAGTTTTAAGAGAGCAAAAGTTGTATGCTAACTTGAAGAAGTGCAATTTCTTTACAACTAGTCTGGTGTTTCTAGGCTATGTTGTTTCTAAGGAAGGAATCAAGATGGATCCAAGCAAGGTACGTAGATGCAATTACAAGCTAGCCGACTTCGAGGTCAATTCATGATGTGCGTAGTTTCCATGGCTTGGCGTCTTTTTATCGGCGTTTCATCAAGAATTTCAGCTCCGTCATTGCTCCAATTACCGAATGTCTAAAGGGATGCAACTTTTTATGGACAAAGGAGGCAGCAACGAGCTTTGAAGTTCTCAAAAGAAAGGTAACCGAAGCTCCTATTCTTGCATTTCCTGATTTTGAAAAAGGTTTTGAAGTAGATTGTGCTGCTTCATATGTTGGAATTGTTGCTGTTCTTAGCCAAGAAGGCAAACCCATTACTTTTTTTAGCGAAAAGCTTAATAACTCTCACAAGAACTACTCTACTTATGATAAAGAGTTCTATGCAATTGTTAGAAGTTTAGATCATTGGCAACATTATCTTTTGGGTAAGGAATTCATACTTTTTTCTGATCATGAGGCATTGAAGTTCATAAATACGCAACACAAGCTAAATAACCGGCATGCACTAAACTTTCTCATTTCATATCAAGCATAAGGTTGTGGTTCTTAATCAAGTGGCGGATGCACTAAGTCATAGACATTCCTTGCTAGCAACTATGGAAGTTAAAGTGTTGGGTTTTGAAATTCTCAAAGAACTCTATAAGGATGATCCTTATTTTGGTAAAATTTGGCAGCAATGTTCCGAAGGACCGAGTGATCATTTTTTGGTGCAAGAGGGTTTTCTTTTCAAGGACAATCGATTATGTATCCCTAAAAGTTTTTTAAGGGAGGCTATAATCATTGAAGCTCATGGAGGTGGATTGGCTGGCCAATTTGGAAGAGATAAAACACTTGCTCTTCTAAAAGAAAAATATTATTGGCCAAGGATGGAGTGAGATGTCATACGACATGTGGGGCGGTGCAAAGTTTGTCATATAGCCAAGTCTCATGCTCAAAATATAGGTTTGTATACTCCCTTACCAGTACCAATTGCACCTTGGGAGGATGTGAGTTTAGACTTTGTTGTTGGGTTGCCTCGGACATAAAGGAACAAAGATTCTATCATGGTAGTTGTTGATAGGTTCTCAAAAATGGCACATTTCGTTTCTTGCAACAAGACATTGGATGCAAGTCATGTGGCAAATCTTTATGTCAAGGAGATAGTAAAACTTCATGGCATTCCAAAGACCATGACTTCCGATCGTGATTCAAAGTTCATGAGTCATTTTTGGTGTACGTTTTGGAGGAAGTTGGGGACTACTCTTCAGTTTAGTTCTTCGTACCATCCTCAAACTGATGGACAAACAGAGGCTGTTAATAGGACTTCGAGGAATTTATTAAGAAGCTTGGTAGGTAGCAAACGTCGCCAATGGTATCTCATTTTAGCTCATGCTGAGTTTGCTTACAACCGGTCGACAAGTCAAACTACTAGTTCTAGCCCATTTGAAGTAGTTTATGGTCAGAACGCTCATAGCCCTTTGGACTTGGCTCCACTTCCTATTACTAATCATTTTAGTGCAGATGCAGAGGAACGTGCCAAGTACATAAAGCAGTTGCATGAGCAGATTCGAGACATGATAATCAAGCATAATGAGAAGTACAAGGTGGGTTCTAATAAGCATCGGAAGTTCGCATCCTTTAAAGAAGGAGATTTGGTTTGGATTCACTTGCGTAAAGAAAGTTTCCCTAGGGGTCGTCATGGAAAACTTAAGCCTAGAGAAGATGGTCCATTCAAGGTGCTTAAACGCATTGGTGAAAATGCATACATGATTGAGCTTCCTGCCAGCTATGGTGTTTCATCAACTTTTAATGTGGCGGATCTCTCTCCATATCATGGAGAAAACAATGATTTTGACTCGAAGACGAGTCTTCTTCAACCAGGGGAGAATGACACTAGAGTGTCTTATGAAAATAAATCTGCAAAGTGGCAATGTGATGGTCAAGACATGGGACTAAAGGTAGCTGATGTCCAAAATGTGCAGAACCGAAATTTCAGTACAACTTTAACTATTAAACTGTACTGACTCGGGAGGATCCAGAATACATGGCTATACTCAGTGGAAAGGTATACGAGTCTACTTAAAGTGGGGAGAAGCGGTTCATCGTTTCGAGCCCTGTGGAGCGAGAAAATGCATTTTTCGTACAAGGTGTCCATGCTGTCTGCACACAGCTTCAGCAGACGTTTTTCATCTTCTTTTTAATCTTTCTTCTTGGATTCTTCTCCAATGGTCAAGATTGGAAGTTCATCATCCCTAGGTGTGTTATAGATTCAGATTATCTCTTAGTTTTGGATAAATCATTTGTATTTGGCCATGACTGTTCGTATTTTCAATTCATGTACTCCCTAGGTTCATAGTTCATGTATCTTTGCTTCATAAATGGGGGGATGTCCCATTGTAGCCTATAAATACCATCATATCTAAATGGGAGGGGGGATTTACAAAAATGGCCAAGTCAAAGATGACTTGGTCATTTGTAGCCTCACTTAAAAAAAATACTCTTTTATGGTCTGGTTTATTGACAAACCACTGATAAACCACGACCGGTTTATCGGTAAACCAGTAAAAATGCACCCCTCAACATCCGAAATCGCTAGTTTATCAAGTGGTCGACGGATAAACCAGTTGTCGACCAAGTGGTTTACACTGGTTTATATAAACCAGTGTAAACCACTTGGTCGACAACTGGTTTATCAGGTCGACCAAGTGGTTTAGACTGGTTTATTGATAAACCAGTGTAAACCACTTGGTCAAAGGCTATATATGTTCATCAATCGGGTCAAATGGCCATATTTGACTGATGCCACAAAGATGGGAGGGCAGACTTGATTGTAATTTTGAGCCATTGGCAATTTATAGAAGAAGGATTTCTTCTTTTCTTACTCAATTCCTTTGGTGGATTCCGAAGTGTATTTGGGTGTTTATCCCTTTTATATTCTTCACTTGTGTTTTCCTGTTTACTTCTCCTTATCCGGCATCAATGTTACTTCCATAAGTTTATCTGGATGGGTAGTTCAGAATCTGCAGGGCCATATAATCATGCACATATTAGGGTCATGTATTTAGTACTACATGAATTTGTCCTATTTATCTTATTTTAGTGGTCAGTACTTAGCCTAGAAAATTCTCATGCAACCATAAATATTGTATCTTCACTCAAATCAAGTTCTTGTGTACCTCTCATCCTTTTCTTCTTTCCTACTTTTTGTTGGTTCTTCCTTAACAACCTTAGTCGTTCAGTTTAGTATCTCTAGTGGCTCTTTATAGAGTGCATGGTCTCTCCACTTACTATAAGACTTGTCTGTTTGAGAGCTAGATAGTAGATGGTGATATCTTAGGAGGGCCCAGAAGTTGGAAATTGTTGACTATTTTTGGGTAACCAGAATGGACATCAATGGATGAACAGCGAACCAATTCCGCCGTAGAGAAGCTTACGAACAACAATTATCAGTATGGTGATTTTGCTCCAGGGACAAGATATCTGGGAGTTTTTTGATCGAGCAGATACTGAGATGCTAGCAGACATCGAGAAAATGCCAAGTCTAGAAGAAAATGGAAGATGAAATGTGGGAAAGCCTTGTTTGCATTACGAACCTCTCTTCCCCAAGGTTTTAATTCATAAATTCAGGACAAAGAATCACGCAAGGATGTGTGTTGGGAGTTAGAGAAGGTTTTCACCAAGAAGAAAACTACTAGGCTTTAGTTACTTGAGAACGAATCAGCTAATCAAGGGAACATGACAATGGCTCAATATTCCTAAATGTAAAGAAGTTATGATAAAAAATAATTTCGGGTTGGAGCCACAAGAGCCTATTAGAGAATCAAGATGGCGCTGATATCTTATTTGAGGCATAAGGATTATATGCCGTTTTTGACCTCTTTCCAAGATAGCCCTATTGTGTGAATGCACCACACTAATAGCCAGGTACAGTCCCGTATAGAATCGGTGTGACGACCCGACCCGGATCCCAAGACGAGACCCCGAGGTCGTACCGCTTCCAAAATGGCACATAACAAAAACAAATAGCAAATAGTGGGTAAGGCCATAACGGCGGTACGCCAAAAACTTTCACACATGCGGAAGCGTAATATAATTAAACGGTGGCGCCCGAGCTAACAAGCTCAAACTATGACAACCTTAGAGATAATGAATCTCTTGGTCCAAAAATAAAATCATGTGATAACAATTTATAGCAGTTATATACCAAGTCATCGGCGACGTTACGGCCGGAACCCAACATTAAACTAAGTCTACAACTCTAGTCTAACATGTTTAACGGCTAAAAACATGCCGGATAACAAACATAATAAACTAACCAATACATGGTTAAAACAACTAAAGCATGATCATCATAAATACACAAGGCACGACTAACACATGTCGGCTCTCAAAAGATTAAGTATTAATTAACATAAGTACTAATAATCAAACACAAAAAGTATTGCTACCCCTCATAAAGTTTATATAACTTTATGTTCCTATCGTCCTTGCCAAAAGAAAAGATACTAAAATTACAAGGTAGCAACCTCGTCAAAAGCTTCACCAACGCAACATGATACTCACTTCGAACCGCTCACTCGGCTCGGATCTAGGGAAAACAATCAAAACAAATAGGAGTAAGTCATAAAGACTTAGCAAGTTACTAACATAACTTCTTGTCATGGCATCATGCTCAACAATAATAATTCATGCTATTGGCATAATATACATTTCATAAATGATCATGTCAAGGCATTCATACTTAACAATCTTGAATATCATGTTATCAACAAGTATAACATTTCATTAATTCAATCAACCATCATTTCATATCATATCATATTCACGTAGACATTATTCACATATAAGCACTCGTGAGTCAATTCATACAAAAAGGGATATGATACCGTTACCCTTTTTCCGCCGTGTCGCTCCTGCAAAAACACGTGCAAAACCTTTATGTGTCCTCGATATCCCTTTCGTGGATATCGATGTCCCCGAGACATTTTCCCGCTCGAGTTCCGATAGTTATCAAAGTCATGTTTCCATACTACAACTGAGATCAACTACTTCCCTACCGTGGCTATCGATAGAGGGTGTGTGCAACCCGATGCGACGATCCATCAAAATCACGAATCTCACAATTTGTGAAGATGATACATCGTCCCGCTCAAAGACTCAACAAACCGACTCCAGCTAGACTCAAACTTCAAGCACACGTAATACATTTTCATATGCTCAAATAAGTAGGCATGTACTCTACCATCATCTAGTCATGTTTTTACTTCACAACTAGCACATAATCACATTAAAGATAAAATCAAGGCTCTAATCATCAAGTGTTCTTCATACACTTTAAAATTCTTGGAGGCTTAACCTCCATTAATACTACCCAAAATTTTGTAGGACTTAGGCATATTACTCCTTAATGTCATACTAACCCAATGGTCAACTCCGTTGAGTCATAATCAATCTTTCAAAAATTAGGGTATAGAAGCCGTTGGCCTCAATACTCTCCTATGTCCATACTAACATGAATAAAAAGGTTACTAAGGTCATTAAACCCGTAAGACCCCAAATCAAACATTTAAGTAGGCAACATAGAATCAAAGTCACAAGTTAAGCATATATATTCATTCACAAGTCATCAAACATGCTCCCAACACTTAAACAAACAAGATAGAATGATTTATCATATATCTCTACCCTTGAATATCATCATAAACATACTTTACAATCAGTTTACTAAGGTTATTAAACCCATAAAACTCCACTCAAACAATTAACTAGTCCACATAGAATAGAAGTCACAAACAAGACATAAATATTCATTCTTTCTATTTCATCAAATATGAGTCTAACCATTTCATCAAATATGCTCCCAACACTTAAACAAACAAGATAGAATAATTCATCATCTATCTCTACACATTAATATCATCATAATCATACTTTACAACATGTTCATCCAACCAAAAATGCATCATTTAGCATATACGAGAACATAACATCTCTACAAGTCTAACTATTTCATCATACATGCTCCCAACACTTGAACAACAAGATAGGGTGATTTATCATACATTATCACACCTAAATAACGTCACAAACATGGTTTATAATCTGATAATAATCTGTTTATGCAACAAAAAATGCATCATTTAGCATATACGAGAACATGACATCTCTACAAGCCTAACCATTTCATCAAATATGCTCCCAACACTTAAACAACAAGATAGGATGCTTTATCATACATTATCACACCTACATAACATCATAAACATGGGTTTATAAATCTGATCATAATCTGTTTATGTAACAAAAAATTCATCATTTAGCATATACGAGAACATAGCATCTCTACAAGCCTAACCATTTCATCAAATATGCTCCCAACACTTAAACAACAAGATATGATGATTTATCATACATTATCACACCTAAATAACATCATAAACATGGTTTATAAATCTGATCATAATCTGTTTATGCAACCAAAAATTCATCATTTAGCATATACGAGAACATGACATCTCTACAAGCCTAACCATTTCATCAAATATGCTCCCAACACTTAAACAACAAGATAGGATGATTTATCATACACTATCACACCTAAATAACATCATAAACATGGTTTATAATATGTTTATAATCTGTTCATACAACCAAAATTCATCATTTAGCATATAATGAAACATGTCATCTCTACAAAGTCCTAAGTGCTCTCATTGACCTCAAATAGCAAGATTGTTTTCCCTAGGGTCAATGAGGCTAAGATAAATAGAAAGAGATGTTGTAACTCACCTTAAATCAGTCCTACAAGATGTACAAAACATCCATGCAAAGGTGGGTATGTGATCTCCTTGACCTCCTCTCCTCTTCTATGGTTGGGTTTTGGCAATGGCTTCCTCAAGATTTGGCCACCATTGTTGATCACCTATGAACCTTCAAGAAAACCTCTCCAACCTTAGAGATATGATAAGCCACGTTTTTTGGAGAAGATGGCTGAATAGGATGGCTTAATGGAGGCATTTGGTCAATCTTTGGCTGAAGTGGGGTGGGAGAAGGTGTCCAATGCATGTTTGTGCATGTGGATGTCTCTACATGCCAAGTGGTTTGCATGCACCCAAGGACTCTCAAAACTTGTTGAACATGCAATGGAGGATAGGTAGGACGAACTAGGTTAGTTTAGGGTGGGTTAGGTTGGGTTTGGGTAGGGTTAGGTTGGCCAAATAGAAAGTTAATGAGTGGTCAACTATAGTAGACCAGAATTTGGGTCATTTTACAAAATGGTCCTGTACCAAAATACACGTCCTAAAATTACAAAAAGGTATTTTTATAAATCTCTATGAGTCTAGTTTCTAACACATCAAACGGATCCAAATTCCGAGTTTCGTACACAAAGTTATGGCCAAAATACTACAGACCTATCGTGGCCTTCAGAAATACGCAAATTTCCGAAAATCAAACTCGAGCGTGTGTAAACGTTTACACGACCACTCAAAAATAATTATATGTTAGTTCCCCAAGGTCCCCTATTCATCTAGGGTCAAAATAATACCAACCGAAAAAGTCGTACAAAGAAGAAGAACGATAAGAAGTAAAGTAGCAATCAAACCGTCGATTCGACAAGCATTCAAACAAGATTTAAATCATGTTAAGGATATTATGAATGATATCTAATATTTACATATATGCATCCATCTAGAACTCTAACACATCTAAACATGTTATTTAATCATCATGTAAAGATCTTGGACCAAATCGAGGTCAGGAACACAAAAACCCGAGTAAACTCTCAATCGCATCACATTTCGATTATCGTCGAGTTACGACTTGTGACTTTAGAAAGTTAACAACTAAATGACAGCTCTTAAAAGTATTTTGGTCTTAATGTGATCTCTCATACACATCTAGACTCTCTTAGAAATCAAATAAGCGATCAACAAGGGAAGAAGTGCGAGCATTGCACGAAATTCAAGCTAACCGGGAATCAGGGTCTTACAATCGGAGTAACCGGATTAATTACAGACCCAAGATTAAATAACAGATAACACTAGTTATTTCAAAATAACTAAATAACCACCTATTGATTACAAATAGGGGTGGGGATAACATTTAATCACAGGGGTCACAACAGTAAATAACAATACTGAATAATCTGGTTAACAGAGTCTCGTGTATCTTCACTAACTGTTATGGAAGAAAAGAGAGTGAAGATACACTGTCGAGTATAAACTGAAATACAGAGCTGAATCAGAAGGCTGATTAGTAACAGGACATAAACGAAAGCAAGGGCAATATATTAAGCAGTTATAATATCTAAACAGAATAATAACTGAATAAGAAACTGAAGCCACAAATGAGAGCACTACGTTGTCGTGTACCAAAACATGACTCACCGTAATCGGTCGAAGACCTCGGCTAGGCTTTCGTCGGCTTAGACACCCTTTCACCGGCCATATCCACCAACGAGTCCAAACAGAACCAACACACCCCAAACCAAGGCTAAAGCCACATGGAACAAACTTGACCACAAGCTTCGGCAACCGAGCAAGAAGACAGCAAGAGAGGAAGACCGAACGGACAGCTCACCAGCCCAACCACCGTGACCCAAAAACCCAAGCACTCTAAGCTCACTATCTCACACTCGCTGCTCACAGCCCGCTCACATGAAGAATAGAAGAACAGAATCAGTCCTTCACGGGTAACACCCACCAGATTTGGTAACCTTCTAACTCACAATCTCACCAAGGATTATATGACGGAGGGGATGACCAACCTAAATCTAAGGTGACAGAAGGACATAGTAGAGAGAAGGGACGGTAGGCTACTACTGGGTTTTCTCTGCAATGTTCGCAACCCACGACCTATTTCTGCTCACAGTCCCACACACTCACTGCTCACACTAAATCCCCTTACTAAATGACGAAGGGCAACAACAAATTTAAAGGGCGGCTGAATATAAAAAAAGCCAAGGAAAAACTGTTACACAATTGGGATAAGGAGGGATGAGTTGTCATCCATAATCCACAAAATACAACCAAAGGGGCTTCACCATTTAGGGACGGGATACACAAGGGAGTCGGGCCAAGCTGTTTGGGCTTAGGGAGATAAAAGAAAGGCTACCACAATAACTGATTTTGGGCCTCCACAATTTCTAACAATCTCCACCTTGGAGCAAGTGTCGGTTCACACCATTGGACTCGAGGATATATAAACAAAAAAGGTTCATCATCGCCTTATCCCTGCACTTGATCCAACACAAAGCAGGACCAAAATAGGGAAAACACTTAACTAATTAAACATAAAGCAGAATTAGTCAAGACACCATGACTGTTCACAAAGAACTGCCCATGGATTTCAAGGAAATCACCACAGCCAACACAAAGTAAGCCAATCTAACTTATTCTAACACCACAGTAAGAACAAGAAAGATACCACGACACACACCAAGTAATGTCGAGGATTTTCGGGTAACCAAAACAAAACATCAATCACAAGAATCAAAATCAAGCATTTTAAAACAATATTTAATTTTTTTTACCACCAAAGGTTTAACCTCCCAATCGAATTGGGCAACTAGAGCAAGCTTAATCACAATCCCTTGTTTTCGAGAAAACCCTTTTACAACCAACCTAGATTTAAAATAAGTAAGTTCAGCCACACGAAGGGGCACCAAAGTCCAAGAATGGTTCACATGCAAAGCATTAACATTATCCATTAAAGCATTCAACCAATCACTATGATTTCCAAATTTTAAAGCACCATTGTTGTAAATTATGGGATCATTCAAATTGTTAAAAGAATTGAGCATACAAAACACATATGAGGAAATGTGAAAATTGTCATCAAAACTAGACGGCTTCCTAACAAAAGGTCTAGGCCTACCACTAGCAAGTTGATACACACCTAAATTTTCAAGTCTAGAAATTTCCATCTGTTGGTCCACAATAATACTCAAATAGGCTAGGGGGTGAGTAGCCTATGATGCCAATTTAAAAACTTTTCTTTGGATATATTTGTTAAGCATAGTTTAAGTGGCAATTGTAGTTTATCGAGTTGAGCATGTCTGCCGGTAGAGGCTATCGGTAGACTTGCTCCAAGCAAAAGTATCAACTCTGCCGGTAAATTTCTAGTTCAAATCAAAAGCCTGTTAAAAAGAGTTTGGAACGCGAAAAGTAAAGAGGCTATGATTTGGAGAAATCTTAAGTGGTTGTACATGAATATATGTTCAGAACAACAGCACACTTAATACTTCTTTCAAATGCAAATTAAGTAAATCAATTGAGAATAGCTTTTCTAAAGATAAATTCATTTGTCAAAAGCTCATAGATATATAAGGACTGATAAATAAGGTATTTGTAAGAACATATGAATTTATTCAAAGATAAATTACATATTATATCAGTCTAAATAATCTATGTACAGTTTTTGATTTTGTCCATCCAAGCCTCAATCCTTACTTAATTATCCACTCAAGAATCTTTAAGTAGCAAAGGGCAATAGGAGACCAGAACCAGAAACTGTTATGAGAAGGAAGGGATTTTCAAGGTCGTTCAGATAAAAATTATCTGAACGATTGAGTGCAAAGCACTCGACCTTCCATGATGAATGATTATTGCACAATCAACAGCATTTGTATTGGAATACAAATTTGAAGATATGAATGCAATATCTATAGACAACTCTTCATTTTCTTCATACATAATCTAACATCAATCTTCAGATCTTGATCTCTGTCTATTGAAGTTTCTGATCAATCTCTTCTCTTCTCTAAGATTTTTCTTCCTAGCAATCCACTGAAAGTGTTTTGCTAAGATCTGGATGAGTTCGCTGCAATCTGTGTAGAGATCTGAGATACGTTGGTGAAGACGATCTCGTTGTAGATCTCTTTTCTTTGGGGCTCTTGAGTAAGTAGAGTTACTCATTGCTCATCATCTGTTATCTCATCGGGGTGAGTTATTTTTCGATGATCTGTGTTTTGTCTTGGGTACGAGAGAGGATTTATATAGGCGGGAGTTAATATGATCGTTGAAAGATGAAGATTTGAAGTTTCTATCCATTTAGAGATGTAGTGGTTGAAGTCTATCGGATAGAGATCTTTGTCCATAAGATCTTTGACTATTTGGAGCAGAGATTTAGTCCTGTAGATCTTGGAACTTGTTGTCTGTCAGACTGTGTTGATAAGTCTCTGAAGAGCAGGTCTGATGTCTGTTGCACTGTCAGGTGGTCTGTTCAATAAAGTAATTACTTTTTGACTTTATCAGACTACTTGAGTGAGAGAAAGTCTTGTAGCCTTAAATATGTCAAGCTTTCTGAGGCTTGAACATATTTGTCTTGATTTGAGCTGTTTCTAGACTTTTCTCTTTAGCACGTGCAGATTTTAGGTCTGCCGGTGGAATGCTTCGAGCCAGTGGAAACAAGTCTTCCGATTCAGGAGAACTGATGTCTGCTGCTGCGAACAGTTTAAGTTGTAGCATGTCTGCCGGTGGTGAGTCTTCAAGATGTTCTGATCTTTATCACTGAAGGCTTTTGACATAGCTGCAAGTCTTCCGATGCTGAGTGCTTTTGAAGTGCTGGTCTGTTTCAATCATCATGTAGGAAGGTAGGACTTGATCAGGTTGCACATAATCAAAGACCTATGTGATGTCACACGAGTTGCCACGCTAACCGGTACGCAGACCTTTTAGCCACTCGTGATGACTCACTTGTAATGGGGGCAAGCAAATCAACATATATAGAATATGCAAGGTGATAACTAAATTATCAAGAAGCATATTCCAACACCATCACATTTTCTTCATCCTCATTTTGCTCAAATTCTTTATCAACAATTTAAGGATTAGCAAGCACAATTTCATAATTTTCCACAATTTCAGTTTGCATACATGGTTTCACATCAAGAGAATTCCACACATAGGGTTGCTCCACCACAATTGGAGCCGGGGGAGGGGGTGCAACAATAGCATTAAAAGGTTGAGCATGCAACAAGTAAGGAAATTCAGTTTTGTCAAACACTACATCCCTACACATGACAAGTCTCTCATCATTCCCATCTCTCATCCACAATCTATACTCTCCCACCCTCTCCGAGTACCCTAAGAAAACACAACGAACCGATCGAGGTTCAAGTTTGTTATTATCTCGATGAATCTAAGCAGCACAACTGAAAACATGCAAGTTTGAAAAATCAATATCACAACCGAAAAACACAACTTCAGGACAACTATTACCAAGCGGGATAGAAGGGGACCTATTGTGCACATAGGCGGCGGACACAACCGCCTTTCCCCAAAAACCTATGGGAAGACCCGTCGAAGCAAGCATGTTCCTCACCCGTTCTAACATAGTTCTATTCATACGCTCGATCAAATTGCAAGGGAAAGATATTTCATGATCAATCCCACTCTCAACGCAGAATCTCTCGAACTCATCGTTACAGAACTCTAACCCCTTATTTGTCCTAAGTTTCTTGATTTTCTAACCGGTTTGATTTTCGATCAAAAGTTTCCATGTTTTAAATTTTCCAAAAACATCACTTTTATCTTGCATAGGAAAAACCCAAACTTTCCTTGAAAAGTCATCAACAATAGATAACCAATATTTATTCCTACCATGCGAGGGCTCACACATAGGACCCCACACATCCGCATAGATTAATTCAAGATGATTTTTAAAAGAGAATTTTTCCAAAGGGGAGGCGAACAACTAACCCTTTGATGTTTACAAGTCACAGCAGTATCACATAAAGGCACACAAGAAATCACATCATCAACAAAAGATTCATTTTTGTGAATAATTTCTAAGCCTTTACTACTCAGATGTCCAAGTCTTTTATGCAACAAATAAGAATTTCCATTCTTAAAATCATTTGTTTGATTTCCAGTAAAAGACACCGGGACAGTATTGCAAACATACAAGCTCTTTTGTTTTTCAACTTTAAAAATTACCAAATTGCCCTTAGTAACTTTCATCATACCTTACCCCATCTACCCTCTAACCCATCATCTTCAAGAGCAGCACAAGACATCAAATTATTGCACAAATCTGGCACATGTCTCACATTCTTCAAAGTAAAAACATTTCCCGAATCAAATTTCAAGCAAATATCACCGATTCCAGCAATAGGACAAGTTTTCCCATTGGCCACAGCAACAAAACCAGTTTCTAATTCTTTGTAAGAGCAAAAAATATTTTTAAAATGTGACATGTGATAGGAGCAACCAGAATCAACTAACCATTCATTTTTGCAAGAAAATATGGAATGCATAGAATTTAATGCATCATCACATAATTCAGTTACCACAAAAATATCAGCACTGTTCTCACAACAAGAAGCCACATTACATTCGTTTTGCTGTTTTTGATATTGACTTTGATTCATGTTTTTATTTTTAGGATTAGGGAAATCTTTCCTAAAGTGTCCCATTTCTCCACAGTTGTAACATTTCCGACCTTTAGTTCTCCATTCAGACCTACTCTTGCTTCTATTTCTTCCATTTCCAGAATTCTGATTTATGCCTTTGTTCTTATTTTGATTGTTTTCTCGTTCATTGTTTCTTTCAAACGTCCTACCTCTAACCATATTAACCTCACCAGAATCCGATTTAGCTTTTCTAGCAACTTTTAAATCTAACTCATTGCATTTCAGACTCGAAATCACCGTATCAAGCGTAATCTTATCTCTACCGTACTTAATAGCAAATTTCATGTAGGCATAGGATTCATGTATCGCATTCAAAAGCACAATCGAGGTATAATCGTCTATGTGTTCATTACCGGTTTGTTTAATATCTTCAACTTACTTGGTAAACACGTCAATGTTGTCTTCCATGTCTTTGTTTAAATCCAATTTAAAACTGATTTGTTTTTTTTCCAAAAGATGAATTTTACTTGGCAGAGTTTTCTCAAAGTACAGTTCTTCCAATTTTTCCCAAAGACTTTTGGCATGTCTATGTTTACCATATTTTCGCATGATCGGACCAGACAAGTTCAAGATAAGAGACGAGTAGGCACTTTCGTCCATTTCAGGTATAGCTTCTTCCGAGGTGTTTTTAGCAAACTCATGAGTTATGGCCTTGAAAACTTTTTCTTTAATTAAAATACTTTTCATTTTTTTTTGCCAAATCGAAAAGTCACTTTTACCATTAAAGGGTTCCAAACCATTAGACGATGAAGCCATTTTGAAAAATTATCACATAAACAATAGAACAATCAAAGTTTCATAGAACAGCCACAGAATATCCAAGTTTCAAAAAACAGATTTTTAAAACTCAAGAAAAAAAGCAAGTAGCAAACAGATCTAAAACAACATTAAACGGGTTTTAAGGAAAAAAAACACCAATTAAACAGGAGAAATAAATAACACGAACGAAATCACCAAAACATATAACAAAGCACCAAACCCAAGCTAAGAAATAACAAAAATATTTCTACCAATCTAATACTGAAAGTAAAAGACAAGCAAGGGTAACCAAAACTCACCAAGAAACTCTAGGAGAGAGTTTCTAATATATTTTGGATTGAATGGGACTCTACCGACTCACGGTATAAGGACGCGGGTGGCTCTGATACCACTGTTTTGTGAATGTACCACACTAATAGTCAGGTACAGTCCTGTACAGAATCGGAGTAACCAGATTAATTACAGACCCAAGATTAAATAGCTGATAAAACTAGTTATTACAGAATAACTAAATGACCACCTATCGATTACAAACCGGGGTAGGGAAAACATTTAATCACAGGGGTCACAATAGTAAATAACAATACTGAATAATCTGGTTAACATAGTCTCGTGTATCTTCACTAACTGTTATGGAATAATAGAGAGTGAAAATACACTATGGAGTATAAACTGAAATACATAGCATAATCAGAAGGCTCATTAGTAATAGGACATAAACGAAAGCAAGGCCAGTATATTAAACAGTTATAATATCTAAACAGAATAACAACTGAATAAGAAACTAAAGCCACATATGAGAGCACTACGTTGCCGTGTACCAAAACACGACTCGGCGTAATCGGTCGAAGACCTCGGCTAGGCTCTCGTCGGCTCAAACACCCTTTCACCGGCCATATCCACCAACGAGTCGAAACAGAACCAACACACCGTAAACCAAGGTCAAAGCCATACAGAACAGACTTGACCACAAGCTCCGGCAACCAAGCAAGAAGACAGCAAGAGAGGAAAATGGAACGGATAGCTCACCAGCCCAACCACTGTGACCCCAAAACCCAAGCACTCTCAGCTCACTATCTCACACTCTCTACTCACAGCCCGCTCACAGGAAGAACGACAAGAACAGAATCAGTCCTTCACGTGTAACACCCACCAGATTTGGTAACCCTCTAACTCACAATCTGATGTAGCGAAAGGTAATTAAAACAACCGATAAATATGAAGCTGTTGATATCGCACACGAATACCAGTGTTTATCTTCCAAATCCTGTTGAGGTTCACAAACCTACCACGAACTAGGCATCAATTCTCGTTGATTCAATGAATACCGAAATTGGGGAAAAAACAACTTTTTCATAAAATGGCAAAACTGCCTCTCAAACAACCCTAAAAGTGTTTAAATATGACCAAAACCCTAGAAGTAATAAATAGTTGAAATTACAAAAAAATCCGAAACAAATAAAAAAACTTCAATGGCCCGTAACACTATCTAAACGACATTTTTTTGGCCTAAATAAATTCTCATAACCGAGTTTCACTTGATTAGTTTTGTTCTACTTTTCAAGAGCTTCGTTTTGATATGCGGTGGGCCCCGTAACTCCATCCGATTCAAAAGTTATGTCATTTTCCGCGCGCCCGGTCCAAACGGTCGAGATAATCAAGCGCGAGACTGCCTGCATCACAATCTCACCAAGGATTATATGACAGAGGGGATAACCAACCTAAATCTAAGGTGATAGAAGGACAAAGAAGAGAGAAGGGACGGTAGGCTGCTACTTGGTTTTCTCTGCAATGCTCACAACCCACGGCCTATTTCTGCCCACAGTCCCACACACTCACTGCTCGCACTAAATCCCCTTACTAAATGACGAAGGGCAGCAGCAAATTTAAAGGGCGGATGAATATGAAAAAAGCCAAGGAAAAACGGTTACACAATTGGGATAAGGAGGGAAGAGCTGTCATCCACAATCCACAAAATACAACCAAAGGGGCTTCACCAATTATGGACGGGCTGCACAAGGGAGTTGGGCCAAGCTGTTTGGGCTTAGGGAGATGAAAGAAGAAAAAATTACTAGCCGGTACATCTTTTCAATCATGTTTTCAAATCAATCCAGTCATTTTTTAAACATATCTTTTAGATACAATTTTGGGGTGAAAGTACATCACTGCCCCTTTGTGTCGTACAGGAAGAAAAGGCGTGGATAGGACTCAACTTTCTCCATTCGCAGATTCCCAATGTCATACAATGTTGGATTATGAGCTCAGTGACAGTGACCGGTCACTTCACTTTCAAGTTCAACCATCTTCATTCCCTCTCTCCAGCTTCATCTTTGGCTGATTTCCCTCAGTAGCCCATAGATCCGACTGATCTCTTCTGCTTCTTCCATTGCCGGACCAGCATCTGCCATCTCAGATTTGCTCTCTCAACTGTTATCCTCCATGACCGATTCAACAAGCTTCCAACCGCCAGCCTCGCCCTATTCCAAATCGGTCAACCCCCCAACTTCTCCGGCAATCATCCCTGATCTTTAGACTCCCTTCTCTCTATCACTTGCTTCCTTGCTAGCTTCACCGATAGCTTCAAATCATCCGATGGATAGGTCTTCTATAGCTTCGCAACTTTCAAAAGGATGTGGCTCTTCGATTACGACTTAGCGATGGCTTTGACGTCCGAGTTACCTGACCTGAAGAAATACAGGCTGAGGTTTATAGATTGGATTCATGCAATTGTGTTGGCATTTGTGTTGATCAATTTGACAGTAAGGTATAAGAATGTAATAAAATGTTTTTATCCACAACCTAGTCATGAAGTTCAGGAGGTTTTGGACATAGTTCCTATAGGACTTGGGCTTCTCTGCAGTTTCTTGTTTGTGCTATTCCCTACCAAGAGGCATGATATAAGGTACTCTGTAACTCATAATTAATTGACTTTTTCTTTCTCTCTCTAACTCTAGATTATTAAATGTAAGATATTTAAAGAATTTGTGATTTGCATGCTGGTTTGATGCGGATCCAATGTTTTATGACTTATTTTTCTCTTTTTTTATGTGTTAATAGGCTCTGTATTTGTTATAATTTATGGCATCACATTTTTGGCATCAGCAATCTGATGCCAGAAAAGATGAAGAATGGGTTTGTCAACCTGATGCAAGGAGCATTTGACATCAACAACCTGATGCCTGGATTATTGAATTTTTTGTTTCACCTGATGCCAAGCTTTGGCATCAGCTTTTTTGAATTTTTTTTGGTGTGAATAAACTGTGAAATCAATGCTGATGCCAAACCTTGGCATCAGCTTTTTTGAATTTTTTTTCACCTGATGCCAAGCCTTGACAACAGCTTTTTAGCATCAGCTTTTTTGAATTTTTTTTGTTTGAATAAACTGTCAAATTAATGCTGATGCCAAGTTTTGGCATCAGTTTTTTTGAATTTTTTTCACATGATGCCAAGCCTTGGCATCAGCTTTTTGGCATCAAATTTTTTTTGGCATCAACTTTTTTGAATTTTTTTAGGCCGGATCTTCATTAATGGCATTTTTGTCATTTAACAACCAATTTGTAGTTACATGAAATGTCCAAAAAATTGATAGTCCTAGATGAAAACATGTTTCTAAAATTGCACCCACTTGAAATTTGCCCATAAAAGAAAGGCTGCAACAATAACTGATTTTGGGCCTCCACAATTTCTAACAAGCCCAAACCAGCCTAGTATTGATGAACTGGAGAACCTGCTCACTAATCAAGATTCTCTAGCTATGCAAATGAAGGGTACTTCTATTCAGGTAAATAGTAAGAGTTTTCTGTAAATAGAAGGAAGGATTACAATAAGAAGTTGATAACATTCTAGTGACCATAAACAGAAAAGACAAGGTGAAGACTCAAACAATACAGTGAGAAAGTGAGTTGTCACAAAAGCGGGCAACTTGGAGATATCAAGAAGATCCGCCGTTTAAAAGTTTATGAAGGGTATGCTAACACTTCTGATCACGCCACAATGATGGGGTGACTGAGCTGGCAGTCCACGTAATGGACCTGAGCTGACGTGTCCGACTCTTTAGGGTCACGTCGGTGTATGTGGGCACCGGTGGTACCAATTCTGTTAGGATATCTGGGCTTGATGGTTGATCTTGGATAATCTTGGTTGAAGGATACCTGAAAGGAAGACTTCCGTTAGGGTGCTGGGGGTTTCCCAGCTACAGCCCTCCGGTGTGAGAGTCAGTAATCAGGATATAACCTATGTGCCGGAGCTAAGCGTTCCCTTAAGCTTCCGGTGAGTGTTTTGAGAGTAATCTCTTTGTGTGTTTTGTCTATCACCAGCAATATAGTAAGTTTGCAATATTAAGTAAATCTTACCTTTCTTGAAGGGAAAGGTTTCCTTTTATAGTAGCTTAGATTTGGAGTCATGATTGGTATGAGGGTCCCAGCTGGTGGGACTTGTTCCCTGGTCGGCTTGCTGGCGGTTCCTGAGTGGTCAACAGGTTGCGTGTGATGTACTGATTGTAGGCGGTTGAATAAGCCGATAAGATATAGCGGCTTGCATGGCTTGCACAGCTCTTGTGGGGAAAGCACCTGGATGCTATGTATAGGCTATGGGCTAAACCTGTCTTATCCCAGATGAGTTGTCGGCCGAGCATAGGTGGTCCTCACTCGTGTGGTCGGGTGTTGATTTATGATTGCCTATTGTGCTCGGCAGGTCGGTGGTCGCCGGTACTTCATCGGCTGGCTAATGGTTTGTCGACGATGATTGATTAGGGAATGGTCTTCGGCCTTTGGTGGGACCGGCCGAAGCCTAGCTGGAATCCACGTGGTCGTTCCACGTAGGGGGACCCAGGTCGGGTCCCATCAATAGCCCCCGAGTTTCCAAGTGCGAGGATTCATCCTTAGCTTGGAAAGTTTAGTCGAATTTTATGCTCGATTTGTCTGTCTCTGATCTTCGCTGGGCTTCCTCGACTCTTTGTTTATTTCTGTTTGTGGTCGCCTAATTGATTCTGCTCGATTGGCATTAATTTTTTCGTAGCCGATCACTTTGATATCGAGGGTACGTGAAGGAGTAATTAGTGGAATTTTCCTAGGAAATTGGTCCGTCGTATGCATTAAATGCACAGTATTCGAGGAGTCGTAGGTAATGATTCACAATTACTTTTCCCAAAATGTGACGGCGTCTAGTTCACTGAAACGTCGTCGGTTTGCAGTCATTTCGTGCACAGTGCTCGCCACGTGTCGCCTAGTGGATGGTTTAGGTAAGATCCGCGTGTTTTTGGTCAGGTCGACCCGGTGTGATCGGGTCGATATAAAACTACGAATTTTTCCCGGTTTTTCATTTCACTCTTCTTCAGTTTCTTGCGAGTTTTCTGGGCGAAAAAATCTTCTTGATGCTTCTTCTCTTACCTCAGACATTTACAACCGTTTCTTTACTCTTAAATCTTAGTATTCAGGTTCGCTTTTTTCTCCCTTTTCATTTGATACAATTTTCTTGAGTTTTTGAGTCCATTTTGAGTATTTTCCCATTTTGCAGCTTTTTCCGGTGACCTCTGCGTTTTCTGGTACATCGGAGTTCATTCCTTGGTGTCTGTCACCCTTCCCAATCCTCGTTCAACTCCCTCCTCACTCAATTTCCTGTTTTCTGCTCGCTCCTGATCTCGAATCGTTTCACAGGTACTTGTGTTCTCTTTTTTTCATTTTTACTCACTCTTCGGTCTGTTAAGTTTCTAGGGTTAGGTTTTTATGAACCCCGTGTCTGCCCTCTCTGTTTTTGCCCCGAGCAAAACCTCTTCCTCATCCTCGCCCAGCTCTTCGACTGCCTTTCAAAGAAATATGAGGACTAAGCATGTTAGCCCGGACCCTGCGTATGCTCGGTCTCCAACGACCAAAAGGTTATATTCGCAAACCGACGGAGCTTGGTCGCTGGTGAAGCCGAGCCAAGCGAAGACACTACTGATCAACGGCGGTTATCGGATGGACGGTTTACCCACCTTTTCTGACAAAGAGTATGCCAGCAAAGATATTCCGGCTGGGGCGCCTATGTTGGTGTGCTCGGACACGACCACAACCCTTTGTTACCTCTTTGACCAATACTATCGAGAACTAGTCGCCAAGGAAGTAGTCGAGGCGAGCAAGGCCTTAGCTGCCGAAAAACGAGGGGAGAGCTCTTCGGCTGCTGCCCTAGTTGAAGAAGTTTCGACGGAGGCCGATGATGTTCCTGCCCGCAGAATACTGAGGGAATGGAGGAATAATATTTATCCTGCCGATGTAGACAGCTGGGACGAGCAGTACAATCACAGTCGGAAAAGATTCCAGGGATCTGCCCCTAACAATTCGATTAGTATGGACGAGTTGAGAGCGAGGACAGATAGAGTAGGTTTTTATATTTCGTTTTTTGAGGCTGGTCTTCGATTGCCCCTCGACCCTCTTCTATGCGAGCTTCTGGAAGAAGCGGGTGCTCACCCCCTCGACCTCTCCTTGAACCTCGTTTGGTTCCTAATTTCTTTTGCGGCATGTGTCCGAATGCTCGGGTTTGAGCCGACTCTGCCCCTCTTCAAAACCTATTTTGTGGTGACAAAGTCCCTGAAGCGTCTTCAATGCAAACATCACAACCGAGGAATAAATCTGTTCGCCAAGCCTCCCGGGAAAACAGGGCACTGGGACGAGAAGGTTTTGTTGGTGGAGAGCAAATACGGGTGGAATTTCCCGGTTCCTCGCCTTTCTAATGCAGAGATTAAGTCATTCTCCCCGGCTGGGACTTTGGACGAGTATGAAGAATCTGCTCGAAAAGCTATCGAGGATTTTCTCGGGGTGAGAGAAGCGGGACCAGCCCGAGTATTTAATTGGAACTCTCTAAGTGAGGACGAGGTTCTCTTGAGGATGGTCGGAATGACGACCAAGAGGTTCGAGGGGCTGTCGGTTCGATGCGAGGTCCCCGCGTACATCCAATACCCCGGGTGGTCGATGCATGAGGGTAATAAGTTTCAGCTGGACTGCCCTCAGTGCAAAGACAATACGTTCAATCTTGAAGGCTGTGGAAGTATATGCCGTTGCTTTACTGTTTTCTATTTGAGCTTTATTTTCTTATTTCTTCTTGATCGATTCTGTGCTCGTTCTGATTTTATTATTATTTTTTTTCACTATTTCAGATATGATCGATATAGACGAACTCACGGGCAAGTTGGCCAGGCGAGACGCAGGGATGACTCGTCGGCGAATTTTGAAAGATGCAAAGGCTGACCCCAACAAGGCCTATCCACTACCAACCGACGAGTAGGGGGTTAGGTCCTCGGCGGCTCCTTCCTCGGCGGCTCCTCGTCGAGCACCAACCAGAATTAATCCCCGAAAAAGAAGTAAACCCCTAGCCCCGGCCAAGAAAATTTCTGAGCCCGCAGTTCCGGCTTCCGCTTCACAGCCCGCTTCCGCCGAGAGTGCTCCTGCCCCTCCCCAAAGGAAACGACAACTAATAGTGGATGCTTTCGAGTAGGATGAGCAGAGCGTAGAGGAAAGGTCTGCTCGTCCCCCTGCGGGGAAGAAATTGAAAGGCAAAGGCAAATATGTATCTTCATTGGCAAGTGAAGAAACAGTCCCGTGGCTGAGGGATGATTTTGTGGGTCCGACCACCCGCGCTGCTGGGACCCAGCTTGCTAAGGATTTTGCGGATATCCCCGTCCTCCAAAATTTTGATGTTTGTCGTCGCGATTCTCCCATGGCGCTAGCCGGGCAAGGGCTGGTTGTCCGAGCTCAAGTTGGGGATATGGTCGGGATTGCCAATTCTTTACCCCCTGCCGAGGGCATGGGACGAATTGGCCTATGCGTAAGTGAGGTAATATTCTTCGCCTTTTTTCTCTTTGTTGTTCGCCATTGTTTTTTATGTCGGTTGTGCTTGTTGCTAATACACATTGTATTTTTCTGTAGATTTGTTCTTTTGTATCCTCGCTGGCCACTCGAGCCAACCATTCTGCTATCGAGGCTAACAAGTTGAAGACGCGGGCCCAAACTGATAAGGATGAGATTGAGCTCTTACAGGGTCAAGTGGCCTCCCTGACAAGCAAACATGCTAAGGGGGAAGCCCAGCTGAAAGAGTCTTCGGCCAAGATGGCCCGCTTAAATAAAGCCAAGGACTCGGCTGAAGCTCGTGCTAGTGTTGCGGAGAAGAGGGCCAATGATGCCGAGGAAAAGGCTAAACAGATTGAAGAGAGGACTACCCTGGCCGAGTAAGAGCTAGCCGAGCTTAGGGCCAAAGTTGCCACTTTGGAGGGATAGGTCGAGGATGCGAAGGCCGCGACTTTCAAATCTTTTGAGGGGACTGAAGCTTTTAATAAAGAGATTGTTGTGTACTATGAGCGAGGAATACGCCACATGCTCCGAGTGGCCGCTGCCTGAGGAACGAGCCTTGGCACTATCATCGAATGGGGCAGCGAGAATTTCATCGACAAAGCTGCTCAGGAAGGCCACGAGATGATTCCTTTTACCGAGGACGAGTTGGAGATGTTGTGCGCGAGGGATGCTAAATATAATTTGGAGGAATGGGTGCCCCCCACCCCCTGGTCGATGGATGTCGTGGCCCTTACAAAGGCTGTGGAGCAGGGCGAGGAGGTGGACTTTGACCCGGAGCTAAAACTAAGACAATTTATGGGCGAAGGCGAACACTCCAACTGAGCTGAATTCGAAATTGCCTCCATGGCCGCCGAGCAACATGGTCTTCCCTCTCCCCCTCGTGAAACCGAGGTCGCCAATCTCCCCGAGTAGTTTTTTGTTTTTCCTCGCTGTGTCGAGTAGTCCCAGGCGAGTGTGCCGTTAATTCAAACAATTTTTTATTTGTCCTTAACAATATTTTGTTGTTCATTTTAGTCGGCTTAAAATGAGCTATCTGAATGAATTTTACTGGTTCTTACTTTAGCTTTATTTCTAACTGTGCTCGCGTACCGAGGACAATCAATGATGAGCATATTTGTTTATACCTACTTTTTAAATAGTCGCTTTTTCCTCGTATAATAATCCTCGGAACTCTCCCACCTCCGTACGAGGATGGGAATGAGTACTTTGACTCATTTATCATTTTTGATGGCCTTCCTCGTGTACCGAGGATAAGGTCTTTCTCACATCTCCGTACGAGGATGGGAATGAGCGCTTGACTCATTTATCATTTTTGATGGCCTTCCTCGTGTACCGAGGATAGGTCCTATTCCATCTCCGTTCGAGAATGAGAATAAGTAGGAACATTAGTTTTCAGGAAAAAGACTTGTCATTCACTAAGCTTGCAATCCTTACAAAAAGTTACATCAATGATAATACACCTTGAGATGATCTGCATGCCAAGGATTCTTAAAAGGTGTACCATCTAGTTCGGCCAACCTGTAGGTTCCGTCTTTCACAATGCTAGTTATTCTTAATGGACCTTCCCAATTTGGAGACATCTTATTTCTTCCCACCTTTCTACCTGTAGCTTCAATCTTTCTCATAACCAAGTCTCCAACTAGAAAGGCTCTCAATTTAACTTTTTTGTCATGGTGAATCTTTGTGAGCTTCTTGTAATTGATCATTCTGAGTCGGGCCTCTAGTCGCCTTTCTTCGAAGTTATACAGATCGAGCTGTCTGGATAAGTCATTCTGTTGTTGATCGAATAAGGTAACCCGAATGGTGGGAAGGGCTAGCTCGACTGGTGCCATTGCTTCCGAGCCATATGTTAATGCAAACGGGGTTTCACCAGTAGATCCTCGCAACGATGTTCTAATTCCCCATAGCATAATTGGTAACTGTTCTAACCAGCTTCCATTTTTCTCGTCTAAATTGCGTTTCAAGGCGTGCATGATCTTCTTATTCCCTGCCTCTGCCTGGCCATTGCCCTGTGGATAAGCTACCGAAGACATTCTGTGTTTAACATTTAGTCGATCACAACTTGATGTAATTTTTTTAGAAAATTGAGTGCCATGGTCGGAGACGATCATCCGAGGAAGTCCAAAACGGCAGAAAATCTGCTCGTAGGTAAACCTGACTGCCTGATCCTCGGTTATGCTAGCCAGTGGCTTTGCTTCTATCCATTTGGTGAAGTAATCGACGGCGACGATCACATACTCGCATCCATATTTTTCTTTGGGAAAGGGACCAATAAGGTCGATCCCCCACATGTCAAAGGGCCATGCAGCGACTACTGGAGTTTGCAAGACCGAGGGCAGCCGCGGAATGTTTGCATATCTTTGGCATTTGTCACACTTACTTACGTATTCCGCTGCGTCTCTTCTCATGCTCGGCCAATAATAGCCATGGAAATTCATCTTGTCTGACAGGGTCCTCGCTCCAGGGTGTCCCCCACACTCGGCCTCATGCACCTCAGCCAGTAGATCGCTCACTGTCTCTGGTCGTATGCATCGAAGGAGAGGTTTGGTATTTGATCGTTTGTAAAGCATGCCTCCCACAACCGAGTATCTGCATGCTCGATTTCTAATTATTTGAGCTTCACTTTTCCCTTCTGGTAGAGTGCCCTGTTCAATGTAATCCTTTATGTCGTCGATCCAACATCTTGGGATTTCAGCGACGACCATAATTTCCTCGTAACTGATGGCTGGGATCCTGAGGAACATAAGCTCAATATTAGGAGGAACCTTATCGGCCTCCGAGGACGCAATCTTGGAGAGATGATCAGCTCGGGAATTTCCCTCTCTCAGGATTTGCTCTAACTCCCAATATTTGAAAAGCTTCAACAATTTATGTGTCAGTTGCTGGTACTTAGCCAATACTGGGTGATTTGCTTCATATTCGCCCAGTATCTGCTTTACCACCAACTGGGAATCGCTGTAAATCACTATATCTTCTGCCCCCAAAGCTAGTGCGAGCTCGATTCCAGCGATCAGGGCTTCATATTCGGCCTGATTGTTCGATGTCTTGAACTGGAATCTTAAAGCCATGTCTATCTCTCCTAAATCTGGGATACTCAACGAAAGTCCAGCTCCACTCCTCTCTGCTCCTGCAGATCCATCCACGAACAAGGTCCAATATAAAAGTGGCCTTGTTTTTGTTTGCTCGCCAGATGTTGTCGCTTTTGTGCTCGCTGGGGTAATTCTTCGAGCATTCTCTTGCTCCTTCTGGCCAAGTAAACGAAGTTTCAGCAATAAAGTCTGCCAGGACCTGTGCTCGGATCGTTTTTCTGGCCTCATAGCTGATGTCATACCCGGAAAGCTCTACTGACCATTTCAACATTCTGCCCGCCATGTCGGGTTTATGCATGATCTTTCTCAAAGGAAAATCGGTGTATACTATGATCGAGTGCGCCTGGAAGTAAGCTTTTAGTTTTCGCGCAGCGATGATCAAAGCGAGGACCAATTTTTCGACCTCTAAGTATCTCCCTTCAACGTCTGTCAGCGCATGGGAAACATAGTAGATTGGCCTTTGGATGTTATCTTCTTCTCTAACCAAGACTGCAGCCACCGCTGAGTCTGATGCAGCCAGATAGACGTATAACTTCTCCTCGGGTATTGGAATGCTGAGGAGTGGTGGTCGACCTATATATTCCCTAAGCTCTTCAAAAGCTTTCGTGCAATCCTCAGTCCATTCAAATTTTTTGCCTCCTTTCAAGACTTTGAAGAAGGGCAAGCTCTTTTCAGCTGATTTGGCGATGAAGCGACTGAGGGCAGTGATTCGACCATTGAGCTGTTGGACATATTTGATCGAGGATGGGACGTCCATAGTTGTTAAAGCTTTTATCTTCTCTGGATTGGCCTCAATTCCTCTCTCATTCACCATGTAGCCGAGGAACTTTCCTTCTGTCACTCCGAATGCACATTTGGTCGGGTTGAGCTTCATTTTGTTCTTTCGTAGATTCGAGAAAGTTTCTCGCAAATCTTTGGCATGGTCGCCATGCTTTGTTTTGATAACCATGTCGTCAATGTAGGCTTCCACATTTCTGCCCAACTGATCTCCGAACACTTTATTCACCATCCTTTGGTATGTAGCCCCCGCGTTCTTGAGGCCAAAAGGCATCATCGTGTAGCAATACAACCCCCCAGCTGCTCGAAATGCTGTGTGTATCTGGTCGGCCAACCACATTTTGATTTGATGATATCCTGAATATGCATCTACAAAACTGAGAATTTTGTGCCCCGATATGGAGTCCACAAGTTGGTCGATTCTGGGTAATGGATACCAATCTTTTGGGCAAGCTTTATTTAGATCGGTAAAATCTACACATATTCGCCATTTCCCAGTTATTTTCTTCACCATAACTACATTTGCAATCCAGGTTGCATACAAGACTTTTTTAATAATTTTGGCTTTCAACAACTTCGACACTTCTTCCTTAATAGCGGTCTGCTTTTCCGAGGAAAAGATTCGTGCCTTTTGTTTTATGGGGATGAAGTATGGGTCGATGCTTAACTGGTGCATAGCGACGTCCTCGCTAATTCCCTCCATATCATCAATCCTCCAGGCGAACACATCCAAGCTTTCTTTTAGTAGCTTGATGATCGCTGCTCGCTCCTCTTTGGGGATTTCCCTTCCTACTCGGACCTTCTGCTCGGGGAAATCAAGGTTGATCACAATTTCATCTAAATCGTCATTTGGCTCGATGGCCGGTTGATGATCAATGTCCAGGCTTTCAATGGTGAATACTTTGGTGACTACCGGGTTTTTTGTATGCTCTGCAGTAGTCAACGTGCCGACTAGAAGGTCTTCAGTTTTCCCCTTTTTGAGCGAGCTGGCGTTCCCAGCTCGCTTGTTCCATGGAAACGACGAGCTGGCGTTCCCAGCTTGTGTCTCGGGCCTCTTGTGCGAGCTAGCGTTCCCCGCTCGCTTTAACTGCTATGCTTGTATGAGTTGGTTCAGGAAATGTCGGTATTATTTCCTCTTCTGTTTCTCGACTTCTTTTGGTCGATCTACTAATTTCGACCACCTCTCCCTCGGGCATAGAAATTACCACCTTCTCTTTGTGGGTTTTTCCCTTGTAGATATATTCCAAGGTACTTGACGCATCATTCAAAATCATTCCAACCCCTTTTTCGGTAGGGTATTTGACTCTCTGATGAGCCATGGATGCAACCATTTGAAATTTTGTTTGGGAGGGTGAACCAAGTATGGCGTTGTATGGGGATGGTAGGTCAAGCACTAGAAAATCAACCTCCTCCGTTCGAGGAGTATTGGTCTCTTCCCCGAGGATCACCGAGAGCGTGATGATTCCTTTCGCCACTTTATGCCCGGTGAAACCCTCCAACTGTACACTGCTCGGTCTGAGGTGGGCGTTCCCCAACCCCATTCCCTTAAAGCATGTGTAATACAGGATATCCCTTCATGCCCCTGTATCTATGAGAACTCGCTTCACCTCGCTGTTGTGAATTCTCACTCGCAGAGTCAAGGGTTGTTGGCGAGCAGTCTGACTAGCTGCGAGCTCGCCTGGCCAGAAGGTGATTCCTCCTGCTTCATCAGGTCGCGGCATCATGTGAACCACGTGCTTCAAATTGTAAATAATGTTTTTTAGCTGGGTTCCACTTGGCGACGCTTCCCTGATAGTATTGATCACATTCCTCGGTCCTCCATTATCTGGTCGAGGATTTTGATGTCTTTCTGGCTCCCTCGGCCTTTCTTGCTGGTCATTTCCCCTTCGCTCAAACCTCCTGAGCTCGCCTCTGTCAATCAATTTTTGGATGGCCCTTTTCAAATTGATACAATCTTCAGTCGTATGCCCGACATCTTTATGGTAGGCGCATTGTTTGTTGGGATTGCGAGGGTACCGAGTTTCCTTTAATGGGTAAGGTCTACCAATTTTATCCTGGTCGAGCAGGACGTTCATGATATGCTCTCGGCTAGCTGTGAGTGGCATCCAATCAACGTTGTCCCACACGTTTTTCCCTCGATTGTCATCCTCCTTGTTATTTGATCCTCGACCACCTTTGTTCGAGTGGTCCTGAGCTCGGTGCCCTCCTTCCTGCTCTTTCTTCTTTCCCTTTTTCTTTTCACTTCCTTCCTTCTTCGCATCTTTGGTATTGATTACCCGAATTGGGTGGGCATACATTTCCCCGACCGAGGTTTGGTCGCGTAGCATCATTTCCTGCCTCATCAGTCCCTGTTGTAAGCCAGAGATGAAGCACATCTTAATGGACTCCTCCGAAATATATGGTATCTGGTCCACCATGGCCATAAACATATCCATGTAGAGTTGATTGGATTCATTAATCCGCTGTTGGATCCCACACAGGTCGGTTTGCTTCTTAGGTTGGAGTCCTGCCGAGGCGAACTGGTTAACAAACATCTGCCTGAATTCATCCCAACTTTCCACGGAATCCAGCGGCAGGCCTGCATACCATTTTAGAGCTTTTCCTTTCAACGTTCCTGCAAAAATCTTTCCCCAAGCATCCTCATCTTCGGGAGCAACTGCGTTCATCTTCACCTCAAAACTAGCCATGTGATCTATGGCATTGGTGAGACCCTGGTATGGCTCGAAAATAGGGATCTTTTTGTCTGGGAGGGGAGCTTTCCTCATTCTTTCCTGAAATGGGCCATTCTTGGCTGGAGGCAGTAGCATGGGTTTTCCCTTTTCCATAGCTTCCAATCGACCCTTTAGAAATTTTACCTCCTGCTCAACAGCCAAAGAAGGTTTACTGGTCGATACTTGTACCTCGGTGGTCGCGTTTCGACCACTCCTAGGGTATCCTGCACCTGATTGCTGGGAATGTGTGCAATGCCCGCATGTTCTAGTTTTGTTCGCCTCTGTCCTCGGCCTAGATTCCCCTTCCTCGCTTCTTTCTCGTGCTCGCCGGGAGCGTTTAGATTCATTGGGAAAGGTTAATCGGCTTTGAACACTAAGCTTGGGCGCCTGCTCGCTCGCTCTCTTTCCTAGCCGAGATTTTGCACTAGGCCGGGATATAGCTTTCCCTTTACCTCTTCCTTTTGAGGTAGCGTCTTGGATAGTCGGAGCTTGTTCCTCTTGAGGCTTAGTTGTAGCCGTTATCTTTTTCTGAAGCTCGAACATTTTGAGCTCAGCCTCCTGAATTCCTGCAAGGTTAGATTTCTGGCGTTCCCAGAATTTTACCTCTATGAGGAGCTTTTCTTGTTCAGTGGGTCTATCTCCCTTCGTTCGAGGTTGATCCACTTGAGCCTCCTCGTCGACATTATAGACGACGCTCGGCTGGCCTCCTGTTGCCTTTGAGGTGATCGGGTCAATGTCCATGCCCGTTACTTTGCTTGCTGGTGAGGGTGGTAGTTTGTTCGCTCCTGGTTGGTTTTGCTTGGTAGGAGTCTGTTGGTCCATTGATTATAAATTTGCACTTCACTTGATCGTTTCCCGGCAACGGAACCACTTGATCACGCCACAATGATGGGGTGACTGAGCTGGCAGTCCACGTAATAGACCTGAGCTGACGTGTCCGACTCTTTATGGTCACGTCGGTGTATGTGGGCACCGGTGGTACCAATTCTGTTAGGATATCTGGGCTTGATGGTTGATCTTGGATAATCTTGGTTGAAGGATACCTGAAAGGAAGACTTTCGTTAGGTGGGGGGTTTCCTCTGACCCTCCGGTGTGAGAGTCGATGTCGAGGATATAACGTAATGCTTGGGAGCTAGGCGTTCCCTTAAGCTTCCGGTGAGTGTTTTGAGAGTAATCTCTTTGTGTGTTTTGTCTATCACCAGCAATATAGTAAGTTTGCAATGTTAAGTAAATCTTACCTTTCTTGAAGGGAAAGGTTTCCTTTTATAGTAGCTTAGATTTGGAGTCATGATTGGTATGAGGGTCCCAGCTGGTGGGACTTGTTCCCTGGTCGGCTTGCTGGCGGTTCCTGAGTTGTCAACAGGTTGCGTGTGATGTACTGATTGTAGGCGGTTGAATAAGCCGATAAGATATAGCGGCTTGCATGGCTTGCACAGCTCTTGTGGGGAAAGCACCTGGATGCTATGTATAGGCTATGGGCTAAACATGTCTTATCCCAGATGAGTTGTCGGCCGAGCATAGGTGGTCCTCACTCGTGTGGTCGGGTGTTGATTTATGATCGCCTATTGTGCTCGGCAGGTCGGTGGTCGCCGGTACTTCATCGGCTGGCTAATGGTTTGTCGACGATGATTGATTAGGGAATGGTCTTCGGCCTTTGGTGGGACCGGCCCAAGCCTAGCTGGCATCCACGTGGTCGTTCCACGTAGATTGAAATACTTGTCGTTCCAGGTCGGGTCCCATCAACTTCCAAGAAAAAAGATTATATCAGCAAACGTTGATTGAAATACTTGTCTTTCAACCGAGGTAACAGATACAATTTGTTGCGCTATCGGATTATCAGATTCGGATCATAAATGGATAAACAAATTGAAAAACCCAATCCATATCTTAAAAGTAACTTCGGAATTGGATCAGATTCATATTAAAATCCGATACATTGACGGGCTTAGGTAAAAAGCAAGTAAAGTTACAAATTTTAAGAGTTTGATTAGTAAAATGAAACCTTTTTTTGTTGGAACTGAAGAAGTATTTTGTTAAGTCAGCGGAAGAGTCAAGTCTTGTGGAGACGGTGAAGATGCTTTGGTTTCAATAATTGTTTGATGAGGGGCCAAGTTCCTAAATCATGGCAACTCACATCCTAATTTTTCTAGTCAAGTCAACTAATCAGGGAGGATTTATCGCCAGCAATTGAACTGCTTTGATTTGACAATGTTGAACGTAACGTGTAGAAACATTCAATTCATTTGAGACCATAAAACTTGCAGTGGATTTCTCAAAATGTCTGATTTTGGGGTGACTTGACTAGAAAATGTGGTCTCTATCTGAGGGGCTAACTTTTTGTTTCCCAAATAAAATTTGGAGCAAGTGGATATTTCCTAATTTAGTGGAGAAATACAAATTCCCCTAGCACTGGCTAGCTTAACTCAAAACGACGTTGCTGCTAGTGGGTTGATTGGGAGTCCCATAACAGTCTAGCTACGTCTGAGTCAATGCCAATCGACCACGAGTGGTATGAGCCCATCCCCAGCATTGGGAGTTACATTTTCGACAACCCTCTGATCTAAGAGGCCTCTAATGAAGAGACAACCAAGGATCATCAACACAAGGCTAAACAGACAACTTATATGGTCTGGATGTTAAAAAGTAGGGCCTTTGCAACAAGCTGGAGTAATAGAAAGCCCCTCCTTCAATAGAACGAAGGCAAATCACAACACTCCCAATTACCAAAGGTAAAGGTTAGAATTGTTACAAAATTTCTGTTTAGAGGATGTGATTGTCAAGTTTATCAAAATAGGCTGCTAAAAACAATAGATTGTGAAAATCATCAACCATAAATATTGTACCTAGATGCTTGGATAAATCAGAGGTGGAATTTTCTAGTCTGTTCTTCCAAATTTAGTTCTTGTGCACCTCTCATCCTATTGTTCTTTTTTCGTTCATCCTTAACAATCTTAGTCGTACTCGTGCAGTTTAGTGTCTCTAGTTGAAGTTTAGAGAGTACGTCGTCTCTTTGTGTGGTATCCATTTGAGAGCTCGATGGTGATGGTCCTGATGGATCTCTTGAAGGCACAGAAGTTGGAAGTTGCTGTCTATCTGCTTTATTTTTCAGTATCCAGAATGGACATCAATGGAAGAGCAGTGAACCAGCTCAGCATAAAGAAGCTTACAAACAAAACATATAATTGGTGATTATGGTTAAGATATATGGGAGAATGACAGAATTGGACAAAAGGGACTACTGCTAATGAAATCGAACTAATTCAAACAATAAACCATCCATTATCTTTGTGACTCTACATTCACCAATAAAAAGTAAAGTGAGCTTATTGAATTTTTGGTGAAAGTACAGTAATGGAATTGATATATAAACCAAAATTATTTAAGTGCAATAATACATATGGCGAGTCCTATCTACAAGGAAATGCATACACAGCCCATTTAAGTAACTATCCTGAGCAAGACTAGATGAATTACAAGGGAAGAAAAAGAAAAGAGAAATTTACGTAGAACTGGCCACATGCAGTAGTAATATCTGCAGTGAGTCATCTTACCCACAGACAGAGAAAGGGGAGGGAGATGGAGGCTCAGTAACTTGAATAACACCTTCTAGCATTTGGGTAACCTTCCTCATGGTTGGTCTCAAAGATGGATCTTCTTGTATGCACCAAATACCAACCTTCACAAACATTTCAAGTTTTTCTCTCTCACATAAGGCTTCCAAATCATTTTCAACAATTTCTTCCAATTTCCTATCTTGAAAGCAATCCCATACCCAATCAGTTAATATTGCTCTCTCTTCACCAATCTCCAAATTCTCCACGCTCTTTCGGCACGAAATGATCTCCAGTAAAAGCACTCCAAAGCTGTAAACATCAACCTTTATTGTGATCGGAGTGTTCCTGAACCACTCGGGCGCAACATACCCTTTTGTTCCTCGGATTGCAGTATTTGTTCGACTCTGATTCATCATCAAAAGCTTGGCCAAACCAAAGTCGGATATCCGAGCATTGTAATACTCATCGAGAAGTATGTTCTGAGGCTTTATGTCGCAATGGATAATCTGAGTGTTGCACTCTTCATGAAGGTAAGAAAGTCCCCTTGCAATCCCCAAGGCAATATGGATCCTCTGTTTCCAACTTGGCTTTTTATCAGCAAAAAGGAAGCTTGCTAGAGTGCCATTACTCATGTACTCGTAAACCAATAGACGGTGCTCTCCTTCGTTGCAAAATCCGAGTATCCTGACCAAATTTTTCTGATGAGTTTGGGCAATTACATCAACTTCGGTTTTGAATTCCTTGTCTCCATTTTGCACCACTCTATCCAGTTTTTTCACTGCGATAATGTTTGTTGAAGTTGTCGTACTTATCACCCCTTTATAGACTACGCCAAAAGCACCCCTTCCTAATTCTTCTTCAAATCCATTGGTTGCTTCAGCAATCTCTTTATAGCTAAAACAACGCAGATTAGTTTCCACAGCGATAACACTAAAGGGAAGCTTCACGATTTTCTTTCGGTAGACAAGGAAGAAACCCAAACAAGCTGCAAAAATAAATATGATATTGACAAAAACAGAACTACCCAAGAGCACTGATTCTACAAGGACCAAAGAATCCCTATCCTTCTTCGTGCCCAGGGCAGTTTGATTAGAATTTGTGCCTGGGGAAGATAGGCGAGGACTTCCTGGAGGTAGATCACTTATTCTATATTTTAGGAAGGCCTTACTATTAACTACAGGGTCCTTTCTTCCAATTGAAAGTGGCAATCTCTTCTTCCAACAACTACTACCTCGGTAAACGGCAACGGCACAGAGGCAATCAGTTAAGCAAGAGCTCCTGCATTGCTCCTCGCTAACTGGGTCCATATGCTCATAGTCCGCTGCTGGCCAATCAGTATCAATTAGTTCCTCAGCATCGTATAAACTTCCCCCTGAAGTACTTGGCACATCCTCATCACAACTTGGACTGAAATTCGGCTTGCAGCTTCCGTACGTGTCATTTGGATCAATTAACGAATACCCTTGTGGGCATTCACAAATTGGCCTACGGTCCTGAAGCCTGCAAACACTGTTGAACCCGCAAACCCCGCTGCCTTCATGGTCAACAATGTTGACACATATGTTATTCGGCTCCCCCCATACTGCAG
>CM028382.1:12147735-12167520 GCA_013146195.2 Codonopsis lanceolata
AAAAATAATATACATATTGAAAATCTTTAAGACAAAATCTAGTAACTTATCAATGAATAATGACACTATAAAATAAATTTTGAAAACTAATGTAATAAAATAGTCTATAGAAAAAGTGTATTAGGCGGGCTAGTAAAAATATTTTATTGATAAGGAAGAGAGAGAAAGATAAAGAGATTGAGAGAGAAAATGATTAAGGAGATAAAAAAATGTGGATAAAAACGGTTAGAGAAGAGAGAGAAAGAGATAGAGAAAGAGATGAAGAGAAACCGAATGAGGAGTGGATTTTGTGGAGATAAAAACGTGATAAAAACGGTTGAGATCAGATTAAATCCTGACCAGTAATTGTGTTTGGTAAAAATCAATCCTAGCCGGTAATTAGCTTTTCTTAAATGTCTGAGTTGATTTATAATATATTAGTACTCTTGCCCGTGCCGATGGCACGTCGTCAGTTTGAGAATTTATCAATAAATGAAGCAGATGTTGTGGAAATGAACTACTAAAAATATTGTTTTTAAAAAAAATTTGACTTTCAATCTGGGCCTCTTTGCCCGGAATGGAAGGATTAATTAATAATTTGTATATGAAATTACGGGCCGGAAAAAACGGGTCAGATAACAGTTAAAAAGAAAAAAATATATTTCAAATTATAAAACTTACGATTTTTTTAAAAAAATTTAAAATTTGTATACGAAATTACGGGTCGGAAAAAAATTAAATTGATTAAGTTAATTACGATAACAATTAAAAATAAAAAATACAAATACAAATTTTCGTAACCATAAAACTGTAAAACCGTAAAATATTAACTGTAAAATCGTAATATCTCAGTAAAAGAGTAACTAATTTTCGCAAATGTAAAATAATAACTGTAAATCGTCTTGTAAATCGTAATATTTCAATAATTAAAATAGGGATGGAAAAAAGGTGATAAAAACGGTTGAGATTGTGAGATTAAACGTGATAGAGAGACATTCTTTATATTTCATATATATCAATATTACATTTAAATGAATGCCCGCACATAATTTTTCGTTTTAAAATTTAACATTCGTCAATAACTTTAACTTATACTTCCTAATTTAAACATGTGCTACCATTACTAAAATAGAGAGACATTATTTGGAAATTGGTGTTGCAAAATATTTTTTTATTCAATAGCCGTAGAATCTTGATAAAACAGTAAATTGATTAATTTGTATACGAAATTGCGGACTGAAAAAAAAGGGCCGGAAAAAAATTAAATTAATTAAGTTAATTACGATAATAATTAAAAATAAAACCGAGAAAGTTAAAGACACCGTGCTCAACTAAATACTCTCTCCGTTTTCAAAATATTATCTATTTTGATCTGGTACATCATTTATTTATTTTTTAATTGTATTGTAAATGACGGGATACTCAACTACACTCGAATTATTAGAAAATAAAAAATAAAAAAGGTAAATTGATTAATTTGGAAATTGGTGTTGCAAAATAAGTTTTAATTCAATAATCGTAAAATCTTGGTAAAACAGTAAATTGATTAATATGTATACGAAATTGTGGGCTGGAAAAAACGGGCCAGAAAAAAATTAAATTGATTAAGTTAATTACGATAATAATTAAAAAGAAAATAAATAAAACCGAGAAAGTTAAAGGCACCGTGCTCAACTAATACTCTCTCCGTTTTCAAAATATTATCTATTTTGATCCGGTACACTGTTTAATTTTTTTTTATTGTATTGTAAATGACGGGATAAAAAAATAAAAAGGGGAATAATGACAACACATGCCGAACACGTCACCATATTAAGTGAAAAAAATCATAAAACCGTAAAATAGTAAACCGTCTTGTAAACTTGGTAAAACAGTAAATTGGTAAACCGTTTTGTAACCGGTTTCGCACATGTGAAGATAACTTTTAATCGTGACCGTAGAATATTTGTAAAACAGTAAATCCTGACCCCTTTTAATCTCAAGTTAATTGCAAGCGTGCGACTATAAGCTGTATTGTATTGTAGATATATAAATATTACATTAAAATGAATGTCCGCACATAATTTTTCGTTTTAAAATTTAACATTCGTCAATAGCGTTAACTTATACTTCCTAATTTAAACATGTGCTACCATTACTAAAATAGAGAGACATTATTTGGAAATTTGTGTTGCAAAATAATTTTTTTATTCAATAGACGTAGAATCTTGGTAAAACAGTAAATTGATTAATCTGTATACGAAATTGCGGGCTGAAAAAGACGGGCCGGACAAAAATTAAACTGATTAAGTTAATTACGATAATAATTAAAAATAAAAAAATTAAACCGAGAAAGTTAAAGGCACCGTGCTCAACTAATACTCTCTCCGTTTTCAAAATATTATCTATTTTGATCCGGTACATCGTTTAGTTTTTTTAATTGTATTGTAAATGACAGGATACTCAACTCCACTGGAATTATTAGAAAATAAAAAAAATAAAAAAGGTAAATTGATTAATTTGGAAATTGGTGTTGCAAAATAATTTTTTATTCAATAACCGTAGAATCTTGGTAAAACAGTAAATTTATTAATTTGTATACAAAATTGCGGGCTTGAAAAAATGGGCCAGACAAAAATTAAATTGATTAAGTTAATTACGATAATAATTAAAAAGAAAAAAAATAAAACCGAGAAAGTTAAAGGCATCGTGCTCAACTAATACTCTCTCCGTTTTCAAAATATTATCTATTTTGATCCGGTACACTTTTTAATTTTTTTTAATTGTATTGTAAATGACGGGATAAAAAAATAAAAAAGGGGAATAAGGACAACACATGCCGAACACGTCACCATATTAAGTGAAAAAAATCATAAAACCGTAAAACAGTAAACCGTCTTGTAAACTTGGTAAAACAATAAATTGGTAAACTGTTTTGTAACCGGTTTCGCACATGTGAAGATAACTTTTAATCGTGATCGTAGAATAGTTGAAAAACAGTAAATCCTGACCTTTTTTTTATCTCAAGTCAATTGCAAGCGTGTGACTATGAGTTGTATTGTATGTATATATATATATATATATATATATATATATATATATAATAAAATCATATATTTTAATATGACGATTCGATTCGATTCGGTCTGGTTTGGTTTATAAGTAAAAATCGCAAATCGAACCAAATCGACCGATTTATAAAATTTTCAAACCTGAACTGAACTATCCTACGTCAGAACCGAACCAAACCTACCGATTCAATTCGATTTGATTCGATTCCACGATTCCGCGATTCCGACTTACACCCCTACTGGTGATGGCGGTGGTGGCGATTGCAGGGATGCTGGTGGTGGTGGTTAGGAGTGGTGTTTGGGGTGATCGTAAGCATGCCAATGGTGGTGTTTAGGTGGAATATGATATTGTTAGATTTTCAAATCATCAGTTTTTCAAATCTTTGTATGGGTTTGAGTTTCAATCTTCAAATTTGAAAATTCAAAAAAAATAATTTGTATTTGTAAATAATGAAATTTAAGGTTGTGGTGGTGGTGGGTCTATAAATGACGAGTTTTGCATATATGTTAATTTGAACGAATGAGTAAAGAATTAGACAAAAATAAAATAAAATCAAAAATTGATTTTGGGTTAATGGTGTTATTTGAGGTGATAATGCTGGTGTGTCTACGAATGATGAGGTTGATGGAAGAAAACTAATGATAACAAAAAAAATTAAATTAAATCTAAATTTCATTTTTGAGAGTAATGCAATTTTTTAGTTTTTAATTTAAATATTAAAAAAATTATAATAACAACGTTACTAGCCTTACAACTAATTTTATAACTTTCCTTACAACTAAGCCTTGAAAAAGAACAAAAATGTCTTTGTCCAAAACAACTAAGCAATTCTTCAAAACTTAGTTGTAAGGAAAGTAATATAATTAGTTGTAAGGATAACATTTTTCTTATAATTATGCCAAATTAAAATTCCCCTCGAAAAGTATCCACCAAATAACATTGTGCACCCCAACCCTAAGGTTTGTCCCATAATAGTATCTGAAGTTATTTTTTTTTCCTATTTTCTCCCTAACCACAGCCATTAGAAAAGTCACGTTAATTTGACATTTCCTTGTGAGTGTTAACTCGAGAGAAATATTAGGAATTGGATGTAAACTTTGGGGTTGCTAAATGTATTTTAGCCTAATAAAATTAAGAAATAAAATATAATTTTCTAAAAATATTATATAAATGTGTGTGTAAAGTTAAAATGTTAAAAAAATGGAATGGGGTTCACCATTCCTTTTTTTCTTGCTGAAAAAAAAATCTAGAAAAAAGATCCACCATATTTTCTGGTCTTTAGTCGTCCCCAAAATAAAAATTAACCCAGAACCCGATCTGGGTTTTGTACACTCCCTCCAAATTTCTCTCTCTTAACCCAGAAGATAGATACGTGTTTGATTTTTTTATCAAATTTTTTTATCTTGATGATGAAAACAAAGTACATAAACAAAAGATATGAAAAACTTTTACTCATAGATACCCGTCCCATCTTTGATTTCTAGTATGAAATTGGATCCACTCACTTACTGATAGGAGCACAATTGTGTGATATTATTAGCCGATTTTATGATTAATTATAGAGTAAATATTGCACTTTTGGTTGTTTTGTGCTTGTTAATGATTGTAGGTGTGAAGGGAGCTGACAAAAGAGGGAAACTAAGGAAAAAGTGCTGGATTACAAGAAAGTGAAATTATGTGGTGTCACGTGGGCATGTTCTGTTTAAATTCCGAAATTGAAGCTGATGTCAACTTGCTGAAGGACTGTCCAGCAGATTTTCTAGACATTTAGAGAGCTATTTCCTCTTCCTAATTTATTTCTTTGTAAAAGAAAAAAACTGTTTTGGTAGTTATTAGTAGTTTTAGGAAGTTATTGGCAGTTTTATTGGTAGAAAAAAAAACTGCTAAGTAGTGGCTTGAGTGGGGGAAAAAGGAGGGGATATTTATGTTGTAACTTGGCAGGGACGAGGGGCATCTATCACTTGCTGTAACTGGGTAGTCACTTTGGAGAGATAAGTAACTCATAGTTTTGGGAAGAGAAAGGGCAGACAAGGGAAATTCTTTCTTAGTTGTACTTCATCAGTTGGAACAATTTTTATTCTTGGTATTTGTAAGTATTTTAATTATGTTTAGTAGCTAAATATTCTCTTCCAGTCAATGAACAATTAAATCTCCAACATTTCTACTTCTGTGAGATCTAATGGAATTAATCCTTGTTTCGTTATAAATATTTGTTCGTTCTCCAATTAGCACGTTGTATGACTATTGTGTTTAATTGATGTTTGTGGCCAGAATATTAATTAATGTAATAGTTTAAGGCTAGTTAACATTGTTGATCCGTAATTGTCCTCAGTTTTAACAAAGTGACGAGTAATAAAACTTTTAGGCATCACAAGCATAATCAGACCGTATTACGGGGACGAATAATCTTGGTTACATGTTATTACTTCAAAATGCATGACTTTGAATCGGGTCTCTCTCTTCTTAATGCAATCGAGATTATTAAATCTTACGAGCGTCTCAGAGGTTGTAATTCGGTTAGACGATAGTTAACGAGCTTCTCTTGATTATCAACACGGTAAGGAGAGATTGGGTGTTAGGCGTTTGTCGATACTTATAACCAGTTTATTTGTGATTAAATGAGATTTTTTTGCATCTATGATCAGAAGTAAAATACGAGATGAAAATTAGTTCATTGGATGGACTTTACTTAGTTGAATTTAATCAAGTTTTTAATCTGTTAGCTTAATTAAAATCTTTAATTTTCAGTTAATTAGTTTGTTAGTCAATTCTTAGTTAATTAAAAATCTCAATTCATTCTTTTATTTACTTAGTAAAATTCTAAAAAGGAATAAGTACAACATTCCCTGTGGATACAATCCCAACTTACCCTATACTCATTGTTAGGGAAGTAGGAAAATTAACTTTGACGATTTGACACACGTCAAATTTTGGCGCCGTTGTCGGGGAGCGGTTCTGTTATTTATTCCTAGTTAGAATTTTATTTATTATTTTGTTTCTTTTTATGCCTCGATGTTCTCGTACAGAAAATTGGTTTATGATCCTGAGATTGAGAAGACAGCAAGAAAATTAACAAAGCAAGCTAAGCTCAATCGACAAGCACATATCTCTTCACCAGGATTGAAATCAACATTTGAACTGGCTAGTTCAAGTGATTCAAGCAACGAGAAGCTGGAAGGAGTAGAGCAAGTTATGGAAGAAGAAGTGAAGGCTGAAGCCGATGAGGTTGAACAACAAGCAGTCATGGCAGCCCCTCAACGAACTTTGAGGGAAATGGCCACACCTGAAGTGAATCAGCCACTGCTTGGCATTACATTTCTTGAAGTAAATGCTCCATTCGAGTTAAAACATGTGCTGATCCAATTACTACCTAAATTTCATGGGATGACGGGAGAAGATCCTCACAAACATCTGATGGCATTTTACTTAGCATGTTCGAGCCAAAGACCACAATGAATGACTGAAGATAACATGAAGCTGAGAGCTTTTCCTTTCACGTTGGCAGACAAGGCGAAGGATTGGTTGTTTGATTTACATCCAGGAGATCATTTTCTTTCTTCTCTCACATTATTTTCTTTCTTGATTGCTTCCAAATTCTAACCCACAATGCATAGCAATAAACTCCATTAAAATAATATTAATTACTATTAGTTATCTTTATCTACAAATCTTTATATTCTCAAAGATCCCAACATAGAAAAGCTAAAATGATGAGATTACTTACTAATAGTTCTGAATCTCTCCCTCTGCCTGGGCGCCGTTTTGCTTCTTCTTCTCTTTTTTTTTTCTTTCTTTACCAATCATTCTATTTATATAAAACCCTATTAGGTTTTCTAACCCTAAACCGAAATCTTAAAGTTAACTGGACCGAAATTAATTAAGTAATATTAATTGGGAATTAGTATTAAAGTCTTAGTCAAAAGCAGGCCTAGCCCGACCCAAATCCAATTAATTACTAAATAGGTAGAAAACAATCAGATTAACATAAAACAATTATAGTATTAATTAAATAGGTCCAAAACAATTATAATTTTAATTAACACGAATTAAGGTGCCGTTTGTTAGTCAGGATTAAGGTCGGATAGGATTAATAAGCCGAGTTGTCTGATGTTTGGTACGCAATAGGTGGTCGGGACTAATAGCACGAGTTATCCGGATAAATTCATTATCCCCTTATTATTAATACCAAGGGAGAGGGTGGTATTATTAGCGCCCTCACTAAAAGAAATTAGGATTAACATTTGTAATCTCAAAACTACCCCCGATATACAAGTGAGGATTAATAGCGAGGGTACTAATAGTACTGAGATTAATAATACTGCTTATATATCTTTGTCCGACTACCAAACAAGCCCTAATATTTTTAATTAAAATTATCGGGGTATTACACTCTCACCCCCTTAAAAGAAGTTTAGTCCCTAAACTTAACACACCAAGTCATACAAAGAGCTTAAGATGTTCCTCTTCAAATTTAGAATAAACCAAGTTACTCCCAATAGACACAATGACAATGAAGAGTAAACTTTAGTAGATCCTATGCATTCAATCCTTAAATGTAATCGAGGCAATCCATTAGTCCAAACGTCACATGTAAAACTCCTAATGCCCATACTTTATACAACAAGCAGATGACCAAACCATACGTCAAAATTATCAACATCTAATTGAACTCAAAAGACAAGATATAAATACTTAGGTAACGGAAATAGATCTCTTGGTCGTTGTGTTAATTAATTGACGTCTAAGTTCTCATGTAACAACTTGATAGGTCGTATAAGTGTGGCAATGTGATCGATTTAGAAACACTAGGCTGAATACAAATTTAAACATTGCGAAGGTATATAAGGATGTACTATACATGTTTCCATATCATTCGTCTCGAGCAGCCATCGCGTAAATTCTTCCATGTGCGTTTGGTTTAGGTTTATCGCCGCTGCCCGATCCTCGCCCAAAGTTTTCCTTCAATGGTTCTAGGCAATCCTTGATCCTATGCCCTATCTTTCCGCAATTAAAACAAGCTCCCGTAGTCCAGTAACAAATATCAGTCCTATGTTTTCCACCACACTTATTACACGTAGGGTCATTATTCTGATTTTGCTGCTGACCTTGATTCTGATTCCTATGCTCTGATACCAATTGTTGTGCATAGCGGAAGACTAGCAAACAATTTAACATAGTATAATAGGATCAATAACAAAGAAGAGAGAGAGATTGGGGCCAACGGACTATCAAAATTTTATTAGAGACTTTTTTTCAAACCATTCTAGGGATACAACTATTTATATGAGTACAATAGAAACCCTAAAACCCTTAAAAGACTAAAAAACGGACTAAGCAGCAAAACAGTGATATCTCTAACGTGGTATCACCCATCTGATAACTTTGCTAACGTTGTAAAATATGTCACACTTTTGTCGATAATTTTCAAAGTGATTAAGAATTGTTTTTGCAAATAGAATTGCAAACTAGCACCTACAGTTACTGAATTGTTGCGATCAAACACAAAGAACTTGAGGGAGAAACCTTTGACATGATCTGAGTACTGTGCTTACTTAATTCTAGGAAAGTTTCCTCAAGATAATAAACTAGACTCGATCGTAAGAGCATCTCTATTGTTTGTTTTTTGGTATTCTTAGCATTATTCTTAGCTAAAAATATCAAATGTGACAATGTTAGATATTTTTAAGTGTATTCTAAGAGGAGAGAGAGAGAGTGCAAGAAATTCTTAAGGAAGAATAAAAAAATGGAGGAAGGAATACCAGGCGCAAGGAGGGGGCATGTGGTGCACCGCACCCTACTTCAGCTCCGGCACGTGCATCACACGCTATGGAGAAACACATGAAGAGGCTGCAAGAGTAGGTCCCAACTGTCTGACAATTGCCAAAAAATCGATTTTTCAAAAATTTTTAAATCCAACCGTTTACAATTTACCCGTTGTGCCTTTTAAAAAAACCAACCGTTTATTTTTTAGCCGTGGGGTGGGGTGGGGTGGAGGGGCAACTGTTTATTTTCTTAAAACCTTTTTGTATTCTTCTTTTCTTCCTTCTTTCTTATAAATAAATCACCTCAACATTCTTCATTTTCTCCACAACTTCTTCATTCCCTATTCTATTTCTTCATAACCTGTTCTAAAAAAATCACTTTCTCTATATACTTATAATCCAAATGGTTCAAAGAGATACTAATTTTTACCAAAATTTATTGAATTCTCCTGTTATTGAAGCAAATCAAAATTCACAAAACTCTCATGTTCCTGAGAATGTTCAACATTCTCAATTTTTTTTTCAATTTTTTATTGATTAAATTATAAATTATAATATTTGAAAATAATAATTTAATTTTTATTTTAAAATTAATTTATGTATTAATTTATAAATTTATTATTTATACGAAATATTTAAATAGGAAAAATTTTAAATAAAGTGAAATAAATTTATTTGTTAAAAAAATATAAAAATAAGAATGAAGTGTAAAGTTAATGAAATAACAGTGGGATCTAGGTAAGAATAAGTTCAGAAGAGTACACAATTAGAAGATATATTTTTAAGCATATAAGAAGAGAAAATTGATTAGGTGGAGTTAAACCCAACTAAGAAATTATGTAAGAATTTCACATAATGGGGATGTTCTAAGACCATATGCAACAGTGTATTATATGTAGATAATGGTGGGTTTTTGACAAACAGCAGTGGATCAGACTTCAATCAAAAGAAGTCAAATTAAAATGATATTTATCACTTACGTCTCTCGGGGTGTGACGCCCCTATTTTCGGAAAATCCAACCCACTTGACATTCCTCTCCATGTCATTCCCCTTTCCCAGCCTTTTCTATATATATATATATATATATATATATATATATATATATATATATATCTCTCTCTCTCTCTCTCTCCATGCCATGTTTTCTTTTCTTTTTTGATTTTTATAATTAAGAAAAAAAAATGTTTTTAAGAAGTACATATTTTTATCTATAAATAGAGACTTGGTCTGACTTATTTAGATACCAAATGACTTTTTCCAAAATTTGAAGTTATTGACTATAAAAATAGTGGGGTATGAAAGATTATTATGGATTGTGTCAAGCTGTTATATGAGTTTTTTTTTTGTTTGGGTAGCTTATGAGTATCAAAAAAAATTTTATATTCATTTTTAATGATTTGAGTATTAAATGAGGATCAAATATGATCCTTTGTTGTAAATGGCCTAAGAGGGAGTACAAGGGTGGTTTTAATTTGAATCTAAAGTGATTCTTCATGTCCAACGGCGATTTTAAAAAAATCACAACCAAATCAACAATTGATTTTTCCCTAAAAGAATCAACAGATGAATCCCGACATTCAGCAAATCGTCACAACAGTGGCGGCAACATTTTGAGTCATAACTTATCAAAATGGCGTCATTTTGATAGGCGAAAATTTCAAAATTATTTATTTATACAATATCAAATTTATTTGTTAGTATAAATTGAAAGAATACATTGAATTAATAGAGATAAAGATGATGAGGTATGTAAAGTTGTTGGAGATAGATGGTGGTGTATGTAAATATATTGGATTTTGTGTCACAATTGAGAGGTTTTTTTGTTTTACATCAAATGAATGTCTAATAAATTAGTTTATTGATTTTTAATGAATTGAGTTTGATTTTCAGCACACTATTGTACCTGTTCTAAGTAGGACAACATGAAATCAAATCAACATGGAGAGACTTGGTCGTCAGTTGTCCTCACAAACAATTAGTATTGGATGATGAGTGACTTGAACCATTGACCCACTCTTCTTTAATTCTGGGGATACATGCGACTATTTGCATGTCTATTTTTATTAGACTAGACCGAGGGTTTACTTCTCCGCAAATGATACTTCCATCCTAGATAAATTTTTCTTTTTATTCATTTCTAGAAATTTGTTGTGTTTTCAAAATTTCCTTTTAATCTTAATGAACATATCTTTATTCATAAGTTTTTGTCTTTAGGTAAATCTTTTTATCATTTTATCCTTATATTTTTTTTTCTATTTTAATTAAATATAAGTCACATGTACAAGGGTTTTAAGAATACTACATATCATACCAATATTTATAATATAATCAGTTAATTTTTTTATTCTTAATTTATGTGCCTAGCTAAACATGAGAATTATTTAGGAACAAAGGGAGTATTAAAAACTTGATTTTATGATAGAAAATAACATAAAAGAAAATTTCCACATATAATTTTGTAAATGTCTTTTTGGGCAATCCCAAGTTAAAATTTTAAATTTGTAATTTACGTGTTTGTATCTTATTCAAATTGTCTTAAAATTATTACTCCTTCCGTCCCTAAATAATTGTTATGTTTGACTGAATAATAAAAAATAATTTACTTCCTTATTAATATTAGTATAATATGTAATTTCTACGAAAGTCAATGTGTATGTGAGACCATTATTAAAGTGGTATTAGTATAAAGTGATAATTTTTTTTTAAAGAAAGCTTCCAAACAATAGTATTCTTTTGGAAACAGATGAAAAATGAATATACGAAAATAAATGAGGCTATTTTTTTTTTTTGGGACAAAAGGGAAAGGAGGATTTTTATTTTTATTTTTTTAAAACTAAATGAGTGTTTGAATTCTTGAATCACTTTTGTAATAAACCATATGCAAACGGCGAGAGGCATTATTAAGATATTATATGTATTGTGCACCTTCTTTAAAACAAAGTCAGGTAGCTAGTAGGGATGAGTGACATTCAAAATTGTGAATTGAGTATGGAGATCTAAAATAAAACACATCATTTGAGAAAAAAATCACTAACCATCCGAAAGTTAATGGATAATGCTCGTGCATAGTTGTAGTTGGTGACCAACTTAGAAGACGCGTATTTCTCACTTTGGATTGAGGTATTACAATTTACAACTATCTTGATCACATTACAGCCCGCAACATCATTCCTAAACTGTGGCAGTCAACTCACAACACCTTAAGCTAAGTCTTCGGTGAAAGAATGGTTCCCATCGTAAGAAGTTTCAACGATAAAGATGTTTATGGTTGTGACACTAATACAAGATTTTCTCCCTAGACATTTTATGTAAGCAAGTCCATAAGCATTCATAGATAAAATCAAATGTCAAACTTATAGACCAGGTCGATAAATTAAAGAGGAAGTTGGGAATTGGGGCCAAAATAAATGAAAGAGGGCCACTAATTAATTTGATAATATTATATTTTTATATTAATTGAAATAATTATAATTGGGTCTATGTTGGTTAGTTATCTTGGGCCAATTTTATGTTGTTTTGGCACAAATTCGAATATATTGTCAGTTTGATTTAGTTAAAAACATTTGATTGGTTGATAACAACGCTAATTTTTTTAAAAAACTATATACTTGATTTTTATACCTAAAAAGAAGGTAAAATGCCTAATAGTCCATTTTTCGAGCGAAAAATCCATTTCAACTTTACCTTCATATTTGCTATTAATTAACATAATGGTTATGGTAAAGCATTTTTATAATTATGACAAACTTTAATGCTACTTGTATATCCCTTAAAAATTAAACTTTTCAAATATAGACCTTTTAGGTGGAGCGAAGGGTATCATGTATGATATATATGAATCAACCGAATTTCGGCATTGTTTTATTGTATAACTGTGATTTTTTTGAATTGTTTGGGTAAATTCCAAAAAAAAAAAAAGGTTGATGGAGTGATGGAATTGAAATTTGGGACGCTAATAGCGATTCCCATATCATTATTGCAAAACTTGAAATTGTGAATTAATCGTCAAACTTTTGAGGAAATAAAAAGTTGAATCATTAGATTTCATGTGTAGATATCACAATTCACATATGATCATAGTGCAATTGTAATTGAGTTTTTCTTTTGCTAGTCTCGTTAAAGTCTAGGAGTCTATCTCAGAATATTGTTTGTGAGAGGTGTGGTCTCATAATCTTTTTTAAGTGATTGCTAAGCTATGTTTAGTTCGGGTTTCAACTTTTTAGTAACAGAGGTAAATTGATAATAAAATATTGAGTGAACGAAGTTTTACAATCACGAAAACTACCGCGTTAAAGAAATTACTGATTTTTTTACAAAACGAGACACGATTTGTTGGATTATCAAATTTGGGGTTATCAAGTGCACGATTATCGATCATGCACTTGGCAACCGATAACTTTGGAGTAGGAGTTAGAGTCGAAGGTATGACAAATTGGCAACCGAAACTGCGGTATATAATTTTGAAAAAAATCAACATTAAATTTTCATTTAAAATGTAGCTAGTTTGACTCTAAAAGTCATGAAAATAATAAAAAAAGGAATTGGAGATATTTCATTTGAGATAGGGACCAGTGACCAAATGTCTTCTCCCCAACGTACATGACAAGGTACATGACAAGCATAGGTCATTAGTAAGTTGTCTTTATTAACAGACAATTGTCTTTATGACTAACTCAAAGTCGCTGACTAGGAAAGCAACATTGAATTGACAATTGTCGCTGACTAACTCAAAGTCGCTGACCAGGTGGTCGCATATAAGTCACACACATTTCCCGCGTCATGATCGCATTACATTTTGTTGTGTCATGATCACAATACATTTTCCTGCATCATTACTAAACTGTGGGAAAGCAACACCATGACCCAAGTCTTGGGGCCGGAAAGATAGTTCCCTTCGTGAGAAGTTTATAATGATTTGGTGGTTGTAACACCAATGCAAGTTTATGGTCTTGATATTCAATGTATGCAAGTCAATAGAGGCTGACGAAAAAGAAATAAAAATACTTATATTCAAAGAGTTCATGTTCGAAAGATCTTGTAATTAAGGGATGAGTTAATGTTCTTGAAGATTGTCATAATTACAAAATTACTTAAAAAATGCCACCGATATGCTTAATACAAGTGGAGGCCGGGAGGGTAAAGATAAAAGGTTATGGATAGTGTTGATGTTTAGCACTCCCTCCGTTTCACCCAAAAAAATTCATGTTTGAAAAATTCTAATAATTAATAGATATGTTAATATTCTTGAGTTTGTTATAATTACAAAAATATTTAAGTATCACCAATATGTTTACAATACAAGTGGAGAGTGAAAATGAAATGTAATAAAATTTGTAATCATAATTTTTTGAAAGCAGGCTTTTTAAGTGAGGCAATCCTAGATAAAATAGAGGACTACTAGTTTGTACCTGTGCAATGAACGGTTCGAAAAAATATTTTTGTTTTCAAAAACTATTTATAATAAGATGATTTTCTAAACTTGTTATAAGTAGTTAAAATTTTAAATTAGAATACTTTGAATAAAACTAAAATAAGGTAAATATTTAAATTAATTAATTAATGAGTAGTTGAAAGATTTGCGTAAAATGAAAAAGAACTTAAGAAATAAAGTACTTCATCCGTTTTCAAATTATTGTCTTTTTTGACTCAGCACACCATTTAAAAAATAATTGATGGTATTATAAATATTAGTGAAATATGTGGTTTCTTTTAATGCCCTTCAATATGTGACTATAATTAAAGTAGGAGAAAAATGTAAGGATAAAGTGGTAAAAGTGTTTTCCTAAAATAGAATGTTTGAAAGATGACAATTATTTTAGAACGAACGCAAAAGGAAAGGAGGACGATAATTTGAAAACGAAGTGAGTAATTAATAATTAATGGATATAGATTAATTAGTAATTTTCTAGTGAAATTCATCATTTTAACAAAAAGTCGTGAAAAAGTGGCTTTCAAATGTTACTAGTAATTAGTGGCTTTTGTTACTAGTAATTAATAAAATTAATTTTTCATCCAACAATGATATATAAAATATTTTTTACACAAACATTTTTTGAGCATGACATGTGGATAATCAAAATCTAAGTAAACCAAGACAAAGTTGTGATTCACACGTATCATGATCTAAGGGCCAATTGTGTAAGAAATCATATATCATCTGTGGATGAAAACTTTATCAATTAATAGTAAATAAATATATGATGCATTCATCTCCATAAACCAATTAACTAGGACCTATTTGAATTTGTTTAAATTTTGTTTATTTTGTTTACAATTAAGATTCGTATGATAGTTTTATACGAAACTTACTCAAAAAATAATTATGTTTAACAATTCAAACTTTTTTAGATTATAAAATTATTTATTTAATATAATAATAAAATAACAATAATAATAATACTCCCTCCATCCCTAAATAATCGTCCTAGTTGACTCGCACGCTTTAAGAAAAAACAATTGACTTGATTATTTATATTGGTTCAATGTGTAGTTTCCTTTAATATCCATGTGTATGTGGCCGATCATTGAAGTAGAGTAAAAAATTTAGGGTAAAATAGTAAAAGTGATGTTCTAAAAAGGTAAGTTTCAAAGTGGATAATTATTTTGGGACAAAACGAAAAGGAAAAGATGACGATAATTTAGGGACGGAGGAGTACTAATTATTATTATTATTATTATTATTATTATTATTATTATTATTATTATTATTGATTATTAATGAAGTTGAAAAATCATATGTCATTGTCAAGTTATCCTCACAAAAAATTAATATTGGATGATGAGTGACTTGACCTATTGACCCACACTTCTTTAATTCTGGGGACACATGCGACTATTTGCATGTCTATTGTTATTAGACTTGAACGAGGGTTTACTTTCCGTAAATGATACTCTTTTTTTTCTTCTAAAGGCGGCATAGAAAGGGATTGAACCTGAGACCTCACACTCTGTAAAGCTCCATGTCTACCACTAGGCCACCCCCTTAGGGACCCGTAAATGATACTTCCATCCTAGATTATTTTTTCTTTTTATTCATTTTAAGAAATTTGTTGTGTTTTCAAAATTTCCTTTTTAGGTTATAGTAGTTCTCATGCGAAATCGTTTTACGTGTATTAATTTATAAAATAAATCTCTACTTTCTTAGAGTTCAGCCCATCAATACAGGTCGGCTTAAGTAGATTAATCTTACAGAACATATCTTTATTCATAAGTTTTTTACGTTTAGGTAAATCTTTTTATCATTTTATCCTTACATTTTTTTCTACTTTAATTAAATATGAGTCACATGTATGAGGGTTTTAAGAATACCACATATCATATCAATATTTATTATATAGTCAGTTAACTTTTTTATTCTTAATTTATGTGTCAAGTTAAACATGAGAATTATTTAGGAACAAAGGGAGTATTACAAGCTTGATTTTATGGCAGAAAATGACAAGAAAAATTCCACATATTTAATTTTGTAAATGTCTTTTTGGGCAATCCCAAGTTAAAATTTTAAAATTGTAATTTACTTGTTTATATCTTATTCAAATTGTCTTAAAATTATTATTCCTTCCGTCCCTAAATAATTCTCATGTTTGACTCATTAATAAAAAATAATTTACTCCTTTATTAATGTTGGTGATGCGTCCAAATAAATCTCAGGACACACTGGGCTTCTTCAATAGGATATCTGTCTTTCAACTTATCCTCAGTCTTCAAGGCCCAACTCTGCAAACAAATGGAAGGAAACGTAAACTAGGCAGGGGCACTCCCTGCAAAAGCGTAAGAATTAGCACAACAGCTCACTAAGTCAACAATTTGACGAGTTTAGGCTAGTAATTCGAATCACCTACCTCCCTCCTCTATTTCGAAGGGTTTTTATAGTCGATGCCGAGAGTAACCGCCCATTAATGATCATGGCATAAATGGCGCGGCATATTAATCGCCCCATTAATCCTTTCATCACAACGGTAACATCATGGTAATGATGGAGGATTCCTCGGATGTTTGACGCCCGACCGGACCCCAATGCGAGATCCCGAGTCGTGTCAGCCCAAATAGACAAGTTACACAAGCATGCACAAGTAGGATTATAAAATTCATGTGGCGCAACATCGCATACGAATAACAACTCGGCTACACTTGGCCGAAAAACAACTTAAAATAAACAAGTCATCGGCGACGCATGAACCCAACAACTACTCCTACAATATTAACACATGCTTATATAAAACCTCAACGGCCACAACATGCCGGAGACAACAACAACAATAATAATTAAACGAGCTTTAGCGGAAGAAACCGTAGCGAACCATAAACATATAAACAGCTCGACGAATAAGTCAAGCATACAAAAGATTACAAGTGTTAAACCATAAGTTGCTACAACAACAAAAACCCCAAGCCAAGTCTATATGACTTGCTTCCCAACGCCCTTGCCAAAATAAAAGACTAATAACAAAAGTCCAAAAGAGCAACCTTGCTCACAAACCGACTGCAAGCGTGAAATAGCGAAGTCTAACGTGGACCGCCTCCTCGGCTCGGATCTAAGGAAAAACAAAGCAAACAAATAGGGTAAGTCGAAAGACTTAGTAAGTTACTAAAAATGCATGTTCATGTTATAGCATGACATTTATCACGCTTATAGTACATCATCATCATATAGCACTTAGCACATTATTCACATAAGTGCGTAAAATAAATCATACAAGTAGGATATGATAGTCACGCCGCCAGAGCTCTCGCAAAACATTCTCACATCGGGTTCGTGCCACATCGATGTTTGTGAATTCATCGACTTTCATCGAGATCCTACTCGATCTAGATAGCAAGCCAATGCATCACGTATTGATACGACAAAGGGCTACTTCCCCACCGCGGCCCACGGTGAAGGTGTGTGTGAAGTCCCAGTGCGGCGATCCATAGCGAGCACGAATCCCATAATTCGTGAAGCGATGCATCGCCCCACCCCGACTTAGATAAACAAACCAAATAATGCCACTGGACTCAATGTGATGCACAAGTAGATGTTTACTTGACTAAACCAATTAAGGATCGAATTCGACAAGAGCGAACTCGACCAACCAAGTAGGGTATTAATCTCTACTATAAAAACATGTCAAGGCAATTAAATGCTCAAAACCAATCTTTCATAACAACTTATTGCAAGCAATCAAACCAAGCTCATATTTGAGTAACTCAATCAAACGGTGTCCAAACTTCGTAGGGATTGAAACTAGAGTTCGACACGTTCAAATATTCCCTATAGTCGACTGGCTGAGTCTTTCCCTAAATTCCCCATTTTGGAGAAATTGAAGCTATGTGCTTCCTAACCCAACCTAGGTCATTTCTAGGTTCAACAAGGTTGTAAATTCACCAAGGCATTGCAATGTGATTAACATACATCATAGAGTTCAACTTTGAGAATAGAACACATAACAACTTAACAACATACAATGTAGGCTCAAATTAGGGCATTCACATATTGCACTTATCCAAGCAACATATATAATACATGTTTCTAACATGTTCAAAACCTTAAATAAACAAGATGCAAGAGTTTTATAAACTTTCATAGGCAAGAAATCATCCTATACATGCTCCTAGCAAGTTCATGCTTTCAAAATACAAGAATATAGCATAGGAAGCAAATATGTGTCCTCATTGACCTCAATCATCATAAGCTTTGTTTCCTTAGGGTCAATGAGAACTAAAGAGAAGAAGAAGAGAAGAGTAACTTACTAGTTCTACACCAAAGAAAGCAAATGAGAAGTTTGATCGGATGGAAATGCTCTACTCTTTGAGCTCTACACTTTGATGAAGGAGTCTTGAGCAAATGGAGAATGGATGAGGGAAGACCAAGGGCAAATCTTCAAGAAGCCATGGGAGAACTCTCAAGAACTCTCTCTCACGTTTTGAAATGCTCTCAAAGAAATGAGAAGTCAATTAGGCTGATTTGTGGCTTATAAGAGGTGAAATGTTGAGTGGGACATGTGTCAAGCCAATGTGGTCTCTTTTCTAATCTGATTTTGTGGCTTAATGACTCATTTGCTACCTTCTAAATCCACTCTAAAACAAGTTAGATATGTTAGGACTTAAGTGAGGAGGGTTAGGGAGGTTTAGGATAGGTTTAGATAGTTTGGGTGTATAAGTCGGCTCAATATCAAAACATGGGAAAAATCTCGTAATGTGAGTGTTGAGCTGGGCGCCCGCCTCTTCCTAGGCGGGCGCCTCAACTGCAGAGGTCTTCTCGATTCTCGCTCATTTTAATTGCCCTCAAGATTGAGGCGGGCGTCACAAGGTGCGCTGGGGCTTCGTAACCTTCAAAACTTGGTCTAAACATGTCCTAAATGGTCCCAAACTCATGGGCAACCATTCTAAGGTCTAACCCAACTCAAAACAAGTCGGAAACGCACCAACAACAACAACCGAACAAGGTAGAACAAGGCTCGAATCAAGCGACGAATGATTAACGAATCAAACTCCAATCAAACACCAATCAAACTAGGATAACTGGACATGAAAAAGACTTGTTTAAACATGGTTAAGACCTGAATATAAGGCCAAGATCTCAACGAACACTTCACACGACGAAATAGAAGCAAAACGAGCAACGAGGGGAATCGCTAAGGCCAAAATCAAAACGATCAAACCGGCGATTCAACAAGCATACGTGATTCTAAACATGTTATGGGCTTCATGAAGCGACTTATGAATGTTTCTAAGACATATCTACACTAAGTAAACATGCTCACAATCAATCAAGAAAGTATGAAGACAAGCACATGCAAGCACATGCAAGAATACGGGCGTTACGGATGTAACCATCTCAGATTCACAATAATCTGCTTTTTAATAAACGAGCATGGCAAGTCCTCGCTTGCCGCATTAATCAGCCGCTCGCTAGTAAACCTCAGAACCTTGCCCGGAGACTAAGCCCCCACTCGTGATATATTAATGATCATCGCCTATCGCCCGAACCTCGATGCACGTGTTCCTCGCCTG
>CM028382.1:12167620-12241255 GCA_013146195.2 Codonopsis lanceolata
AAGAACATCTACGCTGAGGATCTACGGGTGAAACCCCGTTGCATTAACATATGGCTCGTAGGCATAATGAGCTAGCCCTTCCTACCATTCGGTTACTTTATTCGACCAACAACAAAATGATTTATCAAGGCAGCTGATCCGATAACCTCGAAGAAAGGCGACTAGAGGCCCGACTGTAATGATCAACTACAAGAAGCTTACGAAGATCCACACACAAAAAAGTTAAATCGAGAGCCTTTCTACTGAGATTTGGTTATGAGAAAGATTGAAGCTACGTGCGTAGGCGCGTAATAAGTTGTCTCCAAATTGGAGGGTCCATTCGTAATAACTAGCATTGTAAAAGAGGAACCTACAAAGTTGGCCGAGCTAGATGGCACACTTTTAAAATCCCTCGGCACGCCGATCATCTCAAGGCATACTATCATTGATGTAACCGCTTTTGCAAGACTAGTAAATGATAAGCTTTATTTTCGAAAGATAGTGTAACCACCTATTTTCATTCCTCGAATCCGGCGTACAGGACCCATCCTCGCATTTTAGGTGGGAAAAAGCATAGACCAACTGCATGCGGAGGTGGGAAAGACCTTATCCTCGATATACGAGGAAGGCCAACAAAAACGATAAATGAGTTTACTCATCCCAACCTCGCATCGGAGGTGGAACCTTATCCTCGCTAAGCGAGGAAGGCCAACAAAAATGATAAATAAGTCAGTACTTATTCCCATCCTCGCATCGAGGAGGGAGAGTTCCGAGGATCAAGATACAAAGAAAAAAGCGATTGTTCGAACGTGCTAAGCTCTAACTACCCTCGGCACGCGAGCATAGTTAGGAATAAGGCTAAGAAAAAAGCAAACAAGTCAACTCATTCATATATAGCTAATTTTAAAGCGACTAAGACATGAACAAAAATTGTTTACAAACAAAATAAAGATTGTTCTGAAATAAAGGCACACTCGCCTACGATTACTCTAGTGCCGCAAATGAGGTAAAATGAGATGCTACTCAGGAGATTGACGACCTCGGCCTCACGAGGAGGCGAAGGAAGACCATGTTCACCGGCTAAGGATGCAACCTCGAACTCGGCTGGTTGGAATGTTCGCCTCGCCCATGAATTGTCTAAGTTTGAGGTCCGGGTCGAAGTCCACTTCTCGCCTTGCTCAACTTGCTTTGTAAGGGCTATTACATCGTTTACCATGGGGTGGGTGGCACCCATTCCTCCATGTTGTATTTAACGTCCGTTGCCCGCAGCATCTCCAACTCTTCCTCGGTAAAAGGGATCATCTCATGCCCTTGCCGAGCAGCATCGCCGGCGAAATTTTCACTACCCCATTCGACTATGGTGCCCAGACTCATCCCCGAGGCAGCAGCTACTCGAAGCATATGCCGAATTGCCCGGTCATAGTAGACGACGATTTCGTTATTAAAGGCATCAGTCCCCTCGAAAGACTTGAAGGTCGCGGCCTTTGCACCCTCGACCTCTCCCTCTAAGCGGCAACTCGACCTCGCCTCGGCTCGGCCAACCTCGCTCGACCAGCGGTCCTCCCTCGGCATCTTTGGCACTCTTTTCACGACAAAGCGCGACTTGGCCGAATCCTTGGCTTCATTCGAGCGGTTTATTTTGGCGAAAGACTCTTCTAATGGGCTTTCCCCAGCTTGCATGCTCTTAGTCGGGGGAGGCCACTTGACAAAAAAAGACTTCGCGCTTTCAACTTGTCGACTAGTAGTAAGGCGTCGGCTCGAGTGGCCGAAGATAAAAAAAAACTAACGAATATTAGCAAAGGACACAATCGACAAAACAAAAAACAACAGAGGCAAGGAACATTACCTCGCTCATGCATAGACCAATTCGTCCCATGCCCTCAGCAGGGGGCAGAGAGTTGGCAATCCCGACCATATCCCCAACCTGAGCTCGAACAACTAGCCCTTGCCCGGCTAAGGCCATGGGGGAATCACGACGACAAACGTCAAAATTTTGGAGGACCGGGATATCCGCAAAATCCTTGGCGAAGCCGGGTCCCTGCGGCCGGGTGGTCGGCCCCACAAAATCATCCCTCAACTGGGGATCTCTCTTCGCTAGTCGAGGAGGACACGGCCTTGCCCTTGCCTTTCAATTTCTTCCCGCGGGGAGGCGGGTAGACTTGTCGTCCTCCTCGAAAGCGTCCACGATCAGTTGTCTTTTTCTTTGGGGAGGGACTGGGGCACTTTCAACAGAGGCGGGCTGAGGAACTACACGCTCGGGAACTTTCTGGGCGGGGGCGGGAGGCTTACTTCTTCCCCGGGGGTTGGCCCTAGCCGGAGCTCGGCGAGGAGCCGCAACAGGAGCTGCCGAAGACCCGACCCCTTGTTCATCAGTTGGTAGGGTTGGCAAGGGATAGGCCTTTTTTGGGTCGGCCTTGGCGTCCCTCAATGGCTGGCGACGAGTAACCCCCTGGTCGCGCCTGCTTGACTTGCCTGTAAGGGCGTCTATATCGATCATATCTGAAACAAACAGAAAAGTCAGTCAAGACGAGTCCAAAAGTTATCAAAGAAAAGCTACGAGAAGAAAACTCAAGTAAAAAGCTACAAAGTAATGATATGTACTTCCACAGCCTTCGAGGAAGAATGTATTTTCTTGGCACTGAGGGCAGTCCGACTGGAATTTATTTCCCTCGTGCATCGACCACCCGGGGTACTGGATGTACTCGGGAACTTCACATCGAACATCCAGCCCCTTAAACCTCTTGGTCGTCATTCCGACCATCCTCAACAAACTCTCGTCGACACTTATCGCATTCCAGTCAAAAACTCGAGCAGGCCCCATTCCTCTTACTCCAAGGAAATCCTCGATAGCCTTACGAGCAGCCTCCTCATACTCGTCTAAAGTCGCGGTGAGGGAGAGGGACTTGACCCCTTCATTTGAAAGGCGAGGCACGGGGAAATTCCACCCATATCTACCCTCTACTAACAGGACCTTCTCGTCCCAATGACCGGTTTTCCCAGGAGGCTTGGCGAACAGGTTAATTCCCCGGTTATGGTGTTTACAGTGAAGACGCTTCATCGACTTGGTCACTGCAAAATAGGTCAAGAAGAGGGGCAGGGTCGGCTCAAATCCGAGCATACGGACACAGGCTGCAAAACAGATCAAGTATCTGATGAGGTTTAGCGAGAGGTCAAGGGGGTGAGCACCGGCTTCCTCTAAAAGGTCGCACAGGAGGGGATCGAGTGGCAAACGAAGACCGGCATCAAAGAATGAAATGTAAAACCCTACTTTATCCGTCATCGCTCTCAGCTCATCCATGCTAACCAAATTATTGGGGGCGAATCCCCGGAAAATCTTCCGACTATGATTGAATTGATCATCCCAGTTGTCTACGTCGGGAGGATAGATATTATTCCTCCACTCCCGTGTTCTTCGAGTGGACTCTTGGCTTCGGCCTCACCCGAAATTCCGGCAGCTGACGAGCTCTCCCCTCGTTTTTCGGCGGCCAGGGCCTTGTTCGCCTCAACTATGTCCTGGGCGATCGCCTCGCGGTAGTACTGATTAAAGAGATACCGGAGGGCCGAGGTCGTACTCGAACATACCAACATATGCGCCCCGGATGTCCTCGCCGGCACATCCTTCGTCGGAGAGAGTGGGTAAGTCTTCCCTGCTATAGCCACCGTTGACCAGCAGTGTCACCGCTTGGCTCGGTAGTATCAGCGACCAAGCGCCATCCGTCTGCGAGTATAACCTTTTGGTCGCGGGAGATCGGGCATACGCTGGCTCTGGGCTAACGTGTTTAGTCCTCATATTTCTCTGGTAGACAGTCGAGGAGTTGGGCGAGGATGAAGAAGAGGTTTCGCTCGGGGCAAAAACAGAAAAGGCAGACACATGGCTCATAAAAACCTAACCCTAGAGGCCTAACAGAATCGAGGAGCGAGTAAAAGAAAGAGAAGAAAGTACCTGCTTGAAGGGTGAGGTCGAGGACGAGCAAAGAAAAGCGGTGAGTTTGAGCGAGGACCGGGGAAGAGATACGACGCCAAAGAAAAAACTCCTGTAATCTGAACCGCAGATGACCGAAAACCGCAAAACCGTAAAACGCCAAAACTAAGTCAAAAACCCCAGAAATTCGTATCAAAAGGAAGAAGAAGAGATGGCGAACCTGGACACTAGGATTTTAGAGCAAAGAAACGGTTGGAAGTGTCAGAAACGGGAAAGAGTAGCAGAAAGTTTTTCGCCTGTTTGAGGAATTCGAAGAGAAGGAAGAGTGTAGAAGAAGAGTGAATGAAAAAACCGGGAAAAATCGTGGTTTTATATCAACCCGATTTGCCCGGGTCAACCCGACCAAAAACACGCGGATCCTCACCAAACCATCCTCTGATCGACACGTGGCGGGCACTATGCATAAAAATACGGCAAACCGACGACGTTTCGATGAATGGACGCCGTCGCATTTTGGGAAAAGACATTACAAATGATTACCTACGACTCCTCGAATACTGTGCATTTAATGCATACGGCGGACCAATTTCCCAGGAAAATTCCACTAATTACTCCATCATCTTCGACAGCAAAGTGGTCGACTACGAAAAAACCGAGCGACCAAGCGGGCAAATCAAAGTTAGCGACCACACAAAAACGAACAGAGAATCAACGAAGCCTGGCGAAGATCAAAGACGAACAAATCGAGCGTGATATTCAAATTAGACTTTCCAAGCTAAGGATAAATCCTCGCATTTGGAAACTCGGGGGCTATTGATGGGACCCGACCTGGGTCCCCCTACGTGGACCGACCACGTGGATTCCAGCTAGACTTGGTCTGGTCCCACCAAGGGCCGAAGACCATTTCCCAGTCAGTCATCATCGACATTCACTAATCAGCCGACGAAGCGCCGGCGACCACAACCTGCCGAGCACAACAAGCGATCATTAATCAACACCCGACCATACGATCGAGGATCACCTATGCTCGGCCGACAGCTTCTCTGGGATAAGACAGGTTTAGCCCGTAGCCTGTGCATAGCATCCAGGTGCCTTCCCCACAAGAGCCGAGCAAGCCATGCAAGCCGCCATACCTTATCGGCTTACTCAACCGCCTACAATCCTCACTGCATACACAATCTGTTGACCACTCAGAACCGCAAAGAACAAGTCCCGACCAGGGAACCCTCAGTCCCACCAGTTGGGACCCTCATACCAATCATGATCCCAAATCTAGGCTACTATAAAAGGAAGCCTTTCCCTTCAAGAAAGGTAAGATGACTTAAGATTGCAAACTTATTATACTGCTGGTGATAGACAATACACAAAAAGAGATTACTCTCTATACACTGACCGGAAGTTAAGGGAACGCCTAGCTCCGGCATAACATATACTACCTTGTTGTTCGACTCTCACACTGGAGGGTCGTGAAACCCCAAAGACCCTAACGGTAGTCTTGCTTTCAGGTACCCACCAACAAAGATCATCAACCAAAGCCCAGATATCCTCAGCAAGTCGGTATCTCCGATACCCACGTACAACGACGTGACCACCAAGGGCCGGACACGTCAGCTCAGGTCCATTACGTGGACTGCCAGCTCAGTCACCCCGTCTTCGTGGCGTGATCACCACCCCTAAATCAACCCACTTGCAGCAACATCGTTTTGAGTTAAACTAGCCCGTGCTAGGCCTAGGGGAATTTATATTTCTCGATGACGTCGTTAGGAAATATATCCATTTCAAGAAACAAAAAGTTGTACAACAATAACAAAAATTCCTCCCTGTTTTAGTTGACTTGACAAGAAAAATTGGGAGCTGAGTCTCGCAAGGATTTAGGAACTTGGTCCCTCATCAAACAATTATGTGGCATTGGTCAAATATGACCAATTGACCTGTTTGTTATATATATATATATATATATATATATATATATATATATATATATATATATATATATATATATATGACATTTGACAAACCCACTTATGGATCTGATCAAAACGTTCCTGCGTTATGTCGTGGTCGACGTTGGTCATCAAGTGGTCGACATGTCGACCATGAGTAAATTTTTTTTTTTTACGTTAATTTATTGGATATACATTGGTTTATCCAATAAACCACTTGGTTTATCTGTCGATTACTTACCCCTATACGTATATACATACCCGTGGTCGATCTGAACAAACTCACAGTTCATTCTAACACAGTATTTGTCGACCTAGAACCCTCTCAGTGATGACCATTGATTTCAATTTGATTTTGGATTTTGATTCAAAGCTCAGGAGATTTCAAGAAACCCTAATTCGTCCGTGATCATCACTTCAGAACCAGGTAAACCTCACATTGCTTTTTCGCTTAGGGTTTTAATGTTGTCTTTATGGTTGATCATTTGAGTTGACATCTACTGTTTTATGAATAAACCATATACCTAGCTTTTTGTTTATACTAATAAGGTTTACGTGCGTTGCACATGGTGCTAATGATTTTTTTTTAAATGACTTGCTAATTTCTTCATTTTTATGTTTACTTTTAATTATTAGATGTTTTTTTGTATTTTAATCATTACAATTTTTGAAACTTATTAATTTTGCTGTTGTGCTTTTAGCTTTTTTGATACTTTGTTTTCCGGTCATTTATAATGTATACTTTTAGTTGTTGTATAGCAACTTATCATACAAATTTGTCTTTTTTGTTGGTTATTTTCATTCTCTTTTTGTATTACCAAACATGAATTCATTCACTTTTATGAGTGTGTGAATTGAAAATAATTCAAACTTACTATATTAAATAAACACATTGTTTTTGGAGACTTTGTTTATGACGTTTTTGAAATTTATGACTCCTTTTAGAAAATAATATATTGTGTTAGAGAAATCAATCTTTCAACCCCAAAGTACATATACTTACACTAAAAATACAAAATTCACTCTAAATATCTATAAAGCTCCACTTTGCCACCCAACCTAAGTGTGTCATTTTCATATCTCATTTTGTAATTCTTTTCTAGTTTTCCCCCTAGCCACGACGAAAGTTACAATCTGACGTTAATGTGCACATGGTATTTAACGTGTAGGGCATTTTAGTCATTTTCACAGCAACGCTTTCTCTACTTTTATTACCCAAAGAGAAACTTCATTTTCTTCTTCTCCGCCAATGTCTTTCTCTGCATCTTCTCCAGTAATGATCTCGTATGTAAATTTTAAGTGAGATAAAACTCAAGAGTGTATTAATGTTTAATTCAAATTATTATATAGAAAAATAAATAAAAATAGAGCAGAATCATATAGAGATATTGAACTCAAGATCAGATAATCACACTTAGGTGTCAAGGCCGCCACAAATTAGAACCCACCAAAAAATTAAAGACGTACAATATAATACACAAGCATACACCAAGAATGTCAAATCTCATATTAATTTGAATCCATCACATACGTATACGACAATGATAAGGCAAACCATGGTTCAATCCGTCTTCATCGTCCATACAATTCTAACAAATTTCTCATCGGCACCGTTGATATTGTTTATGGTTTGATTGGAGTAAATTCTCGATGTTTAACATTATTCGCCACTCCATATTTTTCACTACGATTACCAGACATGACATCTCATCACCAAATTTGATATGGAATATGGAAATGTTAAAAAATTACATTGTGAGCCAAAGTGGATTTGGTAGATACTTTAGGGGGAAATTTGTATTTTGGACTAATTTTGATGGGGCCAAAATATGATTAGCTCCCAAAATTACACACCAAATCTCACATTGCACCCTAACCTACGAAGTGTCTCACTTTCATAACTTATTTTTCTATTTGTCCCACTTTGTCCTCTCCCGTCTATGTATGTTAAAAATAGTAACAGAAAATGGTATGTGTATGTCACATGAATATTATTTTGGTCATTTTGCTTGGCGCACAAAATGAGATTTGGCTATAACTTCAGTATTTAGTTTACCATTTAGTATTTAGAATATATTTTTAAATAAAAAGAATAACTAATTATTTTAATAATCCAAAAATAATTATAAGGCCAAATTATAATTCCCCCCCCCCACAAAGTATCCACAAAATCGTATAGTTTACTCCTATGTAAAGTTTGTCCCATAATGGTATCTGACTTTACTCCCCCCCCCCATTTTCCACCCTACCACTGACGGACGTTAGAAAATTCACGTTAAATAGCATGTGGTCTTACACGTACGGGGCGAAAATGTCATTTCTCTTATCAGGTTAAAGAGTAAATGTATTGAAAGTACAAACCCTAATCTCTCACCCTCTCCTTCTCTCTTCTCTCGGTGTAAGTTTTCATCTCCGGGTCCACAGTAATAGCCACAATCTCCAGCTAGCCCCATCATAGCCACCGCCATCTATGGGTGCAAATTCCCATATACGGCCCAAACCCTTCCCGCTCTGGTCACATCTATCATAGCACTAGCATCGTCCTCCTTTGATTCTAGCCAAGCTCCATCTTCAATTAGAGGCTATCGAGTATACTTACTAAAAACTTTTGAAAAAACATGTAATTAACAGAAAACCCATAAACCTTATCAACGAATTCATCAAAGAGAGAGGCGGGCTTGAATGAAGAGAAATAGTTATGGGTTTTATTGAAATACTCTTCAATTTTGCGGGATAAAATTAGGCATACGGCCGGCATGCATATAGTTTAATACAAAGTATCAAAATTGAGAAGATGTTGAAGAAGCTATTACTTTAGATGATTTTGACCTCATATAAGCTATCATGGCGGTCAGGTTGGTTTATTTAAAGAATTAGGAGAGAGAAAGTAAAGGTAAAGACATGTAAGAGGATGAAGGGGGGGATGAGAAATTGATTGATTTCGGTGGTGGATGGGTTTCACCAGAGAAGGTGGGTACGCTGATCCAAATTTCATACATGAAATTGGAGATGGAGACGTGTAACTATGGGTAAGAGTATTTTTTCTTCAAATTTTCCGTTTACTTTGTTTTCATTATCAAGATAAGAAAAGTGACAATGAAATGGAAAAATGCATATCTATCATCTGAGTTAAGAGAGAGAAATTTAAGAGAAAATTTAGAGGGAGTAGACAAAACCAAGATCAGGTTATCGGTTAATTTTTGTTGTGGGAAGTGTAGATCAGAAAAAATGGTTAGTCTTTTCTCTAGATTTTCTTTCAGTAGGAAAAAACGGAATGGTGGACCCCATTCCATTTTAACATTTGAACTTTAAGCACCACAAGGTTTACACCGAATTCCTAATATTTTCCTCGAGTTAACGTCGTGGAAGACAACGTATTATTTAACGTGACTTTTCTAACTGCTGTCGCGGCTTGGGTGGAAAATATGAAAAAATATAATATTAGATACCATTATGGGACAAGCCTTAGGTTGAGGTGCACTATGTGATTTGGTGGATACTTTGGGGGAGAATGATTGTAATTTGACATAGTTATAAGGAAAATACTATCCTTACAAAACTTAGTAGTTGTAAGTAAAGTTATAAAATTAGTTGTAAGACTAGCAATGTTGTAATTATAATTTGTCTTATATTTAAATTTAAAGTTAAAAAAATGCATTACTCTCAAAAAATGAAATTTAGAAGTTATTTAATTTATTTTGTTTTCCTTCATTTAATTTTCTTCCACCAACCTCATCTCTCATAGACACACCACCACTACACTACCACCTCAAATAACATCATTAACCCAAAAATCAATTTTTATTTTATTTTATTTCTTTGTTTAATTTTGTACTCTTTTGTTCAAATTAACATATACGCAAAACTCATCATTTATAGACTCACTACCACCTGAACCTTAATTTTCACTATTTACAAACCTAAATTCAATTTTTTGAATTTTCAAATTTGATGATTGAAACCCAAACCCATATGAAGATTAATTTGAAAAAATGATGATTTGAAAATCTAACAATATCATATTCCACTTAAACCACCACTGCCATGGTCAGTGTTCTAAAACTTCCCGCCTAGCTCCGCCTAGGCCCCGCCTAGGCGCTAGGCCCCTATCTACCGCCACGACTTTCTTAGTCACCGCCTAATCGACCAAGTCGGCGCCTACGTTGCCGGTCTGCCAGATAGATAGAAGAAAGAAGAAGAAAAAAAGATGAAGAAAAATGGGGTTGTCTTGAGACTCATAATTTAGAATGAGAAGGGATTAGAGAGGATATGTTAGACTATGGGTTATAGAGGCAGTAGGTAGGTGGAGTAATTTTTTTTTGTTTTTAGTTCTAAACTTGGCTGGTTTATTGCCTTCGAGTTGTTGAGAATTTGGATTAAAAGTAGGTTTGCATATTTTTATTCATTTTACAAATATAGACAAGTGTTTGATAAAATGACAAACATAAAAAAATTAAATTTGTTGTCAATGTGTTTGATCTTTGATGTAAATTATCAAAAAAATAGTAATTATGCTTTAATTCTAGGCCCCGCCTAGGCCCCGATTACGCCCCGACTAGTCCCCTAGGCGCTAGGTGCTAGTGTGCCGCCTAGCGGCCGCCTAACGATTTTTAGAACCTTGGTCATGGTTACAATCGCCCCCACCACCACCAGCATCCATGCAATTGCCACCACCGGTATCACCACCACCAAGAAACACGTTCACTTTACCTAGCTAAAACGAAAAAATAAAATATATTTAACTTCCATTAAATCAGATTGCTTTCTTCAAGCGCATCTCCTATAAACTCTAGCGTTCTTCTCTAACAAAATGCAAAGATTTGTCAATGAAGTTCTCCATTTTTTTTAATTTTCTTGAAATTATATCACCTTGCCTTACCGCATTTTCTTATATTATTCACAAGTAATTACTAAACATACTACATAAGTGCCTAATATCTTGATACTCACCAACAAATATATTATTATAGTTATATTTTTTCATATACCTCTAATAATGTCTTTCCCAACTTATGATGTCTCACTTTCATACAAAATTTTTATATTTGTCCGACTTTGTCCTTCCCTGTTCATGAGTGTTAAAAACAGTAATGGAAAATCATGCATGTTAAGATTATTTTGATCATATTTTACTTGTGACGCAAAGTGAGATTTGATTATATTATCATCATTTAGGTTGTCATTTGTATTTAAAATATTTTTTTAATTAAAACAATAAATAATTATTTCAATAGTTATACTTTGTCTCATTTTAAATTCAAAGGCACAAGAAATGCACTCTAAAAAAATGAAATTTAGATTTTATTCAATTTATTATTCCATCATTCACTTTCTTCTGTCAACCTCATCATTCATAGACTCACCACCACAACCACCTCAAATTTCACTATTAGCACAAAAGTTAATTTTTGATTTGATTTGATTTTCTAATTCCTTACTCCTACCTTCAAAGTAACCCATTTACAAATGCAATCATTTATGGACACATCACCATCACAACTTTAAATTTCACTTTTTACAAACTCAAATTCAATATTTTAAATTTTCAAAATTTCAAATTGAAACTGAAACTCGTATGGATCTTTGAAAATTTGATGATTTGGAAATCTCACAATGTTGTATTTCATCTAAACCACCATTGTCATCCCTACAATCGTCGTCATCACCATCCCTAACACCACCATCACCAAGAAACGCACTCACCTCGCCTTGCTTAATGGAGACATAAAATCTCTTTAGCTTTTGTTTAGTTGAACTTCTTTCTTTAAACATCTCTCATTTCTTAGTTCCAATCCATTTTTTGTTCAAATTACTAAGTAAAGAGAAAATCTAATTTTAGGATGAGACTACTTAAAAGGATGTTTGTTGGTGACAACCTATTTCAATAAAAGGAGAGTTGCGATAGAAGAAAGAAAGTCGATAGCTAGAGGAGGGAATAGAGAGATTCTCACATGTAACTATCTCAAGTCCGATGAAGAGGAACAATCAAGTTAAGACCAAACAATGCTAGAGGTTTGGAACCCAGTGATGAAAATGAGTAAAATATTTTAAATCCAGTTATTTGTGATTACTAACATTGGTTTTGTTTGTAATATCCATAAGTTAGGAACTAGTGATAGTTTTAAAAGTTGTTGTAGTAGTCTGAAATTTCAAAGAAGTAAACAATAGATTTTAACATTATTTTCTAACAAAACGCATAGATTCATCAATTGGTTCTTCATTTTCTTCATCTTCTTGACATTATGATACATTTTTTAAACTCATTTCTCTTAGCTAATTCATGGGTAATAACTAAACACGCTACAGATTTGCTTAATAATTTGATACTCACCAACAAATCTATTATTATAGTTACAATTTTCTATATACATCTAATAATGTCTTTCCCGAATATATATATTTAATAAATAAAGAAATAAAACTATATTATTTTTTGGTTTCAAATATTATTTTAGTTTCGAATAAACTTTTAGTCTCTTGAGTAAATGTATTTTTGTCATTTTAGAATATATTGGACGATATTTGCAACAATAATGGTAGGAGGGGGAAAATGATAACAAAATCAAAATATAAGACGAAATGAATAGAATTCAATAATGTAGGATCTAATTTTAAAATAAGTACAAGTCAAGGGATCAAATTATTATTTAATTATTTATGGAATTAATTAGCACATGACAAATTTACTTGTTTAACCTTAATTAATAGTGAATGATTTATTATAGTTAGGGCTTTTTTTGTCCAAACATTACTTTTTGTCATGGTAAATTTACTTATTGTGTCCTTAATTAAATGGTGGGTAGTTTATTTGGTGAATGGTTATTTTTGTCTATCAATTAAATTGTAAGAAAAAGCTTGACTTTTATAGTAAGAGAGATTGACAAAACCAATTTGTTTTATAACAATGTGTTTTATAACCCTGTTTATGAAACCATGTCTGTAAACCAAGTGTAATTTCATATGGTTCATGAATTTCACTGTCAGTAATTTCATATGGTTCATGAATTTAGCTGTCAATAAACCTTGTTTTAATAGTCGTAGATTATAGTTCCTTGTTTTAATATTTAATTTGTATTTCTATTACAGAGAATATGGCCGCATATATTATTGCTCGCGATGACCGGTACAAAGCAAAGGTTACATAAAGATATAATTTGTTAGTATTAGATGAGGTTTATAATGAATTGGATGAAGCACACCAAATTCTTTTCAAGAATTAAGCTTTTGGTGAGCTGTATAACATGAGAAAGAATATGAGTTAGAGCAATGTGTTGATGCATGTGTTAGCACTTTTGAAGATTCAGTCACCAACAACTAATAAAAATGAAATATGGTTTTGTATAGGTGGCCAAGAAGTAAGATTTTCCTTTTCGGACTACACCCTAATCACAGGTTTAAAACCTGGATTATTAGAAGATTATTACGATGAAATCCCTAGTACCAAGGCAATAGTGGATAAATATTTTCCTGGACAGAGGGCAGTGAAGTCTGAAGAGTTAAAAAAAATTTATAGATGCAACTGACATGGATGAAAAACTGAAGTTGGGTCTTGCAATTGTTTGGGAGTATGTGAATTTCACCTAGTGCTTCTATTGATGTGGGTGTGTTAAGTATAGTTGAGAATTTGGATTTGTTCAATAAATATCCATGGGGAACAAAGTCCTATCCCCACCTTCTCAATTCAGTGATGAAGATGGCTACTTCTCGTGCTCAGACTTTTGTATGTAACAAATTTCCGTTGGCATTACAGGTAACCAATTGTATATATTATATGGTTAGCTGATTTTATATTGAATGGTTATCTAATTATTTCAATTTGATATGCTTCTAATATGTAACATTTTTAAAATGCAGGTTTGGATATTTGAGTTGTGCCATGATTTTCCTAGATTTATAGACTTATATGAACTATCAAACATCGACAGTCAAGTGCTCAAAACTCCCAGAATGTGCAATTGGAAGTCTTGCGAAAATCCCAGCTATGAGGAAAGTATCAGTACATTGGATAGGTTGGTGTTGCTTTTATAGTGAAATCGTCACGATGCAAGAGCCGAGGAATCCGGAGGGAATCATTTCAAAGCAGGAACTGAGGCGTCGCATTTAATTGCGCCTCGGGACTCGGTTAAGCATTACGGCAGATGATGGCCCATCATTTCAATACCCACCGTACTCCAGGCTGGCACCCACTACCCCAATATTTGACCTCGGGCCAGCCATTGGCAAGTGATTGACTGAAGTGGACTAAGTCTTGTGGCGACCGGAATTTCTAAGAGTACCAAGCTGCTTTGCTTCTCGCTCCAAGCATGTATGCTCGCCAGACAAGAAGCAGGGGGCCACTGAGCTGCATGGCCCAATAGGCCCAGGCATCGGTCACGTGTGCATCACGCTTTCTTCAGTCACGAGCAAAACACGTGCATTCCACATAATCCAAGTCCAAGTCACGAGCGAGCAGCGGCTAGTCTTTAACCACCATGACCTAAAAGGCCAGCACCTATTCCTCGAAAGCCTGGGGGCCAAGTGTGCAGCGAGCTGAGGCCAAGTTCCTAGCAAGCAAATATGCAGCGAGCGGGAAGAAGGGTCAAGGCAAGCCTCACCATGCACAGTTCTACTATAACGGTCGTCTTGGATGTGGGCAGTTACCTCTGGGAAACCCTCCTCCACATTCAAGATGTGGCCGTTAAGTTGGACGTTGCTACTAATGTGCGTGCCCTACATGTTCCGGCATTGAATGTGAGGTTTTCCCAGCTCTCCATGTAGGCTATATAAACCCCTCGAAACGAAGGAGGGAGGTATGTTATTTTCTACCTAGGCAAAACTCTGTCAAATTGATTATTGAATTGTTTTAAAGCTGATTCCTACGCCGAAGTACACTTGCAGAGAAAGCCCCTGCCTAGTTCACGATTTGTGTTTGGCTCTTTGACAGGTTTGGGCCTAACAACAAGGATAGATTGAAAGCCAAATATCCGATAATTCAAGCCCAGTGTGTCCGTGGATTGTTTTGGACGCATCACCTATGAACCATTTATTTTCTATGAACTTTTCATAATGATAAGGTTATTGGATGATCCAAGTGAACTTTGTATGAACCTTAGAACATATTCAACCGTTGATTTAATCCTACATGGCCGTGGGTAATTAACACCCTCAATCATACGTGTCAAGTTTTCTCTTCATTCACATTCAATGAAAATGTATCTCTCCAATGCAAATGTGAATTTAATCTTATGTGGTATACATCTCATCAATAAAATAATATTTGACAAAAAATAAAAAAAGGAGAACAACCAATAAAAGGTATTTTTTTAAAAAAAATCATGCCCACAACGGTCATGCTTTCGTTTCCCCACCACGGAATTAATTGATGATGCCAAAAAAATATTATACCGGGGGCGTCGAAAGTAGAGTCGTCCATGCATGGGTTGCCGTAGTCATCATCCAACTTGTTAAGGATACTACTTCAGTTATGCAGTAGCCTCCAGTTAAAGCAAACTCTAAGGGAATCGAGTGTACAAAAGGAAAAGATAAGAAGGACTGAAAGCATCTTTAAGGGTGTCAAGTGTTTTAGTTATGTTTCTTCAGGGGTAGCGAGTGTACATTGTTCAATCTGTTAGAGAGTTTGTTAGGAGGAGCGTATTCTGTTTTCTTCTTTTTTGCTATGGCTGCTATGTATAAAATGCAGCTTATGTAATGCAGAAGTGAAATCAATTGAGTGAGAATCATCTTCTTCAATGTAGAAACTCTATCATTTCTATTTCTTCAATAACAAAACAGTGCACAAATTGTTTCATGGTATCAGAGTATAGGTTGATCTGATTGTTAGCTTCCTTATTACAATCATTCATTCAATCTATTCGTCAGAATTATTCTCTTGTTTCTCCTTCACGATGTCTCGAAGCTACACAAAATTCTCAAGCCGCGAGACGCACAACTTCAAAGAATTGAAGAAGATGCTTATGCCTCATCGAAGCTCATGTAACTCTTCCAACTTCACATCCTCTATACCTAAATTCGAGTGACCATCCAGGTATGTGCTTAGTCACTCAAGTCCTGGTTAATACAAACTACAACAAATGGAAGAGAGCAATGATGATTGTACTTTCATCTAAGCTGAAATTAGGTATTGTTACTGGATTAAACAAACAACCTAATTCTCAGTCTAAATACATTTCTCACTGGAAAAGATGCAATGACATGGTTATATCATGGTTATTAAATGATGTATCACCTGAAATTGGATCAAGTTTGGTCTATTTCAAAACGACTAAGGAAATATGGGATGATCTAGAGAGTAGGTTTACACAAGGCAATGCATCTAAGGTGTTTCAACTTAAGAAAGAGTTAATGAATCTTCAACGAGGGATCATTATCAATTCAGGGATCATTATTTTACAAAATTTAGATGCAAAATTTAGATGCTGGGATGAATTTGAGGAGGTTAGTAATATGCCCAAATGTGAATGTGTATGTTCATGTAATTCACACAAGAAGATGGATGAGTATGATCAAATGCGAGAAGGTAAGGTAACACGGTTTCGATTGGACTAAATGAAACCTACTCGGTATACGTAGCTCAGTCGGCTATGACTCCTTTACCAAATATGAGCACAACTATGTCATTGCTAATGCATGATGAAAAAGTGAAAGAATGTTCACTAAGCAATCAAATTATTACATTGATCACAATGTTTCTCTTGCTCTATTTGCTAAAAATGTGCATCCCGTTAATCATAGCAAGAATCGAATAATGGTAGAAAAATTGTTTCCAAAGGACATCTATTGTGTGATCATTGTGGAGGAAATGGTCACATTAAGAGTTCATGCTTCTTTCTTAATGGATTTCTGAATGGCATAAGTCGTATGGAGTGAAGCCGGACCATTCTAAAATGCCTAAGAACCGAAGAATAAATGCGGAAGTGTGTCAACACAACTCATAAATAATGAAGTGAATGAGGTCAACTTACAACATTACAATCATGAGAATGATTAATGAATGTTCCTCAAGTGAATGAATCTCACATCACTCATGTTAAGCATAATCAAGAATGAAGATTAGTGCATCGATCATATCACTTCATCATTTCATCTCCTTACTGATCCTATTCCTTTTGTGTCTACTATTCACTTACCTAATGGTCTCACTACCTTTAGTACACACAAAGGATCCATACAACTCTTCAATGATATAACATTGTTTCATGTTCTTTATGCACCAGATTTTTCTCTTAATCGATATCCGTCAAAACTTGTTACTTCCAGAATTGCAGCTTATCCTTCTTTCCAACATATCGTCTCTTTCGGGACTTAGTCTCCAAGACCTTGAAGGGGATTGGTAAGTCGGTTGGAGGCCTCTACAAGCTTGAACTGCATACTCCTCAGTCTACTAGGCCTGTTGTGTCTTGTTCTGTAAATCTTAGCAAACTCTAAGGGAATCGAGTGTACAAAAGGAAAAGATAAGAAGGACTGAAAGCATCTTTAAGGGTGTCAAGTGTTTTAGTTATGTTTCTTCAGGGGTAGCGAGTGTACATTGTTCAATCTGTTAGAGAGTTTGTTAGGAGGAGCGTATTCTGTTTTCTTCTTTTCTGCTATGGCTGCTATGTATAAAATGCAGCTTATGTAATGCAGAAGTGAAATCAATTGAGTGAGAATCATCTTCTTCAATGTAGAAACTCTATCATTTCTATTTCTTCAATAACAAAACAGTGCACAAATTGTTTCACAACTCTCAAATTGTTGTCGGTGTTGGATACATGGCTATGTGGATATACAAAATGAAACACCATCAGTTAGCGGAGAGTGTTCTCCATCAAAACACTCTCGTTTGTTTGTTAGTCTCGCATATAAAAAAGGGGCGTCGCATAAACCCCATGTGTGTGTGTGTGGAGTGATAGTCTAAAACAGAGACCCCCACACACTTATGAACTAGTGGGGGTTATTTGGGTTTAGCTTTTTTTGTGTTTGTTCCAAACCCATAGCCTTTGGTTGTCATGAATAATATAATGGGTTGTTGTAGTCGAGAGTTTCCTTGCTTAATATGCTCATCAATATGCAATCAGATCCCAACAAGACCATTTGAGCGGACATTAGGAAATCATGCCACAAACCCATTTTCCAACATATCGAATTAAGAAAAACAAATATAATAAACCTTCCATTATTTACGATACATTAATCGAGGGCGGCAATACATATCACGAGTCCTATCTTAAAGGAAATGCATACATAGCACATTTATGTAACTATCCTGAACCAGACTAGATGAATTACAAGGATACAAAATTGAATAGAAAGAAATTTAGGTATAAACCAAAAATAAATGTACTATAGTTTCTGCAGTGAGACATCTTCAGATCTTCTAATTAGCCTGAAATAGAGAAAGGGGAGGGAGATGAAGGCTCAGTAACTTGAATAACACCTTCTAGCATTTGGGTAACCTTCCTCATGGTTGGTCTCAAAGATGGGTCTTCTTGTATACACCAAATACCAACCTTCACAAACATTTCTAGTTTCTCTCTTTCACTTAAGGCCTCCAAATCATTATCAACAAATTCTTCCAATTTCCTATCTTGAAAGCACTCCCATACCCAATCAGTTAATATTGCTTTATCTTCACCAATCTCCAAATCCTCCACGCTTCTTCGGCATGAAATGATCTCCAGTAATAGCACTCCAAAGCTATATACATCAACTTTTATGGTGACTGGGCTGTTCCTGAACCACTCGGGTGCAACATACCCTTTTGTTCCTCGGATGGCAGTATTTGTTCGACTCTGATTGATCTTCAAAAGCTTGGCCAAACCAAAGTCGGATATCCGAGCATTGTAATACTCATCAAGAAGTATGTTTTGAGGCTTTATGTCACAATGGATAATCTGAGTGCTGCACTCTTCATGAAGGTACGATAGTCCCCTTGCAACCCCCAATGCAATTTGAATCCTCCGTTTCCAGCTTGGCTTCTCATCAGCAAAGAGAAAGCTTGCTAGAGTGCCATTACACACGTACTCGTAAACCAATAGACGGTTCTCTCCTTCGTCACAAAATCCGAGCAGCCTGACTAAATTTTTCTGATGAGTTTGGGCAATCACATCTACTTCGGTTTTGAATTCCTTGTCTCCGTTTTGCACCACTCTATCCAGTTTCTTCACCGCGATAAAGTTTGTTGAAGTTGGCGTGCTTATCACCCCTTTATAGACTATGCCAAAAGCACCCCTTCCTAGTTCTTCCTTGAACCCATCGGTTGCTTGTACAAGCTCTTTATAGCTAAAGCAAGGCAGATTAGTTTCCACAGAGATGCTATTAAAGGGAAACTTCACACTTCTCTTTCGGTAGACAAGGAAGAAACCCAAACAAGTTGCAATAATCAATATGATATTGACAAAAACAGAACTACCCAAGAGCACTGATCCTGCAAGGAACAAAGACTTCCTACCCTTCTTCGTGCCCGGAGCAGGTTGACGAGAACTTCCTTGACGTAGATCACCTATTCTATATTTGAGGAAAGCCTTCGATCCACCCTCCAAGTGTCCATTTGAAAGTGGAAATTTCTTCATCCAACAACTACTACCCCCGAAAATGGCAACGGCGCAGAAACAATCAGTTAAGCAAGAGCTCTTGCATTTCTCCTCGGTAGTTGGGTCCATACGCTCATAGTCCGATGTTGGCCAATTTGTATTAATTAGCTCCGCAACATCGTATAAACTTCCCTCAGAAGCACTTGTCACATCCTCATTACAACTTGGACTGAAATTCGGCTTGCAGCTTCCGAATGTGTCGTTTGGATCAATTAACGAATACGTTCTTGGGCATACACAATTTGGCCTATGGTACTGCTCATCAAGATGGCAAATGCTGTTATACCCACAAATCCCCCTGCCTATGTCTCCAACAGCAGTACATATGTTATCCGGCTGCCACCATACTGCAGTCCACACTGGTCTACTGGTGAAAATCCTTGGGTGATAGTATTGGATGAAAACCCCATCAAAATTGAGAGTCGCTCTAAAATAATTTTCTTCAGTTCGGACTTGCATTAGCGGGGTGAGACCAAATCTTTGTCCATTTCTTCTCAAGATGTACATGTACCCAGTATCATTGAAGATCACTTGTGATCCAGAACTTGAAGAATTCGAAGCATCATCCGTGACACTGATGTAGTAATTAGGAGACTGAGCGAAATTGGACCTTACCTCTCGGGGATTCAGAACAAGATTTCCATCAAGAAGAAAACGGAGTTGGAACCTTCCTCTGGAGAAGTTTCCTTCAGTCATTCGCGAGTAAAGCACCCCCCCTCTTTCCATTCTCTGTCCAGGCAACATGGTGTCTGATGGATTTTCAAAGGTCGACCATATCCTGTTAGAGTCGCTGAACCCTACAAGCTCAAAGTTTCCGGTATCATTCATGACACCATATGCAACTCGATTAGGAAAGGTTGGAGAACTCCACAGTTGTGTTCCTTGAGGGTCGGTGAGGACTAATCCGCGGTCTACAATTAGCTCCACTCTCGACCCCCTTGGCACTGGTGCAGTTGCGTTATTTGGAAACCAGACGATGGTTTTGTCAGGTATCTTGTCATACCATATAGAAAGAAGGAAGTTATCATTGCCTTGGATTTGTTGAAACCCAAAAGCAAAATCACCGGATGAGGAGAGCCATCGGGTAGCATTGTTCGTTGCTGTAAGTATTGAACCTACATCTATCGTGCCATTAGTTTGTGCCAAGGCTGAAACTGGAAGGAAAAATATTATTGAAAGGAGAGGAAGAAAGGTGTAAGCCATTGCTGAAATGATTTTGATCATAACAATGAAAAATCTTCAGCACTATAAATTAGACAGTCTCATATTTTTGTTAAGTCAACTGAAAGACTTCCAGAGGCAAGAGTCAAGCTATAGATTTCAATCATGGAAAAGTCTTGAGGCCAAGGTGAACATGCTTTGGTTTCTAAATCCTGGCCATTCAAAGTTCCTATTTTGACAAGTCAAGACAACGGAAGATTCATATCGCCAGCAATTGAAGTGTTTGATTCGCCAACACAAAAGGGTAGATAATACCAGTGCTTTCTCTCTATTTATTTCACTTTTTCTTTGATTATTACTAAGAAAAATTAATCTCAAAACCTGGTCACTAAATCACGATGCCAAACATATCCAATGTGTCTGTCTGTTACGCATAAATAGGCATTCCAGTCTGTACAATTGAGTGTAAATTTCGTTTATGACAGTTCAAATGACATGCATTGGGAATTAGTAGTCTTGCGTACAGAGCACTCATGTTAGACCATAAAACTTGCTGTGCATTTCCACGAAATAAAGGTTGCAGACTTGCAGTTCAATCAAAATTAATTATGTACCTTTGAGCGAGGGTGGACCCACATATAATCAAGAGTGACAAGTCTGCCTCTGCCTTGTTATTCTCATATCTATGACCAATTCTTATACAATCACATTTTCTCAGTCAATTGTAATGCCTTTCTATTTTCTTATACAAGGTTTTTTCCAAATAAGGATGACTCTCCAACTTTAGAAACTGGATGTTAGCTTTTGAGTTCAATAATGATTCTCTTTCAATGTTTGACACCGGAGTGTCTAATGACAAGTCAAGACAACGGAAGATTCATATCGCCAGCAATTGAAGTGTTTGATTTGCCAACAGCACTGCATTTGTTTGGTTTTTGATCATTCTACTTAGATTTCGAGATCAGTTTAACTACTATACTTTTGTATTATTATTTTTGTCATCTTATTGAAATTTCTCTATCTATTTTGTCATAAATACTGACGTGTCACTAACTCTGTTATGCCACATGGTTGAATTAACACATGTTTGGTCAACTTTTGTTCCATAAACAAAAAACGAAAACTAAGTATTGGCAAAATTTAAAATAAAAAAGTGCAATGGCTAAAGTGGTATCCAAATTCCAAACATACAATGGTAAAAAATAACTTAAGGCTTAATGATTTTATCAAACTTAGATGAAAATTACTATCATGATTGTTTTCAACTACGACACTCCATGGTACAATATATGTAGAATTTCGTACAAGCAAAATAAAGGATTGATGAAATGCCCAAGACTACCCTACCATTATTCTGGGCAACTACTGAAATTGGTAGGAGAAAGGTTAAGATGAAGAGATTGATAAGAGCAAACTCATAGGTTAAAGGAGCTAAGACTTTCTCTCTCCCTTATCATTTTCAGTTAGCAATAGAAAAGATTTTAAACTATATATAGTTATTTAGTTGGTGACCATGACTAATTCAAATCAGATTATTATCTCTTCTCTCCACATATAAAAGTCAAGGTTATTTCTTTTTTTTTTTTTTTCAAGGTTGTTTTTTACAAATTAATATATAGACAAAAATAACCCTTCACTAAATAAACTATCCATCATTTAATTAAGGACGAAATAAATAAATTTAACATGATAAAAAGTAATGTTTGGACAAAAATAGTCCTAACTATAATAAATCACTCACTATTAATTAAGGTTAAACAAATAAATTTTTCATAGGCTAATTAATTCCGTGAATAATTAAATAATAATTTGATCTCTTGACTTGTACCTATTTTAAAGTTAGGTCCTACATTATTGAATTCTATTCATTTCGTCTTGTATTTTGATTTTGTTATCATTTTCCCCCTCCTACCATTATCGTTACAAATATCGTCCAATATATTCTAAAATGACAAAATTACATTTACTCAAGAGACTAAAACTTTATTCGAAACTAAAAAAATACTTGAAACTAAAAAATAATATAGTTTTATTTCTTTATTTCTTAAATATATATGTTCGGGAAAGACATTATTAAATGTATATAGAAAATTGTAACTATAATACTAGATTTGTTAGTGAGTATCAAACTATTAAGCAAATCTATAGTGTATTTAGTTATTATACATGAATAAGGTAAGAGAAATGAGTTAAGAAAATGTGCTATAATGTCAAGAAGATGAAGAAAATGAAGAACCAATTGATGAATCTATGCGTTTTATTATAAAAGAATGTTAAAATATACTATTTACTTCTTTGAATTATCAGATTACTACAACAACTTTTAAAATTATATATCAATGGTCCCTAACTTATAGATATTACAAAATATTACTTGATTCAAAATATTTTACTCATTTTCATAACTGGGTTCCAAACATCTAACCTCTGTTGGTCTTAATTTGCTTGTTCCTCTTCATCGGACTCGAGGTAGTTACATGTGAGAATCTATATATATATATATATATATATATATTCACTCCTCTGGCTATCGACTTTCTTTCTTCTACCGCAACTCTCTTTTTATTGAAATAGGTTGTCACCAACCAACATCCTTTTAAGTAGTCTCATCCTAAAATTATATTTTCTCCTTACTTAGTAATTTGCAAAAAAAAAAAAAAAAGTGTATTGGAACTAAGAAATGAGAAAGAAAGAAGTTTGACTAAACGAAAGTTAAAAAGATTTTATGTCTCCATTTGAAAAGACGGTGTGAGTGTGTTTCTTGGTGATACTAATAACGGTGTTGACGACTGCAAGGAAGGTGGTGTTAGGGGCGGTGATGAAGGCGATTGTAGGGATGACAATGGTGGTTTAGATGAAATACAACATTGTGAGATTTCCAAATCATCAAATTTTCAAAGATCCATATGAGTTTCAATTTCAATTTGAAATTTTGAAAAATTAAAAAATTGAATTTGAGTTTGTAGAAAGTGAAATTTAAGGTTGTGGTGGTGGTGTGTGATCGATGTATTTTATACATCGATATCGGGTACTTTTATGACTTAAATTAAGTGATTCCACGAGGATTTTGGCTACTGATATGTGTTTTTTAGTTGTTTTATGAGTTTCAGGGTTTTAGGTGAAATTATATGATTTATAAGGTTTTTTGGTGAAGATTTCAAAAAAGGGCCAAAGTGTAAAATTGAAGAAAAAAACGGCAAAGGGACATTCTGAGTACCTTGCGGCCGCAAGGCATTTTGACCTTGCCTTCGCAAGGTAGGCAGTAAGTCAGCCCCGGAATTGAAGACCCTTGCGGACGCAAGGGGTGATAACCTTGCGGCCGCAAGGTGGCCAGAACCGACTTACGGAGGTTTTCAAGCCAGACTAAAACTCCTAAACCCCCTACAACTCCATGGTGTAAATCAAGGACGATAGCCATAACAAATTAATAGATAGACAAAAATAACCCTTCACTAAATAAACTACCCATCATTTAATTTAGGACAAAACAAATAAATTTACCATGATAAAAAGTAATGTTTGGACAAAAATAGTCATAACTATAATAAATCACTCACTATTAATTAAGGTTAAACAAATAAATTTTTCATAGGCTAATTAATTCCATGAATAATTAAATAATAATTTGATCCCTTGACTTGTACCTATTTTAAAGTTAGGTCCTACATTATTGAATTCTATTCATTTCGTCTTGTATTTTGATTTTGTTATCATTTTCCCCTCTTACCATTATCGTTACAAATATCGTCCAATATATTCTAAAATGACAAAATTACATTTACTCAAGAAACTAAAACTTTATTCGAAACTAAAAAAATACTTGAAACTAAAAAATAATATAGTTTTATTTCTTTATTTCTTAAATATATATGTTTGAGAAAGACATTATTAGATATATATAGAAAATTGTAACTATAATAATAGATTTGTTAGTGAGTATCAAACTATTAAGCAAATATGTAGCGTGTTTAGTTATTACACATGAATAAGCTAAGAGAAATGAGTTAAGAAAATGTGCTATAATGTCAAGAAGATGAAGAAAATGAAGAACCAATTGATGAATCTATGCATTTTATTATAAAAGAATGCTAAAATCTACTTTTTTTTTTTTTAAGGAAGCAGGGGCGGCACCCTGCAAGATTTTATTGAAATAAAAAGAGTAATACAAACTTGAGGGGGACAACCAGCCTTGCCCTTATAAATGGGAGGACGGAGGAGCCTTACCTCGAAAAGGAAATACAAAGCTAAAAAGAAAAACCAAAAGCTAGTGAATCCTTTTCCGAATGTGAGGAGTGTCATTAGCATCTAAATAAAGAGAACCACGAATACGAGGGGGCAAAGAGCGAGCATCATTAAATTGGACCGACGCCAAAGAGTCACATCCCAAATTAGCAAGCATATCAGCAACGCTATTAGCCTCTCTGTAGCAATGACAAATATCAAGATCAAGCTCTTTAGAATAGAACTAATACGATGGAGAATGGACCAACATTTCCAAGGAAAGGAGAAATTAGAAGAAAGGCAGCCAACAATAATCTTGGAATCCAATTCAACAATAGCACCGCGGAGACCAGCAGATTTAAGCCATGTCACACCTTCCAGAAGGGCCTTAGCTTCAGCCATGGTGTTGGAAGAAATATCATAACAGGAAGAAAAAGCATACATGAAATGGCCAAGCGGGTTGCGAACGATACCACCTCCTCCACTAATGTCGGGATTGCCACGGGAGGCCCCATTAGTATTAAGTTTAACTAGAGAGGGAGGAGGCCGGATCCAGCGAATAATCTGAATAGAGAATGCCCATAAACCGAAGAAGAATTCCGAGGATTGTGGGCAGCCTCAAGAGTAGCCAAGTCCTTGCGAATAGAGGTAATTAAAGCCGAAATAGAAAGACCATGACCTTCGAAAAAGAGGGAGTTTCGATTTTTCCAAATGTTCCACAAGATAATGGTCGGAAGAGCAATGTTAGCCAAAGAGTGCTTAAGATAGAGCCACCAGGATAGACAGGCTTGAGGGATAGAGAGAGGCCGAAAATGAACTTGATATTCAGCACTAAAAACAGCCCAAATGTGCGCAGCAAAAGGGGAGTGTAAGAAGACATGATCGAAAGTTTCCGCATGACCAGACGAGCAGCAACGGCATTTAGAAACTATATGAAATCCCCTTCGAAGAAGAGCCTCATCAATGGGAAGCTTACGATGAAAAAGCCGCCACATAAAAACACTAACATGAGAAGGGATCTTGGGGTGCCAGTAAAATTTAGGAGTTAAAAGCTTCGGCATAGAAGCCCGAAGATGCTGCCAGGCCGAAGATATGGAAAACCGACCAGAAGGAAAGAGAGTCCAGCAGGGAGAGTCTTCTATATCTTGAAAAAAGCAATGTTGTTGATGGATGCGATGCCGATCGATAGGAGGAAGAAGGGATGCTATGGAAGGATCGAGAGTCTAATCTGCTCGAAAGAGATCACGAACAGAAGAAGCAGCAACGGTTTGAGGTCTGGAAAGCAAGCCTCCTTCCAACCAATTATCAAACCAAGGGGAACAACTTCCTTTGCCTACAAGCCAAAATAGATGATGCTCCACAAACGGCCGAATACTAAGCATACGGCACCACACATGAGAACCCCTGGAAGTAACTTGGGCCGGATGAAACTGAGAGCAATATCTGGCCATAAGGAATATGGACCAAAGGGTGTTTTTGGTGCGAAATCTCCACCAAATATTGGCCGAATAAGCTCTAGAAATATCATGCAGTGAACGAATCCCAGCTCCACTTTCAGAAACAGGAGTACAACATTGAGACCATGAAATCCAATGAGAACGATGATGATTATCAATCTGACCCCAAAAGAAGTTAGCCAACATTCTGTCAACCAAACGAATAACTGATTTAGGGGGATCAAGAGCCGCTAATTGATAAGCAGTGATAGAGTGAAGAACCGAGTTAATAAGGGTGATATTTCTAGTCGCTGATAAGAAGGCACCATACCACGAATCAATACGAGAGCAGAGCTTTAAAATGAGAGGATCAAAATATCGTTTAAGTTTACGCCCGCAAAACAAAGGGCACCCCAGATATATAAGAGGGAATTCTTTACGCTCATACCCCAGGAGAGAAGCAATAGAATTAACACGAGAGGAGGAAAGTTTTGAAGAAACAGTGAAGCTACATTTATTAGAGTTAATGGCCTGACCCGAGAGCTCCTCATAAGATGTCAGAAGCTGCTTATGCTTTGAGAGAGATTGGGAACAACCATTGCAAAATAGGATGATATCATCTGCGAACGAAAGATGAGAAATTATGGGGCAACCACTAGAAGACGAGTAAGCCAGATGGGGGTTATTATAGTGTAAAGTATTCAGACTACGACTAAGAACCTCAGCTGCAATGATGAAGAGAGCTGGAGACAAAGGATCACCCTGACGAAGCCCTCTGGAAGAATTAAAGAAGCCAGTAGAAGAGCCGTTGACCAGAACTGTGAACCAATTATTGGAGATGAGGCGCCAGACTATATCAATGAATATCTCAGAAAAACCAAAACGACGAAGGACTTTGATGAGATAGAACCAATCAACTCTATCAAAGGCCTTGGACATATCCAACTTCACAATAATATTAGATCCAGGAATCTTCTTATTTATATTGGTCATTAACTCTTGAGCAAGAAGAATGTTGTCTTGGATTATGCGCCCTTTAACAAACCCGCTTTGGTTCAATGAAATAATTTCGAAGAATAACTGCTAGATGGGAGGCCAGAATTTTGGATATAATTTTGTTACTGAAATTGCAGAGGCTAATAGGCCTGAAATCACCAAAAGAGGATGGATTACCAACTTTAGGAATAGTAACAATAAGTGTGCTAGTCCAACTTCGGGGAAGAGTGAATCCAGAAAAAAATTCTGAAATAGCAGCATGAAGATCAGAACAAATAATATCCCAGCAATGAGAGAAGAAGAGACCGGAGAAACCATCCGGACTTGCTGCACTATCGCCATTCATATTACAAACAACTGCCCGAATCTCATTGAGCGTGGGATAGGAAGTAAGAGAAGAATTCATAGCATCTGAAATGAGAGATGGGATGGAAGAGATAAGATCATTATCAACTTTTTGAGTTGCTGAAGTTGGGAGTGAAAGAAATGAACCGCCTGATTTTTTATTTCGGAATCTTCAGAAATCACAGTGCCATTGGAGTCAACAATAGAATGAATGTGTAATTGTTTCCGAGCTTGCTTAACAAAAGCATGAAACAGTTTTGTGTTGCCCTCACCATCTTTAAGCCACTTAACCCTAGCCTTTTGGCGCCAATATCCTTCTTCAATTTTCAAGGCATTCTTGAGATTAGCATGAGCATGTAACATAGCAGCTCGATCTTCAGAAGATCTCGAGGCTTCAAAAAGAAATTCTAAACGTTGAACTTCATCTTCAGCTTGCTTAATGTTGGAAAAAATATTGCCAAAAACATCGTGGTTCCAACTTTTTAAAGCCTGCCTACACAAAGCAAGCTTCTTGGCAAAAACATACATCGGCCTGCCCTCAATAGATTGCTGCCAGGTGTCCTGAATAAGAGGAAGAAATGTGTGATGTGCCGTCCAGACATTAAGAAATCGAAACATAGAGGGATGCTTAGGACCAGCCAAGGTGATATTGGTGAGTAACGAGCATGGTCAGAACAGGCACGACCCAAATGACAAACTGATGAATCATGGAAGAATTGCTGCCAGAAGGAGTTACAAAGCATACGATCTATACGTTCGAAAATGGAGGCATTCCCATCTCTAGAATTCCACCATGTGAAATTGCTGCCAGAAAAACCCAAGTCAAGAAGCCCCGAAGCAGAAATGCAAGAGTGAAAATCCATAGCACCAGATCTATCCCAACCATTGCCACCCGATTTTTCTTCCGGAGAAAGAATTATATTAAAATCACCGCCAACCAACCAAGGCATGGGACCGAAGGAAGAGCTCAAATCTACTAAATCAGTCCACATGTTTCGGCAAGTAAGCTCATCACAACTAGCATAAATGCAAGAAATATTAACAGAAGACGACCATTTATAATGCTTGACTTGCACGGTAAGATGTTGGTCCGTATCATGAAGAAGATCACAGGTAAAAGAAGATTTGACAAAAAGCCAAATACAACCACGAGTGTTGGAAAAACACATTCTAAATTTCAGTCGCTTGGCAAAATGATGAATATGAGCAGCATCAATTTTTGGTTCAAAAATAGCAAGAAACGTAACTTTGTGGAGTTTATAAGGCGTTTGAGACGGCCAATAGAAGGGTCATTGCCAATGCCCCTAATGTTCCAAAAGAGAAGATTAACAACCACGAGAAGTGGAGAGAGATGTCTGAGTTTTTGATCTTGTCTGCATAGCAGGAACTGAAATCTTGGACTTAATCTTGTTGTTGCATTTAGGAAGAGGGAGAGACGAATCCAAATTTAGTTGATCAAGAACGGGAGATCGATCAGGAACAAAAGCAGTGCCCGTATCATCAATATCTTGAGCAACTCCCATGTCATCAAGATCATGAATTTCGTCATGTTCATCACTGTCTAGATCATTGTTCTCACTGAGGGCAACAAACCTGTTAGGAGAAATAATATTGTCTGGATCGGCATGAGGCAGATGAGTGTCCTCTACGGCAACAGAAGAAACATTAGTCGGGCAATTTATGGTATTATCAACAGGAGCATCAGTTGAATTCTTTTCCAAAACTGGATTATTCAAAACAGTAGGGGAAACAAAATCAGAAGGAATAGCTTTACCCATTGTGGTTGGATCTGTTGTGTCCTTTGCCGAAGATGAAGAAGGAATATCTGAAACTTTTGTCGGCGCTGCATGCAAGCCATTCTCCATAGTCGTGGCATTTAAAGTAGTTGGCTTCTTTGGAGTCCAGCGAGTTGTAGGAACTGGATCACACAATGGAACAAGTTGAGGAGAGTTATTAGGGTTTTTAACTTTGCATTGGAGCTCGGAGTGGCCTTGACGAAGGCAATGGCAACAATAAAGAGGGGCGTTTTCCGCTTCAAGGGACTGCCAAAAACTAGGGTAAAGAGACACACAATCAATCCAGATCCGATTCGGAATAATTTTTGATAGATCAACTTCGACACAAACGCGAGCTACACTCGGACGAGAAAGGTTGATGGTTGGCTGGTCAAGCATCAAAGGCGGGCCAAACAAAGATGCAATAGCGAAGAGGGCAGTTTTGTTAAACAGATGAATCGGGAGACCGTGGAGAGAGAACCAGACTGGGGCGATTGGGCTTTCAACTTCAGGCCGAAAATCAGGAGACCATTTAAATACTCATGGGGAATCGACCAAGAAACCATTGGTCTTTGATCCACAATCGTTGGTAGTCTTCATCATGGAACACTTGAATGAGAATATGTTTTGCATCAAGATGGCCAACGGAAAAGGCTGCTTTAAGACCAAAAGTATGAAACTATTTACGTATAGATTCCATCGAAGGTCGGCCATGTGAAAATTTTCCGACTAGGGTCTGTTGAAAGGGTTTAGCTAAAGCTTTAATAATTTCGATCGAAAGCTTGAGAGACGGCTCACCTTTATAGGATGAAGGAGGGATGTGAGTGTCAATATGATTGAGATTTATGGGAGAGGAAGAGAGGACATCAGCAAAAGATTTTGAAGGGGCAGTGGGGGATCTAGCGGTGCAGGTGGAGGATCCACCATTGCGGTTGTGAAAAACGGCAGAAGAAGGGTTATCTAAATCGCACCTACAGTGCGTGAGATAGTGCATGTTTTTTTTACCCTAAAATCTACTATTTACTTCTTTGAATTTTCAGATTACTATAACATCTTTTAAAACTATCAATGGTCCCTTACTTATAGATATTACAAACAAAACCAATGTTATTAATCGCAAATAACTTGATTCAAAATATTTTACTCATTTTCATAAATTGGTTCCAAATATCTAACCTCTTTTGGTCTTAATTTGCTTGTTCCTCTTCATCGGACTCGAGGTAATTACATGTGAGAATCTATATATTCCCTCCTCTGGCTATCGACTTTCTTTCTTCTACCGCAACTCTCTTTTTATTGAAATAGGTTGTCACCAACCGACATCCTTTTAAGTAGTCTCATCCTAAAATTAGATTTTCTCCTTACCTAGTAATTTGCAAAAATAAGTGTATTGGAACTAAGAAATGAGAAAGAAAGAAGTTTGACTAAACGAAAGTTAAAAAGATTTTATGTTTCCATTTAAGCAAGGCAATGTGAGTGCGTTTCTTGGTGATGCTGATAACGGTGTTGACGATTGCAAGGAAGGTGGTGTTAGGGGCGGTGATGAAGGCGATTGTAGGGATGACAATGGTGGTTTAGATGAAATACAACATTGTGAGATTTCCAAATCATCAAATTTTCAAAGATCCATATGAGTTTCAATTTCAATTTGAAATTTTGAAAAATTAAAAAACTTAATTTGAATTTGTAGAAAGTGAAATTTAAGGTTGTGGTGGTGGTGTATGATCGATGTATTTTATACGTCGATACCGGGTACTTTCATGACTTAAATTGAGCGATTCCACGAGGCTTTTGGCTATTGATATGTGTTTTTTAGTTGTTTTATGAGTTTCAGGGTTTTTGGTGAAATTATATGATTTATAAGGTTTTTTGGTGAAGATTTCAAAAGGGGGCCAAAGTGTAAAATTGAAGAAAAAAACGGCAAATGGACATTCTTAGTACCTTGCGGCCGCAAGGCATTTTGACCTTGCCTTCGCAAGGTAGGCAGTAAGTCAGCCCTGGAAATGAAGACCCTTGCGGACGCAAGGGATGATGACCTTGCGGCCGCAAGGTGGTCACAACCGACTTACGGAGGTTTTCAAGCCAAACTAAAACTCCTAAACCCCCTACAACTCCATGGTATAAATCAAGGACGATAACCAAGGCTCAAGGAGGCGGCCAAGAAGTAGTTTTATATAGCTTTAGCATATGATTTAGCGTGTATAACATAGTTTAGTTGTTATAATTACAAGTGTTGAAGATCGATCCATGTATTCAATCATCTCCATGTGTTATTCATCTTCAAGGATGAACTAAACATCCATTAATCTAGGAGTGGGGAGGTAACTTGTATCGAATCTATGCTTTAATCTATTTTTATTCATTCAATTCTTGTTGATCGTGATGATTATCAATCCTTTTATTATTTCACTTTGAACAAATGAATGTAATCGTGAATAATAAAGGCCTAGAGGTGCGGATAACTGCATGATCAATATGCATATGTCGTACACTGGCTCACCATCATGATAAATTGAACCTATCGATGCACGAGAGTGATAAGTTAGGGTCAGGTTCCATATATGACCTAAGTGACAGTTAGGATTCATATGTTTTTGTGCCTAGGATATAGAATGGACAAATTATTTGGAGATGGAGACTGAACGGTAATTCGACAGGCTATATCTATATTTTGTGAACGAACCCAAGAAATTGAATGATACTTTATCAAAATAAGCCATAGTGGAGAGGAAAGTGAAACCCTATTCCTAGATTTCCCTCCATCATAAGATCTTCATAACCTGTGATTGCTGCTAATTTAGTTAACTTTAGAATAATAATTAGTTTAGATAAAATCAATATAAAAACCCCTTAGTTTAATAAATCGCTATCAATAATCGTGCTATTTATGATCTTCTTGTCTCTGTGGTTCGACCCTTGCTTCCCAAGCTATTCTACAATAGTCTTGTCACTTGCAAGGAAAATAAGTAAAATAAGATATCGATCAGTGTATCCAGAAATGATGGTTTTTGCAAATGAGTTACTTTGAAGGTAGGACTAAGGAATTAGAAAATGAAATAAAATCAAATCAAAAATTAACTTTTGTACTAATGGTGAAATTTGAGGTGGTAGTGGTGGTGAGCCTATGAATAATGAGGTTGACAGAAGAAAGTGAAGGATGAAATAATAAATTGAATAAAATCTAAATTTCATTTTTTTTGGAGTAATGCATTTTTTTTGCCTTTGAATTTAAAATGAGACAAAGTATAACTATTGAAATAATTATTTATTATTTTAATTAAAATATATTTTAAATATCAAATGACAAACTAAATTATGAAAATACAATCAAATCTCACTTTGCGTCACAAGTAAAATATGACCAAAATAATCATAACATGTATGATTTTTTATTACTGTTTTTAACACCCATGAATGGGAGATGATAAAGTCGGACAAATATAAAAATTATGTATGAAAGTGAGACATCATAGGTTGGAAAAGACATTATTAGACGTATATGAAAAAATATAACTATAATAATACATTTGTTGGTGAGTATCAATATATTAGGCACTTATGTAGCATGTTTAATAATTACTTGTGAATAATCTAAGAAAATGCGTTAAGGCAAGGTGATATAATGTCAAGAAGATTTAAAAAAAATGGAGAACTTCATTGACAAATCTTTGCGTTTTGTTAGAGAAGAATGATAGAATCTATAGGAGATACGTTTGAAGAAAGCAGTTCGATTTAATGGAAGCTAAATATATTTTATTTTTCTATTTTAGCAAGGCAAGGTGAATGTATTTCTTGGTAGTGGTGATACTGGTGGTGGTGGTTAGGGTTGGTGGAGGGGGTGATTGTAACCATGGCAGTGGTGGTTTAGGTGTGGAATACAATATTGTTAGATTTCCAAATAATCAATTTTTCAAATCTTCATATGGGTTTGGGTTTCAATCATCAAATTTAAAAATTCAAAAAATTGAATTTAGGTTTGTAAATAGTAACATTTAAGGTTCTGGTGGTGGTGGGTTTATAAATGATGAGTTTTGCATATGTGTTAATTTGAACGAAGGAGTAAGAAATTAGACAGAGAAATAAAATAAAAATAAAAAAATTGAATTTTGGGGTTAATGATGTTATTTGAGAAGGTAGTGGTAGTAATGGTGGTGGGTCTATGAGAGATGAGGTTGATGGAAGAAAATGAAGGATAACAAAATAAATTAAATAACTTCTAAATTTCATTTTTTGAGAGTAATGTATTTTTTAACTTTAAATTTAACTATGATACATATTATAATTACAACATTGCTAGCCTTACAACTAATTTTCTAACTTTCCTTACAACTACTAAGTCTTGTAAGGATAGTATTTTCCTTATACCTATACCAAATTACAATCCTTCCCCCCAAAGTATCCACTAAATCACATAGTTCACCCCAACCTAAGGTTTGTCCCATAATGATATCTGACGTTATATTTTTTCATATTTCCACCCTAGTCGCGACAACGGTTAGAAAAGTCACGTTAAATAACACGTGGATCTTCCACGATGTTAACTCGAGGGAAATATTAGGAATTTGATGTAAATTTTGGGGTGCTTAAAGTTCAAATATTAAAATGGAGTGGGGTCCACAATTCCATTTTTTCCTACTGAAAGAAAATCTAGAGAAAAGACAAACCATTTTTTCCGATTTTCACTTTCCACAACAAAAATTAACCCATAACCCGATCTTGGTTTTGTCCACTCCCTCCAAATTTTCAATTAAATTTCTCTCTTAACCCAGATGATAGATATGCATTTTTCTATTTCATTGTCAAATTTTCTTATCTTGATAATGAAAACAAAGTAAACGAAATATATGGAAAAAAAAAAAAAACTCTACCCATAGTTACACGTCTCCATCTTCAATTTCATGTATGAAATTGAATCCATGTACCCACCTTCTCTAGTGAAATCCATCTAGCTGGAGATTGCGGCTATTACGGTTGACCCGGAGATGGAAACTTACACTGGGAGAAGAGAGGAGAGGGTGAGAGATTAGGGTTTGTACTTTTAATATATACATTTACTCCTTAACCATATAAGAGAAATGATATTTTTGCCCCGTACGTGGAAGACCATGTTCTATTTAACGTGAATTTTCTAACGTCTGTCAATGGTAGGGTGGAAAATGGGGGGGGGGGAGAAGTAAAGTCAGATACCATTATGAGACAAACTTTACATATGGGTAAACTATACGATTTTGTGGATACTTTGGGGGAAATTGTAATTTGACCCTATAATTATTTTTGAATGATTAAAATATTTATTTTTATTTTTATTTTTATTTAAAAATATATTCTAAATACTAAATGATTAATTAAATACTGAATTTATAGCCAAATCTTATTTTGTGCGCCAAGCAAAATGACCAAAATAATCTTCATGTGACATGCACATACCATTTTCCGTTACTATTTTTAACGTCCATAGACGGGAGGGGACAAAGTCGGAAAAATAGCAAAATAAGTTATGAAAGTGAGACACTTCGTATGTTGGGGTTCAATGTGAGAGATTTGATGTGTAATTTTGGGAGCTAATCATATTTATGTCCCATCGAAATTAGTCCAAAATACAAATTTCCCCCTAAAGTATCCACCAAATCCACTTTGGCCCACAACGTAATTTTTTAGCATTTCCATATTCCATGTCAAATTTGGTGATGAGATGTCATGTCTGGTAATCGTAGTGATAAACATGGTGTGGCGAATAATGTTAAAAATCGAGAATTCGCTCCAATCAAACCATAAATAATATCAACGGTGTCGATGAGAAATTTGTTGGAGTTGAAGCTATGGACGATGAAGACTGATTTAAGTATGATTTGTCTCATCATTGTCGTATACGTATGTGATGTATTCAAATATGAGATTTAAAATTCATGGTGTATGCTTGTGTATTATGTTGTACGAGGGGGAAAAAGGGAAATTCTTGGTGTATGCTTGTGTGTTATGTTGTACGTCTTTAATTTTTTGGTGGGATTCTTATTTGTGACGGTCTTGACACCTAAGTGTGATTATCTGATCTTGAGTTCAATATCTCTGATATAATTCCGCTCTATTTTTATTTATTTTTCTATATAATAATTTGAATAAAACATTAATTCACTTTTGAGTTTTATCTCACTTAAAATTTACATATGAGGTCATTGCCGGAGAAGATGTAGAGAAAGCGCGTGTTGCCGGAGAAGAAGAAAAGGAAGTTTCTCTTTGGGTAATAAAAACAGAGAAAACATTGCAAAAAATGACTAAAATGCCCTACACGTGAAATAACATGTGCACATTAATGTCAGATTGGTAACCTTCATTGTGGCTAGGGGAAAACTAGAAAAAAATTATAAAATGAGATATGAAAATGATACAAAACTTAGGTTGGGTGGTAAAGTAGGGCATTATATATACTTTGAGGGAATTTCGTATTTTTAGTGTAAGTATATATACTTTGGGGTTGAAAGTTTGATTTCTCTAACATAATAATATAGGGAGTCATAAATTTCAGAAACGATATAAACAAAGTCTCCAACAACAATGTGTTTATCTAAGATAGTAAGTTTGAATTATTTTCAATTCACAAACTCATAAAAAGTGAATAAATTCATGTTTGGTAAATAAAAAAAGAGAATGAAAATAACCAACAAAAAAGACAAATTTTTAGGGTTGGTTGATATACAATGACTAAAAGTATAAATTATAAATGACCGAAAAACAAAGTATCAAAAAAGTTAAAAACACAACAACACAATTTATAAGTTTCAAAACTTGTAATTATTAAAATACAAAAAAACATCTAATAATTAAAAGTAAACAAAAAATAAAGAAACTAGCAAATCATTTTTTAAAAATCATTAACACCACGTGCAACGCACATGAACCTTAGTAGTAGATTTAAATGACTAAAAGTCACTAAAATGGTTGCTTTCAAATGATATCACTGACAACTAGTAGTAATATGGAGGGAAAAGAATGTCTAGTTCATCCATTGTAAGAAGTTTTACTATTTGTAGACACCCAATTTCGTACCTCTGATATGTGACATGACATGTGATATCAAAATCTATTAAAACATTAACAAATGTCAAGTTACAGGGTTTAAAAATACAAAAGACAAAGCAGGATGCGCAAACCAGTGAAATGCAGGGGCCAAAGTGTCAAAAAAGAGGCTAAGTTTGGAACCAGGCGCCGCCAACATAGGAACCAGGCACGGCACCCACTTTGGGTATAGGTGGCGCCAGCATAGTGCTCATGCACTGTAGCACTTTGCTTTTGGTACACTCTCTCAAGCGCGCGGTACAAGTCTATGAAGCACAAAAGAGAATTGCAAATGCTAACGGAGTCCCCACTCCCAGCTATAAATAAGTGTGCCCGGCTTCAGTGAAAAGGGACGAAAAATACACAACGCACAAAATTCACTTCATCGCACGCAGTAAAACACTCCGCGTTAAGTTTACGCAGTGAGCGAGAGAGAGAGTACCCCTCCTCCTATAAGCCTCAAAGCTTCGTCAAATCTCCTCTAAACACAAATCTAACCGGTCAAAGTGAACCTTAGCCTTCCAGCTAGGATTCCACCTTATATACACGGTCCAAAAATCCAAAAAAGAGCAGTTGCCCTGCCCAAATCCAAAGGCCAAATCCGCCAGAAGCAAGCAGTTGCTCTGCCCGATTCCTGCCAGCAGCAAACATACAACAGCGAAAGCATAAGCAGTTGCTCCGCCCGTTTCACGGTGCCAGAATGCAACCTTCGGAAGCAGTTACTCTGCCCAAACCATAACAACAACACACAACAACAACAAAGACTCCCTCTGGAAGGATATAGCGAGCACACCCTAGGCCCTTAAAGGTAAATCTTTAAGAGTTTTATTTAAAAAGTGATATTTTTAATCTAGCCCAATGTAAAAATATAAGCAGTTATGCTGCCCGGATCTCCATAGAAAATAGCACTAAAAAGAGTCATTATTATGGCCAAATATTTTTAAATGTATTTGTAATTTTGGAAGGAAGCAGCTCCAAGTCTGTAAATAATGTAGATACGGATATGTTTGTTTAAATGCTTTATTTTATTTGCTAAAAAATATAATAAAAACATATTTTAGCCAAAAACTGTTTTTTGAGACCGAAAGGATAAGTTGGGTGCCTAACACCTTCCCACCTCGTAACATAGCCTCCGAACTCCTTTTTACAAACTTTGATTATTTTTTGTTTTTCTTTATTTCTCCTTAAAATAAAGATGACGACTCTTTTACGACATTCTAAGCCCACAGTAAGGCCCGCAACATCATTTTCTTGCATTTTTCCTGCATCCTGTTATCCCCTAAATAAGGGATAACCTGATACTAAAAATCCATAACACTCATGGTGATCTACTCTGAGCCCGGGCGTATTCCACGCGCTTTATACGACACTCCTTTTGCACTTTCAATTTCGCCCTCCCCTAGACAAGGGATGATGGAATGAAAGGAGTGATGTCCTTTCGCATGCCGCGTTCCCCTAAACAAGGGAGCGCGGGATCCGGGGGAATTCGAGGCACTCATAGTGGCGACTCTGCTGGGGACATTGTTTTTATTTTAAAGAAAATAAAAATGGAGGGCTAGACTCAGTTTTCGCATTAAAAAAAGAAAAAATAATAAGTTTTCTTCAGTTTTTGACCAAAATATGCTTATTGTATTTTTTAGCATTTTAAATATTGCGTTCTTATATATCTGTATATATATTTGTGGATATGATCCTCCATCTTACAACAGTTTCGTTCCAGGAATTCTTACAGGTATATTTTCAAAAAAAAAAAAAAAAAAAAAAAAAAAAAAAAAAGAATTCCGGGCAGTATAACAAAAGGGCTGGGGCTTTATCTTATTATTGCTTTATTTCTACTTTATTTTTACCATGCGTGCTTTATGTTTATCGCACAAAAACATGTACATATTATTTCATTCATTCATTTTTATTTTGGGGATTAGGACATATATATATATATATATATATATATATATATATATATATATATATATATATATAAAGACATATACATCTATAAAAGGAAATATCACGCCAAAACTTTCTTTCCAAAAATAGAAGGTTCTCCATTTATTAATATATGTACAACTTTACATGCTATTTGAAAAAAAAATTAAATGTATCATTACACTTCACACTAATACATATAAAATGTCCTTTTACATTCCTTGATACTTATGTCAATCATGCTTTGTGAGCATTATTCAAATTTCAAAAGTCATATTGTATTGTATATGAGGAATATATATTGTATTCCTTTGCCCAACATATATGGTTTAGTTTTGGCTTTTTACTTCAAAAAAATTCTTACTTTCCTCTTAAAATACTTTGACTTGGTGTTTACCCAGATCTTTTAAAAAATAAATTAAATCCATCTATAAAGTTAGGATCTATATTTATAATTTTATTTTCTTAAAATTAAAGTTATGTACTTCTCATAGATTACATATCGAAAAATTTCGGATCTACATCTGTGCTTTAAGTAAGCAGGTCTGAAAAATTAGCGGATGTAAAAATAAATTTACTAAATCAAAATAATTTGTCAATATATAATTTAGGAAAATTCAAACTCTAAAATTGACAAGCTCAAATTATCCAGTTATATGGAAAAAAAATTAAAACGGAACTAATCAAAATGTTAAGTCCTATATTTCTAGATCTATTTTCTTTGAATTCGTGCCAACTCTGGTGATTGTTATCCATCGACAGGAGAAGGAGGGACGTTTTAGGAAGAAAAAATGGACTTATGCGGTTGGATAAAAAATAGCACACCAGAGAGGTTATAATTTCCAAATAAAGAACCGACCCGCAATTATTCATTTTATTACTAATAGATTTCGAAAAGTGTCATTTTTTTTCAAAAGTTTTACTTTCAAACAAGAACGTTTTACCCACGGAGGGAGCACGTAATTAACATGGTATACTTCTTCCAACCCAAAATTATTATTCATCGTTCCCTTTCTGTCCATCCAAATATTATTGAAATGAAATCTCCATTCATTTTTAAATTATCGTCTATCTTTTCTTTTGTGATTGATGTAGTAATGTTAAAATCTTTTGAATTATTTGATCCATGTCAAAATCATAGTGTGACTAAATGATCATTTTGGTGTTTGATTTTTTTTTTCAATTGAATAATCATATATAAAATTATGTTGTAGAAAATGATTAATTTTCAAAATCTATAATGACTAATCTTATTGTTATATATTTTTAGTTAAGCAGTGTCCCCTAATTTATTCTTTTAATTTTGTATGCATAATTTAGTTGAAAAACATATATGTCGTGCGTTTTATGCACGTGTATAAACACTAGTATGTAATTAATAGGAATAGATAGACTCCCCACTTTTCTTTCTATTTTTTGATCTGAATGGTTGATTGCTCACGCTCAAACTAAAAAAGTCGAGAAAATCCACAAAAAACAGCAAGACATGCCAAATATATTTTATTTACTGCTTTATATCGAGAGAAAAAAAAAACATTTTATTGCTTTCTAGATACCGCACACACATGCACGCACATAGAAATATTCCGAACTGCTACCATACACCATGGCCAGCCTACCCCTTTGCATCAGCCAACGTTAAATTGCATATAGTTTCTCATGACACATCATCGACCGATCGATTTTTATATCTCTGAATTATTAACCAATCCCTGTGCAAAAAAAAAAGTAAAAAAAAAATCAAAGCAAAAAAAAAAAAGAAGGCAAAAAAAAAAAAGCAAAGAAAAAAAAGTGATATATAAATTATGCAAAGGGGCTAACCAATGATTTTATGATATTTGACTTAGACCATTTTGAATGGTGGATCCCGCAAAGAGTATAGGCCCTTCGTCTGAGATCAGTCCAATCTTGGGGAGTCGAAAGACAGGTGGAATAAGAAGCTCCTATACTCTGGAAAAGGAATCCACTATTCTATGAATAGTCCTGAGACTGTCAAAACAAAGCGGGTGTTTGTCTGATCAATTGTAAGGAAAATTGAATAATAATAAAAAATATTAATAAAGGCACGTTGTACTCCAAGCCCAGAAAGCCTTCAGCCGACCCTTTCTGATGCCTTCAAACCCTTTTCCTCAGAAAACCCGACCCGAGTTTGGAAAGGCAGAGATAGTACTGGTCGGTTGATACGGGATAGAGGCGCAGAGATCATGATAGAAAATATCGGGGTCAGATCAGAAAAGGGCAGAATCAGCACAGAGAGTACAAATTTGAGCAGAATGGCAGCTAAGAATAAGCAAAGTATGGCTGGAACCAGCAATGGGTAAAATGGTCTAGAGCCGAAAAAAGAAACTCCTGGGTATGCACTTCCTCCTGGATTCAAAAACTGGCTAAAAAAGGAATTGGATGCCCAAGTGGGAAAAGTAACAAACCAAGTGGTTGGTAAGCATTTAGCAAATTTTCTAGAAACCCTTGTCACTATCTCTCAGAAAGTTAAAAGCCTAGAGTTTGTTCCTAATACCTCTTCCCTTCCTGGTATAAACTGTCCTGATACCACAGAAAATATCCTCTTCCAAGCTCCCAAAACTCAACCAAGCACCAGCCTTCAGCCAGAACCTAAAATTATTTCCCAAAGTGATATTATCCCAAATGCTTATAACCTTAATCCACCTCCCCCAAAAACCAACTTTGAACTCCTTCACCTAAATGTCTGTTACCATAACCAGAAAAACTACCTTCCCCTCGATCCTTCAAATACCTATTCTCAGCAAATGGCTCAGGGGACCCCAACGGGAATGATGTGTGTACATGAAGAAGAACCTCCTTTAAACGGGAGCTCAAGAAATCAAGTCCTAGTGCAATATCTTCCAAAAGAAAAGATCCAACCCAGCTATTCGACCAAACCTCAACCTAGTATTCTACCCAGACCAAAAGGAAGGAAATAACTAATCCCAAGGCATTATGTTGAATTACCTTCCCCAAGATCTGAAGTCTTTCAAACACTATGGGCCCATGGGATACTTAAACCCATTACAAATTTTCGACCTCCCAACCCACTACCTAGCACTTGGAATCACGCCCATTTTTGTGAATACCATCGTTGCAGCGGGCATCTCACCGATAAATGCTATGTGCTCAAGAATGCCATCCCGGACCTCGTCGATAATGAAGTGATCATGTTATTAGGCACAAAAATCCTGGAGGCCAACCCAGCAAAGAAGGTTTAAAGATCAAAAGAAACTTATTTAGCCAGAAATAAGGGTGTTGTAAACATCTCCTTCAATAAAAAGGAGTTTCTAATGACTGCCTGGGAGACAGTTTCTTGGGAATGATAGATGGAGGTGCTAGCTATGAAAAGCTCCCTACTGAGTTTGAGTCTATTACTAATAAGTCTCTGCAGAACTGGTATACTACGAATGGCCCACTCTTGACGACCACAGATCTGGTGGACCGTTTCAGATATACTATCCCCCATCTTTCCTATAGCCTTACGAATTGGTCATCTACTGATCCGCTCCCTAAAGTTGAGGATCTCAAACCCCAGGTCCTCGATGTTGTAAATAACCTTGTACATTTTGCTAAGAATGATAATCTAGATGTCTTTACGTATTCCTTAGTTGCACCTTCATTAAAAGACACATTAATTAGCTTTAATAATGAGTTGTTTAATAAAATGGACCCAAAAGATAAAAGTTACTTGCTTGAGCGCGCCAAGTCAGTCGAGCACCAGGAAAGGCATCAATCAGCAACAGTAGATATGTAGAAACCCCAATTTCGTACCCCTGGTATGAACATGACATGAAATATCAAGACCTGTTAAAACTTAACAAATGTCAAGTTACAGGGTTGAAAATGCAAAAGGACAAAGCAGGATGCGCAAAACAGTGAAATGCAGGGGTTAAAGTGCCAAAAATGAAATTACTAAAGCTAAGCTGGCGCCACCCATGCTCCAAATGGGGGGTGGCGCCCAGTTCCTTCGTGGGTGGCACCCAGATTTATGCTACAGTGCTCCTAAACTGCTACATGACAGCAACAGTTCACCGTAATGTGCAAAATCCTCCGCGTTCTGTACAACTGAGTGAAGCACGAAGAGAGAAAATTAAATTCCCTCGGTGTCCTCTCTCCAGGATGTAAATAGAGCCTTCGGGGTTCACTTTCAGATACAACTTTTCTTCCCCGAAGAATTCTCCGCGTCGTTGTTATGCTGGAGAAATAGAGAGCGAAGTGAGATAGTAAGTGATACTTCTCCAAAGTCCTCGAAACCCGGCGAAATCTCCTCCAAACTTAAAACCAACTGGTCAAAGTGAGCCTTAGCCCCCCAGCTAGGTTTCCACCATATTTCCCCGGTCCAAAACTCGTGGAAAGAGCAGTTGCACTACCCGATTTAAAAGGCCAAATCAGTCAGAAATAAGCCGTTATTCTACCCGATTTCCGCCTTCCTCAAGTAACCAAAACAACCAAAATAAACAGTTACTCTGCCCAGATCCCGAGGTAAAAAGTAACTTTCGGAAGCAGTTATTCTGCCCGAATCATTAAAAAAAGACTCCCTCTCCCTGAAGGACAGAGCGAGCACACCCTAGTCCGCCAGTAGGTAAGTTTTAAATATTTATTTGTAAAGAGTGCTATTTTTCATCTGGCCTAATATAAAAATGTAAGCCGTTGTATTGCCCGGATTTAGTTAGGAAATAGCACTAAAAAGAGCCATTATTATGGCCAAATATTTTTAAGTATATTTGTAATTATTTGTAAAGAGACGGTTGCAAGTCCGTAAATAATGTAGTCACAGATGCATTTTTTTTATTTCCTGTCTTTTAATGCTTTGTTTATCTGCTAAATAAATATAACAAAAATAATACTTTAGCCAAAAACTATTTTTGAGACCGAATGGGCAAGTTGGGTGCCTAGAACCTTCCCAACTCGTAACTTAGCATCCGAACCCGTTTTTAGAATCTCTGGTTTTCTTTTTTGTTGGTTTTGCTTTTTTTATTCCTTAAAATAAAGATGACGACTCTAGATTAGTCTTTACACTTGAGGTGTTCTACTATTTGATAAAGGCATGTCTTCCGTTATAAAAATTAAGAAATCTCTTAGACATGTCATTATCTATCACATAGTCGGTTATAGCCCTCATTTGTAGTAATGATGACTAGATATAAATAGGAGGAGATTGTTGATACTCATTGTATTTAGATTTATATCTGCTCATACATTACATTAGTTTTATACATCAGTGGCTAATTGGGCTACGTATCGATTAGCGTGGCGTGTAGTTTTTATAGAACTTTGCCAAGAATAGTTTTTATAGTTCGGAAGACCTCCTTTGAAGCTTCACCGGAAGACCTGCTACAGCTTACATCGACAGACCTTGTCTACACTTGGTCAATCATGACGTGTCCAATCAAGCATTAATTAGTGGATCAATTTAAGTTTACCCCTTATCAAGTTTGAATTTAAATTGAGACATTACCTGACATCTCAGACCCGCCGAAAGCAGCTTTCCGAAAAGCAGGAAGACTTTCGCAGACTGAACAGCAAAAGCAGGAGATCAGACTATCACCTACTGTCTGTAACAACTCTTACAGATCTGACACCCCAGATTGCCCGGCTTCTAGTCCCTGCAAAAGATCTCTGCACCCTTTCCTTGCTCGATAACTGTGAAGACGAAATCTTCAAGACGACTCCATGCATTTAATGCATTAAACCTAATAGAGCTGTTAAGTCTTCGTCTTCTCCAACGGATCTCTAGAATGCTCCAGCTATAAATGCCGCCATTAAAGACTGAAGAAACACAGGATGAATTGCTTTGAAAATCTACAACAACTCTAAGTCTTAATACTCAATGCATTCAAGAGATCCTAAACAGATCAAGAAGTCCTCGTCAACAACAAGAAGCTCTGCATCAACATTTATTATTTAACTTCTTGTTGTTTTCATTCAAAGCTATTCTTCTGCACGAATTAAATATCTTGTTTACACAGATATTTAATTCTTTAACCCCCCAAACATAAGTCAAGATTTTGTATACGATCCATTGGGAATATTCTTTGTAATAGATATAGCAGAAAACATAGTGCACTTTTAAATCCAAGGTTGACTGCCTTGGTGGTGGATGTAGCACTCTTTATAGTGTGAACCATCCCAAAATACTTGTGTACCTTCTTTACTGTTTGTCTACTTATTAAACTGTTTATTACTTCCTTTATCTTTATCCTTAACAGCAAACTTAAGTAACCAGTTAAGGTCTACCGGTAGTCCTTATCGGCAGACTTGAACCAGTTTCTTTGCAAGACTTCCGCTACTTCAATCTTCACAATAGATTGTAAGTTCTTGTTAAAAGAACTTACTTAAAAGTTTTTAAGTGTATAATAAGCTATTCAACCCCCCCCCCCTTCTAGCTTATTATTGTGCCCGTTGGGACTCACAATTCCTATATCCTGGTATCTCCTAAAAAAGGGATAACTTGATGTAGAAAACCCAAAACTCCCATATTGGACAAAAAAATCCACTAAAGGCAACCGAGGCGTATTTAAACGCGATATCTTAGGCAAAACTCCTCTCGCACTTTTAATTTCGTCTTCCCCTAAACAAGGGAGGGTGGAATGAGAGCAGTGGTGTCCCGCATCCGCACGTACACGGACCCCTATCCAAGGGCGCGCGGGGCGCGGGCGCAAGTCCCGGGAACCCACAGTGGTGACTCAGCTGGGGAGATCGTTTTATTTTAAATAAAATGGAGGGCTACCTCAGAAAAAAAAAACTTTTTTTTGTTTTTCTTTGTTTCTGGCTAAAGTATGCTTGTTATATTAATTTATGTATTTGAATATTGTGTTCCTATACATCCGTGTCTATATTTGTGGATATGATCCTCCATCTTGCAGCAGTTTCTTTCCAGTCAGTGTTACAGATATACTTAGAAATATATGTTTTTATTTTCAGAAACGAAAAAAAATGGATAAAAAAATGTTTTTTTTAAAAAAGATCAATATATATATATATATATATATATATATATATATATATATATATATATATATATATATATATATATATATATATATATATATATATATATCCAAAGACAACAATAAGAAATCGCTTTCCCGAACAAAAGATAAAAATTGGCAAGACACTGTCAGCTGAAGCTCGGGCAAGCTTGATCATTCAGCTTCAGGACAGTTTAGATGTTTTTGCATGGAGACCGGAGGATATGCAAGGCGTGAGTGAGGTTGTGGCTTTGCATTGCCTCGACGTGGATCCAGCCTTGAGGCCAATTCAACAGCGGCCTAGAATCTATTATGCCGAAATAGATCAAGCTATTAAGGAGGAGGTTGAGAAGCTGCTCAGCGCAGGCATCATTGAAGAAATACATTATCCAACTTGGTTGGCTAATGTGGTTATGGTCAAAAAGTCTAATGGCAAGTGGCGAATGTGTGTAGACTTCACTGATTTGAATAAGGCCTGCCCGAAGGATTGCTATCCTTTACCTCGAATTAACAAGCTACTGGACGCTATAGCGGGGTTCGAGCTTCTCAGCTTCATTGATGAATATTCTGGATATCACCAAGTGAAAATGAACGAGCAGGATAAGGCTCTGACAGCTTTCCGAGCAGCATGAGGGCTATATTGCTACAAGATGATGCCATTTGGATTGAAGAATACATGAGCTACATATCAAAGGATGGTGAATAAGGTCTTTAGTTTGCAGATTGGCAGAAACGTAGAGGCCTACATTGACGACATGGTGGTGAAGACCAAAGGGCACGAGCATACAGTAGATTTGGGCGAAACCTTTGCCAACCTTAGAAAAAATAACATGAAGGTTAACCCGAGCAAGTGTGTGTTTGGGGTGAAAGCGGGTAAGTTTCTGGGGTTCATGGTAACTGAGAGGGGTATAGAGGCCAATCCAGAAAAAATTAAGGCATTGGTCACTATGAAGCTTCCTCGATGTATCAAAGATGTTCAAAAGCTCAATGTTAAGGTGATAGCCCTTGGTCGCTTCATTTCTAAGTCGGCGAAAAGATGTTTACCGTTCTTCAAGGTTCTCCATGGAAACAAGGGGTTCGAGTGGATAGCTGAATGTCAGAAGGCTTTCGAGCAGCTAGTGGAATATTTGGGAAGTCCTCCTTTGTTGAGCATCCCGGTTTTTGGTGAGACATTGTTTGTGTACTTAGCGGCCACAAAGCAGGCTGTAGCTGCTGTGTTAATTAGGGAAGAATGTAATGTGCAAATGCATGTTTACTATGTTTCAAAGGCTCTCACTGCAGTGGAGGGACGATATTTTAATGCAGAGAAATTGGCTTATTCGCTTGTTGTTGCTGCTCGGAAACTTCGAGCTTATTTTTCTGCACATTCAATCATTGTATACACGGATACGGCTCTCAGGAAAATTTTGCACAAGCCAGATTCTTCTGGTCGTTTGCTCACCTGGTCCATTGAGTTAACTGAGTTTGATATTGATTATCAACCTCGATGAGCAATTAAGGCACAGGCTTTGGCAGACTTTGTAGCTAAGACTAGCTTCAAGGATTCGTGCGAAGAGGAGGTTTCTGCCAAGACTGTACCAACGAGTACACTAACTCAAAGGCCCCAGCTAGAATATTATTGGGAATTACATGTGGATGGCTCAGCCAGTAGGTTTGGAAGTGGAGCCGATCTAGTGTTGGTTCCGCCCGAGCAGGATGTGGAGTTTAAAAAGGCATCCCGTTTCAAATTTCCAGCTTCCAATAAGCAAGCAGAGTATGAAGCCTTGGTTGCAGGGCTCGAGCTCGCGCAAGATGTGGGAGTTCGAGAGGTGATTGTTTATTGTGATTCACAGTTGGTTGTGAATCAAGTGGAGGGTAATTATGATGTCCACCATCCAGTTTTAGTTCGCTATTGTGCTATGGTAAAAGAGATTTTGAAGGACTTTGATTACTGGGAATTGGTGCGGATAGCTCACGAGGATAATATGAGAGCAGACTATTTGTCTAAGATGGCCGAAGATGAAATTCAGTCTCTACATCCAAGGGTTATGATTGAATATTTGGAGACTCCAATAATAGAAAAAAGATGATCATGGACATTGAGCCTGCTACAAAGTGTTGGATAGATGACTTGAAGGCTTACATCGAGCAGGGGACCTTGCCTGAAGACAAGACGGAGGCTCGAACTATTCAGAAGCGGTCATGCTGGTATGTCATCTTGGATAACATACTTTATAGGCGGTCATACACCAGACCTTTGCTCAGATGTGTTCGACCAGGGATGACCGAGGGCATTTTGAGAGAAATACACGAAGGAAAATGTGGAGGTCATCCTGGCCAAAGGTCTTTGGCAAAAAAAGTCTTAGTTGCAGGATTCTACTGGATTACTTTGAGGCGGGATGTAGAAATGTACGTTCGGCGTTGTGACAAGTGTCAACGCTATGCAGACATACCTCGCTTACCCTCTACCGAGCAGACTCCTGTGGTAGCATCGTGGCCATTTGACATGTGGGGTATAGACCTTATTGGCCCTTTTCCTTTGGCCCGTTCGAAGTTTAAGTATGCGGTGGTCGCTGTGGATTATTTTACTAAGTGGGTGGAGGCTAAGCCTTTGGAAACAATTAGCGAAGTCAATGTGATTGACTTTGTTCATGAACACATATGGTGCCATTTTGGAGTTCCACGAGCAATAGTATCCGACCATGGGACTCAATTTTCGGAAAAAATTCACAAAAGCATGCGAGCAGATGCGAGTGAAGCATTGGCAGTCTTCGATGGCATACCCACAGGGTAATGGGCAGGCTGAGGCCGCTAACAAACAAGTCTTGCTTGTCCTCAAGCGAAAACCTTGAAGACAAGGTAGGAAGATGGGTGGATGAGTTACCTTCAGCCTTGTGGGCGGTCAGAATGACAGTTAAGGGTCCTATTGGGGAAACATCTTTTTCTATGGCTTATGGATCTGAGGCCATGGGCCCGGTGGAAATGTATTTGCCCAATCATAGAGTATTACACTATGACTCCGAATCCAATATGGTAATTTGTGTAGTGGATTTAGATTTATTGGAGGAAAAATGGTTAGAATCCAAAATGAGAATGGAAAATTACAAACGGCGAGCAAAGACCCACCACGATAAAAGGGTTCGCGGTCGGTCATTTGCTATGGGCAATTGGATTCTCCGCAAAATTGAAGCAACAGGCCATCGAGCAGAGTGGGGGAAACTTTCGCCAAATTGGGAAGGTCCTTTTTCAGATTGCCAGAATTGTTAAGGAAGGGACTTATATGTTACGAACAGAGGATGGAAGTGAGCTGAAACATCCATGGCATGCAGATCACCTGAAGAAATACTATCGGTGATTGGTAGTATGTAATCCATTTATCTCCCCCTCTTATTTTGTAAGTGGTGATGGAATGAATAAGCATATGTTTTCAGCTTATATAGCGTTTAATGCAAAGCTCAATTATACTTTTGGTGGGCAGGGAAGTTCCCTGGCCCGGTGTAAAAGTTGTTGTTTGAGTAAGTTAATGAATTCTTGATTATTCTCTTTCTCACGAGCATGGGGTATCTCTGCTCGTGAAAAAAGGGTTGGTGTTCAAGTTAGTTATTTTTTCTGTACTCGATTATTCTCTCTCACGAGCATGAGCTATTTCTGCTCGTGAAAAGAGTTGGCATTCGAGTTAGTTATTCTCGAGTATTCTTCCTTTCACGAGCATTAACTATTTCTGCTCGTGAAAGGAGTTGGTGTTCGAGCCAATTGATGGAAATAGTTGAAATGTTAATTAAAATACAAGTAGATGCAATATGAGCATTCATGGGAAGCATCAAAACCAAAGAGTATTAAAAATTACAAGCCCAAATTGTTTGCGAACTTTTTTTCAGAAATCATAACCATGGCACGCAGGACGGAGAAAAACTTCAAGGGTTGACAGTAGTGGGTTGAATGGGATCGGCAGCAGTGGCTGGAGTAGGATCGGCCACTTCATTTGTGGCTGGGTCTTCAATTACGATCACTTCTTCATCTCCAGCAGCTTGAGGGACCAAGTTTTCATTCTCTTGAGCTTTTCCCATCCATATTTTTGTCATAAGCTCGGTGACAGTGGTCTCGGCAGTTGGGGGAGGGGTCCAGGTGTCTAATCCTTTCTGGGAATCTAGCTCAGCCAGGGAGTTTAGCTCATCCACTATATAAGGCACCAAGGCATGTCCTAGGCGAGCGGAGGGGCAGAAGGGGGTGCTAGTTCCCCACTTAGCGAGCTGGTCTGGTTGAATGTCAAGACCACTGCAAGCTAGCTGCCTTAGGACATGATTTACTCCCTGCAAGAAAAATGGATAGGCTTTCTCCTCAACAGCAGCTAGAAAACCATCAGAGTTCTTGTACTCGGTGATGATCGCCTCTTTTTGTTGATCGTTAGCTTGGGCTAGCTCAGCCCTCAGTTGTTTTTCTTTTTCACCAGCTTCCTTCTTCACTTTTTCTAGCTCGTTGGTTGCTGCCTTGAGATCCTTCCTAACTTGGGTTATGTTGTTGAGGACATTCTCCTCAGATTTTTTGGAAAAAGTTAGGTGGGCTTCGAGGACCTTCTTCTCCTCCTCCAGCTTAGAAAGCTCAGTGACTTTGGAGGTTAAGTTTTCCTCACTCTCTTTAAGCTCGGCCCTTAGGGAGTTGACTTGTTCCTCTAGTGTATTTTTCTCTAATGATAGTGAGCTAGAGGACTTCAAGTTATCGATCAGGCGGTCCTAAAGGAGTTCGGTCTTGCTAGCCATCTGAAAATAAAAGATAGAAAAAATGAGAAGTGAATAATAATGAGTTCAGTTTTGTTTTTGAAGATGGTAAGGAAATTATTTACCTCTGTCATGAACATCCCAATCTCACCGATCAGGACAAAGCTAGGGAGCTCGGTGCTTCTCCTCCGAATGCCAGTGTGGCGAAGCCTTTTCACCATCCCTAGCCCGACAGTAGCTGCGTGCCCGCTTCATTTATTAGTATTCAAGTTGCTCAAATCAGGAACGTTGGCTATCTCTGCTATGAGCTAGGCCGCGAGTTCACGGGTTTCAGGCATTTCAAAATTCTCCCTCTACCATATGGGAGCTTGTGACCTAGAAGCCTCAGTCGGCTCGCTTTGGCTTTGGTCGGGCCAGGATCGAAGTTCTTCTCTCTGGGAAGCTGGGCAAGCCTTTTCTGTTGTTGTTGAGGAGGTGCAGCTGGTGCAGGAATTATCACAGGAGCTGGTGTTGGGGCAACAGTCGTTGCTTGATTTGTCTCGGGTGCACGGTTAGACCCTCGACTGGTATTTGTGGCAGGAACAATTGGAAGGCGAGCAGGTTGCTGCCCGGCCATCTGGTGTTTCTACCCATGGCACCTCTCCTCATAGCTTGGAGAAAGCGCTGAGAATCCTCCAAATGCCTCATATCTGCAAGATGAATTATGAAAGGAGGTTAGAAGTTATAATTGAAATAGAAAGTAATAAAACATGGAGATTAAATTTATGCAGACCAGAAACAGAGAAAATAGGGGTGCAGTTTCTTCCGGCATGCTCGCAGTCCGGGCATTCATTTGGAAATCTTCCCCCATGGCAATTGCCCCAGAACGGGTGTGGTGTTTCAGCTTCCAAGACAGTTCGGGGCTCATGACCTTCGACAGGCCAGCTTGTTATTCCTTCTTGTCGTAGTAAGCCGGAGTCAGAAGTCAGGGCTGCCCAATCTAACACCCAATCCTGCCCTTTTTTGCCTTCTTTCACGCCGAGCAACTTTCTAAAAGTTTTAGCGAGAAAATGTTCTCCTGTTCGAAAGGCGTTCTTGTCATATTTGGCTACGGCTAGGTTTTCTAAGTAGGGAGCGAAAGACCAGCCTACTCGGGACTCTACGAGCAGGGCTTTTGAATCCCAGGAATCAACTTTATTGGGGCTGTCGGACAGAAGCTTAAAGTAGTTGGGGTTGGAGCGACCAGTGATGCGCCCACTTTTCTTATCCATAGAAAAGAGAAAGAATTTCCTAAAGAGAGCCATGATGGGCTTGAAGCTAAGCAGCCTACACGCAACAATATATGCGATCAGAAATCTAACGGTGGTGAGGGTTAGGTTGCAAGGCAAGGCGTTGTTTATCAGGAGGAATTCAACGAAGAAGGGGTCTAAGGGGAGTCTAAGGCCAACTAGGAAAAAATCAAAATAAAAGACCATTCGGTCTCCTTGAAAATTATGCCCAGCTTCTTCGATGTCTAGGTCGAATGCCCTAACTCGGTCATTCTTGGGATCCATACCCAAAGAATAAAACCAACCGGAGACTTCATCCTCAGTGGTTAGGTCATCCCATTTAATGAGGGGGGTGTCAGTGGAAGCAATTTGTTTGCCTTTGAGTGATCTTTGGTTTTGTTCAGCTCGCGGCCTGCTCGAGCTAGGAAGGTTATCTGTTGCTTGCTCGGTTATGTCTCTGGGGATCCGAGGGCGTCTCTGGCGAACAAGGGGAATTTCCTCTCGCTCGGTTTCTTCAGAGCTCGAGGATCTTGTGTCCGGACTCTCTTCATTCTCTAAGGGGGCTCCATGGTCGTAAGCATGTCCTTCGATTTCAGATGAGGTTTCTTCACCAGGAGACATCCTACAGGAATCGAGGAATATATGTTAAACCCTACTCGGGGGGACAAACAAAAACAATTAAGCAGGAACCCATGGCAAGCAAGGGTTTATCCTTAAACCAGTGAACGGGGCACTGGCAAAAATACTCCTCGATTCCAACCGTGGAAATTGGCTAAGTTTATACAGTGCCTAAGGGTATGATGTGCTTAAAGTGGGAAATCAGAAAAAATATAGATGAAGGTGAAAAGAGAATTGTGAACCTTATTTTTAGACGAGTTGATTAAAGCGGATATTCAAACCCAGAAAACTACCGTGGACCTTAAATGCGGGGTTTTTAACGGATCAAAATTGAAGATACAGAAGGAAAAGAAGAGAGTATTGTGGAATTGAAAGCCATACCTGTTGATGTTGAGTGAGTCGGTTAAGATTCTGGAATTTCTTGAAGGGGATTGCTGGAACTGGTGCAGATCACGTTGAGAGTTCTAGAAATCTTCGTTGCAAGCTTGAAAAATAGAAGTGTAGGCGATTGCCTGTGTTTTCGGTTCTTCACAAATTTTCTCTCACGAATTTTGAAGGCGATAAAAGTTCAAAATGAGGGGGAAGCCTTGCTTTTATACCGGTTGGAACCGTCGCTTGGGAGTTTTCTCATCATTACGACTCAAAAATCGAGGTAGCATTTAATGCCCTATGGGAAAACGAACCCGTGTAAGTGCGCAGGCGGCGGATGGCAGCTCGTATCCCTAAAAACCCTTTTGGTTGGCGTCCAGTCTTAACTTTGATCGTAGGCAACTCGATGTACTTGTGGAAAGCTACTTTTTAAGGAGTGATTTGATTAGGAGATTCGAAGTTCTCCTCGCTCCGAGCATAAATACTTGGTGAGCAAGGAGTAGGGGGCTACTGAGCATCCCGGCCCAATAGGCCCAAGACATAGGTCATGTGTCTGGCACATGATTATCATTTACGGTCAATACACGTGCATCCTAAAGTCAAAGGCACGAGGGGAAAGATTAAATGGCTTTTAATATACCGCAAGCTGGGGTTTTAACCTTCAGAGGGCAAGAGTATGAGCGAGCTGGGGGCTTAACCAGCGAGCAGAAACATGTAACGAGCAGGATATGTCATGCTCGTCCATTAAAGAGTTATTGTTAATGGGGAACAGTTATGTCCGGAAAACTTTCCATGTTACCGTTGTGATGAATGGGACAGTTAATGGGGCAGTTAATATGCCCGCCATTTATGCCATGAATATTAATAGGCAGTTATGATTAGTTATTCTCTCTGGTAACAGCTATAAAAACCCCTCAAAATGAAGGAGGGAGGTATGTGATTTTTACTAACTTGCCTAAACTCTGCCGAATTATTCATTCACACAAGTGCTTGTGCTAATTCTCACGTCGGAGAGCTTTTGCAAGGAGTGCCCCTGCCTAGTTCAAAGTTTTCTTGATTTAGTTGCAGAGTTGGGCCTTGAAGATAAAGGATACGGTGAAAGTCAGGTATCCAATTGGAAGAGTCCAGTGCGTCTTGGAAGATTTTGGACGCATCGCTATATATTCATATTAATTACATATTGGTCCTAATTCCCAAAATAAAATGACAGATTGAAATAATATGTACATTTTTTTTGCGAAATAAATAAAGCACAATAATAGTAATAAGATATAAAATAAAACAATAATAAGCCCCCTGTCTTTTTTGTTATGCTGCCCAAATTTCCTTTATATATATATATATATATATATATATATATATATATATATATATATATATATATATATATATTTGTAACGGTACCCGGAACGAAACTGCTGCAAGTGAATGGCTATGCACAAATATATATGCAGATATATAAAAATGTGATATTTAAACAGTTGAATAAATATAATAAGCATATTTAGCCAAAAGGAAAAAAACTTGTTTGTTTTTGTTTGAAAAATGAGTCTAGCCCTCCATTTTTATTTTCTTTAAAATAAAAACGACGTCTCCAGTAGAGTCGCCACTGTGAGTGCCCCGGGAGATTCCCCCGGATCGCGCGCTCCCTTTTTTAGGGGAACACGAGATTCGGGGGAGACATCACTATTTTCATTCCATCTTCCCTTATTTAGGGGAATATGAAATTAAAAGTGCAAAAAGAGTGTTGTATAGAGCACGTTGAATACGCCTCGGTCACTGTAAGTGCTTTTGGGTCCACTATGAGTGCTTTGGATTTTTATATATCTCATCCTTCCTTGTTTAGGGGAAAACAAGATTCAGAAAACGCAACGCCCTTTTCATTCCATCTTCCCTTGTTCAGGGGAAAACGAAATTAAAAGTGCAAAAAGAATGTTGCAAAGAGCGCATGTGAATACGCTCTGCCTCACTGTGGATCCAAAATGTTGTAACAGAGTCCCCATCTTTAGTTTAAGGAGAAATAAAGAAAAACAAAAACTAACCAGATTTTGTAAAGAGTTTGGAGGCTAAGTTACGAGGTGGGAAGGTGTTAGGCACCCAACCCGCCCTTTCGGTCTCAAAACAAGGTATTGGCTAAATATACTTTTATTATATTTATTTAGCAGTTGAAATAAAGTATTTAAATATACATATCTATACACATATTATTACAAACTTATTGCAGTCTCTTTCCAGGAATTACGAATATATTTATAAATATTTGGCCATAATAATGACTCTTTTTAGTGTTATTTTCTATAGAAATCCGAGCAGCATAACTGCTTATATTTTTACATCTGGCCAGCTGAAAATAGCAATTTTTATATTAAAACTTTAAATATCCTACCTTATGAAGCGTGGGGGCTTTTATCCCTTACCACTAACTTCTAATAGATTTTAGGTGTGCTCGTTTTGTCCTTTTGGGAGAGGGAGTCTTTTGTTGTTGCGGAGATTTGGGTAGAGTAACTGCTTCTGAAAGTTTCTTTCTGGCACCGGGAAATGGGCAGAGCAACTGCTTGCTTTTTGCTGTTGTTTGCTTGCTGACGACGGAAATCAAGCAAAGCAACTGCTTGCTTCTAGCGGATTTGGCGTCTGGATTCGGGCAGAGAAACTACTCTTTTTGGGATTTTTGGACCGGTGGAATAGGGTGGAATCGTAGCGGGGAGGCTAAGGTTCACTTTGATCGGTTGGTTTTGTGTTTGGAGGAGATTTGATGGAGCTTCGAAGCTTAAATGAGGGATATCTCTCAGGACGATCACTTTCTGCGTAAAGTTTCAACGGTGTGTGAAGTGTGTGCGATGAGTGTGAAGTTCACGGTGTGAGCGGAGTGAATTCTCACTACCCGGATGCCTCTATGGCTCTATTTATAGGTTGAAGAAGGGACTCCTTCGTCATTAAATTTTATTCTTCTGTGTTTCATCAGCTTGTATAGCGCGCTTGAGAGATTGTACCAGAGGCAGACTGCTATAGTGCTGGAGGTACTATTGGGTGCCACCCATGGGGAATCTGGGCGCCACGCCTACTGTGATTGTGGATGGTGCCTGGCTCCTTTTTGGGGTCCTTTTTGACACTTTGGCCCCATGCATTTCATTGTTTACGCATCCTGCTTTTTCTTTTGCATTTTAAACCCAATAACTTGAAATTCGTTAGTTTTTAATAGGTCTTGATATTTCATGTCATGTTACATACCAGGGGTATGAAATTGGGGTGTCTACAGGAAGTTCCTGGGGTTCATGGTAAACAAGAGAGGGATTGAGGCGAATCCTGAAAAAATTTAGGCGCTGGTCACAATGAAGCCTCCCCGGTGCATCAAAGATGTCCAGAAGCTTAATGGCAGAGTTATCGTGCTTGGTCGCTTTATTTCCAAGTCAGCAGAAAGGTGCTTTCCTTTTTTCAAGGTCCTACGGGGAAATAAGGGGTTCGAGTGGACATCAGAGTGTGAGGAGGCCTTCAAGTAGTTGAAGAAATACATGGGACAGCCTCCGTTGTAGAGTAGCCCGGTCATGAGTGAATTTTTTTTTATACCTTGCGGCCAGAGAGCAGACTGTGGCCGCTGTTCTAGTTAGGGAAGAATGTAACCATCAAAAGTCTGTTTATTATGTTTCCAAGGCCCTCGCTACCGTGGAAGGGCAGTATTTTAATGTAGAAAAGTTGGCTTATTCGCTTGTTATTGCTACTCGAAAACTTCGAGCTTATTTTTCTACACATCCAATCATTGTATATACAGACACTCCGCTCAGAAAAATCTTGCATAAGCCGGATTCCTCTGGTCGATTGCTCACCTGGTCGATTAAGTTGACCGTGTTTCAGATAGATTATCAGCCTTAGCGAGCTATCAAGGCACATGCTTTGGCGGATTTCATGACAGAGACTAGTTTCAACAATTCGAGCGAATAAGAGATTTCCCCTCAGGCCACCTCAGCGCCTCCTCCCGTTCAGCGACCTCATCTGTATTATTGCTGGGAGTTACATGTGGATGAATCAGCTAGCCAGCTAGTAAGCGGAACAGGTCTCTTATTGGTTCCACCCGAGCAAGATGCAGAGTTTGAGAAGGCTTTATGTTTCAAGTTTCCAGCATCTAATAATCAAACAAAATATGAAGCTTTGATCATGGGGCTTGAGCTCGCACAAGATGTAGGTGTACGTGAGATTGTGATCTATTGTGAGTCGCAATTGGTAGTAAAGGGCGATTATGTCGTTCACCATCCAGTTTTGGTTCGAGTGGACAACAGAGTGTGAGGAGGCCTTCTTTGCAGCTTGCAGAAACTTGCTCGCGTCATTAAGCTGCCTCATATCTGCACATACCAACAACAAAGTTCGGTTAAGATTTAAGTAGAGGCAATCTTCATAGAAATAGTAAGCAGCAAAGAAAAGTGTAAAGGGGCTAGACCGTTGAGCGAGAAGGCATAGGTACAGTGTGTTCCAGTGCGTGCGCAGTCAGGGAACTCACTGGGGAATCTTCCCCCATGGCAACTTCCCCATAAAGGTGGGGTTTTTCGGCCTTGATGGTAACCTTGGGTTCTACTCCTTCTATAGGCCAACTCAAGACGCCGGTCAAACGGAGGAGAGAGGGGTCAAATGTGAGGACTGACCAGTCAAGCACCCAGTCCTACCCGGTTTTCACTTCTTTTACCCTAAGCAGAGTTCTGAAGGCGAGGGCTATTCGGGGCTCTCCGGATCGGAAGGCATTTTTATCATATTTTAGGAGTTCTAAATTCTATAAGTAGGGGGCAAAGGGCTATCCTACTTGTGATTCTACGAGCAGAGCCTTCCCGTCCCAGGTCTCGACTTTGTTGGGGCTGTCACTGAGAAGCTTGAAATAGTTGGGGTTGGAGCGGCCAGTGATGCGTCTGTTTTTCTTGTCCAGAGAAAACAGGAAAAACTTTCTGAACAAAGACATCTCGGGTTTAAGCCCAAGCAGCCTGCAGGCTATGGTGTATGCGACCAGGAACCTTACTATTGTAAGGGTTAGGTCACAGGGAAGGGCGTTGGAAAATTGGAGTAATTCAACGATGAAAGGATCCAGGGGAAGCCGGAGGCCGACCAGGGAAAAGTCAAAATAGAAAACTATCTGGTCCTCTTGGTAGTTGTGTCCTTTCTCGTCAATGTCCAGATCGAAGGCTCTCACCCGATAATTTTTGGGGTCCATTCCTAGGGAGTAAAACCAGGCGGACACATCCTCCTCGTACGTCAGATCATCCCATGTTATCAGGGCTGGTGCTTCGGCCACAGTTTTTCCCTTACGACGAGCAACTCTTTTTCTTTTTTCCCGAAGAACGCTCGTGCTCGGAAATGCAGACCCTGAGTACCTATCTTCTTCAGATGCCTGCTCGTCCTCGACATCGGTGTTTTGGGCATCTTCTGGCTTGTGTTCCTCATTGGCGTTATGACCACTAACTACTCCAGGGGCTGTTAAGGTCTCGTCAAGCTCGGTTTTTTAGAGCTATCAGATTCAACCTCATAGCTCTCTTCCTGCTCGCTGGGAGCCCCAAGGTCATAGCTGCTTCCTTCCATTTCTAAGACACTCTCTTCACGGGAAGACATCCTACAGGAACCGAGGAAAGACATTAGTTCCTGCTCGAAAGACATGCAAGAACGATCAAGTAAAGCCCTCAGTTGGGGTTTACATTTTTAAACAATGAACATGGCACCGGTGGGTTTTTTCCTCGATTCCTACCTATGTGGGTGCTCGGGACGGTGCGAAACTATAAGGGAAAGGTTCAGAGTTTTTAGAAATTTGTGTGTGAGAGTAGTGATGTAACGACCCCGATCCCGAGACCAAACTTGACTGGGTTCGTCGGGTGTTCCAAAAATTTAATCCAAAATAACTCCAAATAAAAACATGTAACTCGCAGCGGAATAAGTAAATAACTAGTATTTATCTAAAAAATATCAATGTTTGATAAAAACATATCTTTATTACATTTTTTGATAAAACTCTAATAAAATACATAATTGTTTTATATCAAAACTGAGCACTCCGATAAACCTCGAGCACACAGCTGCTATCCAAATCCCGATCAAGTCTCAACTGCACAACCAAAAACTGTAGGGGGTGAGCTTGTGAACCCAGCAAGAAAGGGGGTACACAACACCACAGAATAGAACAAGACATGTGATTCAAATATCAAGTCCATGAATATAAAGATATGGACCAAAGATTATTAACCCAGAGAACGATACCGAGTGTTACCAAATAACAACTAATCACAAGTGACAATTCAGTATACTAATCAGCTTAGGCCAGGTGAGATTATTAAATGAGCACAACAAACACGGGCACTCAACCACATGAGTCCCAATAACAGTATCCAAATTGTTCATGGCCATACTGCTGATCAGTATCACTAAATCATTCCAAATAATCAATTACTAACCAGATGATTAAAAATTGCATTTCCTCAATAAAACACACTGATTGTTAACATGGAATTATTTCAAAGTCAAACCAATATCAAAGGTTTTACGATAACAATAAACACGTTAAAATAACAGGAGTACGAATCAACATGAATATTATGGGGACAATCACGTGATTAAACTGACACAGAATCAGCACTGCATAGTCTCCCTTACCTTAAAACTGATAATATCTACCAATAAAATATATCAAAAACCTTCCATAAAAAACCTTGAGTCAAATCTGCAACATCTACGATAAGAGTAATTGTTCTTAGTTTGAAACTATGGCGAACGCACGACCCGCACTCACGGCTCGTTCTCTCGTAGCACTGGAAAGGCAAAGAAAGTAATCAAAGTATTATGAATGACAGTCAATTATCCAAAACCTTCCAGCAGATAACTTCCTAAGCTGACCCATGTAACAAAGCAGGAGGTGGAGAGTCAAGGTTGATCATACTGCCAACTAACACAATTGAGATAAATACTACAAATTAAACTAAATTGTAAGAAACTCATGGGCCCCACGCCAAATTGATAACTAAGCCTTCTCTTGTATAGCCCGTACAAAGCAATTCTCATATGAGGTGGTCTCCTATAAGACGGTCTTACGGATCCTTATGCGTAAGACGGAGCCCCATTTAGAAATTCGCGGGTTAATAACTAAATATGTTAATAAAAATCATAATCATGAGTTTGGCAAGATGGATAGAAGTGTTGCTTGAAGACTTGGTCAACCAAAGGTTGGTAACTCCAAACCCCTTAGTGTATAATTTGGTTTTAATTCTTCTTAATGAGAATTATAAATTTGTGGGTCATAATACGCTATAAAATGTTATAAAAACCAATTTGGTGAGATGGTTCACAACGAATCACATAAGTTGTTGCAATTAATATGTCAGATCTAAGGTTCAAAACCTCTTAGGACTGTATTTAAGTTTTATTACTAGAGATGTGTCATTTTGACATTGTTTACATTTACACGATCAATCATAGTGTTGCTTTTAGGCTTGGCGTGCGTCACTTTGAGAACAAAAGTGCGTCACTTTTGATTAATTGTTGCCTTAGGTCTGATTAAGTTTTATTTAGTTACTTTAAATCAGAGTGTCACTTTTAAACATAGAATGTGTCGCTTTTAAGTTTTACGTGTGTCACTTTTGGCAAAAAAATCACTTTTCATCTTTAAATTTTTATTCATAACTGTCACGTTTAGTGTGTTACTTTTAGGTATTAATTGTGTCACTTTTAGGCATTAGGTATGTCACTTTTGGTAAAACAACTCATTTTTATAATCATATAATTTGTATCAATAAGAGTGTCACTTTTAGGGTTGAAGTGTGCTGCCTTTAGGACTAAAGTGTGTCACTTTTTGGGCTAGTGATTTTAACAACAATAACCAATTGAACACTACTGAAATATATCTTGTAATTCATAGAAATGTATATAATCTCAAGTGTCAATCGTTAAAAATACAAAATCATAACTTTTTAAAGGTAAAGCATATGTTTCTTACTCAAACTTAAAAAATTTACTAAAAATATGTCTAAAATAACCGAGCATTAGAAGTCTTGGAACCCAACTCCTTGGCTTGATGAGAATAAGAAAAATCAGTAGTCTTTTTCTTGCCCTTTTCAATACTTCCCTTAATTTTTTTTCTCATTCACTTTGTAACAGAGCGAGCAGGATCAAGGCATGTAGTAAATGAACTTGAAACACGAGATAATTCATTTTGGTCCGGTAAATCCTTTAAGGAAGAGTGTCACTTTTTAGTATTAAATGTGTTACTTTTTAGTATTAAGAGTATCACTTTTTAGTATTAAGAGTGTCACTTTTTAGTATTAAATGTGTCACTTTTTGTATGAAGAGTGTCACTTTTTAGTATTAAGAGTGTCACTTTTTAGTATTAAATGTATCACTTTTTAGTATTAAGAGTGTTACTTTGTATTTTAATAAAAATTATAAAAAGTGTCATTTAGCATTTCGTCAAAGTCCGTTAGGATCTTTCAAGTATCCCAAGGCAATTGATGCTAACGGATGGCTAACGGAGCTAACAAACATTGAAAGTGGAGGGGCACCAGAGCAAATAGAGGAAATGAGCATTAAAAATAAATTTTGATGCTAGAGGAAGTCAAACCTTGGACCAAGGGACGGGTTAAACCTTTAAGGCTCACCCTTCACCAACTCATCCAACCAACTTTTGTGATTTTTCTTAACAGGTTTAGTTATTAACCCGTGAATTTCTAAATGGGGCTCCGTCTTATGAATTTAGGATCCGTAAGACCGTCCTATACAAGTCTTTGTCTTCTCATATAGTATATATATAATATTATATTTTAAAATAAGGCTAGCTTAATTTGACTTAGTCAATTTAAATAAAATATTAATATACTTGTTATCTACAATAACTTAAAAAATCAATCAAATATTATTTAGTCAAATATATCAAAAGTATTATTAAACTGGCTTAATTGTAAAAATATAAATAGATAAAATATCGGGGTTTTACAAATGAGATGGTCGGGCCCATCAGATCCATAGAGAACAAGTGTCATGACGGTTAATGAAGATTGAAGCAAAAAAGGAAAAAGAAATATAGATTAAGGGGGTCAGACGCCCAGGTTCGTTAGATTGATTTTCAGATCGTAACCCATTTGTCATCATTTGCCCAACCGGCATCATCAAACCCAGAAAATTAGGGTTCTAGCGACGAAGAATAGAAAAGAATGGAGATTGCAATAAGAAGTTAAATTGGGAAGTACCTGTTGATTTCTAAGGATTGAGATTGAGCAAAGTCTTGGAAATGCAGTTGTTTAGCGTTCAGGCTCCTTCGTCTCGATGGAATGCGGGGAGGAGATCAAGATCTTGCTGTGGAATTTTTAGAGTGGTAAAAAAGTTGAAAGGAAGGTTGGTGTTGCTTTTATAGTGAAATCGTCACGATGCAAGAGCCGAGGAATCCGGAGGGAATCACAGGAACCGAGGCATCGCATTTAATGGCGCCTCGGGATTCGGTTAAGCATTACGGCAGATGATGGCCCATCATTTCAATACCCACCGTACTCCAGGATGGCACCCACTACCCCAGTATTTGACCTCGGGCCAGCCATTGGCAAATGATTAACTGAAGTGGACTAAGTCTTGTGGCGACCGGAATTTCTAAGAGTACCAGGATGCTATGCTTCTTGCTCCAAGCATGTATGCTCGCCAGACAAGAAGCAGGGGGCCACTGAGCTGCATGGCCCAATAGGCCCAGGCATCGGTCACGTGTGCATCACGCTTTCTTTAGTCACAAGCAAAACACGTGCATTCCACATAATCCAAGTCCAAGTCACGAGCGAGCAGCGGCTAGTCTTTAACCACCATGACCTAAAAGGCCAGCACCTATTCCCCAAAAGCCTGGGGGCCAAGTGTGCAGCGAGCTGAGGCCAAGCTCCTAGCAAGCAAATATGCGGCGAGCGGGAAGAAGGGTCAAGGCAAGCATGCTCACCATGCACAGTTCTACTATAACTGTCGTCTTGGATGTGGGCAGTAACCTCTGGGAAACCCGCCTCCACATTCAAGATGTGACCGTTAAGTTGGACGTTGCTATTAATGTGCGTGCCCTACATGTTCCGGCATTGAATGTGAGGTTTTCCCAGCTCTCCATGTAGGCTATATAAACCCCTCGAAACGAAGGAGGGAGGTATGTTATTTTCTACCTAGGAAAACTCTATCAAATTGATTATTGAATTGTGTTAAGGTTGATTCCTATGCCGAAGTACACTTACAGAGAAAGCCCCTGCCTAGTTCACGATTTGTGTTTGACTCTTTGACAGGTTTGGGTCTAACAACAAGGATAGATTGAAAGCCAGATATCCGATAATTCAAGCCTAGTGTGTTCGTGGATTGTTTTGGACGCATCACCTATGAACCATTTATTTTCTGTGAACTTTTCATAATGGTAAGGTTATTGGATGATCCGAGTGAACTCTGTATGAAACTTAGAACATATTCAACCGTTGATTTAATCCTACATGGCCGTGGGTAAATAACACCCTCAATCATACGTGCCAAGTTTTCTCTTCATTCACATTCAATGAAAATGTATCTCTCCAATGCAAATGTGAATTTAATCTTATGTGGTATACATCTCACCAATAAAATAAAATTTGACAAAAAAAAAAAAATAGGAGAACAACCAATAGAAGGTGTTTTTTAAAAAAAAATCAAGCCCACAACGGTTATGCTTTCGTTTCCCCACCACGGAATTAATTGATGATGCCAAAAAATATCATACCGGGGGTGTGTAGACACCCCAATTTCGTACCCCTGGTATGTGACATGACATAAAATATCAAGACCTGTTAAAACATAAACAAATGTCAAGTTACAGGGTCAAAAGTGCAAAAGGACAAATCAGGATGCACAAAAGGACAAACTGCAGGGACCTGGATGCTCAAAAATACCAATGTTTGGAAATTGGGCGTGGCCACCCATGAAATTGGGCATGGCGCCCAAATAAGAAGGGGATGGCGCCCAAATTGCTTCCCCTAGCACTGTTCATGCAATATTTGACGTAAAATGCAACTTTTCCAACGAAGGTACAACCGTTTGCAGCGCAGAAAAGGAAATGGGCGTGGCTCCCCACAAATTTGAGCATGGCGCCCAAATCCATGATGTATGGCGCCCAATAGCCTTCTCCAGCCACTGTTCATCCAAACAGTTGCCGCATAATACAACAAATTCAGCGCAGTGTACAGCCATTTGATGCATAGAGAAGGAATTTTAATTCCTGCTGTGTCCCTGATTCAGCCTATAAATAGAGGCTTCAGTCGATCATTTTCAGCACACATTCCTTCGTAAAGCTTCTCCGCGTTCTCGTTACGCTGGAGAATTAGAGAGCGGTGCGAGATAGTGAGATATCACCTCCAAAGCCTCGAAACCCTGCTAAACCTCTGCCAAACACAAATCCAACCGGTAGAAGTGTACCTTAGCCCCCCAGCTAGGTATCCATCCCATTTCCCCGGTCCAAAAATCGTGGAAAGAGCAGTTGCTCTGCCCGATTTAAAAGGCCGAAACAGCCAGAGATAAGCCGTTACTCTGCCCAATTTCAGCCTACTTCCAGTCAATCAAACAACCAAACACAAATAGTTACCCTGCCCCGATCCCGAGGCCGAAAAGTAACTTTCAGAGCAGTCACGCTGCCCAAATTCACACAACACAAAACACACAAACACACAACTTCAACTTTAAAAAAAAAGACTCTCTCTCCCCGAGGGACAGAGCGAGCACACCCCTACGCGGTCTGTAAGTTTTTATTTTCAAAGTCTTTCATTTCCATGTAATAGTATTATTTTCAGTCCGGCCCAATGTAGCCATATAAGTAGTTGTATTGCCCGAATTTAATTAGGAAATAGTACTAAATGTAGCTGTTATTATGGCAAAATGTTTTTAGAATAAGTTTGTATTTATTTAGTTCATTTATTCAATAAAGTCTTTATTTGTAAATGTATTATTTCCGGTCCGGTTCAATATCAATATATAAGCAGTTATGCTGCCCGGATTTTGTTAGGAAATAATACTAAATGTAGCCGTCACTATGGCCAAATATTTTCAAGTATATTTGTAATTGTTTGTAAAAGAGACTGTTGCAAGTCCGTAAATAATATAGATGTAACGGATGTATTTGTAGGCAGTTAATGCTTTATTTACCTGTTAAATAAATATAACAAAAAGCATACTTTAGCCAAAAACTGTTTTTTGATCGAAAGGGCGAGTTGGGTGCCTAGCACCTTCCCAACTCGTAACTTAGCCTCCGAACCCGTTTTCTCTATCTCTGGTTTTCTTTTTCTGGTTTTGCTTTATTTTTGCCTTAAAATAAAGATGGTGACTCTAAAAACATTTTGGATCCAGTGGGGCCTCGCAACATCTTTCTTTGCACTTTCACGTTCTCCCCTAAAAAAGGGAGAATGAGAATGGAAAGAGGATGTATTCCTATGTCCTGGTATCCCCTAAACAAGGGATAACTTGACGTAGAAAACCCAAAGCACTCATAGTGATCCGAAATAGGCCATAAGGCTATTTTCATAAAATCCATAGTGGGGGCGCTGCAACATCTTTCTCTGCACTTTCACGTTTTCCCCTAAACAAGGGAGGATGGGAATGGAAAGGTGATGTTTTCCTATATCCTGGTATCCCCTAAAAAAGGGATAACTTGACATAGAAAATCCAAAGCTCCCATATTGGATCAAAAATCCACTAAAGGCAACTGAGGCGCATTCCAATGCGCTATTCCGATAGTACTCCTCCCGCACTTTTGATTTCGTCCTCCCCTAAACAAGGGGGGGGGCAGGCGATGGATGTCACCGCATCCCGCGACGCGCACCCTATCCAAGAGGGCGCGGGCGGAGCTTGTTTCCGGGAACCCAGTGGCGACTTCTGGGAGATCGTTTTTATATTAATGAATAAAAATGGAGGGCTAGACTCATTAACCAAAACGTTTTTTTCTTTTTTTTCTGGCTAAAGTATGCTTGTTATATTAATTTTAAACAGTCTAATATTGCGTTCCTTTAACATCCGTGTCTATATTTGTGGATATGATCCTCCATCTTGCAGCAGTTTCATTTCAAACACTGTTACGGATATACTTGAAAATATTCGTATTTTTCAAAAATAAAAAATAAAAAAATATATATATTTTTATGTATGATATATATATGTAATTTTTCCTTTTATTTCCGGGCAGCACAACAAAAGGGCCGGGGCTTTATTTCAAAAAAAATATCTCTTCTTTTCAGCCTTATGTTACTATTTTTTTTTTTTGCTTTATTTCCATTTTGCAAAATATATATATGTATGCATTCATTCTGTCATTTTATTTTGGGGTTTAGGACCCTTTTCTAATAAAAATAGATAGATTCCCCGCTTTTCTTTCTATTTCTTGATGGTATGCTTGCCTGCTCGCGCTTAAGCTAAAAAGCCGAGAAAATCCACAAATAACAGCAAGACAAGCCATATCTGTTTTCTTTTCTATTTCTATATCTGAAAAAAAAACTTTTTTTTTCTTTTTAGATACCGCACACACGCGCACATGCATATAAATATATTCCGAACTGTTACCCTACACCATGGCCAGCCTACCCCCTGCATAAGCCAACGTTAGACTGCATATAGATTCTCAGGACACTTCAAAGACCGACCGGTTTTTTTTGCATTTTAAATCGTGGGTCAGCCCTAGTAAAAAAAATGTGTGCGCAAGTCAAAAAAAAAATGTGTGCGCAAGTCAAAAAAAAATGTGCGCAAGTCAAAAAAAAAATATTTGCACAAGTCGAAAAAATGCGCAAGTCAAAAAAAAAACATGGGCTGATTTATTATTTTCTAATGCTCGACCTAGATCATTTCGAATGGTGGATCCGGAAAGAGTATAAGCCCTTCGCCTGGGATTAGAACCGTCAAAACGGACCAGCGGGGCAGACCAACCCGAAAATTTGGCGGACTGAAAAAACAATGACCCAACCCAACCCACCTTGGGTTGCGGGGCAGGGTGGACCAACTCACCATTTAAAAAAAGCACTTGAAACCTGTGATGGCTTCGAAGAGGATTTGGAATGAGTTAAAAGACCTGTGATAAATTGATTCATCATGACCTGTAAAAATCTCTTCGTTTCTAGTCTTGACGTTGTCTCCAGTGTGGTTGGATTGAAGTGAGCAACTGTTATAAATATAATTGAATCATCATGGCTTAAAATATCTCTTAGATTTTCTTTTCAAATCTTGACATTGTTTCCAGAGAGATTGGAAGAAACACTGATAAATTGATTCGTCGTGATCTGTAAAATCTTCTTATACAGTGAGAGTTAAGATCAGCAAAACCTCGTGGCAACGTTGAGAGTTAAGATCAAGAGGACCCGTGTGAGTTCAAAATTACAAGCAATATTGATGTAGCAATGCCATTGGAATCTCACTGTTTCATTATTTACATAACAGCAGTGTTCTAAAACTCCCCGCCTAGCTCCGACTAGACCCCGCCTAGGCGCTAGGCCCCTCTCTACCGTCGCGACTTTCTTAGTCGCCGCCTAATCGACCAAGTCGGTGCCTACGTTGCCGGTCTGCCAGATTGATAGAAGAAAGAAGAAGAAAAAAAGATAAAGAAGAAGGGAGTTGTCTCGAGACTCATAATTTAGAATGAGAAAGGAGTAGGGAGGATATGTTAGATTGTGGGTTGTAGGGATAGTAGGTAGGTGGAGTAATTTTTTTTTGTTTTTAGTTCTAAACTTGACTGGTTTATTGGTTTGGGAGTTGTTGAGAATTGGGATTAAAGGTAGGTTTCTATACTTTTGTTCATTTTACAAATATAGACAAGTGCTTGATAAAATGACAAACATTAAAAAAAAATTGTAGTCAATTTGTTTGATATTTGATGTAAATTATCAAAAATATGATAATTATGTCTTAATTCTAGGCCCCGCCTAGGCCCCGATTACACCCCGACTAGTCCCCTAGGCGCTAGGCGCTAGTGTAACGCCTAGCGGCCGCCTAACGATTTTTAGAACCATGCATAATAGTGGTGCCTCAGATACATTACCCCGCCATATATACTATAGTAAGTGAGGAGTGATTGGAAATTTGGAATATATATGTATATATATATATGTATGTATATATATATATATATATATATATATATATATATATATATATATATATATATATATATATATATATATGTATATGTATATGTATATGTATGTATATGTATGTATGTATGTATATTAGAGTAGGTAAAAATAGGCGGACCAACCCGCCCCCGCCCCGCCTAACCCGCGACCCGTTTGGGCCTAACCCAAAAAGCCCGCCTTTTGGCGGGGTCATATTTTTAAAACCCAACCCACCTTTTTAATATGGCGGGGCGGACCAAACCAACGAGTTTGGCCCATTTTGACGGCTCTACCTGGGATCAGTCCGATCTCGGGGAGTCGAAAGGCAGGTGGAATACGTTGGTCCTATACTCTGGAGAAAGAATCCACTGTTCTAGGAAAAGTCCTGAGACTGTCAAAATTAAGCAGGTGCTTATCCGGTCATTTTGTAGGGATTATAAATAATTATAATAAAATATAATAATAAAAACACGCTGTACTCCAAGCCCAGAAAAGCCTTCAGCCAGCCTTTTGATACAAAACCCATTTTCCCGAAACGGCAGAATCTAGAAAGGCGAGACAAGATCTTGGCCGATTGATATGGGAATCAAGTGCAAATCGATCGGAGGGTATCGAAAGCAGATCGATCGAGGCGGCTTGACTCGGTGGGTACAGATCCGAACGGTATGGCGGCAAAGTGAAGCGATCGGTATGGGTACAGATCTGGGGGGCTCGGGGTATGCTCCGACACCGGCAATGCATCAGTGGCTAGACCAAAATTTGGGTGCAACGGCTGACCGAATAATGAGCCAAATGGCTAATCTGGTACAAAGCTTGAAATCCAGTGGTGAGGTAATTTCTTCCCTTGCAGTCCCTCAAGAAGCATCAACCTCACATACCCTTCCAAACCCAAACACTCAGCCAAACACTAACCCACCAAACACTGCCGTTACTCCAAATCCTAACCCTCCACCAGCTCCCTACTACCCAAATGTCAATCCTTACCCATCATATCCTCCATATCCTCTCCCAAACACCAATATTCCCCAGAGTCCAAGTGACCTCCCTTTTCCCATAAACAACACACTCCAAAACAGCCCACATATGGATCCCCAGAGCTATAACCCATCAGGCCAGGTTACTACCTACTTACCTCCTGATGATCATGGCCGTCCAGCCGAAACCATTCAAAATCCACCAAACTACACCACCCAAAATCCATATCTTGCAAACAATCCACCAGCTTAAAACCCACACCCACCAGCTCAAAGCCTCTATCCAACCCAGAATCCCTATACTGCCCAGAATCTCTATCCAGCTCAAAATCCTTACCCAACTCAAAATCCCTATCCAGCCCAAAATCCACCAGCTTACATAGCCCAAAATCCATACCCAGCTCAAAATCCGACCCAGGATCCCTACTCTGCTCAAAATCCATACCCAACACCGCTGCCAGAAATTAACCCAGCTTTCCCAAATCCTGCTAGCATATACCTAAAACCAACTCCCCCAGCCACCAAAATGGAGGCCGACATGGAAAACATGAAAACCATGATTCTCAAACTACTCAACAAAGGGGAATTTTCTACGCGGGCCCTGACATTACAACCCTCAGCAGTACTGCCCTCAAAGTTCAAAATGCCCAACATAGAAAAGTTCGATGGGACTGGATGCCCTATATCCCACCTAAAATCCTACTCCATTGGTATGCAGTCAAGGGGAGCTAGCTTTGAAGCTATGGCTTCCAATTTTCACCTTACCCTAGTAGGGGCTGCCAAGCAATGGCTGATGTTGTCAGACAGTAGCACTCTGAATACCTGGGATCGGATAGCCGAAGAATTCCTTGAAAGGTATAAAGACAACACTAGCCCAGAAAATAAAAGAGACCTCGAGTCGTGCACCCAAAGGGAAAAAGAAACATGTGCTGAATTTGCAGTCAGATGGAAACGAAAGCTGGCCCAGACCTTTGACAGACTTGATCCGGTTGAATCATGCCGGATGTTCATCAAAAACCTCCAGCCCATATACCTGGAACACATGAGGTATCTCCCTTACAGCAGCTTTAAGGAAGTGGTGGAGATAGGGGTTCGTATTGATGAAGATATACGAACCGGGCAATTAAAAGTCAATACACCTTCCAGTTCTTTCCGGTACTCTAAAGGAAAGACCGTCGCACCAGCACCAGCTGTCAACATGGTAGGAGATGCATCAGCCCCTTTTCCTTACCCAAAACTATAGTGCTACTCCATGGTCTTATGGGCCAGACAGGTCTGTCAACTCAGCCGGAGGGAATAATGGCCCAAACAGAAATTTCAGAGGCCAGAACATGGTCAACCGGCACTTTGACAGATTGCAAGCTCCTCAGTCTGTGATATTGCAGGGGCTAATGGCTCAAGGAGTATTGAAGCCTCTGGAAAACTATAGGCCTCCAAACCCCCTGCCTAACAACTGGAACCATGCCCAGTACTGTGAGTATCATCGTCACAGTGGTCACCTCACCGACAGATGCTACACACTCAAACATGCTATCCAGGATCTGATAGATGACAAGGTGATTGAAAAACCCCCTCCCGGACCAAACACAATCAATAACCCTCTGCCTCAAATCAACATGATTGAGGTTGATGAAAAATTCATTGAGCCCAAGTTCGAAAAAAATCAGCCATCCATTACCATATATCCTCATTCCCTTCTCTCCATCTACATCCATAAAAGAGCCTAGCTACAATATGCTCTCTTGGGACACTATCCTGGGTAGCCAAAATACTTGAAACATCGGAAAAGCCCCTTGGGTCGGTGGGGATGTTAGCCACCTTACTAGATCTGGCCGAGCTTACCAACCAAACCTGGAAAAAAGTGACCACTCAGGCAAAGACAAAGAAACAGATACTGGGGCTAAAGAGATAGAAGATACTCTGTTAGCTCAGATGAAGAAAACTCAGACCAACATTTCCATCTGGGGCTTACTCTGTGCTTCAAAAACCCATCGTGATACCCTGGCCAAGTCTCTAAGTCAGGCAGTTGTTCCCATTGAAACCTCTCCGAATGAGCTTACTCAGATGATCGGAAACATCCACTTTGGAAATGTCATAATGTTCACTGATTTAGATCTGCCCAAGGAAGGAACCAACCACATTGATGCTCTTCATATCACTGTGGGAATAATGGAAAAATGGGTTCCTCGAGTTCTGATAGGCAATGGGTCCTCTCTGAATGTATGTCCTGCCAGCACCTTAGCCAAGTTGGGAACAAAAATATCAGAACTCACTCATTCTTCACAGACAGTAAAGGCATACGACAACACCAGTCGATGTGTCTTAGGGGTAGTCACTCTGATGCTGACTATCGGGCCACTAACCATGCGGGTCGAATTCCAAGTCTTGGACATACCAGCCACTTTCAGCCTGTTACTGGGACGCCCTTGGATCCATGGGGTAAAGGGGGTAGCCTCTTCATTGCACCAACGTGTCAAATTCATCCACGATGACCACATAGTGATTATTCTGGCTGACAAGATCGTGGAAAACAAGGAAAGCGAGGATATCCCAATCCTCAAGATAGAGCATGAAGACACGGGTATTTTGCTCAGTGGTTTTGAGGTTATCCCCCAAGCTGTGGTCAACGCCCTTGAATATCCCCGAGAAACTGACATCACTGTAAAGAAAACCACATCCCTAGGAAACATGGTCCATTTAAACATGTTCCGAAAAATGAATTATATGCCTGGTCTGGGTCTTGGTAGAAACCAACAGGGGCTTGTCAATCTATTCCAGGATGAACTTAAAGAATGTATCCCCCCCTTTGGCCTAGGATACACACCTACCCCAGCTGAGGTAGCCGCTGTCATGAAACAAAAACGTGAGAAAAGAAAGGCAGAAAAAGAAAAGCGTCCTTACACACATCCCCCTCTCCAACCATACCGAAAGACCTTAAATGGTTACTTTGTAAGAAAAGGGGAAACAGAAGCCTATCTCATGTTCCCTGAGCCCTGGATAGATCAGAATGGGAAAAGATGCCCTGGTTGGGAAATCTTTGAAGATGTCAGTCTTCTCACAAACAAAATGGAACAGTCACCACTGGAGCTCTATAGCACTGCACATAAAAATGCCACTTTTGAAAACACTTGGTCTATAGATCAGGATGACTATTCTCTGGCTCTATTTGATGATGATGGTCTGGGAGACAGTTTCTTGGGTATGATAGACAGAGGTACTGAATATGCAAAGCTCCTTGATAAGTTCGAGCTTCTCACTGCTAAGCCTCTACAAAATTGGTATGTTACTACCGGCCCACTTTTGACTCTCGTAGAATTGGTAGACCGCTTCGGATATACTATCCCCCTTCCTTCTCCTAGCTTTACGGATTGGTCATCTACCGATCCGCTCCCTAATAATGAGGATCTCAAACCCCAGGTCCTCAATAATGTAATAAACCCCGTGCAGCTTGCTATTAATGATAATATGAATGTCTTTACTTATTCCTTAGTTGCACCTACATTAAAAGATACATTAAATAATCATAATAATGAGTCATTTAATGAAATGGACCCAAAAGATAAGAAATATTTGCTTGAGCTTGTAAAGTCAGTTGAGCAACAGGAACATCACCACTCAGCAGCAACAGCTGAAGACTTGTCAATCATCAATCTGGGGCTGAACAATCAAGTCAAAGAAATCAAAATCGGCAACTACCTGCAAGGCTCTAAAAGGGTAGCACTCATCGATCTCCTCAAAGAGTTCGTATACATCTTTGCCTGGTCCTATGAAGATATGCCAGGGCTAGATCCAACCATAGTCGAACACCGTATCCCCATATATCCAGATGCTCGGCCAATCAAGAAGAAACTCCGCCGAATCAAACCAGAATGGTCACTGCAAGTCAAAGAAGAGATTATGAAGCAGCTCCATATTAACTTCATCCGGGTAGTTGAATACCCGATCTGGCTGTCCAACATAGTGACTTTTCCCAAGCTCAACGGGAAGGTTCGAATCTGCGTCGACTTCCGCGACCTCAACAAAGCGTCGCCCAAAGATGATTTCCCGCTACCCAACATTGATATTGTGGTAGATGCTGTTGCTGCCCACAAAATCAGGTCCTTCGTCGACGGCATGCTCGGCTACAATCAAATTAAAATGGCAGAAGAAGACCAAGAGAAGACTTCATTCACCACCCCTTGGGGGACCTACTGCTATACTGTCATGCCATTTGGGCTCAAAAATGCCGGGGCTACTTATCAAAGGGCTGCCACCACTCTCTTTCACGACATGATCCACAAAGAAATGGAAGTCTCGTCGGCGACATGATCGTGCATTCAGCGCGCATAGCGGTGCTCATATCGAAGATCTTCGGAAGTTCTTGAAAGACTCAAAAAGCATCGGATGAAACTCAACCCCACCAAATGCACATTTGGGGTCACGAAAAGGCAAGGATCTGGGATTCTTAGTGGTGAGCAAGGTATCGAGATCGGCCAAGCAAAGATCAAAGCTATTATGGAGATGCCAAAAACCCAAGAAGTCAAAGGCTTTCTAGGCCGACTCTGATATATCGGCCGCTTCATCGGACGGCTCACCACCATATGTGGGCCTCTTCAAGCTCCTAAAAAAACTTGACCAAGTGCGGGACTGAGAAATGCCCTAGCCTTGAAAAAATAAAAGCCTACCTCACCAATCCCATTGCTAGCTCCAGCTATACATAAACCACTCCTCATACTTAACCGTCACGGAACCGTCGGTGGGAACGCGAAAAGACTCCTCATTGAAAGCGACATATCTTATCGGTAAGAGGAAGGCTGAGGAAGCGAGGCTGAATTATTCGGCATTGGAGAAAAGTTGTGTTGGCCTAGTGCGGACAACTCAAGGCTCAAAACATATTTGCAAGGGCGATCCATCAAGCTCATCTCTAGGATGGACCCTATAAAGTATATCTTGGCGAAACCATCACTTTCGGCCGATTGGCTAAGTGGGCTTTCTTTCTCAACGAGTTTGACATCACATACGTCATGCTCAAATCTATCAAAAGCGGCGTAATAGCGAGATCACTTAGCCGATCTACCTCGAAAACCGAAGATGCTCACGAGCCCGGCTTCCGGAACGAGGTGTCTTGGAAATCACGACCACGACACTGTTGGAAGATGTTCTTTGAACGCATAACAAAAGGCTTTGGCATAGGGATCTTACTCATTGACCCGGTAGATTCTCATACTCCATGGCTCTAGATTGGAGTTTGAATACTCCAACAACACTACCGAATATGAAGCTTGCATTGCACACTGGAAGAGGCTCTCCAAAGGAAGGCTAAAAATCTTGAAGTCTTTGGAGACTACGCCTTGATCATAAACCAAGTCGAGAAGGAAGTGAAA
>CM028382.1:12241355-12317786 GCA_013146195.2 Codonopsis lanceolata
AATCAACCGATAAATCGCAGCACTTTAACCTCTCACAAGTCGAGTGTATATCCTACTCGCATAATAACCACTTAACAACAATATAGTATTATATTATTCATTACATAAACATATCTTTAGAATATACAAACGCATACTGCACCGATAAGTATCATCATACAATTCATGCTTCATTTATATATTCATATATATACATATACATACTATGGCCTTTATATATAACCACACAAAACCACAACTCTATATATATAGCATGGTCTTATTATATATATATAGACTAAACAAGAATCCATACACCACGCATGATTACCTACCGTAATTCACAAACAAACCATATCATATATCGATCTCACATTGGGGTATTATTCCCGATCGAGCAAATAACCAATATTACACAATACACCATATAATGTATGTATGAATGCACATGAGCTACCGATTTAATCGCACACTCATAATAACGATAATAGTAACAACGATATAATATATACATATATATATATACAAGAATATACTTACTGATAGGTTTCAAACTCCACGATGGCCAACCGCCACGCGCAATCCGCCCAAACTCTAGGCCGACCATCACTATCTCTCTGGAGCCACTAGATTGTTGACTAGTACTCCCTGCATCGACTAACTCTCCTCCTCGGCAATCTTACGAACATGATCGCCACAAACAAAGCATTTTCCCTGTTGTACTTCAAAGACCTATCCTCGGTGTGTCCTGCCCTCTTACAAAGTTACATGTCAACTCGCACCTCGTCTTCTCCGAAGAAATAGTAACACCACTCCGCCACCCGAACGCACCTCTCCTTGACTAATCAAGCCAGGTGCCGACGCCTTCTCTTATCCTCGTGGCCCCTATTAGTCTTTGATATTTTCTGAGCGCATTCTCGATGTCCAACTCCATCGCATATGCACGATCCACGCCCCTTGGTAATCCGTAGCGTAATGGAATAAGCCGCCACGATATTTCGCCTTCAGCCTTCACAAACCTCTCGGTCTTCCTAGCCTCATTCGGCACCAAGTAACTACAGAACGAGCCAACTCCATAAACTTTGTTGAATACGAGCCACGCCATATCTCCTTGTTCTAACACTAGGAATTCCATCTCTCTTCTTTCTCGAATTATCCTGACTAAACCGTAATAAACCTTGACAAAGTTTTCCCCACACTCGAGGCACTCCATGCCGTCTCCAATGATCTCAGATTCAAGCCACCAATGCTCTACCGCACCATCCAATCTAAACACCGCTAAGGTAACCATTTCTTCTCGATGTACAACCCAAAACTACAAAGATCTTCTCCATGCTTTCTAGCCAATGTTTCGCCTTAATAGTATCCGGCTCTCCATCAAAACTTTCCGGTTTAAACTTCAAGAATTTCGCACAATAGAATCGTCTTCCAATCCAAACATCTGTTGAGGAGTCACACGGATCGTTAACATTCTCTCCTCTCGTTGCCACGAGCCGTATCGAACAAGGTCTACTAGAACTAGCTCCACGCCAAGTTCCCGACATAATACGCCTACAAAGAACACTCACGTTAATAACTCAACAATAAACCCAACCCAAACAAGGCCAAGGAACCTATCCCGCGAAATAGCTAACCTATAGCTCGATAAGTGTAACGAACCCGATCCCACTCCAATGCGAAATCCCAAGGTCGTGCCGCAAGACAGCTAAAAGACGGACAAGCACCAAGCTACATAATGGTACGAGTCAAAAGATGAGCCATCGAACTCTAATAGGAAGGTAAAGCCATAACGGCAATACGAACAACCAAAAACTAAAATCATGAAGCAAATCATAAGTGGAACCAAGCCTTTAATCCTAAACAAAGGAATACAAGGTCAGAGATAACTATCTCTCGACAAATATTTACTCACGTGACGCAACATTGCGCACGGCAACAAACCATCGGCAACCTAAGGCCGGCGAATCAACAAATACCAACCCGATAAACAACCACTCAACGGCTACAACATGCCGAGGGACAAATCAACTAAACGAATAAGAGATTAAATACTAACAACTAAACCAAGTCTCTCGACTAAAGTTGTCGGAGATAGAAATAACCATAACACAATACTAGAATAAGCGAGCTAAACCTTGCTCGAAGATGATAAAATAACTTCTAAATAAATACAAATGACCAAACAAGTCGGCTCCCAAAATAAAACGAAATAAAATACTAACATAACTACCCAAGTAAAGTTTACATAACTTTACATCCGTGTCTCACAAGATAATAAATACAATAACAATAACCAAGCTATTGCCCTGAAGACCACCGTTATCAAACACGCACCAGTCGCAACGCCGCACTAACGAGCTCACCGCACAAACTAAGGAAAACAAACACACGAAATGAGTCATAATGACCAAGAAGTTACTAAATGCAAATGTATGGCATAGCATGACGTGGCATGGCATAATGCACAAACATGTATAAAATCATGGCATCTTAATAGCATACCAATAATAAACTTGTATTAAGTTATCAAGGAACATAAACTTCATAAACCACATAGCACATTATCTTTCATATAAGTGCTCATAGTAAGCCACATAAGGGATAGAGAAGATACCCAAATAGTGCCGTTGTGTTGCTCCCGCAATACACAATGTTATATCAGATCGTGCCACATCGATGCTGCGTGGATTACATCGACTTTTACCGAGAACCACTCGATTTAGATAGCGCCAATGACGCACGTATTGTTACGCTAATGGGCTACTTCCCATCATGCGCCAACAATGGAGGTGTGTGTGAGGTCCCGTGCGGCGATCCATAGCGAATACGAATCTTACGATTCGTATAGGCGATGTATCGCCCTACCCCGACGTATAAAAACCAATCCAAATAATGCCACTGACTTTTATGCAATGCACAGTAGATATTTACCGCATGCTCAAACAAGAATCAAGACCGACCATAGCGGACTTATCAAATCAAGTAGGACATAAAGCTCTACACACCAATTTAACAATGCACATATTTGCACATACTTAACAAATCCAACTAACTTATAAGTTTAGTCAAGAACCACATATTGAGGTACTCATAATCCTCAAGTTATCACCCAATCAAAAGTAGCATATAAGCTCAAGAAATCAGAACATGAGGTCTACCATAGTCCTCTACTTGGGATTAAACCAAAGACTATTATTTAGTCTAAGAACAATTATAAATCAAGACTTAGCATTCTAGTCTATACATAAAGGCATACCGGACTCAACCATAGTCCTAACCATCGTACATAATCGACATCCTCAAAACCATTCTCATGAATGACAAGACTACACCGTAGTCCAAGACCCGCAAGTTTTCCATGTACGCTCATCTGAATTTCCTAAAAGAAATCTCATTCAAATAATCATTTCTTAAGGATACACGAGATCATTGATTGGTCTCTAATGCTCCGTGCTCTACGAGCACGCTCTAAATAAATCCCCAATAAGCCTCTATATCGTGGGTGTCACAAATGGGACACAATTCGAGATGCTCGGGTACTCATCATCAAAACCAACCAAACCCAAATATCGTAGGATTTCAACCTAAGGCTCACTAACATCTTATTGAACCTAAAATGACTCCATTGAGTCTTATTATCACATTTCCTTAAATACATATCTCATAAATCCCAAAATTAACACATCATTCAAATTTATAACAATTCTCCCAAAAATAATCCGGGCTTGTTTCCCAAGCCTAAAAATCCAAGAACTCAACATAATCATAATCAAACGAATCCCAAATGTCGTAGGACTTCAACCCAAGTTCATTAACACATTGTTGAACTTATTAAGACTCCGTTGAGTCTAAATACTAAGTTTCATCATTTACGCACTTCATCAATTTCAACATTAATACCCACTTTATTTAACAACAATTTCCCCAATAATTCGGGCTTGATTCTCAAGCCCTAAAATTCACAACAAACCCAACATAAATCATAACCCATTTCATAAATCACATAATTTCCATTAAGTGATCCTACTCATGTTATCTAATGAGTTCACTCTTCTAAAGCCCCAATCATAGGCATGCTTCCACAATAAATCCAAGTAACATATGGACATGATTTCTAGCATACTCATAATCCTAGAAACACAAGATGAAGAACAATCATATACTTCAACAATCATAGAAGTCATCTTACAAATGCTCCTAACAAGTTTATACTTCCAAAAATCCCCAAATTAACACATACAAAGCATATCAAGTGTTCATTGCCCACAAATAGCATATAGGTTGTTTTCCTTAGGGCCAATGAACCAAAATCAAAAGGAAGTAACTTACCTAGCTTGGGTGAAAACTCAAGAGAATCAAAATCTGAACGGTGAAGTTGTTTTACTCGTCGAGGGCTTCAAGATTCCGAAGTTTGAAGGCAATCGGGTGGTTGGATCATCTTGGATCGAAGAGAGAAGGAAGCTAGGGCTTGAATCTCCCTTGGACTCTCTCTCTCTAATACGTATGGTGGAGAAGAGGAGAAATGAAAGGATTTACTGATTTCTCAAAAGGGTTTGGGTATTTATACCCCCAAAATAAAGAGGGCACAAAAGACATTTCCCTTGCACAATTAGTAGAGATTAGGATTAATCAATCACTAATCTAACCTTAATTAACTTCCAACTAATGTTAGGACAAGTTTAGGGCTAAGTATGGGTGGTTAGGAAGGGTTTAGAGGGGGTTTAATGAGGGTAGGATAGGTATTTTTCGTCAAAACACAAAACAGGGGAAAACAAGGAAAAATTCCGTAGGTGCAACCTGATGTTGAGGCGGGCGCCTCACTCAAGGCCAGGCGGGCGCCTGGACTTCTGGGAGCTCAAATGTTCATTTTTGCAATGCTCTCAGCATTGTCCCGCGAGCTAGCGATCCGAATTCGATGCGAGCGCATGGTCCAGCCCTTGAACTTGGTCTAAACATGTTCTAAATGGTCCCAAACTTATGGGCAACCATTCTAAGGTCTAACCCAACTCAAAACAAGCCGGAAACACACCTGAACAACTCCCGAAACAACTCGGAGCGAAACTGGGATGAGATGCAACAACGTGCAACCGAAACAACGAATGAACTTGCAATCGAACGAGCAATGAAAGGAGACTTTTAAGGCAAGTCTAAGGGCTAATGAAGAAGCTTGAATACTTCTAGGAAGTTGAATAAGAACTAGGTAAATAAGAATCCCAAAGGAGAGACGATTACACGACTCAATCCCCGAACTACGCGATAGAGACGAACGCTATCTCCAAAGCTTCCAAATCATCGATAGACTTAAGGAACACCTCCAACTTGAAGTCTAATACATCTAAACATGTTAATAAACCATCTTATAAGGGTCTAGGACCAAACCGAGGTCACGAACGCAAAACGCAAGCAAACCCTCAATCGCGTCGCATTCCGACTATCGTCGAGTCACGACTTGTGACTTTAGCAAGTCAACAACTATATGAAGTCTCTTAATAATGTTTTGGTCTTAATATGGTCTCTCATACACATCTAGACCCTCTTGCAAACCAAACATACAGTCAACAAAGGAAGAAGTGCAAGTATAGCACGCAAACCGAGCTAACGAAGGAGCGGGGTGTTACAAGGAATCATCCTAACTTTTCTTGGGGAGGAAATAAGTCTTTGCAACCTCAACAGTTCCAACCTCAACCGCCACAACCTCCACAGTTGCCAAATCAAAATCAGTTGAGAATTGAAGAAGTTCCCAAACAAGAAGTAGCTAGTAAAGGTCAAACAACATTGATGAAGTACATGCTTGAAGAGATCGAAAATCTAAAGAAGCACATTGCAAATTCTGAAGTTGATAAAAGAGAAGAAGGGAAGTTCCCTAGTCAAACTAAGCAAGCCAAGTCAATCACCGTCTTGCGAAGCGGTAAGGTGATAGGTGAAGAGGTAAGTGATCCTGATCCTTCTTCTAATGTGCCTGCTACAGTAGAAAAATCTGAAAAGGTAATTGAAAAAGAAATCGAAAAAGATAGTGATGAGAATAATAAAGAGAATAATGAGTCAAGTAATCAAGAAGTAGAAGTTGAAGTAGAAGTAGAGGTTCCAAATAAGGAACAAGAAAAAGAAATTCAAAATAAAGAAAATACAATTGAAGTTGAAAAAGAATTGGATCAAGAAGAGGAGGAACCTTATGTGGCCCCTCCACCTTATGTCCCTCCAATTCCGTTTCCAAGAAGACTTATGAAAAACCGAATGGATAAACAATTTACGGAAATTTATAATATGTTATCCAAAGTGAATGTTAATCTTCCTTTGCTTAATGTTATTAAAAATATTCCAGCTTATGCAAAGTTTTTCAAAGATCTTCACTCTAAGAAACACAAGTTTGAAAACAATGAAAAGATTGTTGTTTCTGAAAACGTAAGTTCAGTTTTACAACCCGAATTACCACCTAAGTTGAAAGACCGTGGTAGCTTTAATATCCAAGTTTCCTTGGGAAGCTCTAAAAAAATGAAAGCAATGCTAGATTTAGGAGCAAGTATTAATTTGATGCCTTTTGCGGTCTATAAACAGTTGGGGTTAGGAGAACTAAAACCCACTACTATGCAATTACAATTAGCTGATCACTCAGTTAAATATCCTTTGGGTATAGTGGAAGATATCTTAGTTCAGGTTGATAAATTAATCATTCCAGTCGACTTTGTGGTTCTAGAAATGGAAAGGAAGATATGCACCAATAATGAAGTCCCAATATTGTTAGGCAGACCATTTATGGCTACTGCCAATACAATGATTAATGTGAAAAATGTTAAACTCACAATGTCAGTACTAGGTGAAACTATTGAAATCTCTGAGTTTGATGCTATGAATAGACCTAGTGACATAAGTGCCTGTTTTTCAATAGATTAGATTGAAAAATTATCAACTGAAACTTTTGAAGAAGAGGAAGATTATGAAAGAGATAGATTTATTGTCTATGATGATAGTCCTATCCCTCCCATAAAAATTGACATTGATGAGATTGAAAGAGAAATAGAAGAAGAAGAAAGACTAGAGAGAGAAAAGTTAGAAGCTAGTAAAAAGAAAGATAAAGAAGAAATAAAGAAAGAATCAGAAAATAATTCTAATGAATCGGAAAAAGTAGTAGAAGAAAGTTATGAAATCAAAGATGATGAAGTAGAGATTCTAAAATCTCTCTTTGAAGAAATTGAGATAGAAAATCTTGTGGAAGAAAATAAAGAAGAAAAGCAAGAAGAGAATGAGGAGGCTAAAATAAAAGAAACTATAAAAGTAGAAAATTCTGAATTTATGTCATCCATTAATTCTCCTAAAGTCGAAGAATTAAAGCCATTACCACCCCATTTAAAATATGCATTTTTAGGGGAAGGTAACACTTTGTCTGTTAGCAGCCGACTTAATGGAAAAGCAAGAAGCTAGTTTGTTAAAAGTTTTATGGACACATAGAGAAGCTTTAGGATGGTCTTTAGCTGATTTAAAAGGAATTAGTCCTTCTATGTGCATGCACAAAATACATCTAGAAGAAGGTAGTAAGCCTTCAAGAGAAATGCAAAGAAGACTTAACCCACACATGGAAGAAGCTGTTAGGAAAGAAGTTCTTAAGCTCTTAGATGCGGGTATAATTTACCCTATATCAGATAGTAAATGGATTAGTCCTGTCCAAGTAGTTCCTAAAATGTCAGGAATTACTGTTGTTAAAAATGAAAAAGACGAATTAGTCCCTACAAGAACAATAACTGGTTATAGAATGTGCATTGATTTGCGTAAACTAAATGCGGCAACTAGGAAAGACCACTTTCCTTTGCCATTTATTGACCAAATCCTCGAAAGACTAGTCGGTCATGAATATTATTGCTTTCTTGATGGTTTTTCTGGTTACAATCAGATCCCTGTTGCACCTGAAGACCAAGAGAAAACAACTTTTACATGTCCCTTTGGTACTTTTGCTTTTAGGAGAATGCCTTTTGATTTGTGTAATGCACCAGCTACTTTTCAAAGATGCATGATTTCTATATTCTCAGATTTAGTTGAAAGATGCGTAGAAGTTTTCATGGACGATTTTTCAGTTTTTGGAAATTCTTTTGATCATTGCTTAGAAAACCTTACATCACCGAAAAGATGCGTGAAACTAATTTAACTTTAAGTTGGGAGAAAAGTCACTTCATGGTAAAACATGGAATTGTCTTAGGGCATGTTGTTTCAAATAAAGACATTGAAGTTGACAAAGCTAAAATCGAAGTTATTTCACAACTACCCCCTCCGACTTCAATTAAAGGAGTTAGAAGTTTTCTAGGGCATGCTGGTTTTTACCGAAGATTTATAAAAGATTTTTCCAAAATTTGTAAACCTCTATGTAATTTGCTAGCCAAAGATACAGAATTTATTTTTGATAAAGAATGTTTAGAAGCTTTTAATTTATTAAAAGAAAAATTAACCACTGCCCTATTTTATCCGGACCTGATTGGTCACTTCCTTTTGAAATCATGTGTGATGCATCAGATTTCGCGATTGGAGCCGTGTTAGGACAAAGGGTAGATAGAAAACCTCATGTGATCCACTATGCTAGTAGAACTCTAAATGATGCTCAATTGAATTATACAACTACTGAAAAGGAATTTTTAGCAAGAGTATATGCTTTAGAAAAATTTAGATCATATCTCTAGGATCGGGTGATAATTTTTTCGATCACTCGCATTAAAATATCCTAAGTAAGAAAGATGCTAAACCAAGATTAATTAGATGGATGTTATTGTTGTGACGACCCGACCCCGAGATGGAATCACAAGTCAAGTCATCCAAATAGGACAACAATACATGCAAAGACTCGCTTTGGAAAACGACGTGACAACATTTCGATGAAGCGACTCGGCACCAAAAGGCCGGAATAATTTAAAACTTTTATTTACACCCGATATAACAATTAAGACAATTATACCAAATCATCGGCGACTTTACTACCGAACCCAACTACACCTCATGCAGATATACCTCGACGGCTACAACATGCCTGAGAACAACATAAATAAATAAGAGCTAAAGTAATGCCCAACGGAAGATAAATCACGTGAACCATACTACATCTATACAAGGCTCGGCGCATGCGCCCGGCACTCAAAATAGAATACAAGTATAGACATAAATACAACAAAACCAAATTCCCAAAGCAAAGTCTAAATGACTTGCTAATCCCAACGCCCTTACAAAAAGAGTTCAACAAAGGACATCTAAAAACACAACCTCGTCGCGGCGATCACGACAAGCGCAAATCCCTGCAACACCTCAACGAGCGGTACCGAACGGCTCGGATCTAAAGCAAGAAAAGGGAGGGGTAAGTCATAAAGACTTTGTGAGTTAACAATTATGCATGTCATGGCATCATGCAAAGATACATATCAAGATATCATTTTTAATATCAAGTCAATCAAAGCGCTCATTTAATAAACACTTAAAACACATATCCATGGTAGCACATTGTTTCACATAAGTGCTATAAAGGTAAACCACATATAAGGAGGATAGGATATGAAACCGATGCCGCCACGTAGCTCCCCGCAATACACAACGCAACATTCGTGCCAATGATACCCGTGATGAGTGTATCAAAGTATCCGAGCTCTACTCTACCAAGCTCTCTACTTGGTAATTAGACTTCCAATGTGCTCTCTTGGTTACAAAGAAAGTGGCTACTTCCCCACCGTGGCCAAATGGAGGCGTGTGTGATAAAAACCCGGTATAACAATCCATCACTATCACGAGTCCCATAATCGTGACGGCGATGCATTGTCACACCAACGACTCAATCAAATATGCCACCGACTAATGCAATGCCAAGTAGATGTTTACTCGTCATGAGATCTCAAATAAGGAACAAGTAGTTGTTTACTCACTTAAGGAATCACACAAGAATTCGACAAGAGCGAATTCAACATGTCAAATAGATTCATTATTCTACAACATGCTCTCAATCATGCATTTACTTCACACGATCACATAAATCACATAAGAACTCGATTGAGTCTTATAAGCACACATATCAAATATGCCCTTCAATCCATCCCAAAGTCACGTAAGCTAATTCATTAGTCTAACGCACTATATTCATCATGTCAAATAGATATATCATTCTATAACATGCTCTTGATCATGCATTTACTTAACATAATCACACAAACCACATAAGAACTCGATTGATTCTTACAAGCACACATACATCAAGGCATACTCATCAATCCATCTCAAAGTATCGTAAGCTAATTCATTAGTCTAACGAACTACATTCGTCGTAGGGATTGATTGTGGAGTCGTTATTGTTCATAACTCCCTAAATTCAACTCCGGTGAGTTTTACTACAATTAAACCAAGAAGAGTATTGATACTATATGTATCACATTGCCTTCTCCTAAGTTCTCCGCTCATTTAGAACTTGATAACTAAGCCGCTCATGTTCTCGAACTAGCCTAAAACACAATCTCGAAGTTTCAAACCCTAGTTTCGGTGATTTTGTTAAACCTTGAATTGAACCGAATTCTTTCACAAGAGTTATTCCCAAGCTTAATACAAACAACATTCATGCTTTAATAAATGTCAAAATCATAACTTCATAGAGATTTCATAAAATCATACTCACATTTTATATGTTGAATTGAAGGTTGTGTCTTCACAAAAGATGTTCACAATCAACATTAAAACAACTATAATGAAGGGGTCATGCTATTTTATTTAACATGAAAATCTCAGGGAATTGTCACTCACCTTAGTCCTATGATTAATGGAGGAAAGGTTGATTAAAGAGAGGATTGGTGTAGAGATGATCAAGAGCTTCGATTTGGCGGTCTCGGTTCGACAATCGGACCACCGGATCTCCGGGAAATGGTCCTTCAACCTAGGGTCTCCTCCATGGACGAAATTTGAAGCTCAACCTCTGATTCTCTGGTTTTAGATCAACAACAATGGCTGAAGGTCTGATTTTGTGTTTATATATCTCCCTAGAAGACCCCAATCCAAGTGATGGATGTTATAAGGCTTCTAATTGGTCAAGGAATGTGAGCCATGGATAAGCAATGATCCAAGGGTTCACAAGAGTCCTAGAAGAGTCAACAAAGGTGGCTGAGAGTGCCCAAGGTCGGCCAAGGGGCAAGGGTTCAAGAGTCATTAGCCAAATCCACTCAAAACTCACAAATGCAGAAAACTGGACAACAGACAGTCAATCTTGTAAAATCGACCATAAATAGCTCACACCTTCAAATGAGGTGATTATTGATGTTTATGAAACTAGACTCTTTAAACTATAGTTTAGCCTTTTAAATTACTCAATTTGGACTTATATTCATCAAAATATGGCTACTACAAGTTCAAGTACAGAAGCTGATTTCCTGAAAACAGAATTCTGGCACAGCCGTAAGTCAAGACCTAAATGAGGTACTTATACACCTTGGAAAAATACCATATTTTACAGGGAGTATACTAACATATGTAGGTAGAACATACTAAAGTTTTAGAAAATTCTCTTTAGTATATTGCTACCATAATTTTCCCGAAGTTCGCCCAAAAACCGGACTGAATCTGTGAAGTAATAAGTTGATCATCTTATTTCCAAATGCAACCAATCTATGAACATGTATAAGGCTTGTTTAAATATGGTTATGGCTTGTATTCAAGGCCTAGAACTCAACCGAACTTCTCTCGACGAAATGAAGGCAATACAAGCAATGATGTTAAACCACAAAACACAACCGAAGAAGCTTCTAAACTCCCAACCAAGCATGAAACAACTAAGATGAACATTGTAAATCTTGTATGCAAGGTATTTAAGACTCTCATGAGACTTATTAAGGTGCTAACACGTTAATACGAACACCCAAAACAACAATAACAAGGCATGCAACGCATGGAAGACCATTACTCTATTATGATCTTAACCAATTCAATGCCAACATGATATGAATGAAATGAAGTCTCAAATATGTAAAGACATATTATAAACATGTTATAATGATGACAAACATGAAATGGGGTTTGGGTTCTCACAATTGTTACAAGAATTTGACATAACAATTAAAGATAAAAAGGGAACCGAGAATGTTGTAGCCGACCACTTGTCTAGATTAGAATTTTCACCCTTGCTTGAACGTCAATTTCTTGATGATCCTGTCCCCATAAATGATAATTTTTCTGATGAACAACTCTTGGCCATTAAAGATTCCGACCCTTGGTATGCTGATTTTGTCAACTACTATGTGTCTGATATCATTAATCCGGATTTCGATCATTATGAAAAGAAGAAATTTTTGGCAGAAACTAAAAATTATTTTTGGGAAGCACCTCATTTATACAAAATTTGCTCTGATTCTTTAATAAGAAGATGTATTCCAGAAAAAGACCAACAAGGTATCATGGAATTTTGCCATGGATATTCTTGTGGAGGTCATTTTAGTGGAAACAAGAAGGAAAAATTTTGCAATCGTTTATATTGGCGCATCGTTTTTAGAGATTGTGAACTGTTTTATAGAACATGTGACAAGTGTCAAAGAACAGGTGGAATAGGAAAGAGAAACGAGATGCCCTTACATATTAATTTGGTAGTTGAAATCTTTGACGTTTGGGGTATTGATTTCATGGGTCCTTTTCCTGTGTCAAATAATTGTGAGTATATTCTAGTAGCAGTTGATTATGTTTCTAAATGGATAGAAGCAGTAGCAACCAAGACTAATGATGGAATAATAGTACTTAAGTTTGTAGAGGATTTGTTTGCTAGATATGGAGTACCTAAGGCCATAATAAGTGACCAAGGAACTCATTTTACCAATAAGTTGTTGAATAATGTTCTTAGAAAGCATGGTGTAACTCACAAGTTAGCTACACCTTATCATCCACAAACATCCGGACAAGTAGAAGTTAGCAATAGGCAAATAAAAGCAGTATTAGAAAAGACTGTTAGGCCTAATCGTAAAGATTGAGAATCTAAACTTAAGGATGCTTTATGGGCATACCGAACTGCTTTTAAGACACCCATAGGAATGAGTCCATATAGAATGGTGTATGGCAAAGCTTGCCATTTACCAGTTGAAATTGAGCACAAGGCCTATTGGGCTGTTAAAGAATTAAATTTAGATTTAACATTGGCCGGAGAAGAAAGATTGTTTCAGTTAAACGAGTTAGAAGAGCATAGGTTGAATTTGTATGAGAATGCAAAGACATATAAAGAAAAGACCAAGAAGTATCATGACATGGGGTTAGCCAACAAAATGTTTCATCCAGGTATGAAAGTGTTACTATTTAATTCTAGATTAAGGTTATTTCCCGGAAAATTAAAATCTAAATGGTCTGGTCCCTTTAGAATTGTACGAATTTACCGTCATAGAGCTGTTGATATTCAAAACCCTAAAAATAATGAAGTTTTCAAAGTTAATGGACACCGACTCAAGCCATACTTAGAGCCGATGTCAGTTGAACGAACAATTGAGTTAATTCGTTTGGCTGACAATGAACCACCACGAGATTAGGCTTGCAGTTAGGTCGAGCCAAAGACGTTAAACAAAGGCGCTAAGTGGGAGGCAACCCACTATTTTGAATGTTATTTGCTTTTGTAGTTAGTTTAAATATGTCTTTCTCCGTTAAATCTAATTTTTGGACATTCAATTTTTAAATTAAATATGCAAAAATTCAAGTTTGGGGGAGAAAAACATCTTAGTGTTATATTTATATGTTACTACTAATTTTAGTTTAGAGTTTTTGTTTAGTTTTTGCATACAGGAAAGATATAAAACATAACGGAATTAACAGAAAAGGGCTAATCTGCAAACTGTTGAAAAGTTGAGAAGGAAAACAAGTGGACATAGTTACGACACCTTGCGCAGGTGTAAGGGACCTGCGGCCGCAAGGTCCTCGCAAATACCGGCCTCGTGAACACACGCATCGCCGCCATGGGAAAAAGACCAACGGTTGAAGCCCACCTTGCGGGCAGGTATGGCGACTTAACCACAAGGTCCCTATATATAAACAGTGCCGGGTTTTTCTTCAGAAATTCACACAGAAAATTACCTCTCTCCCTCAAGCAGTAGCAACAGCCGCCAATTTCTCTCAAAATCCGGCAGATCCATCAACATTCCGACACACATCTCAAGATTCTCTCCTCCCTCTTCAAACTCTTCATCCTCTACCCTCTCTCATCCACCATTACACCCCACCAAGGTTGAAGACTGTGAAGAAGAAGAAGAAGACTTCCATTGTTGCCGACACGGATCTAGCTCAAACTCCGACTGCATTCTCTCCTTTTAAGCTGCAAACAAGTAACACTATCACCCTCTTTAAGTTTACACGTAAATTATTTGCATGCTAGGGTGCTAGAAAATTTTGACGTAGATAAAATTTTTGCATGCTTTAGAATAAATTTTTAATTTTAAAATTTGAAAACACATTTTTATTTGTTCAAACTTTTAGTTTTTAAATTTTATAAAAATCAAACAAAATGTTCCACAAACGTAGAAATACCGGTGCCTCATCCTCCGGCCCCGCTCAAGAGGAAGAGCAAAATTTTGACATCACCCGATTCGTGTCCTACGAGGCATCAGAAAGGTACACGCCCAAGCTCTCTAAGTCTTTGGTGCCCGAAAGGGGATTCAAGGCTAAAGACTTTGGCCTTCGTCCCAATCTGATAGCTCGTAGGTGGGGGCTTTTGATAGATTCTCTGGCAAGGGCAGCCGTAGTGCCCATTGTCCAAGAATTCTATGCCAATGGTAACATTGGCATAGATGGGGGTGTATTAGACACCGTTTATGTTAGGGGCGTCGTAGTAAATTTTTCGTCCCAAAGCATTAACACCTATTTCGGCACCTCCAACTTTGCGGTTGGTGCCGATGATTTTAGCACACACCTCAACCCCCGTATCGATGTCGAGGTGGTTAATGCGATCATCGCCCTCCCTGGTGTGGTTTGGTCCTATAACCGTAACCCACCTTTTGGACCACGCACCATGGGAGAATCCTTCCTCCAAGACACGGCCAAACCCGTGTATAAATTTGTTTGTGGACGTCTCATGCCCTCCAGTCACCAAAACACGGTGAATTGGGAGAGGGCTGTCTTGACCTACACCATTATGACTGGTGGGTCCGTTGATGTTGGCCGTTTGATCAACGGCCAAATCAAGACCCTTATTAGAGGTAGGACGAATGAGGGGTTCGCGTTCCCGCATTTGATTACCGAGTTGTGTAGGGGGGGCAGGCGTGAGAATGCCCAAACACGCGGAGAGGCTGATGGCTGGTCCGGTCATTACGAGGGCCATTTTGTTTGAACATCACCAGCAGCCGAGAGTGAGGGTTCCTCAAGAGGAGGAACCCGAAGAGGAGGAGGAGGACCCGCTCGTTGGGATCTCTAATAGGCTAGAAGAGGTTTCCTTAGAAGGCCAGATGGCATCTCAACAGTTGGCACAAATTCATGCCGACCAAGAGAGGCTATTTGGTTGGTTTAACACGGTGGGACAAAATGTCTCCGCCTATTATGGGCTGCCTCCTGGAACGATCCCCGAGTTGCATCCTTATTCGTTATTTCCGCCCAACTCACCGTGAGTCGAGGCCCAAGTTACATCCTCGTTCGTTAGGTGGACCCACTATCTCCTTTTGATATTTGTCCTACCCCATCAATCCTCTCATATGCTCCTCTATTTTGAGGACAAAATAGAAATTAAGTTTGGGGGGGGGGGATTTAAAACTTTAAGTCTTAGCAGGTCCTAGCCTAACGAGGAATGAAGTTGGGCTATGTTTTTAGGGTGAAGAAAAATTTCTTTATACGATGACCATCTAAATCTTCACCCTATTTTCCTGTTTTTAATTTTTTCTTATTTTCGGAGGTGTTGCCTTGACTAGAATACACTCACATTGGATGCTCGTGGGTTCCTCTTATGGGGACCCATCATCAATTGTGTCATCGTCATCATCTCCAAATTTCTTAAAAAAAATAAAAATTTATAAATTCAAAATATTCATCCTCGAGTTTAGGTGTGGTAATGCTAGTCGTAGTCAATGAGGAGTTAGTGCAATGAACCGCATAATTAGTCCGTAGATCCCTCTGGAATTTACTTAATTTTGCGAAACTTTTACTTTTCTCCAAATACTTCATGCACTCACACCAGTCATAATTATGGATTGATTAGAATAGTTTTATAAAGTTTACAACACCTACTTCATTACAACTAGATATGCACAAGAATATGATGCATAGCCATTCGAACATAATTGTTGCATTAAATTGTGACTCAGGGTCAATTGCATGATAGTTAGATCCCTTGGATTTTTCTCATTTATATATCTCAAGCACACTTTCGAATTATCGAACCGGTTCGCGCATGTTATTCTCAATTGTCCCTACCATATGTCTTAGCGAATGCTTATGTGAAATCCAGTGATGCTAAACATTCAATCCCCAATTCCCATAGTTGATATGATATTTTGTGTTGTCTTACTTGCTTTAAAAACTATATGAGCATTTGGCATTAAGAAATGACTTAGGCCATCTTTGGATCGTTAGAGCCTAAATATTCCCTGACCTATACTAAATATATCCTTAGTGTCCCCGTTGAGCCTAATGAAAAAGAATGGAGTTTGCTAAGCACACTATTGAAACCCTCATTCGCCATCATTTCTATTACCCACATTAACTTAACCCTAAAAGCCTATACACTTTTGGCCTACCCTTTGAGAGAGTAGGATGTGGGTGTGAAATTGATTCTAGGAGGACCACTTCTCTTCAGTTAGGCTATTTTTCGAAAGACTTCTTCTTTCCGTCATCGAAAAAAAATATTAAAAAAAAATTATGTATCGACGAAAAATGAAACGGAAGAAGAAGAATGTGAACAAAGATTCAAATGGAAGCATAGCTTTCAAGAGAAAAATATGTTAGAAAAATTATGCTAATAAGAATGATGTGATATTTTTAGAAGAATATATTGCCCAAAACAAGTTTAGGGGGGAAAGAAGAAAACTGAAAAGTAACAAAAAGCACCCCTCCACTTGTGGTCTTTGCAGGTCCTAGCCTAAATAAGGATAACTTCCTTTTGCTTGGAAGTATGAGGGATAAAGGGTAGTCTTACTCTCTCACTTTGAATTCCAATTCCTTTCCATCAAATCCCCCAACACCTTGGCCTTACATTACAAGCTAATAAAGACCTAATGATCTTCTTGCGAATGCTTATGTTGTTTTAACTGTCAAGTGAGTAATATGAAATTGATCACACACTTCATGTTCATTACTATTCACCTTAAAGCTCGCTGTGTTAGCATAATCTTAGCTATAACAAGTCATTGGGATAGGAGAGCATTGTATGTCATACATAGAAGTGCATGGGATGGATGTATAAATCTTTTAAATCCTTGGGACCTTTCTCGTCAGAATCGATGCCGGGTTTGGATGGTAGATCTCATAATTCTTAATGCATGATTTTCTCTCAAACTTTGATTTTCATATGAATGTGGAGTTTAGCTTAATAAAATTGTTTTAGTTAAGATATTATTTAAGACTGGTGATCACACACACACGGAGAAATTAGAAGTAGTAGCAGTCTTTAGAAAAGACTAGTTGGTTTTATATGACTAAGCCTGCATATATGTGGTGAGCATCAAACTGAGATTACTTGCATACCATACACTTGTAACTTGAGATGAAGCCAAAAATATTTTATGTTTTATTTATAGATTAATTTTTATTCGCTTTTGTATTTATCTGTTTTTGTATTTATCTGCATAGTCGAGTCACTCGAAAGAGTCTCCTTGAGTTTGTGGGTTTATAGAGGAGTGTAAATAGTGTCACCCTCCAAAAAGATTTTTATTTTGTGTTATTGATCGATGTTTTATTTAATCTTTTTCCTTGCAAGTGGACAAGACTATTATAGAATAGTTTTGGGAAGCAAGGGTCGAACCACAGAGATTTGGATTTGATTATAGTAAATTTAACTAATCTATTAAAATAAAGCAATTAATAACTAATGGGGTTTTTTGGTTTTTATAAATTAAATTAACTAGAAAGCAATAAAATAATCTAACTAACAAAGCATATAAATATGAGATAAATCAAAGAATTGTAAATCGACTAGGAATTAGGATTCACTTGTATCTAATCTATTGTTTAATTCAAAATAATTATCATTCAATTTCTTGGGTTCGTTCACAAAAGATAGATATATACTGTTGAACAATTGGTTCAGCCTCCATCCCCGCAAAATTCATCCATTCTATATCCTAAGCACAAGAACATGTAATCTATCTGTCACCTAGATTATGATCTATCTGTCACCCAGATCATGTATGAACCTGGTCCTAACTTATCACTCTCGTGCATCGATAGGTCCAATTTATTTTGATGGTGAGCCAGTGTACGACATATGCACATTGGTCATGCAGTTATCCGCACCTCTAGGCCTTTATTATTTGCGATTACATTCATTTGTTCAAAGCAAAATAATAGAAGGATTGATAAACATCACAATCAACAAGAATTAAATGAATAAGAATTAATATAAAACAATAGTTTCGATACAAGTTAGCTCCAATTCATATATTATGGAGTTAGCTCTCCATAATTGAAAATACAAAACCTTGAACCATTCTTGGAGAATCTTTCTTCATAGACAAAGAAAAATAATACAGAACTTCTCCTCCTTTTTTTTCCTAACTAAAGGGATCTATTTATACCTAATTAATCCTACAACAAGGAGGAAAAGGAGATACATTATAATTAAACCACTTAAAAGAATTAAACTAGGACTTCACAATTCCCAAGACAATTGGAACTCTCAAAATGGGCGGCTGATTTTGTACTGGAATTTCTGATTTCCAGTTTTTTCCTTCAAGTTTCCAGCTTTTGCAGTTTAGTCCCTGAAGTTCTTCAATTTAGCATAAAATGTTTATATTTTGCACAATTATTCCAAAAGTCCCTGAAACTATAAAACAACACTAAAACACATATTAGACAACAAAAACCTCGAGAAATAACATAATTTAAGCTGGAATAATACCTAATAACTGCGTATAAAATACAGTTATCAGTTATTTATATGCTTTTGTATTTATAAGTATTTTTGTTTACTCGTGGACGAGCAAAGTTTAAGTTTGGGGGTATTTGATCGATGTATTTTATACGTCGATTTTATATACTTCTATGACTTAAATTATGCTATTTCATGAGGCATTTGGTTACTAATATATGTTTTTGGTGAGTTTTATAAGTTTCAGGGTTATTAGTGAAAATATACGAAAATCCAGGGTTTTAAGCGCAAATTTCAAGAAAGGCCAAAAAGGAAAAAAATGAAGAAAAAGTAAAAGTCGCAGACCGGAGACCTTGCGACGCAGTGCCTCGCGACCGCAAGGTAGGCAAGACGGCCGAAAGGCAAAGAACCAAGAATCAAACGGCCAAACATACGGAGACCTTGCGGACGCAAGGTACCTAGCCCCTCTGCGAAAGTGGTCGAATGCGAATTATTTCGGATTTTCACACGGTCATTCGATTGGATTACAACTCCCGAGTACATATAGAAGTCAGAGGCCGAGCAAAAGAGAGGAGGACGGCTGAAAGCTTTCTTTTAGGTAGATTTTAGGTAGTTTTTAAATTGTATAACATAGTTAGATTTTGTAATTTCAAACATTGAAGATCAAATCATGTATCCAATCATCTCCATGTGTTGTTCATTGTCTATGATGAACTAAGTCATCCATAATCTAGGAGGTGGGAGGTAACTTGTATCAAATTTATGCTTTGATCCTTATTTATGTTTATTCAATGCTTGTTGATTATGTTGTTTATCAATCCCTATATTATTTTGCTTTGAACAAATGAATGTAATCGCAAATAATAAAGGCTTAGAGGTGCGGATAACTGCATGACCAATGTGCATATGTCGCATTAATCGGCTCACCAACACAATAAATTGGACCTATCGATGCACGAGAGTGATAAGTTAGGACCAGGTTCTTATATGATCTAGGTGATGATAGATCATAAATCTAGGTGACAACTAGATTGACAGCCTCTGTGCTTAGGATATAGAATGGATGAATTTTATGGGATGGAGGTGAACCAATTGTTCAACGTACTATATCTATCTTTAGTGAACGAACCCAAGACATTGAATAATAATTATTATGAATTAAACATAAAAGAGATACAAGTGAAACCCAGAATCCTAGATTGCCACCCACCATACGATCTTCATATCTGTTATTACTGTCTAATTAGTTAAACATCTATAAATAGTAGTTTAGAATAGAATTAAATATAAAAACCCCCTTTAGATTAATAATTTGCTATCAATAAATTGCACTGTTCGTGATCACTTGTCTCTGTGGGTTCGACCCTTGCTTCCAATACTATTCTATAATAGTCTTGTCCACTTGCAAGGAAAAAGATTAATTAAAACATTGATCACTTAGTATTGTGCCCGTTAGGACTCACAATTCCTATATCCTGGTATCTCCTAAAAAAGGGATAACTTGATGTAGAAAACCCAAAGCTCCCATATTGGACAAAAAATCAACTAAAGGCAACCGAGGCGTATTCAAACGCGATATCTTAGACAATACTCCTCTTGCACTTTCAATTTAGTCTTCCCCTAAACAAGGGAGGGTGGAATGAGAGCAGTGGTGTCCCGCATCTGCACGTACACGCATCCCTATCCAAGGGCGTGCGGGCGGGGGCGCAAGTCCCGGGAACCCACAGTGGTGACTCAGTTGGGGAGATCATTTTATTTTAAATAAAATGGAGGACTAGCTCATAAAAAAAAAACTTTTTTTGTTTTTCTTTGTTTCTGGCTAAAGTATGCTTGTTATATTAATTTATGCATTTGAATATTGCGTTCCTATACATCCGTGTCTATATTTGTGGATATGATCCTCCATCTTGCAGCAATTTCTTTCCAGTCACTATTACGGATATACTTAAAAATATATGTTTTTATTTTCAGAAACGAAAAAAATGGATTAAAAAATGTTTTTTTAAAAAAAGATAAATATATATATATATATATATATATATATATATATATATATATATATATATATATATATATATATATATATATGCAATAATTTCTGGGCAGCACAACAATAAGAAACTGCTTACCCCGAACAAAAGATAAAAATTGGCAAGACAATGTCAGCTGAAGCTCGGGAAAGCTTGATCAAGCAGCTTCAGGATAGTTTAGATGTTTTTGCATGGAGACCGGAGGATATGCAAGGCGTGAGTGACGTTGTGGCTTTGCATTGCCTTAACGTGGATCCAGCCTTCAGGCCAATTCAACAACGGCCTAGAATCTATTATGCCGAAATAGATCAAGCTATTAAGGAGGAGGTTGAGAAGCTGCTCAGCCCAGGCATCATTGAAGAAATACATTATCCAATTTGGTTGGCTAATGTGGTTATGGTCAAAAAGTCTAATGGCAAGTGGCGAATGTGTGTAGACTTCACTGATTTGAATAAGGCTTGCCCGAAGGATTGCTATCCTTTACCTCGAATTGACAAGCTGGTGGACGCTATAGCGGGGTTCGAGCTTCTCAGCTTCATTGATGCATATTCTGGATATCACCAAGTCAAAATGAACGAGCAGGATAAGGCTCTGATAGCTTTCCGAGCAGCAGGAGGGCTATATTGCTATAAGATGATGCCATTTGGGTTGAAGAATACAAGAGCTACATATCAAAGGATGGTGAATAAGGTCTTCAGTTCGCAGATTGGCAGAAACGTAGAGGCCTATATTGACGACATGGTGGTGAAGACCAAAGGGCACGAGCATACAGTAGATTTGGGCGAAACCTTTGCCAACCTTAGAAAAAATAACGTGAAGCTTAACCCGAGCAAGTGTGTGTTTGGGGTGAAAGCGGGTAAGTTTTTAGGGTTCATGGTAACTGAGAGGGGTATAGAGGCCAATCCAGAAAAAATTAAGGCATTGGTCACTATGAAGCTTCCTCGATGTATCAAAGATGTTCAAAAGCTCAATGGTAAGGTGATAGCCCTTGGTCGCTTCATTTCTAAGTCGGTGGAAAGATGTTTACCGTTCTTCAAGGTTCTCCATGGAAACAAGGGGTTCGAGTGGATAGCTGAATGTCAGAAGGCTTTCGAGCAGCTAGTGGAATATTTGGGAAGTCCTCCTTTGTTGAGCATCCCGGTTTTTGGTGAGACATTGTTTGTGTACTTAGCGGCCATAGAGCAGGCTGTAGCTGCTGTGTTAATTAGGGAAGAATGTAATGTGCAAAAGCCTGTTTACTATGTTTCAAAGGCCCTCAGTGCAGTGGAGGGACGATATTTTAATGCAGAGAAATTGGCTTATTCGCTTGTTGTTGTTGCTCGGAAACTTCGAGCTTATTTTTCTGCACATTCAATCATTGTATACACGGATACGCCTCTCAGGAAAATTTTGCACAAGCCAGATTCTTCTGGTCGTTTGTTCACCTGGTCCATTGAGTTAACTGAGTTTGATATTGATTATCAACCTCGACGAGCAATTAAGGCACAGGCTTTAGCAGACTTTGTAGCTGAGACTAGCTTCAAGGATTCGTGCGAAGATGAGGTTTCTGCCAAGACTGTACCAACGAGTACACTAACTCAAAGGCCCTGGCCAGAATATTACTGGGAATTACATGTGGATGGCTCAGCCAGTAGGTTTGGAAGTGGAGCCGGTCTAGTGTTGGTTCCGCCCGAGCAGGATGTGGAGTTTGGAAAGGCATTGCGTTTCAAATTTCCAGCTTCCAATAACCAAGCAGAGTATGAAGCCTTGGTTACAGGGCTCGAGCTCGCACAAGATGTGGGAGTTCGAGAGGTGATTGTTTATTGTGATTCACAGTTGGTTGTGAATCAAGTGGAGGGTAATTATGTTGTCCACCATCCAGTTTTAGTTCACTATTGTGCTATGGTAAAAGAGATTTTGAAGGAATTTGATTACTGGGAATTGGTGCGGATAGCTCGCGAGGATAATATGAGAGCAGACTATTTGTCTAAGATGGCCGAAGATGAAATTCAGTCTCTACATCCAGGGGTTATGATTGAATATTTGGAGACTCCAATAATAGAGAAAGAGATGATCATGGACATTGAGCCTGCTGCAAAGTGTTGGATAGATGACTTGAAGGCTTATATCGAGCAGGGGACCTTTCCCGAAGACAAGACGGAGGCTCGAACTATTCAGAAGCGGTCATGCTGGTATGTCATCTTGGATAACATACTTTATAGGCGGTCATACACTAGACCTTTGGTCAGATGTGTTCGACCAGAGATGACTGAGGGCATTTTGAGAGAAATACACGAAGGAAAATATGGAGGTCATCCTGGCCAAAAGTCTTTGGCAAAAAAAGTCTTAGCTGCAGGATTCTACTGGATTACTTTGAGGCGGGATGCAGAAATGTACGTTCGGCGATGTGACAAGTGTCAACGCTATGCAGACATACCTCGCTTACCCTCTACCGAGCAGACTCCTATGGTAGCATCGTGGCCATTTGACATGTGGGGTATAGACCTTATTGGCCCATTTCCTTTGGACCGTTCGAAGTTTAAGTATGCGGTGGTCGCTGTGGATTATTTTACTAAGTGGGGGGAGGCTAAGCCTTTGGCAACCATTAGCGAAGTCAATGTGATTGACTTTGTTCATGAACACATATGGTGCCGTTTTGGAGTTCCACGAACAATATTATCCAACCATGGGACTCAATTTTTGGAAAAATTCACAAAAGCATGCGAGCAGATGCGAGTGAAGCATTAGCGCTTCGATGGCATACCCGGTGGTAATGGGCGCCGAGCTCGCTAACAAACAAGTTTTGCATGTCCTCAAGCGAAACCTTGAAGACAAGGCAGGAAGATGGATGGATGAGTTACCTTCAGCCTTGTGGGCTGTTGGAACGACAGTTAAGGGTCCTACTGGGGAAACAACTTTTTCTATGGCTTATGGATCTGAGGCCATGGCCCCGGTGGAAATGTATTTGCCCAATCATAGGGTATTACACTGGTGGAAATGTATTTGCCCAATCATAGGGTATTACACTATGACTCCGAATCCAATATGGTAATTCGTGCAACGGATTTAGATTTATTGGAGGAAAAACGGTTAGAATCCAAAATGAGAATGGAAAATTATAAACAGCGAGCAAAGACCCACCACGATAAAAGGGTTTGTGGTCGGTCATTTGCTATGGGCGATTGGGTTCTCCGCAAAATTGAAGCAACAGGCCATCGAGCAGAGTGGGGGAAACTTTCGCCAAATTGGGAAGGTCCTTTTTAGATTGCCAGAATTGTTAAGGAAGAGACTTATATGTTACGAACAGAGGATGGAAGCGAGCTGAAACATCCATGGCATGCAGATCACCTGAAGAAATACTATCGGTGATTGGTAGTATGTAATCCATTTATCTCCCCCTCTTATTTTGTAAGTGGTGATGGAATGAATAAGCATATGTTTTCAGCTTATAAAGCGTTTAATGCAAAGCTCAATTATACTTTTGGCGGGCAGGGAAGTTCCCTGGCCCGGTGTGAACGTTGGTGTTTGAGTAAGTTAATGAATTCTCGATTATTCTCTTTCTCACGATCATGGGGTATCTCTGCTCGTGAAAAAAGGGTTGGTGTTCGAGTTAGTTATTTTTTCTGTACTCGATTATTCTCTCTCACGAGCATGAGCTATTTCTGCTCGTGAAAAGAGTTGGCGTTCGAGTTAGTTATTCTCGAGTATTTTTCCTTTCACGAGCATTAGCTATTTCTGCTCGTGAAAGGAGTTGGTGTTCGAGCCAATTGATGGAAATAGTTGAAATGTTAATTAAAATACAAGTAGATGCAGTATGAGCATTCATGGGAAGCATCAAAACCAAGGATTATTAAAAATTACAAGCCCAAATTTTTTGCGATTTTTTTTTTCAGAAATCATAACCATGGCACGTAGGACGGAGAAAAAACTTCAAGGGTTGACAGTAGTGGGTTGAATGGGATTGGCAGTAGTGGCTGGAGTAGGATCGGCCACTTCATTTGTGGCTGGGTCTTCAATCACGATCACTTCTTCATCTCTGGCAGCTTGAGGGACCAAGTTTTCATTCTCTTGAGCTTTTCCCATCCATATTTTTGCCATAAGCTCGGTGACAGTGGTCTCGGCAGTTTGGGGAGGGGTCCAGGTGTCTAATCCTTTCTGGGAATCTAGCTCGGCCAGGGAGTTCAGCTCATCCACTGTATAAGGCACCAAGGCATGTCCTGGGCGAGCGGAGGGGCAGAAGGAGGTGTTAGTTCCCCACTTAGCGAGCTGGTCTGGTTGAATGTCAAGACCACTGCAAGCTAGCTGCCTCAAGACATGATTTACTCTCTGCAAGAAAAATGCATAGGATTTCTCCTCAACAGCAGCTAGAAAACCATCAGAGTTCTTGTACTCGGTGATGATCGCCTCTTTTTGTTGATCGTTAGCTTGGGATAGCTCGGCCCTCAGTTGTTTTTCTTTTTCACCAGCTTCCTTCTTCACTTTTTCTAGCTCGCTGGTTGCTGCCTTGAGATCCTTCCTAACTTGGGTTATGTTGTTGAGGGCATTCTCCTCAGATTTTTTGGAAAAAGTTAGGTGGGCTTCATGGACCTTCTTCTCCTCCTCCAGCTTAGAAAGCTCAGTGACTTTGGAGGTTAAGTTTTCCTCACTCTCTTTAAGCTCGACCCTGAGGGAGTTGACTTGTTCCTCCAGTGTATTTTTCTCTGATGATAGTGAGCTGGAGGACTTCAAGTTATCGATCAGGCGATCATAAAGGAGTTCGGACTTGCTGGCCATCTTAAAATAAAAGATAGAAAAATGAGAAGCGAATAATAATGAGTTCGGTTTTGTTTTTGAAGATGGTAAGGAAATTATTTACCTCTGTCATGCACATCCCAATCTCACCGATCAGGACAGAGCTAGGGAGCTCGGTGCTTCTCCTCCGAATGCCAGTATGGCAAAGCCTTTTCACCATCCCTAGCCCGACAGTAGCTGCGTGCCCACTTCATTTATTAGTATTCAAGTTGCTCAAATCAGGAACGTTGGCTATCTCTGCTATGAGCTTGGCCGTGAGTTCACGGGTTTCAGGCATAACAAAATTCTCCCTCTGCCATATGGGAGCTTGTGACCTAGAAGCCTCAGCTGGCTCGCTTTGGTCAGTTCGTGATCGAGTTCTTCTCTTAGTCGGGGAAACTGGGGCAAGCCTTTTCTGTTGTTGTTGAGGAGGTGCAACTGGTGCAGGAATTATCACAGGAGCTGGTGTTAGGGCAACAGTCGTTGCTTGATTTGTCTCGGGTGCACGATTAGACCCTCGACCGGTATTTGTGGCAGGAACAATTGGAAGGCGAGCAGGTTGCTGCCCGACCATCTGGGTGTTTCTACCCATGGCACCTCTCCTCATGGCTTGGAAAAAGCGCTGAGAATCCTCCAATTGCCTCATATCAGCAAGATGAATTATGAAAGGAGGTTAGAAGTTATAATTGAAATAGAAAGTAATAAAACGTGGAAATTAAATTTATGCAGACCCGAAACAGAGAAAGCAGGGGTGTAGTTTCTTCCGGCCTGCTCGCAGTCCGGGCATTCACTTGGAAATCTTCCCCCGTGGCAATTGCCCCAGAACGGGTGTGGTGTTTCAGCTTCCAAGACAGTTCGGGGCTCATGACCTTCGACAGGCCAGCTTGTTATTCCTGCTTGCCGTAGTAAGCTGGAGTCAGAAGTTAGGGCTGCCCAATCTAACACCCAATCCTGCCTTTTTTTGCCTTCTTTCACGCCGAGCAGCTTTCTAAAAGTTTTAGCGAGCAAAGGCTCTCCTGTTCGAAAGGCGTTCTTGTCATATTAATTTGGCTACGGCTAGGTTTTCTAAGTAGGGAGCGAAAGACCAGCCTACTCAGGACTCTACGAGCAGGGCTTTTGAATCCCAGGAATCGACTTTATTGGGGCTGTCGAACAGAAGCTTAAAGTAGTTGGGGTTGGAGCGACCAGTGATGCGCCCATTCTTATCCATAGAAAAGAGAAAGAATTTCCTAAAGAGAGCCATGCTGGGCTCGAAGCTAAGCAGCCTACACGCAACAATATATGCGATCAGAAATCTAACGGTGGTGAGGGTTAGGTTGCAAGGCAAGGCGTTGTTTATCAGGAGGAATTCAGCGAAGAAGGGGTCTAAGGGGAGTCTAAGGCCGACTAGGAAAAAATCAAAATAAAAGACCATTCGGTCTCCTTGAAAATTATGCCCGGCTTCTTCGATGTCTAGGTCGAATGCCCTAACTCGGTAATTCTTGGGATCCATACCCAAAGAATAAAACCAACCGGAGACATCATCCTCGGTGGTTAGGTCATCCCATTTAATGAGGGGGGTGTCGGTGGAAGCAATTTGTTTGCCTTTGAGTGAACTTTGGTTTTGTTCAGCTCGCAGCTTGCTCGAGCTGGGAAGGTTATCTGTTGCTTGCTCGGTTATGTATCTGGGGATCCAAGGGCGTCTCTGGCGAACAAGGGGAATTTCCTCTCGCTCGATTTCTTCAGAGCTTGAGGATCATGTGTCCGGACTCTCTTCATTCTCTAAGGGGGCTCCGTGGTCGTAAGCACGTCCTTCGATTTCAGATGAGGTTTCGTCACCAGAAGACATCCTACAGGAATCGAGGAATATATGTTAAACCCTGCTCGGGGGGACAAGCAAAAGCAATTAAGCAGGAACCCATGGCAAGCAAGGGTTTATCCTAAAACCAGTGAACGGGGCACTGGCCATAATACTCCTCGATTCCAACCGTGGAAATTGGCTAAGTTTATACAGTGCCTAAGGGTATGATGTGCTTAAAGTGGGAAATCATAAAAAATATAGATGAAGGTGAAAAGAGAATTGTGAACCCTAGTTTCAGACGAGTTGATTAAAGCGGATATTCAAACCCAGAAAACTACAGTGGACCTTAAATGCGGGGTTTTTAACGGATCAAAATTGAAGATACAGAAGGAAAAGAAGAGAGTATTGTGGAATTGAAAGCCATACCTGTTGATGTTGAGTGAGTCGGTTAAGATTCTGGAAGTTCTTGAAGGGGATTGCTGGAACTGGTGCATATCATGTTGAGAGTTCTAGAAATCTTCGATGCAAGCTTGAAAAGCAGAAGTGTAGGCGATTGCCTGTGTTTTCGGTTCCTCACAAATTTTGCTCTCACGAATTTTGAAGGCGATAAAAGTTCAAAATGAGGGGGAAGCCTTGCTTTTATACAGGTTGGAACCGTCGCTTGGGAGTTTTCTCATCATTACGACTCAAAAATCGAGGTAGCATTTAATGCCTAATGGGAAAACAAACCCGTGTAAGTGTGCAGGCGGCGGATGGCAGCTCGTATCCCTAAAAACCGTTTTGGTTGGCGTCCACTCTTAACTTTGATCGTAGGCAACTCGATGTACTTGTGGAAAGCTGCTTTTTAAGGAGTGATTTGATTAGGAGATTCGAAGTTCTCCTCGCTTTGAGCATAAATACTTGGTGAGCAAGGAGTAGGGGGCTACTGAGCTGCCCGGCCCAATAGGCCCAAGACATAGGTCATGTGTCTGGCACAGGATTATCATTTACAGTCAATACACGCGCATCCTAAAGTCAAAGGCACGAGGGGAAAGATTAAATGGCTTTTAATATACCGCGAGCTGGGGTTTTAACCTTCAGCGGGCAAGAGTATGAGCGAGCTGGGGGCTTAACCAGCAAGTAGAAACATGTAACGAGCAGGATATGTTATGCTCTTCCATTAAAGAGTTATTGTTAATGGGGGACGGTTATGTCTGGAAAACTCTCCATGTTACCGTTGTGATGAATGGGACAGTTAATGGGGCAGTTACTATGCCCGCCATTTATGCCATGAACATTAATAGGCAGTTATGATTAGTTATTCTCTCCGGCAACAGCTATAAAAACCCCTCAAAATGAAGGAAGGAGGTATGTGATTTTTACTAACTTGCCTAAACTCTACCGAATTATTCATTCACACAAGTGCTTGTGCTAATTCTCACGCCGGAGAGCTTTTGCAGGGAGTGCCCCTGCCTAGTTCACAGTTTTCTTGATTTACTTGCAGAGTTGGGCCTTGAAGATAAAGGATACGGTGAAAGCCAAGTATCCAATTGGAAGAGTCCAGTGCGTCTTGGAAGCTTTTGGACGCATCACTATCTATTCCTATTAATTACATATTGGTCCTAATTCCCAAAATAAAATGACAGATTGAAATAATATGTACATTTTTTTTTGCGAAATAAATAAAGCATGTCGATAAGGAGAAGGAGACGTTTGTTCCTCTTACGAATACAATTAATGTCAAGCCGCCGACTGTTTCAATGGCAGCGAGGGAGTCAGCCAAAGGTCTTAATCAGGCTACTTCGAATCTAACTAAGGACGGTTCTCATAAAGGAGCTGTTAATGTGCCGAAGGCACCCATGCAATCTTGCACTAACGTGCAAAATAAAAAATGGACGCCAGTTAAATCTAAACCTAAGGAGGATGGAGCTTCGGTCTCTTTTGCAAAAGATTCACAGGGCGTTCCAGTCGAGGCCGAATGTATTGATGTAGTAAGTTCTGGATCGTTAGAGGGTTGTATGAGGATTGATCAGACGGATGTTCGAACACCGGGTAAGCCGGTGATTTTATCGAATTCGTTTGATCTGCTGGATGGTTTAGCTGAGGATCATGGGGCCGACAAAGTTCTTGGGTCAAGGAAGGAGGATACTGAGGCAATGCAGGCTGCTGCTCATGCTACGGTTCCACAGGCTCAAAGGAAGACTTTCAGAGATTCAGTCTACATTGGTGAGTTTTGGGATGGAATTCTCCACGAAGTACCTCGGAAGTTTGGGAAGGCTCATTCCACTAATGGTGATTAAAGTGACACGGTTGTGGACTCGCGAAGAATATACACGGATGTGGATGTGGGCACGATCCATCTTCGGCCATCTTTCACCAACTATTGTGCTGCTTTAAATACTGAGGTGCGGAAAGCTAAAATTTTAAAAGAAAATTTCAGAGTTACTAGGGCTGCTAGCAAAGCCTAGAAACTTCCTTCTTCGAATTAGTTTTATGACGATCGTCATTTGGAATGCTCGGGGAGTTTGCAATAAACCTACCCGATCTTATTTGAAGCTTCTCATTCGGCAGCATAAGCCTTTTTTGTGTGCAGTTTTGGAGCCTAAAACCAGTGGAGATAGGTTGTTTAAATTTTTTCGTAGAATGGGTTTTGATCATAATATGCATATTTATCCTTGCAATAAACACATTTGGCTTATTTGGAATAATCCGGTTGTGGTGGATCTTGTGAGTAGTTCGGCTCAACAAATTACGGTCATGGTGAATATTTCTTCGCTTATTCCTATGATGGCTTCTTTTGTTTACGCAAAATGTAATAGGCAGGGACGTAATGACTTATGGGTGGAGTTAGAGGCTCTTTCGGTTAATTGTGTTTGCCTGTGGTTCGTTGGGGGTGATTTTAATGTTATTAGTCAGTCCTTGGAAAAGTTAGGGGGTGCTCCATGTGATTTTGGTGAAATAGATGATTTTAATAATTTCATGAATCGGGCTGGTTTGGTTGATGCGGGTTATGAAGGAAGTCGTTATACTTGGTGCAACAATCCATCCGGGGGGCATCGTATCTGGAAACGTTTGGATAGATTTCTTGTTAAGGGTGAGTTTAAGCTGCGTTTTCCTCGACTTCAAGTTTCTCATTTAGTAACTTCGGTGTCAGATCATGCTCCTCTTCTTCTTGATTTTCGTGTTTCGGTGCAGCATAAGAGCGGGTTTCGGTTTCAGAGAATGTGGCTCGACCATCGGGATTTTCTTACCTTTGTGGCCGATTCTTGGAACAGGCCTAGTTGGGGTAGGGGTATGTCTCTCTTATATTTCAAGTTACGCCGTTTAAGAGTTGCTCTGCGTGATTGGAACTGGAAGGTTTTTGGTCATGTTCAGCGGAATATTGCAGTCACTCAGGATGATATTCTTAGTTTAGAAATGGATTTACAAGCAGGGGGTGGCAGTGCTGTGGAAGAGGGTTTGCAGGTAGCTAAACAACGTCTCAATCAACTTTTAGAATGGGACATGGAAATGGCTGAGACGAAATCAAGACAGTTATGGGTTCGAGATGGTGATCGGAACACATCCTTCTTTCACGCAAGCATCCAGGATAGATTCCATCGGAATGTGATTCGGTTTCGTTTAACGGATGGGTCTTTTAGTGAGGATTCGGTACAGTTAGGATCTATGGCTGAGGCATATTTTGCTGATCTTTTTGCTTCAAGCGGGTCTAGTGTGGAAGAGAGCCTATTTGATGGGATTCCTTGTTCTGTCTCGGTAGAGGATAATAATTTTTTGACAGTTGCTCCGTCAGTCGAGGAGGTGTGGACAGCGGTTAAGTCCCTAAGCCCTCACAGTGCCCCAGGTCCTGATGGTTTTACATGATGGTTTTTTCAGGGATGTCGGTCGATTATAAAAGAAGACGTTATGGATGCGGTTCTGGAGTTTTTTTAGAGGTGGGGAAATGCATCGGGGAATCTCGTCAGCTGCAGTTGTTCTTCTTCCTAAGGTGGATAGCCCTGAATGTTTGAGTGACCTAAGACCGATTAGTCTGTGTAATTTTTCGGCAAAGATTATTTCTAAAATATTGGCCACCCGGTTAGCCAATTTTCTCCCCAAGATTGTCTCCGAGCATCAGTCTGGCTTTGTTAAGGGGCGAAGTATCCAAGAGAATGTTTTGCTAGCCCATGAATTAGTTCAACGTGTTGACACTAAATCTCAGGGTGGTAACGTGGTTTTTAAAGTTGACATGTCAAAGGCCTATGATCGTCTTGAATGGGATTTTCTTCTTCGTGCTTTGCAGGCTTTTGTTTTCAGCATGGAGTTTTGAAGGTTGATTTGTAATTTGCTTCAGAATAGTTGCTACTCGTTTAAGATAAATGGGACTACGTCGGGTTTTTTCAAGGCAAACCGAGGGTGCGGCAAGGTGATCCGATCTCTCCTATGTTATTTATTCTTGCCAAGGAGGTTCTGTCCTTCAACTTAAATAAGGTTGTCTCGCAAGGCTTGGTCCACCCTTTCAGACATGGTCGTGGGGGAGTAGTGATCACGCACCTTTTATATGCAGATGACATGTTATTATTTTGCAATGGATCCAAGCGTTCTATTCAGGGGCTTAAAAAGGTGTTACAGGATTATGAACAGGCTTCTGGGCAATTAGTGAATTCTAGCAAGAGTGGTTTCTTTACGTCGAAGCACTGTTCAAGGAGGCACATTTCGCACATTGCCGATTGGTCTGGCTACAATCATAAAGTTTGGCCTTTAACTTATTTGGGGATGCCGCTTTTTAAAGGCTGTTTCAAGCGATCTTACTTCGAGAGTTTGGAAAGGAAGGTTCTGAGCAGAATCTTGGGTTGGCGTAACAAGTTTCTTTCCTTTGGCGGCAAAGTTACGCTTATCAAATCCATATTGTGTAGTATTCCAGTCTACGCCATGGCAGCTTTGAAAGTTCCTAAATCAGTTCTTCTTCGGTTGGAACAGAAGATGGACGATTTTCTTTGGAGTTCCAATGGCGAGCAACGCACTCATTGGGTTCCTTGGAAGCGAGTTTGTTTGCCTTTGGAAGAGGGGGGGCTGGGTCTTCGTCCTTTGTCTCAGGTCATGGATGCGCTGCATGCAAAATTGGAGTGGAGGGTTTTAAATAGGCAAGGCTTGTGGGCTCGATTTTGCGTAAGTAAATATGGTTTGGACAGCCCTCTTGGCCCTCGTTATGCTACTCCGGCTTGGAAAGCCATTCTTGCTCAGCTTCCTTTAGTTAGTCACATTAGTCGGTGGATTATTGGGAAAGGGGCAGTCTCTTTTTGGGATGATAATTGGTGCGGAGTCAAGCTAGTTGGGCCGCTTCCTTTGGATAAATCGCTGTCGGTTGCAAGGGCTATGTCTCAGTTGAATACTTTCATCCCGTTAATTCCCGCAGAATACCGTGGTCTGGTCCAGAATATTACTTGTACAGACACAATGCCAGACAAGTTGATCTGTGAGCTCACAACTTCGGGTGAGTTTAAAGCTAGAGTTTTTTGGAAGCATTATCGTGTCTCTAGTCCTGTTGTGCGCTGGGCGCAACTTATCTGGCAGGTGTGGCTTCCTTTGAAGGTAAGTTGCTTCCTATGGAAGTTATTCCATAATGCTCTACCTGTGGATTCGAACATTCAAGCCCGGAAGATTCCTTTTGTCTCTTGCTGCCGTTGCTGTGGTAACCAGCCTAATTCAGAAGACAGTTTGCATCTCTTCGTGGTCTCGAAGGTGGCTGTTAGATTATGGTCTAAGTTTGCCGGCTGTTTTCATCTTCCCATGCAATACTCTAGTCTGGATCATCTTTTTGCTGTTTTGTCTTCTGTTTCGCTTCGATCTCAGCTTGGAGTGACAATGTTCAGTATTTTTGCATATACTTGTTGGGAGATCTAGGAAGTCTCGTTGTGCTGCCATCTTTAATGACAAACAAATGGTTGGGGATCAAATAGAGGCTCGGGTTCTTGACGGTGTTCGAGATGTTCTTCATGGTTTTGTTCCTAAATCTCTAAGTAACAGGGCTGCATGTGTGGCTATGCAATCTCTTCATTTATCTAGCAGGAAAGTCCCTGTTAGTCATGGCTCTTGGGTTCGGTGGTCTCCAACTGTTAAGGGTTATAAGCTAAACACCGATGGTTCGGCCAAGGATGGAAGGTGCACAAGTGGTGGTGTTGTGACGACCCGACCCAGATCTCAATACGAGATCCCAAGGTCGTGCCATCAGGACAAACTAAGAGACAGACAAGCACCTTCTAAGCATAATGGTGCGAGTCAAAAGCGAGCCAACAAGCTCAAGGGAAGGTAAAGCCATAACGGCGATCTGAGGGAAAGTAAAACCAAAACTGCGGAAGCAAAACCATAATGGAACCCGAGCTAACAAGCTCCTAAATAAAAACAACCAAAGAGATAGTAAATCTCTCGGCCCAAAAATTCGACGCGCGTGACGCAACATTAGACACGCACAACAAACCATTGGCAACCAAGGCCGGCAACAGACAAAATCCCAACCTGATAAATAACACTCAACGGCTATAACATGCCAGAGGAACAATTCAACTATAGCAATATAATTAATGCTAAACCACCAACCAAAACTCACGACTAAAACTGTCGGAGGTAGGAACAACCATAATACCACAACTAGAATAAACGAGCCACACATGCTCGAAACGACAAAGGAAATAAATTCTAAGGATACAAATGCTCGGCAATACAACCGGCTCCCAAATACACAACCATAATATAACACTATAATCTACCCAAGTAAAGTCTACATAACTTTACATTCGAGCCTCACAATAAATACAACATAATAATAAATAACTCCAAGCTTTTGACTTGGAAGACCACCTGCTAGAATTCTTTATCCGAAGCCGTTGCGCGTACTAACGGGATCACTGCACACACTAGGAAAACAATCACACGGAGTGAGTCATAATGACCCAGTAAGTTTCTAAATGCAACATGTGGCATATTATGACATGGCATGACATAAATGCACAAACATATAAAATCATGGTATCATGCTAGTATACCATCATGAAACATGTACTTAATTTTTAAAGCACATAAACTCACATAAATCAAGTAGCATTTTATCTTTCATATAAATGCTCATAAATAAACATGTATAACAGTAAACGTAATCAAACCGTTACAATCAAATCCGGGTTCAAAACCCAACCAACCTACCATGAGATCAAACCTCAAACCATGATCCGGGCTCAATTCCCAATCATTCATACCCTAGGGTTTCCTCCCCAAATAATCTCAACTCATCAGTTTCCCTTAATGAGTACTCGTTACATTCATCCAACCTAGGATGAGAAATGAGAGCTCGATGTCAGGCTAGATGGCATAACTCGAGATCACATCCCACTATTGGCCAAATAGTGAGGAGAAAAGGACCCAATGCAACGATTCATAGCGATTGTTCCCAAAGACTATGAATCGTCCCATTGCCGACACAACAACCAAAACCCGCCAGCTAGACTTTAAACCAAATGATCAAGTAGATATTTACTTGTACAAACTAATGAGACCAAGTTCATAATTATCGGACTCATTAAACCATGTAGGACATAATGCTCTACAACAATCTCATAAACCATGCACATAATTGCATATAAACAAGTAGGGCATAACGCTCCACAAAATTCCATAATCCATGCACATATTTGCATATAACCACGTAGGACATAATGCTCTACGAAATCTCATTAACCATGCATATAATTGCATAAAATCAAGTAGGACAAAATGCTCTACCAAACATCACGAACAATGCATATATTTGCATATAACCATTGAGTTCAACTAACTTACAAGTTTAGTTCAAGAACTACTTATTGAGGTATTCATTTTTCCTCAAGTCATCAATCAAGTCAAGTATAGCTTACAAGCTTAATACAATATAATGTGAGGTCTTCCATAATCCTCAACTCAAACCAAACCAAGACTACTACGCTAGTTTCAAAATATCCACCATTCAAGACTTATTATTTTAGTCTTTTATTTTAAGTACACCGGACTCAATCATAGTCCTAATCGTCATACATGATCGATAACACCAACACCATACTTAAAACATCATGACTACTCCGTAGTCACTTTCTCACAATTGTTTTCATATACCCGCAACAAAAATCCTTGAGAAGAGGATTCTCTCTCAATCTTCTCTTAAATAATCTCGTGACCTTATGTGGGTCTCTATTGTCCCATGCTCTAACAAGCATGCTTAAAATATATTTCTAGTTAATCTCCATAACCTAAGTGTCACCATAGGACACAACCAAAAACCCGGTGTGCACAAACATAACTCAAACAAACCCAAACATTGTAGGGTTTCAACCCAAGGCTGTTCATCATTTTATTAGCCTTATAACGACTCCGTTGAGTCTCACTAACACATTTCATTCTTTATGTGTTTTATAAATTCCCACCGTAATAATTTCTTAAAGTTTACAACCAAATCTTAATAGTCATTCGGGCTTAATTCCCAAGACTAAAAATCCACAAAAACACATCTCAATCACCAACCATTTAAAGTTTAGAAGTTATGTTCTTCCCTCCATTAACCAAACGAAATCCAATCATCGTAGGATTTCAACCCAAATTCAATTAGCACATAATCGAACTTATAATGACTCCGTTGAGTCTAATCTACCCTTTCTAAAATTTTAGGGCATAGAAGCCATGAGTCTCAATTCCCCCTATATTCATAACTATCAACAATAGCCATCATCCCGGGTTCGTTTAACTCACATAAACCCGACAAAACCTTCACTAATATAACATAGAATAAATTCATCATTTTGAGCACAATTTCATTTAGCTCACCTTACCAATCATAATTCCCAATTCATGATTAAATCATACAACCTGGTTTAATATACTCTATTAAGCATATAAAACATAGTAATCAAGCTCACATTAATAATTTTGCAAGCTAAACCAAATTTGGGCAAAACACCCTCCAAGTATCTCAACCAAACCAACATCAAAACTCATGGATAATCAACATAATCAAGTTCAATAGACTAGTTAGAACATGAATTTCACATATATCATGGTCTCACATAGGTCAATCAAATTCTATCATCAATTTGAAAACCTAGGGTTCATGCTTCTCTACAAACCCTAACAATGGCTTCCATTGATCTCAAATATCACAAATGATTGTTTCCCTAGGGTCAATGGAGCCCAAAAGCAAGATAAATAGGGTAGAAACTTACCTTATGGCAGACCCTAACAAGCTGCCATACCCGACATCAAGGAGATGAAGCCGTTTCTCCTCATCTCTCTCTCTTCAAACTCGCGGGTTGAATGGAGGAAGAAGCTCCTAGCAATGGCCTCCAAGATTAGCCCTTCAAGAGCCCTAGAATCGTCTCTCCCAAGCTCCCTGTTGAATTCTCACAGAAGACGCAAAGGGGAAATGGGCGTATTCTGCTTTGGCCGAACAGAATGAGAGAGAGTGCGGCAGATTTTTCTTTTATATGGGGGATTAATTCCCCTTAATCACCCACTAATTAACCCCTAAATCCTCTAATAATGTTTAGGACTAGTATTAGGCTAAGTAAATGGGTTTAACTTAGGTTTAGAATGGGTTTAATTGGTCAAAATTCGGACAGTGCACAAAATAGAGGCCAAAATCCCGTAACAGCCATTCAGGGACCCTTGCGGTCGCTTTGAATTTGGGTGATGCGACCGCATCACCCTTAACTACCCTTTCCCGGCTTTTGTTGCTTCTTGCTCGATCCCGGCCTCTCCCGCATGCATTCTCGAGTCTTAAAACTTCGAAATGGCTCACAATTGAACCCTTAAGGTCCTCAAACATTAAACTAATCACTCCAAGTCTCAAACCAATTTTAAAGTAGGTCTAGACTCCCATAAACAACACCCGAAACAACCCGGGGCAAAACCGACGCAAGACGTAACAACTTGCTATCTAAACGTCGAATGAAACCGCAAACCGACGGGTAATAACCCATGATTATAAGCACCTATAAGGGCTACAAAATAGGCCTGAATGCCTCTCAGATGATGCACAACAGCTAGGGGAAATAAGTTCCCGAAAGACGAGACGTTCGCCCGGCTCAATCTCAAACTACGCGATAAGGAGAATTGCTATTCTCGAAGCGTCAAAACTTCACGAGACTTATGGAATACATCCAACTAGAAGTCTAACACATCTAAACATGTTATTTAATCATCATGTAAAGATCTGCGACCAAATCGAGGTCAAGAACACAAAACCCGAGTAAACTCTCAATCGCGTCGCATTTCGACTATCGTCGGGTTACGACTTTTGACTTTAGCAAGTCAACAACTATATGACATCTCTTAAAAGTGTTTTAGTCTTAATGTGATCTCTCATACACATTTAGACTCTCTCACAACCAAACGAGCAATCAACCAAAGAAGAAATGCGAGTATTGCACGCAATTCAAGCTAACCGGGAATCGGGATCTTACAGGTGTCATTAGAGATGCTGAAGGAGATTTTATTTGTGTTTTTTTCCAGTGATTATGATCAGGGTACCAATATGAGAGCGGAGATAATGGCTCTGCGAGAGGGGCTTCAGCTTTGTAGATCTCTCATGTTGGATTCTGTTGTGGCGGAGTCAGATTCTTCGACAGCTGTTAATGTTCTTCTTAAGGGGCATCAGGAACTATGGCAGTATGTTTATCAGCTTCGCGATTGTCGGGGGCTTTTAGGAGAGTTCATTTTACAGCATGTCTTTCGGGAGAAGAATATGGTGGCGGATAGATTAGTTACGGCTGCACATGAGCATGGGAGTCAGTTTGTTTTTTAAGACTTTTTATCTTTGCCTCTTAATGTTAAGCGGGCTTTAGCCTTTGATTCGTATGGCCTATATAGTTTTAGAAAATAGTTGGCTTTGTCTTGCTAAATTGTATGTATTCCTTTTCGAGGTAAGGCTCCTTTGTCCCCCCATTATAAGGGTAAGGCTGGTTGTCCCCCTCAAGTTTGTTTTATTTCCTCCTATTAATAAAATGTCGCAGGGTGCCGTCCCTGTTTCCTAAAAAAAACAAAAAAACCAAACAAAACAAAGCAAAAATAAAAAAATTATAAAAATAATAATAGTAAGATATAAAATAAAACAATAATAAGCCCCCTGCCTTTTTTGTTATGCTGCCCGAATTTCCATTTTTTTTATATTTGTAACGGTACCCGGAACAAAACTGCTGCAAGTGAATAGTTATGCACAAATATATATGCAGATATATAAAAATGCGATATTTAAACTGTTGAATAAATAAAATAAACATATTTAGCCAAAAGGAAAAAACTTGTTTGTTTTTGTTTTAAAAATGAGTCTAGCCCTCAATTTTTATTTTCTTTAAAATAAAAACGACGTCCCCGGCAGAGTTGCTACTGTGAGTGCCCCGGGAGATTCCCCCGGATCACGCGCTCCCTTTTTTAGGGGAACACGAGATTCGGGGAAGACATCACTATTTTCATTCCATCTTCCCTTGTTTAAGGGAATATGAAATTAAAAGTGCAAAAAGAGTGTTGTATAGAGCGCGTTGAATACGCCTCGGTCACTGTAAGTGCTTTTGGGTCCACTATGAGTGCTTTGGATTTTTATGTATCTCATCCTTCCTTGTTTAAGGGAAAACAAGATTCAGAAAATGCATCGCCCTTTTCATTCCATTTTCCCTTGTTCAGGGGAAAATGAAATTAAAAGTGCAAAAAGAATGTTGCAAAGAGCGCATGGGAATATGTCCTGCCTCACTGTGGATCCAAAATGTTGTAACAGAGTTGTCATCTTTAGTTTAAGGAGAAATAAAGAAAAACAAAAACTAACCAGATTTTGTAAGGAGTTCGGAGGCTAAGTTAGGCACACAACTCACCCTATCGGTATCAAAACAAGTTTTTTTGGCTAAATATACTTTTATTATATTTATTTATCAGTTGAAATAAAGTATTTAAATATACATATCTATACACATATTATTACAAACTTATTGCTGTCTCTTTCCAGGAATTATGAATATATTTATAAATATTTGGCCATAATAATGGCTCTTTTTAGTGTTATTTTCTATAGAAATCCGGACAACATAACTGCTTATATTTTTACATCTGGCCAGCTGAAAATAGCAATTTTTATATTAAAACTTTAAATATCCTACCTTATGAAGCGTGGGGGCTTTTATCCCTTACCACTAACTTCTAATAGATTTTAGGTGTGCTCGTTTTGTCCTTTTGGGAGAGGGAGTCTTTTGTTATTGCGGAGATTTGGGTAGAGTAACTACTTCTGAAAGTTGCTTTCTGGCACCGGGAAATGGGCAGAGCAACTGCTTGCTTTTTGCTGTTGTTTGCTTGCTGACAACGGAAATCAAGCAAAGCAAGCGCACTTACGGCGGTTGGCGTGGATTCGGGCAGAGAAACTACTCTTTTTGGGATTTTTGGACCGGTGGAATAGGGTGGAATCGTAGCGGGGAGGCTAAGGTTCACTTTGACCGATTGGTTTTGTGTTTTGAGGAGATTTGACGGAGCTTCGAAGCTTAAATGAGGGATATCTCTCGGGCGGTGATCACTCTGCGTAAAGGTTTCAACGATTGTGTGTGTGAAGTGTGTGTGCGATGAGTGTGAAGTTACGGTGTTATTAGCGGGTGATTCTCACTACCGGATGCCTCTATGGCTCTATTATAGGTTGAAGAAGGGACTCCTTAAGTCATTAAATTTTCTTCTTACGTGTTTCATCGGCTTGTATCTGGCTTGGAGATTGTACGGGAGCCGGTCGCTATAGTCTTTGAGAGGCACTATTGAGGCGCCACCCATGGGGAATCTGGGCACCGCATCTACTGTGATTGTGGGTGGTGCCTGGCTCCTTTTTGGGGTCCTTTTTGACACTTTGGCCCCATGCATTTCACTGTTTACTCATCCTGCTTTTTCTTTTGCATTTTAAACCCAATAACTTGAAATTCGTTAGCTTTTAATAGGTCTTGATATTTCATGGCATGTTACATACCAGGGGTATGAAATTGGGGTGTCTGACAGAAGTTCCTAGGGTTCATGGTAAACAAGAGAGGGGGATTGAGGCGAATCTGAAAAAAATTAAGGCGGTCACAATGAAGCCTCCCCAGTGCATCAAAGATGTCCAGAAGCTTAATGGCAAAGTTATCGCGCTTGGTCGCTTTATTTCCAAGTCGGCGAAAGGTGCTTTCCTTTCAAGGTCCTACGGGGAAATAAGGGGTTCGAGTGACGGCCGAGTGTGAGGAGGCCTTCAAGTAGTTGAAGAAATACATGGGGCAGACCTCGGATTGTTAAGTAACCAGCCGGTCATGAGTGAAATTTTTTTTATACCTTGCGGCCGGAGGACTATGGCTTGTTCTAGATTAGGGAAGAATGTAACCATCAAAAACATTTTATTATGTTTCCAAGGCCCTCGGCTTGGGGTGGAAGGCCGTATTACAATGTAGAAAAGTTGGCTTATTAAGCTTGTTATTCTTTGCTTTCGAAAACTTCGAGCTTATTTTTCTACACATCCAATCATTGTATATCAGACACTACGCTCAGAAAAAATCATGCATAAGCCGGATTCCTCTGGTCGCTTGCTCACCTGGTCGATTGAGTTGACCGAGTTTCAGATAGATTATCAGCCTTAGCGAGCTATCAAGGCACATGCTTTGGCGGATTTCATGACAGAGACTAGTTTCAACAATTCGAGGAATAAGAGATTTCCCCTCGGGCCACCTCCTGCAGCCTCTCCCGGATTCAGTGACCTCATATGTGTGTGTGTTGGGAGTTACATGTGGATGAATCGACTAGCCCATTTAAAGTGGAACAAGTCTCTTATTGGTTCCACCCGAGCAGGATGCAGAGTTTGAGAAGGCTTTATGTTTCAAGTTTCCAGCATCTAATAATCAAACAAAATATGAGGCTTTGATCACAGGGCTTGAGCTCGCACAAGGGCCATCCTACTTGTGATTCTACGAGCAGAGCCTTCCTATCCCAGGTCTCAACTTTGTTGGGGCTGTCAGTGAGAAGCTTGAAATAGTTGGGGTTGGAGCGGCCAGTGATGCGTCTGTTTTTCTTGTCCAGAGAAAACAGGAAAAACTTTCTGAACAAAGACATCTCGGGTTTAAACCCAAGCAGCCTGCAGGCTATGGTGTATGCGACCATGAACCTTACTGTAGTAAGGGTTAGGTCGCAGGGGAGGGCGTTGGAAAATTGGAGTAATTCAACGATGAAAGGATCCAGGGGAAGCCGGAGGCCGACCAGGAAAAAGTCAAAATAGAAAACCATCTGGTCCCCTTGGTAGTTGTGTCCTTTCTCGTCAATGTCCAGATCGAAGGCTCTCACCCGATAAATTTTGGGGTCCATTCCTAGGGAGCAAAACCAGGTGGACACATCCTCCTCGCACGTCAGATTGTCCCATGTTATCAGGGCTGGTGCTTCGGCCACAGTTTTGCCCTTACGACGAGCAGCTCTTTTTCTTTTTTCCCGAAGAACGCTCGTGCTCGGAAGTGCAGACCCTGAGTACCTATCTTCTTCAGATGCCTGCTCGTCCTCGACATCGGTGTTTTGGGCATCTTCTGGCTTGTGTTCCTCATTGGCGTTATGACCACTAACTACTCCAAGGGCTGTTAAGGTCTCGTCAAGCTCGATTTTTTTAGAGCTATCAGATTCAACCTCATAGCTCTCTTCCTGCTCGCTGGGAGCCCCAAGGTCATAGCTGCTTCCTTCCATTTCTAAGACACTCTCTTCACGGGAAGACATCCTACAAGAACCGAGGAAAGGCATTAATTCCTGCTCGAAAGAAAGGCAAGAACGATCAAGTAAAACCCTCAGTTGGGGTTTACATTTTTAAACAGTGAACATGACACCGGTGGGTTTTTTCCTCGATTCCTACCTATGTGGGTGCTCGGGACGGTGCGAAACTATAAGGGACAGGTTCAGAGTTTTTAGAAATTTGTGTGTGAGAGTAGTGATGTAACGACCCCAATCCCAAGACCAAACTTGACTGGGTTTGTCGGGTGTTCCAAAAATTCAATCCAAAATAACTCCAAATAAAAACACGTAACTCGCAGCGGAATAAGTAAATAACTAGTATTTATCTCAAAAATATCAATGTTTGATACAAACATATCATTATTACATTTTCTGATAAAACTCAAATAAAATACATAATTGTTTTATATCAAAACCGAGCACTCCGATAAACCTCGAACACACAGCTGCTATCCAAATCCCGATCAAGTCTCAACTGCACAACCAAAAACTGTAGGGGGTGAGCTTGTGAGCCCAGCAAGAAAGGGGGTACACAGCACCACAGAATAGAACAAGACATGTGATTCAAATATCAAGTCCATGAATATAAAGATATGGACCAAAGATTATTAACCCAAAGAACGATACCGAGTGTTACCAAATAACAACTGATCACAAGTGACAACTCAGTATACTAATCAGCTTAGGCCAGGTGAGATTATTAAACAAGCACAACAAACACGGGCACTCAACCACATGAGTCCCAATAACAGTATCCATATTGTTCATGGCCATACCGCTGATCAGTATCACTAAATCATTCAAAATAATCAATTACTGACTAGATGATTAAAAATAGCATTTCCTCAATAAAACACACTGATTGTTAACATGGAATTATTTCAAAGTCAAATCAATATAAAAGGTTTAACGATAACAATAAACACGTTAAAATAACAGGAGTACGAATCAATAGGAATATTATGGGGACAATCGCGTGATTAAGCGACACGAATCGATCTGCATAGTCTCCCTTACCTTAAAACTGATAATATCTACCAATAAAATATATCAAAAACCTTCCATAAAAAACCTCGAGTCAAATCTGCAACATCTACGATAAGAGTAATTGTTCTTAGTTTGAAACTATCGCGAACGCACGACCCACACTCACGGCTCGTTCTCTCGTAGCACTGGAAAGGCAAAGAAAGTAATCAAAGTATTATGAATGATAGTCAATTATCCAAAACCTTCCAGCAGATAACTTCCTAAGCTGACCCATGTAACAAAGCAGGAGGTGGAGAGTCAAGGTTGATCATACTGCCAACTAACCCAATTGAGATAAATACTACAAATTACACTAAATTGTAAGAATCTCATGGGCCCCACGCCAAATTGATAACTAACCCTTCTCTTGTATAACCCGTACAAAGCAATTCTCATATGAGGTGGTCTCCTGTAAGACGGTCTTACGGATCCTTATCCGTAAGACGGAGCTCCATTTAGAAATTTGCGGGTTAATAACTAAATATGTTAATAAAAATCATAATCATGAGTTTGGCAAGATGGATAGAAGTGTTGCTTGAAGACTTGGTCAACCAAAGGTTGGTAGTTCCAAACCCCTTAGTGTATAATTTGGTTTTAATTCTTCTTAATGAGAATTATAAATTTGTGGGTCATAATAAATTAATAATACGCTATAAAATGTAATAAAAAGCAATTTGGTGAGATGGTTCACAACGAATCACATAAATTGTTGCAATTTTTACATGTCAGACCTAAGGTTCAAAACCTCTTTGGACTGTATTTAAGTTTTATTACCAGAGATGTGTCATTTTGGCATTGTTTACATTTACACGATCAATCAGAGTGTTACTTTTAGGCTTGGCGTGTGTCGCTTTGAGAACAAAAATGCGTCACTTTTGAATAATTGTTGTCTTAGGTCTGATTAAGTTTTATTTAGTTACTTTAAATCAGAGTGTCACTTTTAAACATAGAATGTGTCGCTTTTAAGTTTTACGTGTGTCACTTTTGGCAAAAAAAATCACTTTTCATCTTTAAATTTTTATTCATAAGTGTCACGTTTAGTGTGTCACTTTTAGGTATTAATTGTGTCACTTTTAGGCATTAGGTGTGTCACTTTTGGTAAAACAACTCATTTTTATAATCATACAATTTGTATCAATAAACGTGTCACTTTTAGGCTTGAAGTGTGCTGCCTTTAGGACTAAAGTGTGTCACTTTTTGGGCTAGTGATTTTAACAACAATAACCAATTGAATACTATTGAAATATACCTTCTTATTCATAGTTACGTATATAATCTCAAGTGTTCATCGTTAAAAATACAAAATCATAACTTTTTAAAGGTAAAGTATATGTTTATTACTCAAACTTAAAAAATTTATTGAAAATATGTCTAAAATAACCGATCATTAGAAGTCTTGGAACCCAACTCCTTGGCTTGATGAGAATCAGAAAAATCAGTAGTCTTTTTCTTGCCATTTTCAATACTTCCCTTAATTCTTTTTCTCATTCACTTCGTAACAGAGCGAGCAGGATCAAGGCATGTAGTAAATGAACTTGAAACACGAGTTGATTCATTTTGGTCCTGTAAATTCTTTAAGGAAGAGTGTCACTTTTTAGTATTAAATGTGTCACTTTTTAGTATTAAGAGTGTCACTTTTTAGTATTAAGAGTGTTACTTTTTAGTATTAAATGTGTCACTTTTTGTATGAAGAGTGTCACTTTTTAGTATTAAATGTATCACTTTTTAGTATTAAGAGTGTTACTTTGTATTTTAATAAAAATTATAAAAAGTGTCATTTAGCATTTCGTCAAAGTCCGTTAGGATCTGTCAAATATCCCAAGGCAATTGATGCTAACGGATGGCTAACGGAGCTAACAAACATTGAAAGTGAAGGGGCACCGGAGCAAATAGAGGAAATAAGCATTTAAAATAAATTTTTGGTGCTGGAGGAAGTCAAACCTTGGACCAACACACGAGTTAAACCTTTAAGGCTCATCCTTCACCAACTCATCCAACAAACTTTTGTAATTTTTATTAACAGGTTTGTTATTAACCCGTGATTTTCTAAATGGGGCTCCGTCTTACGGATTTAGGATCCGTAAGACCGTCCTATACAAGTCTTTGCCTTCTCATATTGTGGCGACCCAGCCCGGGCCCGAGGTGGAACCGAGGGTCGGATCGCCCAAATAAGGAGGGGAAACAAGTAAACATAAAACATGCAAGGACTCATTTTAAGAAAACGACGTGACGCAACATTAGAGACGTAGCACGCCTCGGCACCAAAAGGCCGGTATTTTTAAAACCTTTCAAACCTGATAAAACAGTTAAGCAATAAAACCAAGTCATCGGCGACACTACATGCCGGAACCCAAGCTAACAGTTTATGGACAAGAATTAAATAAGAGCTAATGGCATGCTCAGCGGAAGAATTAAATAAGAGCATGCTCTTAATTGATTCCACTACGTATTAGTTATCACCTTATGAGCAGAATTATCCGACACATGACCTTGAGTTGGCAGCTATTATCTTTGCGCTTCACAAGTGGAAGCATTATCTTTACGGGGCTAAGTTTGAGATATTCACCGATCATAAGAGTTTGAAGTATCTCTTCTCACAGAAAGAGTTGAATATGCGACAGAGGCGATGGATGGAGAAACTTAAGGATCATGACTGCACTATTTCATATCATCCGGGGAAAGCTAATGTCGTTGCGGATGCCTTGAGTAGGAAAGCGTATATGTCTTGTTTGATGATGAAGGAGTGGAAGATGCTTGAGGACGTCCGAGAATGGAGTCCAGTTGCGAGTGAGCATAGGGTTATCTTTGCTAGCGTGCGTGCTACGCCTGCATTGTTTGAGTTGATTAAGAAGGCTCAAGTTTCCGATTCTGAGTTGAAGAAGATTATTGATGGCTTGGGTGATTGTAAGACACCGGAGTTTGCTATGAACACCGATGGGATTTTGACTTTTCGAGGTAGAGTTTGTGTGCCTTCTACCGATGGGGTTAAGCGTATGGTTCTTGATGAGGCTCACAAGGCCAAGTATACTATACATCCAGGGAGTACCAAAATGTATAGGGACTTGAAGAGACAGTTTTGGTGGAATGGGATGAAGCGAGAAATAGCAGATTATGTATCTAGATGTTTGACGTGTCGGCGAGGTTAACTTGGTTTACTTGACCACTTGAGATACCGGAGTGGAAATGGGAGCATATCACCATGGATTTTGTGACAGGATTGCCACGTACTCGCCGAGGTTTCGATGCAGTTTGGGTTGTTGTGGATAGGTTGACCAAATCTTCACATTTTATCCCTGTTGCGATGACTTATAGTTTGAGTCAGTTGGCAGCGTTGTATATCCAGGATATCGTGAGGTTGCATGGTATTCCAGTTAGCATTGTTTCTGATAGAGACCCCAGGTTCACTTCTAGATTTTGGCATTCCTTGCAGGAGGCTTTGGGTACAAAGTTAAACTTTAGTACGGCTTTTCACCCGCAGTCAGACGGTCAGTCGGAGAGATTGATTCAAGTATTGGAGGATCTATTGTGTGCTTGTGCCATGGATTTCAAAGGTAGTTGGGATTCTCATTTACCGTTAGCCGAATTTGCATACAATAACAGTTACCAGTCCAGTATTGAGATGGCGCCATATGAGGCTTTATATGGGCGCAAGTGTCGTTCACCGATTTGCTGGGATGAGGTTGGTGAAGCTAAACTTTGGGGTTCGGAGATGGTACAACAGTCGGCTGAGAGCGTGAAGCTTATTAGAGATAGATTGCTTACAGCCCAGAGTAGACAGAAGAGCTACGCGGACAACCGGAGACGTGACTTAGAATTTCAGGTTGGTGACTCTGTATTCTTGAAAGTATCGCCCCGACGCGGTACTAAGCGATTTGGGAAGAAAGGTAAACTTTCACCTAGATTCATCGGACCATTCGAGATCCTAGAAAGGATTGGAGCTTTGGCGTATCGGTTAGCATTACCACCTTCTATATCGGATGTTCATGACGTCTTTCATGTCTCGATGCTACGCAAGTACTTGAAGGATGAGTCGCATGTCCTGACTTATGATGAGATTACTTTTGAGCCTGACCTTTCTTATGATGAGAAGCCGGTGAGGATTCTTGATACGAAAGAGCAAGTGTTGAGAACAAAGAAGATTCCCTTAGTGAAGGTCTTGTGGAAGAATCATGATATTGAGGAAGCCACGTGGGAGACCGAGCTTGATATGAGAGAGAGAGATACCCTTTCCTATTCGATGACTCCGGTAAGAATTTAGGGACTAAATTCCTTTAAGTGGGGGAGGATGTGAGAACCCAAACCCATTACTTGTTTTATATACCTTAATAACTTGTTTGTTTTATGCCTTAACATGTTAGATATTTCTATTTGTCCATGTCATGCTCACATTAGAGTATTACGTGCCTAGTTGCTTGAATACCTTCTATGCATTGCTTGCCTTGCCGTTGTACTTTGAGTGTTTGCCTTAGCATGTTTAGCACTCAACCAAGACTTGTTAGAGTTCTATTGTCTTTCATAGATGACCTAGAACGTTCACCTTGATCATAGTAAGCTTGGTTGGAAGTTTAGAAACTTTCTTGCTTTGTTTTGGCCTTAACGATTTCCCTCGTCTCCCGTATTGCTTGTATTTCGTCGTGCGATGTGTTCATTTAGTTCCCGGCCTTGTATTCAAGTCATAACCATGTTTAAACAAGCCCTTTCCATGCCCAAGTTATCTTAGTTTTATTGACGTTTGATTCGTGTTTGATTCGTCAACCAATCGTCGCATGATTCGAGCCTTGTCCTACCTTGTTCCGGGTGTTGTTCGGGTGTGTTTCTGACTTGTTTTGAGTTGTGTTAGACCCTAGAATGGTTGCCCATAAGTTTGGGACCATTTAGGACATGTTTAGGTCAAGTTTTGGAGGACCAGAAGCCCAGGCGCCCGCATGGCATCGAGTGAGGCGCCCGCCCCAACTGCTGAGAGCAATTGAAAATTGGAGATAGCCCCAGAGGTTGAGGCGCCCGCCTGGGGAAGGCTGAGGCGCCCGCCTCAACATAAAATCAGCTACGGGAATTTTTCCCCCTGTTCTGCTATGTCCGACTTTTGGCACTTAAAACCCCTTCCTAATTGACCCTAAACCATCCTATTAGACCCTAATTGAGTGGGATTAAGCCTAACCTCAATCAACCTCCACTTGACAAGTGGATTTGGAAGCCTTCTCCTTGTGACAAGTGGATTTCCACCCATTTCATGCAAAATATAAAAGCTCACCCTTGTTGCTCAAACATTAAACCTTCAAAATTCAGATCATCTTCTTCTCTCTCTTGTCATGTCTTGTGTGTGTAGAGAAAGGTGAGACTAGTGTGTGTTGCCTCCATAGATTGAGCTCCCGACCTCCGATTGCCAAACCGAGACCACCGAAGTGAAGCTATCGTCGAGGAGCACGTTTCCATCCGAATAGTTTGTGCTCATTCCATATTTTTCTTGGGTGTAAGGTAAGCTATCGATTCCCCTTAGGATGTATGATAGAAATGCCATGTCCCCCTCTTCTTGTAATTCCCATGCTTCTACCATGCCCATACCATGATTGAGGATGATTTGATCTTTTGAGAATTTGAATAATATGTTCATCTTGTTAATTTGGTCCTATGCCTAGAATTAAATGTGTTCTATGCTTCCTTAGGAACAACTATTGTTCTTGGACTAATGGAATTTGACAACTTTTAAAGACTATGATTTCTAGGGTTTCATATGCCATGATTTGTTCATCCTATTGAATTGGGTCCTATGCTTAGAATTAATTGTGTTCTATGTCCTCCTAGGAATAATTAATGTTCTTGGACCATTGCATTTTATCAACCTTTGAAATAATGATTCTAAGGTCCCCTTGAATTTGAATTATTGATAATTCTTGGCTAAGGTTGTTAAGAGGATTAATGACCTAGTCTATCATATACGAGAACTTAGAAAAGGGTTTAGGATGCATATAGCATTTAAACTCTATTGGATGAATTGTTAGAGACGACTCAACGGAGTCAAGTTTAGCGAGCCATTGAACAATACCGGCTCACCGATCAATCCCTACGACGTTCTAAACACGTTTCCCTAAGAATAATAATTCTAGACTCTTGAACTTGGATTGATTACCTTGCTTGATCTTGAGTGTCATATTATAGAATGCCTAATTGACATGTGAGTTCGCTCTTGTCGAACTCAATCCTACTTGGTTATTGATGAGAATAATTTACTTGTCATGAACGAGATCGCTCTTGTCGACCTCGTTCTCTACTTGAGAATTTTGTTAAGTAAACATTACTTGGCATTTGCATGAGTCCAGCTGGCATACCGTCTTTGTTCACACACGCCTCCACTGTGGCCACAGTGGGGAAGTAGCTCCCTTGCTGTAATCAATTAAGAGCATCATTGGTGTCTATCCCGGGCATCTCCTCGGAAGATCGATGTACTTACACACATTCGATACCCGCACATTCCAGATAACGCTTGTATGCAGGAACTACGTAGCGGCCCGGCTCTCCATATATCCTTATCCTATGTGATTTAATTATGCGCACTTATGTGAAACAATGTGCATCTTGGATATATGACCTCTATGCTTATGTGACGATATCTTGCCTTGTATGTTGCATATTGCCATGACATGCATGATTGATAGCTTACAAGTCTTTATGACTTACCATTTCCCCTTTACTGCTTTAGATCCTAGCAAGACAGGTCCTGCTCGTTGAGACTCGATGTGTTCGTGCTTTGTGCCTCTTTTGGTCCGCCGTCGTTATTTGAAGAGGTGGTTTAGATGTCCTCTTCCTCTTGTTATATATCTTGTAAGGACGACGGGTTAAAGCAAGTCAATTAGACTATGCTTGGGTATTTGTATAAAACTTGATCTTGAAACTTTTGTTAGCTACTGGTAGTTATATCACTTGTAGTACTTGTAATCCCTGTTGTGCCGGCATTGTGTAAGCCGAGCTTTGGTTACCTTGTTAATATTCTACCACGTATTAGTCTTCCGCTGAGCATGTTGTTAGCTCTTATTTAATCCTTGTCCATAAACTGTTAGCTTGGGTTCCGGCATGTAGTGTCGCCGATGACTTGGTTTTATTGCTTAACTGTTTTATCAGGTTTGAAAGGTTTTAAAAATACCGGCCTTTTGGTGCCGAGGCGTGCTACGTCTCTAATGTTGCGTCACGTCGTTTTCTTGAAATGAGTCCTTGCATGTTTTATGTTTACTTGTTTCCCCTCCTTATTTGGGCGATCCGACCCTCGGTTCCACCTCGGGCCCGGGCCGGGTCGCCACACATATAGTATATATATAATATTTTATTTTAAAATAAGGCTAGCTTAATTTGACTTAGTCAATTTAAATAAAATATTAATATACTTGTTATCTACAATAACTTAAAAAGTCAATCAAATATTATTTAGTCAAATATATCAAAAGTATTATTAAACTGGCTTAATTGTAAAAATATAAATAGATAAAATATCGGGGTTTTACAAGTGAGATGGTCGGGCCCATCAGATCCATGGAGAACAAGGGTCATGACGGTTAATGAAGATCGATGCAAAAAAGGAAAAAAAATAGATTAAGGGGGTCAGACACCCAGGTTCGTTAGATTGATTTTCATATCGTAACCCATTTGTCATCATTTGCCCAACCGGCATCATCAAACCCAGAAAATTAGGGTTCTAGCGGCGAAGAATAGAAAAGAATGGAGATTGCAATAAGAAGTTAAATTGGGAAGTACCTGTTGATTTCTAAGGATTGAGATTGAGCAAAGTCTTGGAAAGGCAGTTGTTTAGCGTTCAGGCTCCTTCGTCTCGATGGAATGCGGGGAGGAGATCAAGATCTTGCTATGGAATTTTTAGAGTGGTAAAAAAGTTGAAAGGAAGGTTGGTGTTGCTTTTATAGTGAAATAGTCACGATGCAAGAACCGAGGAATCCGGAGGGAATCACAGGAACCGAGGCGTCACATTTAATGGCGCCTCGGGACTCGGTTAAGCATTACAGCAGATGATGGCCCATCATTTCAATACCCACCGTACTCTAGGATGGCACCCACTACCCCAGTATTTGACCTCGGGCCAGCCATTGGCAAGTGATTGACTGAAGTGGACTAAGTCTTGTGGCAATCGGAATTTCTAAGAGTACCAGGCTGCTATGCTTCTCGCTCAAGCATGTATGCTCGCCAGACAAGAAGCAGGGGGCCACTGAGCTGCATGGCCCAATAGGCCCAGGCATCGGTCACGTGTGCATCACGCTTTCTTTAGTCACGAGTAAAGCACGTGCATTCCACATAATCCAAGTCCAAGTCACGAGCGAGCAGCGGCTAGTCTTTAACCACCATGACCTAAAAGGCCAGCACCTATTCCCCGAAAGCCTGGGGGCCAAGTGTGCAGCGAGCTGAGGCCAAGTTCCTAGCAAGCAAATATGCGGCGAGCAGGAAGAAGGGTCAAGGCAAGCATGCTCACCATGCACAGTTCTACTATAACGGTCGTCTTGGATGTGGGCAGTTACCTTTGGGAAACCCGCCTCCACATTCAAGACGTGGCCGTTAAGTTGGACGTTGCTATTAATGTGCGTGCCCTACATGTTCCGGCACTGAATGTGAGGTTTTCCCAGCTCTCCATGTAGGCTATATAAACCCCTCGAAACGAAGGAGGGAGGTATGTTATTTTCTACCTAGGCAAAACTCTATCAAATTGATTATTGAATTGTGTTAAAGCTGATTCCTACGCCAAAGTACACTTGCAGAGAAAGCCCCTGCCTAGTTCACGATTTGTGTTCGACTCTCTGACAGGTTTGGGCCTAACAACAAGGATAAATTGAAAGCCAGATATCCGATAATTCAAGCCCAGTGTGTCCGTGGATTGTTTTGGACGCATCACCTATGAACCATTTATTTTCTATGAACTTTTCATAATGGTAAGGTTATTGGATGATCCGAGTGAACTCTGTATGAACCTTAGAACATATTCAACCGTTGATTTAATCCTACATGGTCGTGGGTAAATAACACCCTCAATCATACGTGTCAAGTTTTCTCTTCATTCACATTCAATGAAAATGTATCTCTCCAATGCAAATGTGAATTTAATCGTATGTGGTATACATCTCACCAATAAAATAATATTTGACAAAAAAAAAAAGGAGAACAACTAATAGAAGGTGTTTTTTAAAAAAAATCAGGCCCACAACGGTTATGCTTTCGTTTCCCCACCACGGAATTAATTGATGATGCCAAAAAAATATCATACCGGGGGTGTCGAAAGTAGAGTCGTGCATGCATGGGTTGCCGTAGTCGTCATCTGACTCTCAAATTGTTGTCGGTGTTGGATACATGGCTATGTGGATATACAAAATGAAACATACCATGAGTTAGCGGAGAGGGTTCTCCATCAAAACACTCCCGTGTGTGTGTTAGTCTCGCATATAAAAAAGGGGGGTCGCATAAACCCCATGTGTGTGTGTGTGGAGTGATAGTCTAAAACAGAGACCCCCACACTTATGAACTAGTGGGGGTTATTTGGGTTTAGCTTTTTTTGTGTTTGTTCCAAACCCATAGCCTTTGGTTGTCATGTATAATATTATGGGTTGTTGTAGTCGAGAGTTTCCTTGCTTAATATGCTCATCAATATGCAATCAGATCCCAACAAGACCATTTGAGCGGACATTAGGAAATCATGCGACAAACCCATTTTCCAACATATCGAATTAAGAAAAACAAATATAATAAACCTTCCATTATTTACGATAAATTAATCAAGGGCGGCAATACATATCACTAGTCCTATCTTAAAGGAAATGCATACATAGCACATTTATGTAACTAGCCTGAACCAGACTAGATGAATTACAAGGATACAAAATTGAATATAAAGAAATTTAGGTATAAACCAAAAATAAATGTACTATAGTTTCTGCAGTGAGACATCTTCAGATCTTTTAATTAGCCTGAAATAGAGAAAGGGGAGGGAGATGAAGGCTCAGTAACTTGAATAACACCTTCTAGCATTTGGGTAACCTTCCTCATGGTTGGTCTCAAAGATGGGTCTTCTTGTATACACCAAATACCAACCTTCACAAACATTTCTAGTTTCTCTCTTTCACTTAAGGCCTCCAAATCATTATCAACAAATTCTTCCAATTTCCTATCTTGAAAGCACTCCCATACCCAATCAGTTAATATTGCTTTATCTTCACCAATCTCCAAATCCTCCACGCTTCTTCGGCATGAAATGATCTCCAGTAATAGCACTCCAAAGCTATATACATCAACTTTTATGGTGACTGGGCTGTTCCTGAACCACTCGGGTGCAACATACCCTTTTGTTCCTCGGATGGCAGTATTTGTTCGACTCTGATTGATCTTCAAAAGCTTGGCCAAACCAAAGTCGGATATCCGAGCATTGTAATACTCATCAAGAAGTATGTTTTGAGGCTTTATGTCACAATGGATAATCTGAGTGCTGCACTCTTCATGAAGGTACGATAGTCCCCTTGCAACCCCCAATGCAATTTGAATCCTCTGTTTCCAGCTTGGCTTCTCATCAGCAAAGAGAAAGCTTGCTAGAGTGCCATTACACACGTACTCGTAAACCAATAGACGGTTCTCTCCTTCGTCACAAAATCCGAGCAGCCTGACTAAATTTTTCTGATGAGTTTGGGCAATCACATCTACTTCGGTTTTGAATTCCTTGTCTCCGTTTTGCACCAATCTATCCAGTTTCTTCACCGCGATAAAGTTTGTTGAAGTTGGCGTGCTTATCACCCCTTTATAGACTATGCCAAAAGCACCCCTTCCTAGTTCTTCCTTGAACCCATCGGTTGCTTGTACAAGCTCTTTATAGCAAAAGCAAGGCAGATTAGTTTCCACAGAGATGCTATTAAAGGGAAGCTTCACACTTTTCTTTCGGTAGACAAGGAAGAAACCCAAACAAGTTGCAATAATCAATATGATATTGACAAAAACAGAACCACCCAAGAGCACTGATCCTGCAAGGAACAAAGACTTCCTATCCTTCTTCGTGCCCGGACCCGGAGCAGGTTGACGAGAACTTCCTTGAGGTTGATCACCTATTCTATATTTGATGAAAGCCTTCGATACAGGCTCCATGTGTCCATTTGAAAGTGGAAATTTCTTCATCCAACAACTACTACCCCCGTAAATGACAACGGCGCAGAAACAATCAGTTAAGCAAGAGCTCTTGCATTCCTCCTCGGTAATTGGGTCCATACGCTCATAGTCCGATGTTGGCCAATTTGTATTAAATAGCTCCTCAAAATCGTATAAACTTCCCTCAGAAGCACTTGTCACATCCTCAGTACAACTTGGACTGAAATTCGGCTTGCAGCTTCCGAATGTGTCGTTTGGATCAATTAACGAATACGTTCTTGGGCAAACACAATTTGGCCTATGGTTCTGCTCATCAAGATGGCAAACGCTGTTATACCCACAAATCCCCCTGCCTACGTCTCCAACAGCAGTACATATGTTATCCGGCTTCCACCATACTGCAGTCCAGACTTGGCTACGGGTGAAAATCCTTGGGTGATAGTATTGGATGAAAACCCCATCAAAATTGAGAGTCGCTCTAAAATAATTTTCTTCAGTTCGGACTTGCATTAGCGGGGTGAGACCAAATCTTTGTCCATTTCTTCTCAAGATGTACATGTACCCTGTGTCACTGAAGATCACTTGTGATCCAGAATTTGAAGAATTCGAAGCATCATTCGTGTCACTGGTGTAGTAAGGAGTCTGAACGAACTTTGAGCTTACCTCTCGGGGATTCAGAACAAGATTTCCATCAAGAAGAAAACCGAGTTGGAACCTTCCTTTGGAGAAGTTTCCTTCAGTCATTCGCGAGTAAAGCACCTGCCCTCTTTCCATTCTCTGTCCAGGCAACATGGTATCTGATGGATTTTCAAAGGTCGACCATATCCTGATAGAGTCGCTGAACCCTACAAGCTCAAAGTTTCCGGTATCATTCATGACACCATAAGCAACTCGAGTAGGAAAGGTTGGAGAACTCCACAGTTGTGTTCCTTGAGGGTCGGTGAGGACTAATCCGCGGTCTACAATTAGCTCCACTCTCGACCCCCTTGGCACTGGTGCAGTTGCGTCATTTGGAAACCAGACGATCGTTTTGTCAGGTATCTTGTCATACCATATAGAAAGAAGGAAGTTATCATTGCCTTGGATTTGTTGAAACCCAAAAGCAAAATCACCGGATGAGGAGAGCCATGGGGTACCATTGTTTGTTGCTGTAAGTATTGAACCTACATCTATCGTGCCATTAGTTTGTGCCAAGGCTGAAACTGGAAGGAAAAATATTATTGAAAGGAGAGGAAGAAAGGTGTAAGCCATTGCTGAAATTATTTTGATCATAAGTATTGAACCTACATCTATCGTGCCATTAGTTTGTGCCAAGGCTGAAACTGGAAGGAAAAATATTATTGAAAGGAGAGGAAGAAAGGTGTAAGCCATTGCTGAAATGATTTTGATCATAACAATGAAAAATCTTCAGCACTATAAATTAGACAGTCTCATATTTTTGTTAAGTCAACTGAAAGACTTCCAGAGGCAAGAGTCAAGCTATAATTTCAATCATGGAAAAGTCTTGAGGCCAAGGTGAACATGCTTTGGTTTCTAAATCCTGGCCATTCAAAGTTCCTATATCGCCAGCAACGGAAGACTTTCTCTCCGACTCTCCCCCTATCGTTATTGGTGCCTCACCTATCGAGGTCACAGATGTTATTAATTGCATTTGTGCCACGTTGGATAGTAGAAAACTTGGTCCACTTGGCTTCTTCCTTGGAATAGAGGCGACCCGATATGCGACAACTCTCTCTCTCAGTCAAGCACGTTATGCCTCTGATCTCCTGCATAAGTTTCAAATGGCTAATTGCAAACCAGTCTCCACCCCGTTCTTGCCCGGGTCTCATGTCTCTGCTACTAGTGGTGACCTCATTACTGATGCTCAAGTTTATCGTAGTATGGTAGGGGGTCTTCAGTACCTCACCCTTACGCGTCCTGATCTCTCATTTGTTGTCAACCAAGTGTGCCAGTATATGCATGCTCCATGAACTAGTCACCTCCAGGCTGTCAAACGTATACTTCGCTATGTTAAAGGCATCATTTCACTTAGACTTCAGTTTCGAGCTTCTTCGGACAACATAATTCGGGCATCCTGTGATGCCGATTGGGCGGGTGATCTTGATACACGTCGCTCTACCACAAGTGCGGGCATATTTGTTGGTCCAAACCTTGTTGCCTGGACAGCAAAGAAGCAAACAACAGTGGCTCGCTCAAGCAGCGAAGCCGAATATCGAGCTCTTCCGACCACCGCGGCTGAATTAAGATGGTTCTCCTTTCTTTATCGCGAGATGGGTATTTACTTGGCTCCTCTGATTCTCTACTGTGATAATATTTCTGCCATCCATATGTCAAGGAACCCAGTTTTCCATGCCCGAACTCGTCAAGTTGATATCGATCTCCATTTTGTTCGTGAACTACAGTAGCGTGGTTTTCTTCGTGTTGTCTATGTTTCTACAACTGATTAGCTCGCGGATGTATTCACCAAACGTCTCACTCGTCCTCGGTTAGACCTCATTCTCCAAGCTCTGACTTCACGACGCGTTCCGCTTGGCTTTGAGGGGGTGTTAAACCAATTTCGATTGGTTCAATCACACAAACGTAATGTCCTGCTTTCTCTCCAAATATGTACCATGATTGATTGTAATCACTGTAATTAAGCTAGGACTTGATTGATTGTAATCACTGTAATTAAGCTAGGACTGTTTTATAGTTTGATTAGGAATATCTTTTATTTTTGGGAAATCATGTAACTCAAGTCATTGCTATATATATTGGTAAAAACCTATCACGAGGAGGTACAGAGGAATTCTCCAATTAATCTTTTGTGTTCTCCAGCTTCTTTGTCTCCTCTTTAGTTTATTTTCTTATAGTCACTGTCTGATAGATCGAGACTCTGAAGATGAATAAGGAGGAAGAGGTTGTTGCTAGAGTTGATGGGACCAAACAAAAAGCTGTTGCGTAAGTTAAGGCCTATTACATGATCCGTGTCCTCACTGCACTCTACGCCATCCCATGAGCAACAATCATTGATAGTACCTGATTCATTTGTCTTCCACGATGCGAGCTTTGGATAAGCATAAGGGTCAATGAAAACAGAGCTGCTAATTGAAAAGCGAAAGCTTTGCTTGAACTGGAACAATGCTGAGCTTTCATTTTTATGGCACCTTACTTGCTGCTTTGAAGAGACAGAGTTAGTTGCCAAGAGGACTTGATGAAAAACATTTAGGAAATAGAGAGAGAGAAAAAGCATGGAGTGCTGCCACAATTTCATCATGGCAATTATACTAAAATGGGAACCTGAATTATGTAAGTGTTTGTTGATGAGTTATAAGAGGTAAGTGCGGGAGGATATTTATAAGTCGTTTTTGACAACTGAAGTGAGAATGTTGGCGTAAAAACTTTAGACATCAAATAAGTTTAACATTTCCATTAGGGATAAGTGTACCATTAGTCCCTGAACTTTGGCCAAGCACATCATTAGTCCCCAAACTTTTAAAAGTTTCACCACTTACCAAAGTAGGCCTTTTTGGCTCATCGGTGGTCCCTAGCCCCTCACGCCGTTTATTAGTCTCCGTTAATGAACAATTATGCAGCTCATATGAGGGCGCGCATTTCTGTCTTTTCCACGGGTAGTTGCCTGGAGCGAAGTCTTCCTGCCATCTATCTCCTGTCTTCTCTCTCAGTTATATATAATGTCCATTAAAACTCCAAACCTAGGAAAGAACGAAAATGGGAGACCTGGGAGACATATATTGCGCGTGTGGAGCAAGGGTAGTTATCAAAATTGCTTGGACTGATGCAAACCCTGGAAGACGTTTTTGTTCGTCTTCACGTGAGGTAATATGTTTTTTATTTGCAATTATTTTTGCCAATTTAGGTATGGAAGCAGTTTACCAATATATCAAATGTATGGAAACAGTTTACCAATTATGTTTGCTCTAAATTTAGGTCTTTTGTGTAGGAGATCAGAGCTTCTTGACTCTATTGTTTGCTGTGGATAATGTTTCTTGACTCTATTATTTGCTGCAAAGAAGGGGTTGTAAATATTTTAGGTGGCTTGACCCACCTATGTGTGAAAGAGGAAGGGTAATCATCCCAGGTCTCCTTAAAAGAGTGAATCATTATGAAGGTACTGTTGCAAGAAAAAATTCAAAACAGAGGTGGATGTGGGTGGTGTTGATTGTGTCTTGGTTCATCATTGCAATCTTGATGACTAGTAGTTAGGAAGTGGGGAGTGTGTATTTATGGCAATGTTGTAATGTTAGTAGAACAGGGGGTGTGTTGTATGGGTTTCTTTTTTTTGGCACTGTTGTTATATCAATAGAACAGGGGGTTGTGTTGTATTATTTGCCAATATGGTTTGTTTGCCAATGCTAATAAATACAAATGGTATGCTTGTAGATTGTGTTTTGTGTCTTGGTTCATCATTGTAATCTTGATGACTAGTAGTTAGGAAGTGGGGAGTGTTTTTTTTTTTTTGGCAATGTTTGTATATCAATAGAACAGAGAACAGGGGGTGTGTTGTATGGGTTTTTTTTTGGTAATGTTGTTATATCAATAGAACATGGGGGTTGTGTTGTATTATTTGCCAATAAGCTTGTAGATTGTGTTTTGTGTCTTGGTCCATTTGTTGCCTTGGTTCATCAATGCCATGTTGTAAATTGTGTAAATTATGTTTTGTGTCTTGGTTCATCAATGCTGATAGTTAGGTTGCCATTAATGGTGTGTAAACATCAATCTTTACCTAATATGTATAAGAGTATACTCTGTTCAAGGCAACAAAACCAAACTGAACTAAATTGAAAACCAAGCATGGAGCTGAATTTACAAAGCCACAAAAATACATAAGTACCTATATAAGTACCTCCAAAATATACAAGTACTGACACCTAATACCAGTACCAATTCTGTTTTCTAGGCTTAAAATCCTCAAAAATATACAAGTACTAACACCAGTGTTTTTTAGGCTCAAAAGCCACAAAAATATGGTTGTACCTATTCTGTTTTTTAGGGTCAAAAGCCTCAAAGATATACAAGTACTAACAACACCATTGTTAATGAAACATTACAACTTAAATGTCTAAATATGTTGATGTTCCAACTGCCTTGCCTTTCTTCTTTTGTCTTGCTTCCCTTTCCTTGGCAGCCCATTCCAACAAACCTTCAGTTGTTACAATAGTTGATCCATTTAACATGAAACTTGGAGGTTGGGTTTGTGATCCAGTAGATGGTTGTACCAGTGATTGCAGACTTGTAATCCTAACATTTGGGCTTGGTTGAGAATTGTTTCCTATGCACATACCCCTTCCTTTTGCCTTGGCTTGAGTTGGAAGTCCCTAAAAATCCATACATCAAAACATGTCAAACCTGTTTCCTAGGTTGAGAATGTTTGAAAAATGTAAAAGTAGAACAAAACTTACTTCTGTTGTAGGATTAGAATTGTCCCTGCCAGTGCTTCCCGTGCCAGTGCTTTCCTTGCCAATTCCTCTACCACTTCCTTTGCCTTTTCTTGCTATTGCCTACAAATACACTTAATCTAAGCAATTCATAGTAAACATTGTTTGTAAATCATGAAATTGTTAGCTGAAAATAAAAAAATAACTTGATCAGAACTCCTTTCAACTGGATTGTCAATGTCACATGCTACTTGAGCATTAATTTCCACCTGAAAAAAAGCACCAATGTTAATCAAACCCACACTGTAAAAATTAAATGAAATTGTAAAAATATACAACTTACTTGTTCAATTGAGGCCTGACCAGGATTCTTTTTATGTTTCTTCCTAGTTTGTTGATTCATGCAACCATGAAAGCCTTGACCTCTGCAACTCCTCAAGTTGTGACCATAATTTCCACATCTTTGGCAACTCATCTGTCTACCCCTTCTTCCTGTGTTAACTATTGGTATTTCATTTGGGTCTCTTACTCTCAATTTTCTAGGTCTGCCAGGTTGTGCACATCTTGCAGGGGCAACAATTGGGATATATTCTTGGTGTTCCCACATATCTTTCCCATTTATAGGATTGATGGTGTGTGAATAGATTTTATCTTGCATTTTCAAAGTGTAGTAGTCATGAACCCACTCTTCAGGCACACCATTACTTCCATTTGAACCTTCTAAGTAGATTGCAGAAACAACATGCTTGCAAGGAATTCCTGTTAAGTCCCATTTCCCACAACTACAAGTTCTAGCAGTAAGTGAAACCATGCATTGTTCTCCCCAAGGCCCTCTAACCTGGTACCACTGACCTCCATTCCATGAACTGTCAAATAACCTTGCTTCTGTCTTTATCTTCTCAAAATTTTCTTGTACCCTACTACATAGTGGACCAACTTGTTTTTTGATTTCAGCCTTCTTCTTGACAATCCTCTTCATTAACAAGTTTCTAATTGTTTCTAGCATGCTAATAATAGCCCTAGACCTAGCTGAAATAATAAATCCATTGAAGCTTTCACACAGATTGTTCATTGAAATTTCACACTTGACTGCAGTGGTCCAACAAGCTTTACACCAATGTCTAGGATCCTTTCCAAAGGCCCACTGATATGCCTTGACATCTGTCTTTTCAAATTCTTTCCTAACACTCTCCAAATGCCTTTGATTACTTGCTCTAGCACATCTGAATAACAGGTCCTTCAATGCCTTTCCCCTATGAGATTTTCTAAAGTTACTGAATATGTGTTGAAGACACCACCCATGTTCTACCCCAAGTAATATCTCTTGAATAGCTGGAACTAGACCCTATAAAATGCAATTAAGATCAAAATATATATATATTAACAAATAAATTCATTAACAAATAAATATTAACAATGTATATTTACCTTAATTCATCGAAATAAAAACCCAATCTTCTTTGGTTGGTGATTTGAAATTCATCAACTATCAGTTCAAGAAACCATTTCCAAGAATCTTTATTCTCTGTCTCAACCACAGCATAAGCGACTGGATACATCCCATTGTCAGCATCAATGCCAACTACTGAAAGTAATTGTCCTGGAAATGGACCTTTGAAAAAGGCTCCATCAAATCCTAACACTTTGCTATACCCAGTCATGAAACCTTCCTTTAAAGCCCCAAGACAACAATATAATCTCTTGAACTGCCTGACAATGTCTTCTTCATTATAATCCTCAAATTCAATTTTTATTGTTGACCCAGGATTTGTTCTTACAACCTCACCTACATAGTCCCTAAGAAGCCCATATTGTTCTGCATGATTTCCATATATCAAATCCTCTACAATCTTCTTAGCTCTGTATACTTGACTCTTAGATATATCAAGTGATTTTTCTGTCCTCACATATAATCTAAAAGACTCTGTAGGCCACTGAGGAGTTGATCTAATAGCCTCCATATATTCATTTGCAAGTCAAGAAGCTGTTGCGTATCTAATTTGACGAGTCAGATTGCACATGTGTTCATCCTTATAGGTTTTGATTTCCCAATCATCGTTGATTTCACTATAACTCACCTGTATTGCCCATGGGCATGCACTATTCCCTCTACATATTGCCCTGATTCTATGCTTGTCATTCTTTCTTAATATCACATCCCTCCTATTTGCAATTGCATATGAGTATATGGCAGTCCTAACATCCTTAGCTGATGTATATGTCATCCCTACTTCAAACTTTGGGTCCTTCAAATCAGTGTCCATATTAAACTGTGGACATTTGGATTTTGCATTTTCCCATCTAGTGAACTCTCCTTCCTCATCTGTTGTGCCTAAACTCCTCAACTCATCTGTATCTGCATATTCTGAACTGACATCATCACTCTCATCATCATAACCTAATTTACCTTTACCCTTGTCCACTCTCTATTGAAATCCACTTACAAGTAAATCATTCACTTCATCATTATCTAAGATGTCATTCTCACTCTCTAAATCATCTTCTACCTCAGCCTCAAGGCTACAGTTAGATTCAGACAGTGACTCAACCTCACTTAGTGACTCAAATTTCACTCCGGATCATTTGCAACCTCATGCTCAAGTTCATCGCTGATGTTAACATCATCACTAACAATATATGAAGACAATGTCCTCTTTTTCATCGTATTCCCCACCCTCTGCTTAGTAACATCCATTATTGGTTCCTCACTAACCTCTTCCAAAGCCACATAACCAGAAAAATCAATCTCAACAAATAACTGAATTTCTTTTTCAACCTTCACCCAACCATCTATAGTTTTTAAAGACTCATCATCTGCAAATAGTTTTAACCCTCTCTCCAAGCTAAACCCTGGCTCTAAAAAGTAATAAAACCTAGTCTCACCCACAATTCCTAATTTCTCTAAAATCTTATGAATCACACTCATCCTTAAGTCTTCATTCATCAGATAATCAACATAATCAATTTTCCCTCCAGTGTTTACCACAGGATTACATGAAAAGTGACCCCCATGATGGACTTTCAAGGTAAAAAACAGATCCTGTTTGACTGCATAAAGACAAAAGACATACATATATAACTACATACATATATACATAAGTACATAAAAACATACATGCATACATACATACATAAAGACATAAAGACAAAAATAAAGACATACATACAAACATAAAGCAACATGGTCCACAAAGTACAAAACTTAACAAATGTAAACAAACAGAAAAGGACCATAACTCTTATAAACAACTACCCAACTATTGACAGAGGGATTATAGGCCAGGGGACAACATCAAACATTTCCTTACTAAAAAATGTTGCACATTCCAAAATTACAAATGCAAACTAGGCTTTTGCAATAAAAACGAAGGGAGTGGCGGACAAATTCCCATAAATACACAAAATAATATTTCATATCACATATCGAAATCACTGTTGGCAGAAGGATTATAGTTTTCAAACTATTTCAAAAAGGGGATAAAGAGATACTTACAATATGAGCCATCGCGATCCATAGGCCAGTGTGATTGCCGAATATCCCATACAGTAGCCATCTTACAGCGAAACATGATTCCAATCCTTCGGTTGTTCTTCAATTCACCTTCTGAACCCTAATTTGCTCAATTTCTCACACAATCGCACTGTGAAACCTATGCCCTAATATGATTGAAATAACAATAAACTGAAAATTTTCTCAATATCGATTGTCCGTTAATGGGATAAGTGTACCTTTAGTCCCTGATGTTTGAAGCCTGTGGAAAAGACAGAAATGCCCTCACGTGAATTGCACATTTGTTCATTAACGGAGACAATAAACGACGTGAGGGGCTAGGGACCACCGATGAGCCAAAAAGGCCTACTTTGGTCAGTGGTGAAACTTTTGAAAGTTTGGGGACAAATGATGTGCTTGGCCAAAGTTCAGGGAGTAATGGTACACTTATCCCTTTTTCATTATCTTCTAAGGCTGATTTTTTATTTTCTTTTTCCAGCCTTCATTGAACTTGTTTATTTATTTTATTTTTTTCTCCTAAGGGGACATGGGAATTGATCGAACTTGAGACCTCACACTTTGTGAAGCCTCATGTCTACCACTGGGCTACCCCCTTGGGGGCTCATGGACTTGTTTACATTAAATATCCAGAAAGAAAAACTTACAGCCACAAACATCATTATCATGGAAATATCTTTCTCCAAGACTTGGGTAATGGTAATGGAAATATATTCTAGTATTAACACATATTGAATATAAAATAGTATTGAATTTTAAGTAATTTTTCTTTGATAACCATTAATTTATTATTAGTGGTATCAAATCAAGGTCTATCTTTTTTCAATATCACAATTACAAATATTATTAGTTGACACTAATTTTAGGACGTAATGATTATTTATTAAAATTATAATTTATAAATAGTGTGCACAAACTTCATTTATATTTCTAAACAATTTATTTGTTAGTGAAATATTGTGTGTGTAAGTAAATATGTGTAATTTTGAAAGGGGGCGGAGGGTGCCCGAACATTTGGAAAATGACTTGCGGAAAATGTGTCTGTATAATAATAATTATTATTATAATTATAATTATTATGATTATGATTATTATTATGATTATTACTATTATTATTATTATTATTATTATTATTATTATTATTATTATTATTATTATTATTATTATTATTATGATTATGATTATGATTATGATTATGATTATGATTATGATTATGATTATGATTATTATTATTATGATTATGATTATGATTATTATTATTATTATTATTATTATTATTATGATTATGATTATGATTATGATTATGATTATGATTATGATTATTATTGTTATTATTATTATTATTATTATTATTATTACGATGATGATTATTATTATTATTATTATTATTATTATTATTATTATGATTTATTATTATTATTATTATTATTTATTGTTATTATTATTATGTTTATTATGTTTACCTTCTTTGCTTAAACATTTCATCTCACTGCTCGTTATCTTTTGAACAAGATCCCTATAATCTTGTAAGAAGATACTTCTGAATTTTGGGGCACATTTCAAATTCAAAGTGTCTCTAACGGGCTGCTCTTCAAGATCATCTATAAATACCCTCAGGAATCACTTGAAGAATACACAGAAATCTGAAGCATTCATACTCTCGAAGAAATTCTCACTGTGCCTCAGCCTTCTTAAACTTTAGCTAGATATTCCTCACTGATATTTTTCTTTCTAATTATTGTTTAGACAAATACTGAGTGACCTATTTTATATTCTTTAGAAATTAGTTAGTTTGTCTCACGAGTGTGATTGCATTTCAATCATACTCTATAATTACTGGTATTTTGTTGTATACTGATCCATTAGAGATCACTTAGATTTTTAATAAAATTACTGCACTTCAAAAATCCAAGTTTGACCAACTTGGTAGTAGACATAGCAGTTTTACTGTGAACCACTTCAATTTATTTGTCAATTATTTCATCAGTTCTTACAAACTGATCTAACACTTAAGAAGTCTTGATTTACTTAAGTGTCAGCCAGCTATTTACATAAATTGTTTACTTATTTCTTTTGATAAATTGTTCTTCATCTTCTTCTTTACATTTAGTGATCTACTCTTAAAAGGGAAATTAAGTGTGTCAACCAGCTGACCAATTTTCTATCCGTGTCAGCTTCTTTGACACTTTAGCCAGCTGACTGACATAGTTACTTTTTCCGCAGCAAACTTTTAAAGCTTTTCAAGACTACCCTCAAAGTTTTTAAAAGGCTATTCAGCCCCCCTAGCCTTATCAGTTACAAAATGGACTTACACCCTGGAACTGGGCAATATTATTTATTTGATATGAATTGTGGAAGGGAATTTTTCAAAGATAAAATGGATTATGGGAGCGTGTGACATGAGCTATTGATTGGTCTATGCAGATATGTGCTTTTATCTAACTACCACATTTTTATTCACAAGCAAATGTGTATTTGTTCCAACCATCGTGTAAGCTCTATAAAGAAGATAGGTCGGTTCGCTTGAAGAGAATCTTTTCTATGATCAGATCTGAATTATGGGAGGTCGATTGGGACGTGGACATAAGGGTCTTTATGACACAATCAATAATTCCATTCATTTTCAATTAGGCCTTGAAAATTGGATTCTTCGTTCCGTAGTAATAGGTCCAAAAATGAGAACAAAAATACAAGAAATATTTTGTCTGAATATGCATCAACCGATTTGGGTATCTACGACAATGGTAAAGAAACTTGGAAGGACTCGGTCAACAAACTAAGCAATCATGGCTGTATACTCGGAAAAGACATGCTTGACCTGTTCATATGATTCCTAAGCTAAGTAAGTAATTCTATGATCCCGAGGGAAATTAGGGTCTCCCTTATTCAACTAGGGCCCTCATTATTTCCCAATTTCTACGCGAATAAAGATAGAGAAAAGGAAGTTTTCCAATCACCAACTCAAATCTATTGTCAAATCCTACTCAACCGAATATGGAGGTACTTATGGCAGAATGGGCCAATCTGGTCTTTCACAATAAAGGAATAGATGGAACTGCCATGAAAGCGCTTATTAGTAGATTAATAGATCACTTCGGAATGACATATACATCACATATCCTGGATCAAGTAAAGACTCTGGGTTTCCAACAAGCTACTGCTACATCCATTTCATTAGGAATTGATGATCTTTTTCTTTTTTTCACTAGAAAACCGAGAGGCAGTTTTGAGGCATTGTGTGTTTTGAAATACTATACAATCAATTAGCTCCCCCTTGCGGGATCGCGACCCTTTGTCCTATGTTAAAGAAATTTTTATACCGAGCTGGCAAGAAAAAAATATTCTCAGAATTCTTGATCAATCCACAGAAGATTTTGATTCTAAGGATAGGGGAAATTTTCTAAATTTCTTTTGGTCCTGTAAGGACAAGTAAAATAGTTGAATAAAAAATAAACAAAAAAATACGACCAACAATAAAGCTAAACCCTAAACACCCTTTTTTTTTTAAGGATCTAATAATTTTCATTGGAAGACAAAGAAGTGTGATAAAGCTGAGTCTCGGGAAAACGATGAAATTTTCCATCTTTTCCAATTCAAATGTTTCTGACTTTGTAGTTGTACCTTTTCTATTTTTACCCATCTTGGGGATTTATCCTATAATATTATTCCAGTAAATAGCATAATCGTTTGTTCTAGCTCATGATCTAAACGAGTCGCACATACAACCTAGTACATGTTCCTCGATGTTGAGGACATCTCTTAAGAGCGGGGGCGAATCTTTTAGATAAATCTCTTAAATAATTAGAATGCCACAAGCAAATTGTTGGTACAACTCTAAAATGGCATTTTCTTTTGACCCGAGCACCAACTATGAGAAAACCAATATATATATATATATATATATATATATATATATATATTATACCAACTGAGTTGCCCGGCCCAATAGGCCCAAGACATAGGTCACGTGCTTGGCACATCTTCATCGGACATGAGCAGAGCACGTTGATCGATGTATTTTATACGTCGATTTTATATGCTTCTATGACTTAAATTATGCTATTTCACGAGGCTTTTGGCTACTAATATATGTTTTCGGTGAGTTTTGTACGCTTCAGGGTTTTTAGTGAAAATATGCCGAACTCCAGGGTTTTATGTGAAAATTCCAAGAAGGGCCAAAGATGAAATATGAAGAAGAAACGAAGGAAGCCAAATCTGGAGACCTTGCGGACGCAAGATACCTTAGACCTTGCGACCGCAAGGTAGGCAGTACGATTAACAAAGCAGAAATCCAAGGCCGAGACATCGAGACCTCATGACGCAGTACTCAACACCTCACCGCAAGGTGGTCAGAATGCGATATTTTCGTATTTTCACACAGAGATTCGATTGGATTACAACTCCCGAGTATATATTGAAGTCAGATGCCGAGAACCAGATATAGAAAAACGGTTGGGAGCAGTCTTAGGTAGATTTTAGATAGTTTTTAGATTGTATAACATAGTTAGATTGTGTAATTATAAGTATTGAAGATCAAATCATGTTTCCGATCATCCCCATGTATTGTTCATTGTCTATGATGAACTAAATCATCCATAATCTAGGAGGTGGGAGGTAACTTGTATCGAATTTATGTTTTGATTCATATATATGTTCATTCAATTCTTGTTGATTGTGATGTTTATCAATCCCTATATTATTTCGCTTTGAACAAATGAATGTAATCGCAAATAATAAAGGCCTAGAGGTGCGGATAACTGCATGACCAATGTGCATATGTGGTATACTGGCTCACCATCACAATAAATTGGACCTATCGATGCACGAGAGTGATAAGTTAGGACCAGGTTCATGTATGATCTAGGTGACAGATAGATCATAAATCTAGGTGACAGCTAGATTAAAGTTCATGTGCTTAAGATATAGAATGGATGAATGTTGCGGGGATGGAGGCTGAACCAATAGTTCAACAGAGTATATCTATCTTTAGTGAACGAACCCAAGAAGTAGAATGACAATTATCATGAATTGAACATAAAGGAGATACAAGTGAAACCCAGAATCCTAGATTGCCACCCACCATAAGATCTTCATATTTGTAATTACTGCTAATTTGTTAAACATCTAAATATAAATAGTAGTTAGAATAAAATAAATATAAAAACCCCCTTTAGATTAATAAATTGCTATCAATAAATTGCACTGTTCGTGATCACTTGTCTCTGTGGGTTCGACCCTTGCTTCCAATACTATTCTATAATAGTCTTGTCCACTTACAAGGAAAAAGATTAATTTAAACATCGATCAAGTTTTTGGCGCCGTTGCCGGGGACAAGCCAGTTCACGTAGTTAGTTTGTTGGTAGCGTAGTTTTTAATTTAATTTAGTTTTTAATTTTCAGTTTTAAAAAAATATAAAAATACAAAAAGATTTTATTTTATTTTTAGTTAGTTGTTTTTAAATTGCTTTACTTTATTTTATGCACGGTCATCGATCTTTAAATCCTAAATTGGTAGAATTGAATCAAGATATAAATAATATTAGAAGAACTCAAGAAGTCCTTGAAAATTTAGCTCCCGAGTTTGATAATCAAGAATAATTGAATCAAGAGGATCCTCTGGTTGATCCCACAATGGAAGAAAATAATAATAATCGAAATCCTGAAAATCCAGTTAACCAGCAACAGAATCAAAGAGAAGAAGAACCTGCAAGAAGAAATATGGAAGTAGTGGTAAATCAAAGAACTATTAATGACTTTAGTAGACCTTCATTAAATGTTTTGACATCATGTTTAGTCTTGCCAGATGCTGTAAGGAATTTCGAACTAAAAGGTCATTATTTTAATGCAATACCATCTTTTCATGGAATGCCTCATGAAGATCCTATCAGTTTCTTAAGAGAATATGAATAAATGATGAGTACCTTTCCTTTAGGAGGGTTGACTGAAGATCAAATTAAAATGAAATATTTTCCCAGTGCATTAAAAGAGTTGGCAAAACGATGGTTTATGAACTTAACACCTAATAGTGTTTATATTTGGGCTCAATTATATGATTTGTTTATGAGTAAATTTTACAAGCATGCATCTCTTACTGAATATAGAAAACAAATCATGTCATTCCAAAATGAACCAGGTGAAACATTCCATGAGTCATGGGATAGATTTAAAAATCTGCTCATTATATGTCCTCATCATAATTTGGCTCAACATGTGTTAGTGCTTCAATTTTATCATGGTCTTTCGCCAAAGCTTACAAACTATGGTTGATAGTGCATTGGTGGTTCTATTAATAGAATGACACCGTAAGCACTAGAAGAATTATTTGAGATGTTAAGTATTAATTCTCAACAGAAAAGTGCTAGAGGTAAAAATAGAAGCCTATATCAAATACAAGATAAATCAGATACACAAGCTCAATTTGAAAACTGGCAAATTCAAGAAGCATGCGCTTTATGTGGATTATATTCTCATGCTACTAATTTTTGTCCATCAAGTGCTATGTATTCTGAACAGGCTAATGCTATGAATATGTACCCTCAAAGGCCTAGGAATGATCCATATTCAAACACTTATAATCCTGGTTGGAGGAATCATCCTTACTTTTCTTGGGGAGGAAATAAGCCTTTACAACCTCAACAATTCCAGCCTCAACCACCTCAGCCTCCACAATATCCAAATCAAAACCAATTGAGAATTGAAGAAATTCCAAAACACGATGGAGCAAGTAAAGGCCAAGCAACATTGATGAAATATATGCTTGAAGAGATTGAAAATCTGAAGAAGCACATTGCGAATTATGAAGTTGATAAAAGAGAAGAAGGGAAGTTCCCTAGTCAAACCGAGCAAACCAAGTCAATCACCATCTTGCGAAGTGGTAAGGTAATAGGTGAAGAGGTAAGTGACCCTGATCCTTCTTCTAATGTGCCTGTTACAATAGAAAATTCTGAAAAGGAAATTAAAAAGGATAGTTATCCAAAGTGAATGTTAATCTTCCTTTGCTTAATGTTATTAAAAATATTCCAGCTTATGCAAAGTTTTTCAAAGATCTTCACTCAAAGAAACACAAGTTTGAAAACAATGAAAAGATTATTGTTTCTAAAAACGTAAGTTCTGTTTTGCAACCCGAATTACCCCCTAAGTTGAAAGATCCTGGTAGCTTTAATATCCAAGTTTCCTTGGGAAGCTCTAAAAAGATGAAAGCAATGCTAGATTTGGGAGCAAGTATTAATTTGATGCCTTTTGCGGTCTATAAACAGTTAGGGTTAGGAGAACTAAAACCCACTACTATGCAATTACAATTAGCTGACCGTTCAGTTAAATATCCATTGGGTATAGTGGAAGATATCCTAGTTCAGGTTGATAAACTAATCATTCCAGTTGACTTTGTGGTTCTAGAGATGGAAAGGAAGATTTGCACTAATAATGAAGTCCCAATATTGTTAGGCAGACCTTTCATGGCTACTGCCAATACAATTATTAATGTGAAAAATGGTAAACTCACAATGTCAGTCCTAGGTGAAACAGTTGAAATTTATGTTTTTGATGTCATGAATAGACCTAGTGACATAAATGCATGTTTTTCAATAGATGAAATTGAAAAGTTATCAATTGAAACTTTTGAAGAAGATGAAGATTATGAGAGAGATGGATTTATAGTTTATGATGATAGCCCTATCCCTCCCATAAAAATTGACATTGATGAGATTGAAAGAGAAATAGAAGAAGAAGAAAGACAAGAGAGACAAAAGTTAGAAGCTAGTAAAAAGAAAGATAAAGAAGATATAGAAAAAGAATCAGAAAATAATTCTGATAAATCTGAAAAAGTAGAAGTAGAAAGTAATGAAATTAAGGAAGATGAAGTGGAAATTTTGAAATCTCTCTTTGAAGAAATTGAGATAGAGAATGTTGAAGGAGAAAATAAAGAAGATGATAAAGTAAAGAATGAGGAGACTAAAATAAAAGAAACAATTAAAGCAGAAAATTCTGAATTTATGCCATCTATTAACTCTCCTAAAGTTGAAGAATTAAAGCCATTACCACCCCATTTAAAATATGCATTTTTAGGGAAGGTAACACTTTGCCTGTTATTATAGCAAACCGATTTAACTAAGAGCAAGAAGCTAGTTTATTAAAAGTTTTATGGACACATAGAGAAGCTTTAGGATGGTCCTTAGCTGATTTAAAATGTATTAGTCCATCTATGTGCATGCATAAAATACATCAAGAAGAAGGTAGCAAAACCTTCAAGAGAAAGGCAAAGAAGACTTAACCCACACATGGAAGAAGCCGTAAGAAAATAAGTTCTTAAACTCTTAGATGCGGGTATAATTTACCCTATATCAGATAGTAAATGGGTTAGTCCTGTTCAAGTAGTTCCTAAAAAGTCAGGAATTCCATTTGTTAAAAATGAGAAAGATGAATTAGTGTCTACAAGAACAATAACTGGTTATAGAATGTGCATTGATTTGCGGAAACTTAATGCGGCAACAAGGAAAAACCACTTTCCTTTGCCATTTATTGATCAAATCCTTGAAAGACTAGCCGGTCATGAATATTATTGCTTTCTTGATGGTTTTTCTGGTTACAATCAGATCCCTGTTGCACCCGAAGACCAGGAGAAAACAACTTTTACATGCCCCTTTGGTACTTTTGCTTTTAGGAGAATGCCATTTGGATTATGAAATGCACCAGCTACTTTTCAAAGATGCATGATTTCTATATTTTCAGATTTAGTTGAAAGATGCGTTGAAGTTTTCATGGATGACTTTTCAGTTTTTGGAAATTCTTTTGATCATTGTTTAGAAAATCTTACATCAGTCTTGAAAAGATGCTGTGAAACAAATTTAACTTTAAGTTGGGAGAAAAGTCACTTCATGGTCAAACATGGAATTGTCTTAGGGCATGTGTTTCAAATAAAGGCATTGAAGTTGATAAAACTAAAATCGAAGTTATTTCACAACTACCCCCTCCCACTTCAGTTAAAGGTGTCAGAAGTTTTCTAGAGCATGCTGGTTTTTATCGAAGATTTATAAAAGACTTTTCCAAAATCTATAAGCCTCTATGTAACTTGCTAGCAAAGGACACAACATTTATTTTTGATAAAGAATGTTTAGAAGCTTTTAATTTATTGAAAGAAAAATTAACTTCTGCCCCTATTTTATCCGGCCCTGATTGGTCACTTCTTTTTGAAATCATGTGTGATGCACGATTTTGCGATTGAGCCGTGTTAGGACAAAGGGTAGATAGAAAGCCTCATGTGATCCACTATGCTAGTAGAACTCTAAATGATGCACAATTGAATTATACAACTACAAAAAAAAAAAGTTTTTAGCAAGAGTATATGCTTTAGAAAAATTTAGATCATATCATAGGATCAAAGGTGATAATATTTTCTCGATCATTCTCGCATTAAAATATCCGTTAAGTAAGAAAGATGCTAAACCAAGATTAATTAGATGGATGTTATTGTTACAAGAATTTGACATTACAATCAAAGATAAAAAGGGAACCGAGAATGTCGTAGCCGACCATTTGTCTAGATTAGAATTTTCACCCTTGCTTAAACGTCAATTTCTTGATGACCCGCTCCCATAAATGATGATTTTCCCCGATGAGCAACTTTTAGCAATTAAAGATTCGCACTCTCGGTATGCTGATTTTGTCAATTATTATGTGTCTGATATCATTAATCCTGATTTTGATCATTATGAAAAGAAGAAATTTTTGGCTGAAACTAAAAATTATTTTTGGGAAGCACCTCATTTATACAAAATTTGTTCGATTCTTTAATAAGAAGATGTATTCCGGTAAAAAGACCAACAAGGTATTATGGAATTCTCGCCATGGATATTCTTGTGGAGGTCATTTTAGTGGAAACAAACCGCTAGAAAAATTTTGCAATCGTTTATATTGGCCTACTATCTTTTAGAGATTGTGAATTGTTTTATAGAACATGTGATAAGTGTCAAAGAACGTGGAATAGAAAGAGAAACGAAATGCCCTTGCATATTAATTTGGTTGTTGAAATCTTTGATGTTTGGGGGTATTGATTTCATGGGTCCTTTCCCAAGATCAAACAATTGTGAGTATATTTTAGTAGCGCTTGATTATGTATCTAAATGGATTGAAGCAAGAGCAACCAAGACTAATGATGGCAAAACAAAGGTTAAATTCGTAGAAGATTTGTTTGCTAGATATGGAGTACCTAAGGCCATAATAAGTGACCAAGGAACTCATTTTACCAATAAGTTGTTGAATAATGTTTTCAAGAAGCATGGTGTAACTCACAAGTTAGCTACACCTTATCATCCTCAAACATCCGCCAAGTAGAGGTAAGCAATAGACAAATAAAAGCAGATTAGAAAAGACCTTAGGCCTAATCGTAAAGATTGAGAATCTAAACTTAAGGATGCTTTATGGGCATACCGAATCGCTTTTAAAACCCCCATAGAATGAGTCCATATAGAATGGTATATGGCAAAGCTTGCCATTTACCGCTTGAAATTGAGCATAAAGCCTATTGAGTCAAGTAAAGAATTAAACTTAGATTTAACTTTGGTCAGAGAAGAGATTGTTCCGCCAACAAATGAATTAGAAGAACATAGGTTGAATTGTATGAGAATGCAAAGACATATAAAGAAAAGACCAAGAAATATCATGACATGGGTTAGCTAACAAGATGTTTCATCCAGGATGAAAGTGTTACTTTTTAATTCTAGACTTAGGCTATTCCCTGAAAGTTAAAATCTAAATGGTCCTGGGTCCCTTTATAATCGCACGATTTAATCTATCCTCATGGAGTCGTTGATATTCAAAATCCTAAAAATAATGAAATTTTCAAAGTTAATGGACACCGACTCAAGCCATACTTAGAGCCGATGTCAGTTGAACGAATTCGTTTGGCTGACAATAAACCACCCCGAGATTAGACTTACAGCTTGGTCGAGCCAAAAACGTTAAACAAAGGCGCTAAGTGGGAGGCAATCCACTATTTTGAATGTTATTTCTTTTGTAGTTAATTTAAATATGCTATTCTCCGTTAAATGTATTTCTGGGATATTTAATTAAATATGCAAAAATTCAAGTTTGGGGGAGAAAAGCATCTTAGTGTTGTATTTATATGTTAATAATTTTAGTTTAGAATTTTGTTAAGTTTTTGCAACAGAAAGTTAAGAAACATAACGGAAGTTAACGGAAAAGGGCTGATTTGCAAAACTGCTGAAAAGAAGAAAGGAAATCAAGTGGGATAAATTATGGACACCTTGCGGACGTAAGGTGTGGAGGACCTTGCGACCGCAAGGCCCTTAGTAAATGCAAGCCTCGTGAATCACGCATCGCCCATTCTGGAATCAACGAATTTGAACCGCATTTGCAGCTGCAGGTAGGGGCGCACTAAGCACCGCAAGGTCCCCTTTATATAAGAATGTGTCGAGCCCGTTTTCGTAAATCACCGCACTTTCCCTCTTTCAAACAAACAGACAGCAGCCAGCCTCCCTCTTCAAGAATTCCTCGCGAATCTCCGTATTCTATTTATTCCCAAAGATCGTCTCCCTCTTGCACCAAATCTCCATCTTCTACCTCTCTCACATCCACCATATCACTCCATGGAAGCTTGAGGAAGCTTTGAAGAAAGAGGAAGAGACTCTCCATTGTTGCCGACACCGCTCAACCTCCGGCTGCATTCAACTCTAAAGCCGCAACTAACAAGTAATCCTAACCCCTCTTTTAAATTTTTACGAAAATCTTTGCATGCTGTGGTGTTAGATATTTTTTCACGTAGATAAAATTTTGCATGCTTTAGAAATAATTTTAATTTTAATATTTTGGAAATTTATTTTTGTTAAATATTTAAATTTAATTTTTAAACAAAATGTTTAGAAAGCGTAGAAATACCCAAGCTTCATCGCCCCGCCTGCTCAGAGGAGGAACCTAATTTGACCACACCGATTTGTGTCCTACGAGGCCTCGAAAATATGCCAAACTCTCCAAGTCCTTGGTTCCCGAGAGGGGATTCAAGGTCAAGAATTTGGCCTCGTCCAAATTTTAGCCCGTAGGTGGGCGCTGGGCTGACCGACTCTCCAAAAGCGCCGCGTGGTGCCTATTGTCCGAGTTCTACGCCAATGGCAAGATTGGCTTAAATGGGTATGACAACCGTTAGTGTTAGGGGCGTTGTAGTAGACTTTTCTCCCAAAGCATTAATCTAATATTTTCGGCACTCTCCAACTTTGCGGTTGGTGCCGAGTAATTTTAGCATACACATCCATCCCCATCCTGCCAAGGTGGTCAATGCGACCATCGCCTCCCTCGGTGTTGGAGTGGACCTACAACCGTAATCCACCCTTCGGTCCACGCACCATGGAGGAGTCTTCTCTAGAACACCAAGCCCGTGTTCAAATTTGTTTGTGGTCGCCTCATGCCTCGCCAAGTCACCAACATACTGGTGACTGGGAGAGGCCGGTCTCTGACCTACACCATTATGTCCGGTGGTTTAGTTAATGTTGGCCGTCGATCAACGGCCAAATCAAGACCCTTATTAGAGAAAGCACGAATGCGGGGTTCGTGTTCCAATTTGATCACCGAAGTGTGTAGGAGTTTAAGCGTGAGATGGCCTGCACACGCGAGAGGCTTAAGGCTAGTCCGGCCATTACTAGGCCATTTTGTTTGAGCACCACCAGAATTGAGAGTGAGGGTTCCTCAAAGGAGGAACCCGGGAAGGAGGACCCGTCAGATCTCCAATAGGCTAGAAGGGGTTTCTCAAGCCCAAATGGCTAATCACTGGCACAACAGGCCGACCAAGAGCAAGCTATTCGAGTGGTTTAACACCGTGGGAAAAATGTCTCCACTTATTATGGGCTGCCTCTGGCACGATCCCGAGTTTCGCCCTCATTCGTTATTTCCGCCCGACCTCATCGAGTCGAGGCCCAAGTTCCATCCTCTTTCGTTAGGTGGACTCGCTATTTCCTTTTGATATTTGTCCTACCCATCAATCCACTAATATGTTCCTCAATTTTGAGGACAAAATAGAAAAAGTTTGGGGGGATAAGCTTAGAGTCCTAAAGCAGTACTAGCTTAAAGAGGAACTGAGTTGATGTTTCAGTGGTGAAGAAAATTTCTTTTCTTGATGACCATTTAACTCTTTCACCCTATTTTCCTCAAGTTTTAATTTTTCTT
>CM028382.1:12317886-12341500 GCA_013146195.2 Codonopsis lanceolata
AAGAATACAAAGAAATCAAGCATTCATACTCTCGAAGAAATTCTCACTGTGCCTCATCCTTCTTAAACTTTAGCTAGATATTCCTCACTGATATTTTTCTTTCTAATTATTGTTTAGATAAATATTGAGTGACCTATTTTATATTCTTTAGAAATCAGTTAGTTTGTCTCACGAGTGTGATTGTATTTCAATCATACTCTATAAACACTGATATTTTGTTGTATACTGATCCATTAGAGATCACTTAGATTTTTAATAAAATTAGTACACTTCAAAAATCCAAGTTTGACCAACTTGGTAGTGAACGTAGCAGTTTTACTGTGAACCACTTCAATTTATTTGTCAGTTATTTCATCAGCTCTTACAAACTGATCTAACACTTAAGAAGTCTTGATCTACTTAAGTGTCAGCCAGCTATTTACATAAATTGTTTACTTATTTGTTTTGATAAATTTTCTTCATCTTCTTCTTTACATTTAGTGATCTACTCTCAAAAGGGAAATTAAGTGTGTCAGCCAGCTGACCAATTTTCTATCCGTGTCAGCTTCTTTGACACTTTAGCCAGCTGACTGACATAGTTACTTTTTCCGCTGCAAATTTTTAAAGCTTTTCAAGACTACCCTCAAAGTTTTTAAAAGGCTATTCAGCCCCCCTAGCCTTATCAGTTACAAAATGGACTTACACCCTGGAACTGGGCAATATTATTTATTTGATATGAATTGTGGAAGGGAATTTTTCGAAGATAAAATGGATTATGAGAGTGTGTGACTTGAGCTATTGATTGGTCTATGCAGATATGTGCTTTTATCTAACTACCACATTTTTATTCACAAGCAAATGTGTCTTTGTTCCAACCATCGTGTAAGCTCTATAAAGAAGATAGGTCGATTCGCTTGAAGAGAATCTTTTCTATGATCAGATCTGAATTATGGGAGGTCGATTGGGACGTGGACATAAGGGTCTTTATGACACAATCAATAATTCCATTCATTTTCAATTAGACCTTGAAAATTGGATTCTTCGTTGCCGTAGTAACAGGTCCAGAAATGAGAACAAAAATAAGAGAAATTTTTTGTCTGAATATGCATCAACCGATTTGGCTATCTACGACAATGGTAAAGAAACTTGGAAGGACTCGACCAACAAACTAAGCAATCATGGCTGTATACTCGGAAAAGACATGCTTGACCTGTTCATATGATTCCTAAGCTAAGTATGTAATTCTATGATACCGAGGGAAATTAGGGTCTCCCTTATTCAACTAGGGCCCTCATTATTTCCCAATTTCTACGCGAATCAAGATGGAGAAAAGGAAGTTTTCCAATCACCAACTCAAATCTATTGTCAAATCCTACTCAACCGAATATGGAGGTACTTATGGCAGAACGGGCCAATCTGGTCTTTCACAATAAAGGAATAGATGGAACTGCCATGAAAACGCTTATTAGTAGATTAATAGATCACTTCGGAATGACATATACATCACATATCCTGGATCAAGTAAAGACTCTGGGTTTCCAACAAGCTACTGCTACATCCATTTCATTAGGAATTGATGATCTTTTTCTTTTTTTCACTAGAAAACCGAGAGGCAGTTTTGAGGCATTGTGTGTTTTGAAATACTATACAATCAATTAGCTCCCCCTTGCGGGATCGCGGCCCTTTGTCCCATGTTAAAGAAAGTTTTATACCGAGTTGGCAAGAAAAAAATATTCTCAGAATTCTTGATCAATCCATAGAAGATTTTGATTCTGAGGATATGGGAAAAATTCTAAATTGCTTTTGGTCCTGTAAGGACAAGTAAAATAGTTGAATAAAAAATAAACAAAAAATACGACCAACAATAAAGCTAAGACCTAAACACCCTTTTTTTTTAGGATCTAATAATTTTCATTTGAAGACAAAGAAGTGTGATAAAGCTGAGTCTCGGGAAAACGATGAAATTTTCCATCTTTTCCAATTCAAATGTTTCTGACTTTGTAGTTGTACCTTTTCTATTTTTACCCATCTTGGGGATTTATCCTATAATAATATTCTAGTGAATAGCAGAATCGTTTGTTCTAGCTCATGATCTAAACGAGTCGCACATACAACCTAGTACATGTTCCTCGATGTTGAGGACATCTCTTAAGAGCGGGGGCGAATCTTTTAGATAAACCTCTTAAAGAATTAGAAGGCCACAAGCATATTGTTGGTACAACTCTAAAATGGCATTTTCTTTTGACCCGAGCACCAACTATGAGAAAACCACCAATATATATATATATATATATATATATATATATATATATATATATATATATATATATTATACCAACTGAGCTGCCCGGCCCAATAGGCCCGAGACATAGATCACGTGCTTGGCACATCTTCATCGGACACGAGCAGAGCATGTGCATCCCAAGGTTCAAGGCACGGAGAAATGGGCAGCGACCATTAATATATCATGGGCTGGGGGCTTAGTCTCCAGCGGGCAAGGTCACAACGAGCTGGGGGTTTACCCAACGGGCAACACTGTACAGCGAGTAGGACTTGCCATGCTCGTTTATTAAAGAAACAGTTATTGTGAATACAGACGGTTATTTCCGGGGAATCCTCCATCATTACCATGATGTTACCGTTGTGATAAATGGGGCAGTTAATATGCCCGCCATTTATGCCATGATCATTAATGGGAAATTACTCATCGGCATCAGCTATAAAAACCCCTCAAAATGGAGGAAAGAGGTAGGTGATTCTGAATTACTAGCCTAAACTCTGTCAAATTGTTGACTTAGTGAGCTGTTGTGCTAATTCTTACACCGGAGGGCTTTTGCAGGGAGTGCCCCTGCCTAGTTTATGGTTCCTTCCATTTGTTTGCAAAGTTGGGCCTTGAAGACTGAGGATAAGTTGAAAGCCAGATATCCGCCATGTCGCAGCCTTCTCACTAGGCCCAGCCCCACAGTAACAGGGTAACCACTGCGTTTAAAGATGTTGATTTTATCTAGATCGGGCACATTGGCTAGCTCACCGATAAGGCCCCCATATTTTTCTTGATCTTCAGGAATGAAGAAGTTGTCTTTATGCCATGAAGGAGTACGTGGGCTGGCATGTCCCAGCACAGTTTTCTCTACCCGGTGCTTACTCCTTTTTTCTCTAGAGGGACTTTTGGTCGGAGTGGCTGCACTGGTAGCAGGAATGATGGGTTCGTTTGTTTGACTAGTGGGCACCAGGGGTGCAGATGTGGCAGTCTGGCTTGGTTCCAGTTGATTCCATTTGGTACCTCGTCCGGTTGTAATAGCAGGAATGGTTGACAGTGAGGCAGGAGTTTGAGTGGCTAATTGTTTGCTCCTGCTGGTCGCTCCTCTTTTGGCGGCTTGGAGAAATTTACTCGCGTCATTGAGTTGTTCAATGTCTACAAGAACAACAAGTAAGGCTAAGGAAAAATTGTAAGACGAAATTTCACAAATAGTAAAAAGCAGCAACAGAAAAAGTTTTGAAAACAGACCGGTAGTTGAGAAGGGAGGTGTGCAATTGGTTCCTGCTTGCACACAAGCAGGACATTCCCCGGGAAAATTGCCTCCGTGGAATTTCCCCCAGTAAGAATGTGGTTGCTCAGTTTCAATAGTGATCCGTGGCTCGACTCCTTCTATGGGCCAATTTATGATGCCAGCTTGACGAAGTAAGGTGGGGTCAGACGCGAGGGCTTGCCAGTCGAGCACCCAGTCCTGTCCCGCTCGTCCATCTCATTCCTCTTTCACTCCGAGCAGGGATCTGAAAGCTTTAGCTATTAGGGGCTCACCAGCTCGGTAGGTGGCCTTGTCATATTTTGGAAGATCAAAATCATGCAGGTATGGAGCAAAAGGCCATCCAGCCCGTGACTCAACGAGCAGTGCCTTTCCATCCCAGGAATCAACCTTGATAGGGCTGTCGGACAGAAGCTTGAAGTAATTGGGGTTTGAGCGCCCCGTAATGCGCCCGGATTTTTTGTCTATGGAAAAGAGGAAAAACTTCCTAAATAAATTCATCTCGGGTTCGAACCCGAGCAGTCTACATGCAACGGTAAATGCGACCAAAAACCTCACTGTTGTAAGGGTCAGGTCGCAGGGGAGGGAGTTGGTCATGTTCAGAAACTCTACAATGAATGGGTTTAAAGGAAGGCGAAGTCCTACGACGAAGAAGTCGAAGTAGAATACCATCTGATCCCCTTGGTAGTTGTGTACATTCTCATTAATATCTAGGTCAAAGGCTTTTACCCGGTAGTTCTTGGGGTCCATACCCAGGGAATAAAACCAGGCACCGACATCGTCTTCACAGGTCAAGTCGTCCCATTTGATCAAGGAGGGGGTGTTGGGGACGATATGTTTACCTTTAAATGTGTCCTTATTTTGTTCAGATTGTGGGTTGCTCGAGCTGGGGTGGTTTTCAGTTCGTCCATCCTCTTCGGAAACGTTTTGTTTGCCTCTGCTCGCCTCCGGTTCTGCAAGGTGTTGGGGTTTTCGTGTCCGGCGAATTAAGGAGATTTTTTCCAGCTCGATTTCTTCGGAACTGGAACTGGAAGATACTGAGCTCTCCTCGGTTTCAGTGGGAGCACCATGGTCGTAGCTATGGCCTTCGATTTCTGACTGTGTTTCTTCGCTGGACAACCTACAGGAAACAGGAATCGAGGAATACATGTTAAATCTTGCTCGGGTAGTTAGGCAAGAACAGATCAAGTAAAACCCATGGCAAGAGCTTATCCTAAGATCAGTGAACGGAGCACCGGTCAAGTATTCCTCGATTCCCCTACTTGGACCGGAATGGTTTGGTGACAGAAGGGGGGACAAGATGAACAGAAGAAATGGGAATCGAAAAGCCTACATTTTGGCAGATTATACTCTAAACTTAAGTCTTCAACAGATTAATTGCAGTGGAGATCGTATATGGATAAATGGCACTATTGAGTCCTAATTCGGGATTATAACAGTAAAAGCATGGACAGAAATGGCAACAAAGATTAAAAGACGTACCTGTTAATGTAGAAGAGTGAAGGCTGAAGATCTTGGAAGTTCATTCTGGATTGAGCACTGATGCAAGCAGGATCGGCACCGATATGATCTCCAAATGCGGAAATACAGTTTTCTTCTGGTTTGAAGTGTTTTGAAGTGGTAGAAATTGAAAATGGGGAGAAACTTTCACTTTTATATAGGTTGAACCCGTCGTTTGGGGCTACTCATTATTAGGGCTCAGGAGTCAAGGAAGCATTTAATGGCTCATTGGGAAATGAGCCCGTGTAAGTGCAAATAGGCGGCGGATGACGGCTCGTCTCTTCAAAACCTTTTGGGCTGGCAACCACTTATAAATCTGATCGTGGGCAACTCGATGCATTCACCAAAAAATTACATTTCAAGAGCAATTTGGCCTGAGGATTCAAAGTTCTTCTTCTCGCTCCGAGTATGAATACTCAAGAGACAAGGAGTAGGGGGCTACTGAGCTACCCGGCCCAATAGGCCCAAGACATAGGTCACGTGCTTGGCACATCTTCATCGAACACGGGCAGAACACGTGCATCCCAAGGTTCAGGGCACGGAGAAATAGGCAGTGATCATTAATATATCACGGGCTGGGGGCTTAGTCTCCAGCGGGCAAGGTTACAGCGAGCTGGGGGTTTACCTAGCGGGCAACAGTGTGCAGCAAGCAGGACTTGCCATGCTCGTTTATTAAAGAAACAGTTATTGTGAATACAGATGGTTACATCTGTAACGCCCCGTATTCTTGCATGTGCATTGTATGCTTGTCTTCATACTTTCTTGATTGATTGTGAGCATGTTTACTTAGTGTAGATATGTCTTAGAAACATTCATAAGTCGTTCATGAAGCCCATAACATGTTTAGAATCACGTATGCTTGTTTGTTGAATCGCCGGTTCGATCGTTTTGATTTTGGCCTTAGCGATTCCCCTCGTTGCTCGTTTTGCTTCTATTTCGTCGTGTGAAGTGTTCGTTGAGATCTTGGCCTTATATTCAGGTCTTAACCATGTTTAAACAAGTCTTTTTCATGTCCAAGTTATCCTAGTTTGATTGGTGTTTGATTGGAGTTTGATTCGTTAATCATTCGTCGCTTGATTCGAGCCTTGTTCTACCTTGTTCCGGTTGTTGTTCGGGTGCGTTTCCGACTTGTTTTGAGTTGGGTTAGACCTTAGAATGGTTGCCCATGAGTTTGGGACCATTTAGGACATGTTTAGACCAAGTTTTGAAGGTTCTGAAGCCCAGGCGCCCGCCTGGCACCTTGTGAGGCGCCCGCCTCAAGTACTGGGAGCAATTACAAAATGAGCAGAATCAGGAGAAGACCTCTGCAGTTGAGGCGCCCGCCTAGGAGAAGTTGAGGCGCCCGCCTCAACATCTGGTTCACATTACGAGATTTTTTCCCATGTTTTGATATTGAACGACTTATACACCCAAACCCCCTATCTAAACCTATCCTAAACCTCCCTAACCCTCCTCACTTAAGTCCTAACATATCTAACTTGTTTTTAGAGTGGATTTAGAGTGCATTAGTGAGTCATTAAGCCACAAAATCAGATTAGAAAAGAGACCACATTGGCTTGACACATGTCCCACTCAACATTTCACCTCTTATAAGCCACAAATCAGCCAATTGACTTCTCATTTGCTGAGAGCATTTCCAAAAATGTGAGAGAGAGTTCTTGAGAGTTCTCCCATGGCTTCTTGAAGATTTGCCCTTGGTCTTCCCTCATCCATTCTCCATTTGCTCAAGACTCCTTCATCAAAAGTGTAGAGCTCAAAGAGTAGAGCATTTCCATCCGATCAAACTTCTCATTTGCTTTCTTTGGTGTAGAACTAGTAAGTTACTCTTCTCTTCTTCTTCTCTTTAGTTCTCATTGACCCTAAGGAAACAAAGCTTATGATGATTGAGGTCAATGAGGACACATATTTGCTTCCTATGCTATATTCTTGTATTTTGAAAGCATGAACTTGCTAGGAGCATGTATAGGATGATTTCTTGCCTATGAAAGTTTATAAAACTCTTGCATCTTGTTTATTTAAGGTTTTGAACATGTTAGAAACATGTATTATATATGTTGCTTGGATAAGTGCAATATGTGAATGCCCTAATTTGAGCCTACATTGTATGTTGTTAAGTTGTTATGTGTTCTATTCTCAAAGTTGAACTCTATGATGTATGTTAATCACATTGCAATGCCTTGGTGAATTTACAACCTTGTTGAACCTAGAAATGACCTAGGTTGGGTTAGGAAGCACATAGCTTCAATTTCTCCAAAATGGGGAATTTAGGGAAAGACTCAACGGAGTCGACTATAGGGAATATTTGAACGTGTCGAACTCTAGTTTCAATCCCTACGAAGTTTGGACACCGTTTGATTGAGTTACTCAAATATGAGCTTGGTTTGATTGCTTGCAATAAGTTGTTATGAAAGATTGGTTTTGAGCATTTAATTGCCTTGACATGTTTTTATAGTAGAGATTAATACCCTACTTGGTTGGTCGAGTTCGCTCTTGTCGAATTCGATCCTTAATTGGTTTAGTCAAGTAAACATCTACTTGTGCATCACATTGAGTCCAGCTGGCATTATTTGGTTTGTTTATCTAAGTCAGGGTGGGACGATGCATCGCCTTCACGAATTATGGGATTCGTGCTCGCTATGGATCGCCGCACCTGGGACTTCACACACACCTTCACTGTGGGCCGCAGTGGGGAAGTAGCCCCTTTGTCGTATCAATACGTGATGCATTGGCTTGCTATCTAGATCGAGTAGGATCTCGATGAAAGTCGATGAATTCACAAAACATCGATGTGGCACGAACCAAGAATGAATGTTTTCGGAGCTACTGAAGCGCGTGACTATCATATCCTACTTGTATGATTTATTTTACGCACTTATGTGAATAATGTGCTAAGTGCTATATGATGATGATGTACTATAACTGTGATAAATGTCATGCTATAACATGAACATGCATTTTTAGTAACTTACTAAGTCTTTCGACTTACCCTATTTGTTTGCTTTGTTTTTCCTTAGATCCGAGCCGAGGAGACGGTCCACGTTAGACTCGCTATTTCACGCTTGGTCGTTTGTGAGCAAGGTTGCTCTTTTGGACTTTTGTTATTAGTCTTTTATTTTGGCAAGGACGTTGGGAAGCAAGTCATATAGACTTGGCTTGGGGTTTTTGTTGTTGTAGCAACTTATGGTTTAACACTTGTAATCTTTTGTATGCCGACTTATTCGTCGAGCCTGTTTATATGTTTATGGTTCGCTACAGTTTCTTCCGCTAAAGCTCGTTTAATTATTATTGTTGTTGTTGTCTCCGGCATGTTGTGGCCGTTGAGGTTTTATAAGCATGTGTTAATATTGTAGGAGTAGTTGTTGGGTTCCGGCTGTAACGTCGCCGATGACTTGTTTATTTTAAGTTGTTTTTCCGGCCAAGTGTAGCCGAGTTGTTATTCGTATGCGATGTTGCGCCACATGAATTTTATAATCCTACTTGTGCATGCTTGTGTAACTTGTCTATTTGGACGGCACGACTCGGGATCTCGCATTGGGGTCCGGGTCGGGCCGTCACAACATCCGGGGAATCCTCCATCATTACCATGATGTTACCGTTGTGATGAAAGGAACAGTTAATGGGGCAGTTAATATGCCCGCCATTTATGCCATGATCATTAATGGGCAGTTACTCTCCGGCATCAGCTATAAAAACCCTTCGAAATAGAGGAGGGAGGTAGGTGATTCTGAATTACTAGCCTAAACTCTGTCAAATTGTTGACTTAGTGAACTGTTGTGCTAATTCTTACGCTGGAGGGCTTTTGCAGGGAGTGCCCCTGCCTAGTTTACGTTTCCTTCCATTTGTTTGCAGAGTTGGGCCTTGAAGACTGAGGATAAGTTGAAAGACAGATATCCTATTGAAGAAGCCCAGTGTGTCCTGAGATTTATTTGGACGCATCACCAACATTAATAAAGGAGTAAATTATTTTTTATTAATGAGTCAAACATGAGAATTATTTAGGGACGGAAGGAATAATAATTTTAAGACAATTTGAATAAGATATAAACAAGTAAATTACAATTTTAAAATTTTAACTTGGGATTGCCCAAAAAGACATTTACAAAATTAAATATGTGGAATTTTTCTTGTCATTTTCTGCCATAAAATCAAGCTTGTAATACTCCCTTTGTTCCTAAATAATTCTCATGTTTAACTTGACACATAAATTAAGAATAAAAAAGTTAACTGACTATATAATAAATATTGATATGATATGTGGTATTCTTAAAACCCTCATACATGTGACTCATATTTAATTAAAGTAGAAAAAAATGTAAGGATAAAATGATAAAAAGATTTACCTAAACGTAAAAAACTTATGAATAAAGATATGTTCTGTAAGATTAATCTACTTAAGCCGACACACTGTATTGATGGGCTGAACTCTAAGAAAGTAGAGATTTATTTTATAAATTAATACACGTAAAACGATTTCGCATGAGAACTACTATAACCTAAAAAGGAAATTTTGAAAACACAACAAATTTCTTAAAATGAATAAAAAGAAAAAATAATCTAGGATGGAAGTATCATTTACGGGTCCCTAAGGGGGTGGCCTAGTGGTAGACATGGAGCTTTACAGAGTGTGAGGTCTCAGGTTCAATCCCTTTCTATGCCGCCTTTAGAAGAAAAAAAAGAGTATCATTTACGAAAAGTAAACCCTCGGTCAAGTCTAATAACAATAGACATGCAAATAGTCGCATGTGTCCCAGAATTAAAGAAGAGTAGGTCAATAGGTCAAGTCACTCAACATCCAATATTAGTTGTTTGTGAGGATAACTTGACAATGACATATGATTTTTTTTCAACTTCATTAATAATAATAATAATAATAATAATAATAATAATAATAATAATAATAATAATAATAATTAGTACTCCCTCCGTCCCTAAATTATCGTCATCTTTTCCTTTTTCGTTTGTCCCAAAATAATTATCCACTTTGAAACTTACCTTTTTAGAACATCACTTTTACTATTTTACCCTAAATTTTTTACTCTACTTCAATGATCGGCCACATACACATGGATATTAAAGGAAACTACACATTGAACCAATATAAATAATCAAGTCAATTGTTTTTTCTTAAACTGTGCGCCGAGTCAACTAGGACGATTATTTAGGGATGGAGGGAGTATTATTATTATTGTTATTTTATTATTATATTAAATAAATAATTTTATAATCTAAAAAAGTTTGAATTGTTAAACATAATTATTTTTTGAGTAAGTTTCGTATAAAACTATCATACGAATCTTAATTCGTAAACAAAATTTAAACAAATTCAAATAGGTCCTAGTTAATTGGTTTATGGAGATGAATGCATCATATATTTATTTACTATTAATTGATAAAGTTTTCATCCACAGATGATATATGATTTCTTACACAATTGGCCCTTAGATCATGATACGTGTGAATCACAACTTTGTCTTGGTTTACTTAGATTTTGATTATCCACATGTCATGCTCAAAAAAATGTTTGTGTAAAAAATATTTTATATATCGCTGTTGGATGAAAAATTAATTCTTATTAATTACTAGTAACAAAAGCCACTACTGTCATTTGACGACTTTTTGTTAAAATGATGAATTTCACTAGAAAATTACTAATTAATCTATATCCATTAATTATTAATTACTCACTTCGTTTTCAAATTATCGTCCTCCTTTCCTTTTGCGTTCGTTCTAAAATAATTGTCATCTTTCAAACATTCTATTTTAGGAAAACACTTTTACCACTTTATCCTTACATTTTTCTCCTACTTTAATTATAGTCACATATTGAAGGGCATTAAAAGAAACCACATATTTCACTAATATTTATAATACCATCAATTATTTTTTAAATGGTGTGCTGAGTCAAAAAAGACAATAATTTGAAAACGGATGAAGTACTTTATTTCTTAAGTTCTTTTTCATTTTACGCAAATCTTTCAACTACTCATTAATTAATTAATTTAAATATTTACCTTATTTTAGTTTTATTCAAAGTATTCTAATTTAAAATTTTAACTACTTATAACAAGTTTAGAAAATCATCTTATTATAAATAGTTTTTGAAAACAAAAATATTTTTTCGAACCGTTCATTGCACAGGTACAAACTAGTAGTCCTCTATTTTATCTAGGATTGCCTCACTTAAAAACTGCTTTCAAAAATTATGATTACAAATTTTATTACATTTCATTTTCACTCTCCACTTGTATTGTAAACATATTGGTGATACTTAAATATTTTTGTAATTATAACAAACTCTAAGAATATTAACATATCTATTAATTATTAGAATTTTTCAAACATGAATTTTTTTGGGTGAAACGGAGGGAGTGCTAAACATCAACACTATCCATAACCTTTTATCTTTACCCTCCCGGCCTCCACTTGTATTAAGCATATCGGTGGTATTTTTTAAGTAATTTTGTAATTATGACAATCTTCAAGAACATTAACTCATCCTTTAATTATAAGATCTTTCGAACATGAACTTTTTGAATATAAGTATTTTTATTTCTTTTCGTCAGCCTCTATTGACTTGCATACATTGAATATCAAGACCATAAACTTGCATTGGTGTTACAACCACCAAATCATTATAAACTTCTCACGAAGGGAACTATCCTTTTCCGGCCCCAAGACTTGGGTCAATGGTGTTGCTTTCCCACAGTTTAGTAATGATGCAGGAAAATGTATTGTGATCATGACACAACAAAATGTAATGCGATCATGACGCGGGAAATGTGTGACTTATATGCGACCACCTGGTCAGCGACTTTGAGTTAGTCAGCGACAATTGTCAATTCAATGTTGCTTTCCTAGTCAGCGACTTTGAGTTAGTCATAAAGACAATTGTCTGTTAATAAAGACAACTTACTAATGACCTATGCTTGTCATGTACCTTGTCATGTACGTTGGGAGAAGACATTTGGTCACTGGTTCCTATCTCAAATGAAATATCTCCAATTTTCACCCCATTCAAGCCTTTTATTATTTTCATTTTTATTTGACTTTTAGAGTCAAACTAGCTACATTTTAAATGAAAATTTGACGTTAATTTTTTTCAAAATTATATACCGCAGTTTCTGTTGCCAATTTGTCATACCTTCGACTCTAACTCCTACTCCAAAGTTATCGGTTGCCAAGTGCATGATCGACAATCGTGCACTTGATAACCCCAAATTAGATAATCCAACAAATCGTGTCTCATTTTGCAAAAAAAATCAGTAATTTCCTTAACGCGGTAGTTTTTGTGTTTGTAGAACTTCGTTCACTCAATATTTTATTACCAATTTACCTCTGTTACCAGAAAGTTGAAACCCAAACTGAACGTAGCTTAGCAATCACTTAATAATGATTATGAGACCACACCTCTGACAAATAATTAATGTTCTGAGATAGACTCCTAGATTTTAGCGAGACATGCAAAAGAAAAACTCAATTACAATTGCACTATGATCATATGTGAATTGTGATATCTACACATTAAATCTAATGATGCAACTTTTTATTTCCTCAAAAGTTTGACGATTAATTCACAATTTCAAGTTTTGCACTAATGATAAGGGAATTCGCTATTAGCACCCCAAATTTCAATTCCATCACTCCATCAATCCTTTTTTTTTATACCCCCGGTGTGTAAATTTTGAATTTACCCAAACAATTCAAAAAATCACAGTTATACAATAAAACAATGCAGAAATTCGGTTGATTCATATATATCATACATGATACCCTTCGCTCCACCTAAAAAGTCTATGTTTGAAAAGTTTAATTATTAAGGGATATACAAGTAACATTAAAGTTTGTCATAATTATAAAAATGCTTAACCATAACCATTATGTTAATTACTAGTAAATGTGATGATAAAGTTGAAATGGATTCTTCGCTTGGAACGGATGGACTATTAGGCATTTTACCTTCTTTTTAGGTATAAAAATAAAGTATATAGTTTTTTAAAAAATAAGTTTGACATTTGCTTTTATCTATGAATGCTTATGGACTTGCTTACATTAAATGTCTAGGGAGAAAACCTTGTATTGATATCACAACCATAAACATCTTTATCGTTGAAACTTCTCACGATGGGAACCATTCTTTCATCGAAGACTTAGCTTAAAGTGTTGTGAGTTGACCGTCATAGTTTAGGAATGATGTTACGGACTGTAATGTGATCAAGGTAGTTGTAAATTGTAATACTTCAATCCAATGTGGGAAATACGCCTCTTCTATGCAGGAGCATTATCTATTAACTTTCGGATGGTTAGTGATTTTTTTCTCAAATGATGTGTTTTATTTTAGATCTCCATACTCAATTCACAATTTTGAAAGTCATCCTTACTAGCTACACTTTGTTTTAAAGAAGATGCACAATACATATAATATCTTAATAATGCCTCTCGCAGTTTGCATATGGTTTATTACAAAAGTGATTCAAGAATTCAAACACTCATTTAGTTTTAAAAAAATAAAAATAAAAATCCTCCTTTCCCTTTTGTCCCAAAAAAAAAAAAAAACCTCATTTCTAAAGACAGTACTCCTATTATCCCTAAATTATTTTCGTATATTCATTTTTCATCTGTTTCCAAAAGAATAGTATTGTTTGGAAGCTTTCTTTAAAAAAAAATTATCACTTTATACTAATACTACTTTAATAATGGTCTCACATACACATTGGCTTTCGTAGAAATTACATATTATACTAATATTAATAAGGGAGTAGATTATTTTTTATTATTCAGTCGAACATAACAATTATTTAGAGACGGAAGGAGTAATAATTTTAAGACAATTTGAATAAGATACAAACACGTAAATTACAATTTTAAAATTTTAACTTGGGATTGCCCAAAAAAGACATTTACAAAATTATATGTGGAAATTTTCTTTTATGTTATTTTCTGTCATAAAATCAAGTTTTTAATACTCCCTTGTTCCTAAATAATTCTCATGTTTAGCTAGGCACATAAATTAAGAATAAAAAAATTAACTGGTTATATTATAAATATTGGTATGATGTGTAGTATTCTTAAAACCCTTGTATATGTGACTTATATTGAATTAAAATAGAAAAAAAAATATAAGGATAAAATGATAAAAAAAATTTACCTAAAGACAAAAGCTTATGAATAAAGATATGTTCATTAAGATTAATCTCCTTGACCCGACACATCGTATTGATAAGTTGAACTCTAAAAAAGTAGAGGTTTACCTTGTAAATTGATATCCATAAAACGATCTCACATGAAAACTACTATTACCTAAAAAGGAAATTTTGAAAACACAACAAATTTCTTAAAATGATTAAAAAGAAAAATTTATGGGTTAATATCAGTTTTGATACCTTAACTTTGCCCGCTTTTCAAGTTTGATACCCTTTGTACCAAGACAATCAAATTTAATCCAAACGTTTCACAAATTGATCAATTACAATCCAAGTCGTTAACTGTTTGTTAAATACTAACGGTTGACCTGCTATCCTAGGTTGGAAACCGACAATACGACCCTCGTTCATTTCTACAAAATTTCTCATATCTTGCGATTCTGTTCATCTTTATTTCTGTTCGAAGACTACGATTTTTTCAGAAGTTTGACTTTTCTTCCGCCGCGGTCCTCCATTGTTGTCCGATGAGTTCAGGTAATGGTTGGATATAAGATTGGTGTTGATGGCCACGCAACCTTGTTTAAGGTAAAACGCAAGGTCAGTAAGAAGACGAAATGCGCCGTGATCCGCTACCGATGTGTCGGGTACCCGGGTCGTGAAGTCAGATCTGGTGTTTCAACAGAGGCCCGACTTTCGATTTCCTGTTGATGGGGGTCTTGATACCGCCGGTTTTACTGGGGGTCAGAAAACACCTTCGATTAATGATGAGGAAATGGAAGCAACAGAGGTTCCCGTTGAAGTCGTTGTGGAGGTGCCGTCCGGTGGTGTGGCGGTTGCTACTGATTGTTCTGGGTCCTCTTATAGGCGTGAGACGGTCGGACTTCTTACCGGATTCAGCCCCTTCGCATTTGTCCACCAAGATTGCAGGTGTTTCTGATGTTGAGCATATTCCAGTTTCCATTGGTCCGACTACTAATGGTCCGACTGCAAATGGTAATTCTGGGTCAGGTGTGAATCCTAATCCTATGATTGCTCGATCAAAGAAGAGTTTTGCTAATTTATTTCCGGATAACAAGCTGGAATCTAAAGGGATGAAGTTACAGTACATTGAACCCAATGATGGGGAGGTTGAATTGGACGCCAGTGACGAAGTCCCCTTTGTTGATACGTGGGGTCACTGTCTTATTGGTTGTTTTACATTTCCCCCAATTGCTTCTTTCTTGGGTGGTTCAGCTGCCGTCATAGTCCAGCCATCACCCGACCAAGCTTCATCTCTATCCCTCCATCTCCCTCATCTTCAAATCTGTCCTCCCCAATCAATCCACATCTCCATCTCAGCACAAAAAGCCGCCTTTGCTCTCCATCACCGACGCTGACCCCCCTCCATTTAATCTCCACCATGGGTGAGTTTCCAGAACCAATCACGCAAAGCCGTCATCTCCATCCTAGAAGCAGGTCTGTAATCACGGCGAATACAACTTACAAAAACAAGTTAACCGTTAGTATTTAACGGATAGTTAACGATTTGGATTGTAATTGATCAATTTGTGAAACGTTTGACTCAAATTTGATTGCCTTGGTATAAAGGATATCAAAATTGAAAAACGGATAAAGTTAGGATATCAAAACTGATATTAACCCAAAATTTATCTAGGATGGAAGTATCATTTGCGGAGAAGTAAACCCTGGGTCTAGTCTAATAACAATAGACATGCAAATAGTCGCATGTGTCCCCAGAATTAAAGAAGAGTGGGTCAATGGGTCAAGTCACTCATCATCCAATATTAATTGATTGTGAGGACAACTGGCGACCAAATCTCTCCATGTTGATTTGATTTCATGTCGTCCTACTTGGAAATTCTTACACAATAAAATCTATGAATCAAAAATCAAACTTTAAATTAGAGAGTATTTTGTTCCTCGTTTACGTTAGTAGTATTTTATTTCCTTATTTATTTTTGGTATTACAAATTATGTCTTTTTAGATTTTAAAAAATATATATATACACCAAATTTTTATTAGAAAAAATAATTAGTTTGACTCAAAAAATATAACAGATCAATAATTTAGGGACTATGTAAATGAAAAAGAAAACGACATTTTACAAAACTTTTTATGAGGAATTTGTTATGTAATAATGAACATAGGATAGGTTAGTAGGCATAGGTAGGTTAGTAGGTTGGTAAGTTTTTGTCAAACTTGGCCAGCAATTAGCGAACTTTCGTTCATTCCATAAATCATTTATAAATGAATGCTAATGCGATTCCTCTGAATAAATTTCTCTCTCTCTCTATCTCTCAAACACTCTTTGTTCTACTTTGTGGTTAATTTATAACACGTTATCAGCACGATTGTTCTACTGTTAAACAATCCCAATCGTTTTTCTTCACAAAATGGCAAACATTGCTAAGCTTGATTTGAAAGGCTCGACATAGCAGGAAAAACTATATGTCTTGGAAAATAGATCTTTGAAACCCACGGCCGCGAAGCCTCGAAAATACTATCCAACAAAGTAATAGTGAATGGATAAGTAATCAACAACGGGCTCAAGCCATGATTTTCCTACTGACACCACGTCCACGAAGACCTAAAAATGGAGTACCTCACGGTGAATGATCCACTCGTCTTTTGGGAGAGTTTGAATGAAAGATATGACCATTTGAGAGCGGTCATTCTCCCAAAAGCACACTATGATTGGATTCATATCCGCTTTACAAGATTTTAAAACCATTAATGAATATAGTTCAATGATGTATAGAATAACCTCACAGTTGAAATTATGTGGGAAACCATCATTGAATATGATATGTTGGAGAAGACTTTCTCCACATTTCATGCCTCGAATATGCTCTGCAGCGGCAATATCGAGAAGGGTTTTAAAAGGTACTACGAATTGATATCTTGCCTACTTGTAGGCGAGCAGAATAATGAGATTCTAATGAAGAATCATGAATCTCGGCCATTAGTTCAGCCCCATTCCCTGAAGCGAATGGGACTATGTATGATGAAGGCCAGGCGTGGGCGTGGTAGTGGTCGTGGTCGCGGTCGTGGTCGGGGCCAAGAAATCATGGACAAGGCCGAGTCGGTGGTCGAAATCAAGGCCGAGGAAGAGGCCGTGGACGAAATAACTTTAAATCGCCATCATCATCATCAGTATAATGGAAATTCCTCTCGCCACGAAGTGGAGCAGAGATGATGATAGAAACACCTCCTCGAGTAGGCAAAATGTGCGTCCAAACAATGAAGAGAGTTCATGTTTTAAGGTGTGGCATGACAGGCCACACGCTTACATGCCTTAGAAACGACCAAACATCTAGTTGATCTTTATGAGAAATCACAAAAAGGAAAGAATGTAGAGACAAATTTCCTTGAAAATGATCTGAAGATCTTCATTTTGATTTCGGTGATATGGCCAAGCGTCGACATGTCCAATACCATTAGTGATGATATTGGTCATGAAGAATAAATGAACATAGGAATGAAGCTATGGTCCAGAGTTTAAGATAAAAGCTGTGGAATAAGTAACATGTTGTTATGTAGGCACATTATACATTTTCCTATGTGTACTAGCATGCTTACAATAAAGTTTATATATGCATTTTGCATTCAATGTGTTATCATATTTATTCATCTTATTTTACTTTCTCTCATATTGAAATAGATCACAAATATGTGCGAATCCAAAATCCAAGGAGGAGATTTATGTCTTGCGAGGCAGCGCTACTACACATACCATACTTAAAAATAAGAAATATTTTTCTTATCAAAAATTGACAATGCTAATGTCAACACTATATCTGGTAATGCCAAAATAATTGAAGGATTTGGCAAGGCAATTTTCTAATGATTTGGAGGCACAAAATTCATAATAAATAATGCATTATTCTCTCCTAAGTCTCAAAAGAAACTTGTTAAGTTTCAAAGACATTAAATGAATGGATATCATATTGAGACTATGAATAAGGAGAATGATGAATATCTTTGCATTACCTCAAACACTTCAGGAAGCAAGTGTATATTGGAAAAATTACCATCTCTATCATCGGATTGTATAGTACAATCATAAGAATATTTGAATCATATTCTGATAAACACGAAGTTTCTTGAAACATTTAAAATGCGGCATGATAGATTGGGGCATCGGGATCAATAATGATGCGTAGAATTATAGAAATTCTAGTGGTCATCCATTGAAAAACCGAGAAGATTTTTCAATCTAATGAACTCCTTTGTGAGGCTTGTTCTCAAGGAAAGTTGATAATTAGACCATCACCAACTAAAGTTGGATATGAATCACCATCGTTTTTGGAGCGAATTCGGGGTGATATATGTGGACCTATCCATCCACTAAGTGGACCATTCCAATACTTGTATGGTATTGATTGATGCTTCTAGCAAATGGTCGCACGTATGTCTATTATCAACTAAATGTCACGGCATTTGCCAAATTCCTTGCACAAATAATCAAGGCGAGAGCACAATTCCTAGATTATATGATCAAGAAAGTGAGACTTGATAATCTTTGGTGAATTTACATCTCAAGCATTTAATGATTATTGTATGGCAATAGGGGCGATGTTGAACATCCAGTAGCCCATGTTCATACACAAAATGGTTTGGTTGAATCGTTGATCAAGCGTATTCAACTTATTGCGAACCATTAATGATGAGAACAAAGCTGCCTACTTACGTATGGGGTCATCTTTGTTTTTACATGCAAGCGATTCGCCTCGAGGCCAAGTGCATATCATAAATACTCCCAATCTGATTGGCATTCGGGCGAGCAGAATCTATCCCATCTAAGAGTTTTTGGTTGTGCGGTATATGTACCAATTGCTCCACCACAACGCACAAAGATGGGACCACAAGGAGATTGGGAGTATATGTTGGGTATGAATCCCTTCTATAATAAAATATCTTGAACCAAAAGCGGGTGGCGTCTTTACCGCAACTCTTGGATTGTCATTTTAATGAAGACAAGTTTCCACCTTTAGGTGAAGAGGAAACAAGTGAGAGAGATCAAGTGGTGCATCATCTTTATTGCACCTTGACCCTCCCACAAGGCAACGTGGCTGGAAGTTCAAAAGATCATACATTTACAAAATGTAGCGAATCGGTTGCCGATGCATTTATAGATACAAAGAAAGTGACAAAGTCACATGTCGGCTTATAAATGCTCTGCCAGATGAAATACCAAAAGAGCGCCAAATGATAAAATGGCAAATGAATCTAAGACACGCTTTGAGCGTGGGCGACCCATTGGTTCAAAGGATAAAAATCACCATAAAAAGAAAGTGATTGAAAATCCCCGATCACATGAAAGTGTTCGGAAAGAAACACCGATCGTGAAATTGTTCGGAAAAACACACGATCATGCAAATCTAGTAAGCCTGCAGTAAATGATAACCATGAGATTTCCATTAATTACATATGTAATGGAAAAATATGGAACCGAGATGAAATGAAGAATATTGATGATATATTCTCTTATTCGGTATCAAGAAATTAATAGCGGGGATGATGATCGAGCCAAAATCTGTATCTGAATGTCAAAAGAGGCATGACAAGATCAAATGGATAGATGCCATGAAGAATTTGAATTAAATTCGTTGAATAAGCGAAAAGTATTTGGATCTATCGTTCTCACACCGGAAGGTGTGAAACCCATTGGATCGAGATGGATTTTTGTTCGAAAGCGAAATGAGAAAAATGAGATTGTGAGATCAAGGCTCGCCTTGTTGCACAGGTTTTCTCAGGCACAGGATTGATTATGAAGAAAGCGTATTCTCTGTGATGGATGCTATTACGTTCGAGATATCTAATCGACCTATCGGTTTGAAAAATCTAGATATGCATCTCATGGATGTTGTAGCGGCTTATTTATACGGATCATTAGATGCCGATATTTATATGAGAATTCTGATGGAATTAAAGTGCTGAAGCTTAGCGAGCTCAAAGCCCAAAGAATTATGTGCAATTAAACTACAACGATCATTTGTATGGATTAAAACAATCCGATCGCATGTGGTATAATTGCTTAAGTGAGCATTTGTTAAAAGACGGATATGTGAATGATCAATTATGTCGTGTGTTTTATAAAAGAAAGCGGCAGGTTGGATTTGCTATTATCATTGTCTATGTAGATGATCAAATATCATTGGAACTCCCGAAATCAAAGAAGCGATTGATTACCTAAAGGGAGAATTTGAAATGAAAGATCTTGGGCTAACCAAATATTGTCTTGGTTTACAAATAGAACACTTTCATAGTGGAAAATTTGTACACCAATCAAATTACAAAAAGGGTTTTGAAGCGTTTTTATATGGATAAGGCAAACCCTCTCACTAACCCCATGATTAATAGATCACTTAATGTTGAAAAAGATCCATTTCGTCCTTGTGAAGATAATGAAGAAATACTTGGTCTGAGAAGTACCATACTTAAGTGCTATTGGAGCTCTTATGTACCTTGCTAATTGTACGAGACCGGATATAGCATTTGCTACAAATCTATTGGCAAGATATAGTTCATCTCCATCACGGAGACAACTTTGGAATGGTATCAAGCACATATTTCGTTATCTTGAGGACGATCGATTTGAGATTATTTTATCCCAAAGGATCAAGGATGAATTGATTGGTTTTGCGAATCTGGAGTTATTTGTCGATCCTCATAAAGCCGGATCACAGGCCAGCTATGTCTTCCACGATGGGTGAATGCTTGCAATTTCTGGCGTTCTCAACAAAGCAACGCTAGTTGCTACATCGTCAAATCATCTTTGAGATGATCGCACTTCATGAAGCCGATCGAGAGTGTGTATGGCTTCGATCTATGACTCGGCATATTCAAAATGCCAGATGGACTACCTATCAAAGACCCAGCGGTATTATTTGAAGACAATGCATGTGTGTCGCCCAAAGTAAAGAGGATACATCAAAAGTGACAGGTCCAAACATATCCCCGAAGCTCTTTTTATACACCAAGGAACTTGAAAGAAGAAAGAGCTCGGCATCAATATGTTCGATCAAGTGATAATCTTTGCAGATTTATTTACGAAGGCACTCCCCACTACAACCTTCAGAAAGCATGTTCACAATATTGGGATGCGAAATCTCACGAGATTTACAAAGGTGACTTCTCTTGACCCTTGTCGAGTTCAAGGGGAGCATATATGGCAGTACTCTTTTCCCTTTATCATGGTTTTTTCCCACTTGGGTTTTTCCATGAAAAGGTTTTTAACAGAAGGCGCCCATGCACAAAATTGGTGGCCTAAGTTGTGTGCGTTTTTCCTTATGTCCGATTTTTTTTCCCTCTTGGGTTTTCGACTTAAAGGTTTTTTAACGAGATACACTTAGTCAACTTACAATGCTATGTTCAAGGGGAGTGTTATGTAATAATGAACATAAGATAGGTTAGTAGGCATAGGTAGGTTAGTAGGTTGGTAAGTTTTTGTCAAACTTGTCCTTGAGCGTGAATTGCACAACCGTTCATTGCTCGGCTATAAATCTTACCGAGAGCAATGTAATGCTATTGATACGGTGCGATTCCTCTGAATAAATTCTCTTCTCTCTCTCTCTCTTCTCTCAAACACTCTTTGTTCTACTTTGTGGTTAATTTATAGAATTATCCTTTTGATTTCAATTTTCCACAATGAATTCTATGAACCAAAAATCAAACTTTAAATTAATCGGAAATGTCCGCGGAGTCGAGACTTTGAGTTAGTCATAAAGACAATTATCTGTTAATAAAGAAAACTTACTAATGACCTATTCTTGTCATATTGGGAGAAGACATTTGGTCATGGTCCCTATCTCAAATGGAAATATCTCAATTCCTTTTTTTAATTATTTTCACCCGAAAAGACATTTACAAAATTATATGTGGAAATTTTCATTTATGTTATTTTTGCATAAATCAAGCTTGTCTCCATTTGTTCCTAAATAATTCTCATGTTTAACTAACATAAATTAAGAATAAAAAAGTTAGCTTTTATATAATAAATATTGATATGATATGTGGTATTCTTAAAACCCTTGTACATGTGACTCATATTTAATTAAAGTAGGAAAAAATATAAGGATAAAATGATAAAAAAATTTACCTAAACACAAAAACTTATGAATAAAGATATGTTAGGATTAATCTACTTAAGCACATTATAATCGTGAACTCTAGAAAGTAAAGCTTTATTTTATAAATTAATACACATAAAAGCGATTTCGCGGGAAAACTACTATTGCCTAAAAGGAAATTTTGAAAACACAACAAATTTCTTAAAATGAATAAAAAGAAATAAATATCTAGGATGGAAGTATCATTCTGAGAAAAGTAAACCCTCGGTCAAGTCTAATAAAGCATATATCCCCGAGTTAAGAAGAGTGGGTCAATGGGTCAATGGGTCAAGTCACTCATCATCCAATAAATTGTTTGTGAGGACAACTTGGTACCAAATCTCTCCATGTTGTTTGATTTCATGTTGTCCTACCTAGAAGCAGGTATAATGGTGTATTAAAAATCAATAAAATTAATTTGTTAGACACCCATTTAGATATAAAATAAAAAAACCTCTTAATGGTCACACAAAATCCAATATATTTTATATCCCATCATTTTTATCTCCGATAACTTTTACATACATCATCATCTTTATCTCTATTAATTCAATGTATTCTTTCAATTTATACTAACAAACAAATTTGATATTGCATAAATAAATTATTTCAAAATTTTTTGCCTATCAAAATAGCCGATTTTGATAAGTTATTACTCGAAAGGTTGCCGCCTTTGTTGTGACGATTCTTTGAATGTTGAGATTCATCACATTGATTCTTTGAGGGAAAAATCAATTGTTGATTTAGTTTGTGATTTTTAAAATCAGATTGGACATGAAGAATCACTTTAGATTCAAATTAAAACCATCCTTGTACTCCCTCTTAGGCCATTTACAACAAATGATCATATTTGATCCTCATTTAATAAAAGCAAATTATTAAAAATGAATATAAAAACATTTTGATACTCATAAGAAAACTACTCAAACAAAAAAAACTCATCAATAGCTTAACACAAATCATAATAATCTTTCATACCCCCACCATCTTTAATTATCCTCAATAACTTCAAATTTTGGAAAAAATAATTTGGTATCTAAATAAGTCAAACTAAGTCTCTATTTACTAGATAAAATGTGTACTTCTTAAAAAATTCTTAATAACAAAAATCAAAAAGAAAAACATGGCATGGAGAGGAGGCGAAAGAGAGATAGAGAAAAGGTTGAGAAAGGGAATGACATGGAGATGAATGATAAGTGGGTTCTTTTTAGAAAATAGGAAGCGTCTCACCCAGAAATAAGTGATAAATATCATCTTGGATTTCCTTTTGAATGAAGTCGATCCTTTGTTGTTTGTCAAAAACTCACCATTATCTACATATAATACTGCCAGATTTGCATATGGTCTTAGAGCATC